>CAMZMU010000011.1:6902711-7575667 GCA_947311845.1 Poa pratensis | reverse complement strand
ATCCTGTCCACTGAAAAAGATAAAGCACATATGAGAATTAGTGTAAATCCGCCGACGCACCAAGCAGGATCTCCTGCTCCATCAATTTAGACTGAAACCTTCTTTAGTTCAAAACTTGTTGGATAGTATTGCTCTTTTCTTCCACTAGTTTCCTTTTGTTTTCTGTATGGGGGCGAGTCATGCCTGTTTGACTCTGTTCTGCCCTTTATGTACTTTGGTTACCGCCTTTAATTTATATAAAAAATAGTAGGGGCTTCCCCTACGGTAGATTAGTCTAAAAAAAGAATTAGTGTAAATCACGTGAGTGTTGATGCTCTGGCTCTATGGGGGTTAAGTATTCCACTCCAAGAGTAGAGGCACACACACCGCTTGGTTATTGGAAAGTAATCCCATGTTTTCAGGCTACCACTACATATGGGAGATAATTAGCAGTACCAGGTCCGACAATGCAAGGAGGATATTGCGCGGTGTTATCGTTAACAATTGTTGTATACAACTTTTATCACATTTCATGATCAATATTTAGCAAATATTTGTACCCAAAAAATCTGGTTGGTCGTGAATACATATACTTCAATATAAAACTGAAGTATTACCGTGTTCTTAAGCTTAAGTATTGGCAAAAACTATCCGATACAGTTAGAGAATGCAGGCCTGCCAAGTACCAACACATCAACTTAAACAAAATGATGTGTTTTGTGGAAAGAAATCGAACCTGCAAGTGTACAGTTTCTCGTTTAACATTCTGAAATGACCTCCAGATAATCTCGCACGCATCTACAGATGGACATCACCAGACAAAAAACATTAAATTAACTAATGAAAAAAGGTCAAAGAAAGAAATAAAAGGTATAACCAACACAATCATATCGATACCAATCTGTTTTTTTTTTTCTTTTGGGAAAGGGTTGTCATCGATTTCCATTACTACAAATCATAGGTGTTCAATATAACAAAACAAAACCCAGCCCCAATGGCCAGAGCTTAATCCAGTTCATTATATGTTTACTTGACTGAAGAAGCACTTCGAAATGACCAAGTGACTTAGAAAGGAAACAAATATCAAACAGCACGCACTTGATGTTTCAGCTAAACATCATCGCTCGAATGACATTGCCCTGGAATCTCGGTCATTGGTAAATCAAAAAAAATCATAGTCCTTAAGAACTTCACAGTTATTCATCAACTTTAGTTTCTACTGCTTCATCTATTCTTTATTATTTCACTTTTTACTGGTATCATGTCATCCAAAGTATGCATAAATTGTGGGATTTGTGAAGGGGAACAATTTGGAGAAAATGCTCATTTTATGTGATAGAGCCATGTCTTAGGATCTGTAGCTTAGGCATCGAAATTATCAACACAGGATCATAAACCTGTTTGTCCTACCAAAAATCTCGTACACCGATCACATCCTTAATTATGACCTCCTACCCACCCTTTCCGTGTTTAAATACATCTCCATTACAAAGAGTCCTGAATGTTTCATACTACTAAAACTGGAGAAATGTTAGAATAATAGATTATGTGTATACACAAACAAAACATGATGATTTCTGCGTGGGACAAGAAAATCGTATTCAGTCTGTAATTCGATTCTACATATTTTACATATACATTTTTGCACAGTGCACATATAATCATAATCCCCGCAATTTGTTTATCATAATCGTGTACAATTGTTTCCATGCACGCGTATTCTAATATGTTGTAGTGTTACTGAACTTCTGGGATTTAAAATGAAACGAACAAGTACTCAAAGAGTCAAAACCGCCATAGGTTCGTAATTAGGGGTGCACCAAATCCGATTATCATCTCACCGGACACGCACCAGTTTGCAAACGAAATGAAGACTCCGCTACCCACACCCCTCGCTGTACCCATCCAGCTCCAGGAATCTCTACCATACGAGGGCATTACCTTGTCGAGGAGGCTCGTGGCTTGCGTCCCTTGTGTATGGCGGCGGCCTCGCCGGCCTTGCGATGCCGCTTCGCCGGTTGGGAAGGCGCATCCGATGGAGAGGCAGGCGGACGCGCCTGCTGTGAGGAAGAGCTAGCCTTCTGGCGATTCCTGACTCCTCCTCTACGACGCCGCTTGCGACCGCCAGCAGTCGACTCTTGCTGAGGTTCCATCGAGGAGGGGAGACCGAAGGCCGGCGGCCGTAGTCCGAGCGGCGGCGTAACCTCTGCAGGGTTTTGGGGGATTTCGTGCGGATGCTCTGCTCTGCACGGAAGCGGGCTAGCATCTTCGCTGGCAGCTGGCCTAACTTCTCAGGCCCTAGATAGCACGGCCCATGCGTGCGTGCACTTGGCCCAAGTTCTTACCGACACTCTTACAATTTTCTTTTGCAGTCAAAGAACTCAGCTAGAGAGTAATTTAAAAATACTCCCTCGTTCCTAAATATAAATGTTTTAAGTGTTACACATATTGTATACATGCATAGTAAAGTGAGTGAATCTACACATGAAATATGTCTAGATACACTTGTGTGCATGTGAATGTGGACAAAATCTAAAACATCTTATACTTGGGAACGGAGGGAGAGTATTAACATTTTGGGATCATAAGAGTCCGTGAAAATATATTTTTGGATAAAGAAATACTATCAATGTGCAGTATTGCAGTCTAGAATAGATGAACAAAAAGGAGAAAGTCAGAGGTGTCTTTGATGTGTTTTTGTTGGAATATCAAGCAATTTCTGGATGAATTTATTAACAAAAGCAGCATCACAGATGCACTAAAAAATATAATCACATACATTAAACTATACATATTTAGCATATCTACCTATCGACCAATTATTACTCAAAATCGATGGCAACTAGGTATCTAGCTCGGAGCACCCTTTATAATTGATACGATGTCATAACCGAGGAGATCCATGCGTTCCACAACGGCCACGCTCTTGCTGCCAAAGGAATGACAATGTTGCGATGGACCAAGATGTCGAGGGTATGGACGTTGCCATCACCAACGACGAACGCGGTCAGAGCAGGCTCCGCACGGGGCTCCTATCAACGATTATTGACACTTATAAGATAAACTTTCGGAACATTTTAGTAGCCTTATGTCGGTTGTTCTTTGTATAGTGTTTAATTACATGATAATTGTGGCGACAATTTGACGAGGATGAGTTTTAGTGTCATGTGTTGTACCCAGTTATTTTTTAATCAATTCATTATCTTTGCTCCATTTAATTATTCTTGGATCAATACATTTTTTTGCTCATTTCACTATTCTTGGATCAATACATTGTTTTTGCTTCATTACACGCCATTTTGGCTTTGCACTTTGAAATTATAACATTTACACCATTTATAGTGAACTTATTGGATTGTTAGATTCCACAAATTGCAAGTCGATTTTGTGATAGATAATGAAAAGTAGTTAAAGGGAACACAACGATAATCTTGTTGGTTACATAGGGCATTTCTCTATTCTTTCACTAATATGTATTGTTATGATTTATCTGTCCCACTCTCATTTGGAACATATATTGGACCATAATACGAACCAATGAGTAGGAAGCAATAACAATTTACGGTTTTATGGATAAACTGTTTTCCAAGATTCACAAGCATTGTGCATGCTTTAAACTATGAAGTCTTGGATATTACATGAGTACAGGCCGTAGTAAGTGCTTTGTAGTAAACTTACTACGTGGTTGTTTTTTTTTTTGAGGAAAAAATGCTCACGATTTCGATTTACTGCTTTGCATATTTAATATTTTGATGCAACATGGTTAGTGCAATTTTTGTACAAAGATACAAGTGGGGGTTGGGATTAGCTGTCGGATTACAATTAGAGGGCTACCATCGTTAGACATAATGGTCCCTCATCTGTTCCTAATTATACGATGTTTAAGATATTTCAATTTGCATTACATACATACTGAAATAAACTAACAAACACCACAGTAAAATGTATCTAGATATAAAGTTAGAGCATCGTATATACTCACTCCGTGTCAAATAAGACTTTCTAACTTTTTTCTGCACATGTATTTAGATATGTTTTAGTGCAAAACACATGAATCTTGCACTAAAACATATCTAGAGAAATGCGTGCAGAAAAAGGCTAGAAAGTACTCGTGTCTCCGGGCATAATATATTTTGATACGGAGGGAGTAATTAGAAACGTGATGGAGTAATGTGCTATCATGAATTTACGCGCATGCACGCAAGATTACAGTTTTGAGGACCGATGCTTCCATCACAGCACTCGTGTCTCCGGGCGGGCTCTGATTGGTGCAGGTCTTCGCGACGCGTCACCACGGTTCGTTCCTTGTATTTTTTACTAAATGACCCTTAATCGGACAATTAGGCAAATCTGGCCATTCTCAAAACTTTCGTGCGGACATGGTCCTCGGCCTCATACGCCTCCCGACGTGGCGTCCCGGACCCTCCGAAACGCCCCGTCAGACGACGTCTCTGCATTGTCAACGCCGCTACGAAACGCCATAGCGTGTGGCGGTTTGTTCAACACTTAGCCGTTTTCTCGAAAAACTAGGGACAAGCACGCCAACGCCGCTGAATGGGGCGTTTCGGCGGGCAAGATGTACAGACCTTCCGATTTTTTAGGAATCCTCTGAGTATCATTTAATGAAACCAGTGAAATGGACGGATGTAATAATCAGAGGGTCTGACAAATTTGTAAGGGCCTCAACACGGCAACGCCGCACCATGAAGCGTTTGTGCCTGTGGATGAAACGTCCCTTGGGTTGTCATTTGGTCTATGTATTGTCCTTCTGTATGGCGTTTCGGCCTCATCTCGCAAACGTCACCTGAAATGGCGTTGATACGTAGAGTCCAGAAGCCCGTCAATATGGCGTCGCTCTCAAAGTGTGGCGCTAAATGCGTGGCGTCTGCATGTTCTAAACTTACCTTGGAACTGGCATTTGGTGTGTGCGTTTTGGTACGTCAGTCTATTTGTCATTGCAGTTGAACCGTTATAGCCAAATCTTATGGCGTTTCTTCTTTCCATGAGGAGAAATTCACCATCTGAAGGTTCCTCAGCTGGGCTTGTATCAGTTTTGCAATGGAGGCTCATTCAGCTCTCGGTGTCGTCGATGTAGTGTCCGAAATCATCCAGAGGATAGGTTGTAGTAGATCCGTTCACCGGAGCACTACAGTAAACAGGACATTCTTGTCAGCGGCTAGAGCCGACGATTTCTCCAAGGCATACATCGGAAGGAACTGTCCAGCATTCATTGGTTTCGTTGTTGCATTTGTCAAGAACAGCGGCGCTGTCCAGTTTAGGCTGATTTCTAACGGGGAGGTTGCCGCGGCCGACGATACAGTGGGTGCCCTCATGCTTTCATCGATCCATCCAATTTTTCAGAAGATTATGTCATTGGATGTAGTGGTGGCTTCGTCCTTTCCCTCTGCGTCGGATCCACAGAAATGGAAGACGGGTACTACACTAGCGCCCGGGTTATCCTACGAAGATATTTGTGAGTCCTCGAATCCCAAAATCCCACATTCTCATGTTAACCATTTAGGCCAGTTCGGAGTCATCCTTGAGGCAGGGTCATCCGGAATTGCATTCTACGTTCAGGAAGCTGACGAAGAATCGTTTAGAATCTCGTACCATGGTGTCAACTTCCACTCCTTTGGCAACATATTTGTCCACGTCTGCATTTTTAGAAATGGTTTGTGGGAGCGTCACATTTCCAATCCCATTGCGCCTGGCTACCTTAATTCTCGTCTGTTACCTTCCATGAAAAGCCTCATTGCATCCTAGTTGGAGATCTCTATATGATGTATGTTCTTGGATTAATAGTTTGCTTGGACCCGACTACATCATCCTTCTCAGTAATAAGCATCCTGGAGAGATTACCCAGAAGACAAATTCCTGGTTTGATTACTCTGTGGGGGAACACCTATCTGGAACCATAGCTCTGGTGCACTTTAGATCCGGCAAATTGACTACCTGGGTGCTAGACCGTCGCGGTTATGGTGATTATGGACTTCTGACCGAGTGCTTGATCTGGTGGTTGCCTTCGACGGAAGGTTCGCGGCTAAGATATGGAATTACATCAAGATATGGGAGATCATTAATTCTGGGATTCCTTATGACCAGGGTTTCGTGCTCAGTTCAGACCAACTGTACTCTGTTCAGGTCAGGAGTATATCCGTGGACGCTCGCTTTGTGTACATTACTCTTGGATTCCACTGTTCTCTATTCGTTGCTGACATGTTAAAAGGGACAATACATGAAGTGCGTAACGGTGATCTCCATTTAGGTACAAAACTAGGACGTGCCTTCCCAATCTCGGAGCCATGGCCACCGAAATTCTGACACACTTCTCATGCTGCTTGTGTTTGTAATTCCTTATTTGCCACTCGCTTTCTGTTCAATAACTTGTATCTACATTATTTGTTGTCGCACTACTTTCTCTGTCCTATCGTTGGATGATGTATGAACTGATACAAATCCGCGTATTAAAAGTGTTTTTCCATATATGTTATCCGAACTTCTTGACCCTTCCTGTTAACTCACACAATGACGATGCCAAATGTGCTTTGTTTTCACTACACCTTAATGTCCCTTAATCGGTCATTAATATAAATATGGCCTGGCCCTCGGCCCCAAACGTCATGTCAATTGGCGTTCCGAAAATATCAGAGCCTCCGGAAATCTCAGAAACGCCACTCTTTCGTTTCAATAGGACGGTTGCTTTAACCAATGCAGGAATACTGACCGTTGACGCCGTGGAGGTATATATATTGAAACAAATCCAACCTCTTCGTTTCATTTTATCTTCCAATGGCGGGTGTGTGGTCAGATCTCCCTGCCGATCTCATCAACAAAATAGGTGAGTACTTCCTCCGGTCTAACGACCTGGACTACTATTCATCTCTCCGCGCCGTCTGCTTGAACTGGAGAGTCGCCACGGAGCCTCCCAATTTCTTCCTCAACAACTGGATAATGCTTGAGAAATCGAGCGACCAAAAAGTCTCATTCCTCAATCTCCTCACTAGACGTGTCTGCGAGAGAAATGCATCCCCAACGATCTGTTACGGTACGTAATTTTCTGTGCCTGTTATCCGCTTACAGCTTTATATGTTTTTATGCATCCGCTATACAACTGGATAATGCTTGTAATTTTTTTGTGTGCAGTAAGTATTACTTTGTGGGCGCTACTACAGGCGGCCTCGTCGTGCTAGGAAATAGGGTTTCGCCCCTACAAGATGCGGTTGCTTAACCCTTCACCGGTTCAATTCTCCGTTTTGAAGTGCAGATACCATCGGAGAGGTTGTCATCCGTTGCCGTGGTTGATGTCCCTTGCATCGTATTTATTTCCAACCTTCAGAACAGTTCGGTCAGGTGGGCTGACCAGAACACCGAGGAAGGACAGTCCGCAACAGGATTTGGGGAAGGAGAGTTCTACTCCATAGAATGGTTTGGACAAGTAAGCAGCATGACAGCATACGATGGCGAAGTTTTCGTAGTGGACAACCACGGGGCCATCATATCAACGGTACATAAGATTGGTACATTGGCTATTCCAGTAGCTCGGACTGCTTGGACAGTAAAAATGGCCAGAACCATTGACGGCCCAAAGTTCCTCGGGATGAGCTATAACAATAGATTTTACCTGGTGCAAAACGATGTCGACCTTCTTCTTGTTATCAGTGGTCATCTGGAAGCTGGCAACCCTGTGGTGTACCGAGTGAACACGGACAAACTAGTCATCGAGCCTGTCAGCGGCATAGGCAGCCGTGCCCTCTTCGTCAGCATGAACCGCTCTGTCGCAGTTGACAGTAGGAAATGCCCAACCGTGCAACCGGGGTGTATCTACTACGCCGATCTGTCGGAGGTCAGATCATACGATTTTCATCTCCTCACATGGAATCCTCAACCAAAATATGTTTTCGGCTATGGCATTGGTTCCTTGATGTACAAGACAGGCCTTTCCGTCTTGATCAGGTACTTGCGGAGTACTGCAGGAATATTGAGGACTCTGAGTTTCAGATGGCTCCGGTCATCGATCACAATGTAGTAGACTTGTCTCCCTAATGTTTTATTGTACTACAACTCTGTACAAGCGATTTTAAATATGTAATGGTATCAACAAGGTGCCTCAGTAGAGTACCCAGATGTGCAAGCTATGACCATTTTAGTGCATCTGCATCGTACTAACGTAAATTTTTTTATAATTTGATACACATTGCGTTGGACCTACTTTTGCGAGCTCACAGTTCTATTTGTCAGTTCGTAATACTACACACAACATGCCGAGAAACTCTGATTTTCTCCATGCTCCTCTTCAGGAACAGAGCATGTCGTCTTAACTGCAATATCGCCGATGCAACCTTTCGTTCCTCGTTCGTGGGTTCAAACCTCATGACTGTCAAATCGATCGAACACTTCATGCGAATAAGATGTAACCGAACCTCTGAATCGACGCTTGTAAACTTTCACTGGTTCGTCTAATATAGCGTTAGCAATGTCATCCCCTGACCTTGATTCCTCAATGTATGTTTTATCTTTTCTGAGCTTCTCTGTAGTCATTGTTACCTCTATCGGACGCACAGAAGGGTTCATCGACTCCTTAGTTGCCGATATTTTCCCCAGCGAGTGCCGCGATCTCTTACCCCACTCCTGATGGCTTCGCACGTTGCTTTGATCCTGAACGCTTCCGAATAGATCTGCACATGCGTTCGTCTCGCGTGGTGCACGTCCTTCAGGATTTCATTAGCCGCTTTGGTCATCCGCCTCTCCATCAGCTGTGACCTGCAGGTACAGAGGCCACATGGTGTATTTCATCAGAGCTGGTTTTTCATTGAAGCTATTGGACCTGTATACTGAGCATGTTTGTAATCCGGTGGCACGGTTGTTCAATAAGATCATGTTCACCGATTTTAGCTGCTCCGAAGCTATATCTAACTCGAAATAGGACATTAGATTACCTGCGACGGGATGAAGAGGAAGCGGCGGCGGCGAAGGGAAGCACAGTGGATATCTACGAAATTTCTGCACATGTTCTGGAAAGTCCGAAGATATATCTCTGGCAGATAACCGTCGGCTCCATTAAAGTCAGATCCTCCGACAGGCCGTGGCCCGATGCTTACGGCGTAACTATCGACGTCAACTTAATGGCGTGAGACACATCCATCCCCCACCTTGAGTAAATACCCACGCCCACGCTCCCTGAAACGGCGTGATACTCATCCATTTTCCCCACGCCCCCTCACCAGTCTCTCTTCGAAGGTCGTATAGAGCGAAAGATCTATGGATCCGTCATCTCCGCCGGCGCGGCCGCTACCGCCGCCGCATCCGCCGCGGCATCTGCCCAGCGAGTACGCGTCTCCTTCTGTCCTTAGTTATCCGGCTGACATTTCTCCTGGCCGTCTTCCTTCCTTAAACCGGCCATCCCTGATTTGTCACTGCCGGCCCCTTCATACGGGTTCATCCCCAGCCTGTCCTTCAAACTTGCCTCCACGTTTCCTTCAGAAGCAGCCCCAGGATTTACTTCAATGCCAGCTATATCGGCGACCCTGACTGCTCGGCCTGTTTTCACTTGGTCCTCCACATCGGCTGCTCAGTTGGTTGAACCGTCCAATGCAGATGGAACGATGGTAACACACTAGTTTCATCTTATTTGTCCGCCCTTTGCGTGATACGTTATTGTAGTTTATGTTGAGTAGGCAAAATGTCATATTGGTTTACTAAAAGATACTTCTGGATCGATCATATGCAACATTTGTTTTTTGGCAGTGAAACAGGAACGTACTGTTGTTCTCCATTGGTATATCACGTTTTTTTTAATTACAGTTATGCGAGCTTTTTTATTTTCATTCAATTACAGCTCCATTCTGGCGGCCCTAGCATTGGCGATGGATCTGCCATCAAGAGGCCCCGGGTCAACACCAGCGGCTTTGGTCACTTTGTTCAGGAACTCCCTCCGCCATCCTTCGATTTCGTAAAGGTCATCAGAACAGAAGAGCTGCGAACTCTTTCCATCCCTGCTCCCGTCATTCCCCACGTCTTTAAAAAACCGGGTGAGTTGATGCTGAGGACCAGGACAGGATGCAGCTGGAAAGTTGAACTGAATGAACTAAATCAGCTTGCTCATGGTTGGCCATGGTTCGTCGTTAGTCACAACATTGAGGTCGGGTATCTCCTGATGTTCAATTTCGTAGAGTCTGGGTTGTTCGATGTGACCATATTCAATAGAAGCTATGTCGAAGTGGTAAAGAAGTGCGAGCGTCACGACCCAGTCCCGGAGTGGTTTAAGTAGTCAACTATGTTCTCAGCTCTACCTTGCTAGCCGACCTGAACGTGTTATCATGCTATTGTTTACTATATCGGCTTTCAGTATGTATGGATCCATTTCTATATGTAAGAACATATGTAAGTGTTCGCAAGAAGGTCTATCGAACTGTTACTACTATATCCAAGTGTTCAGTGAAACATCCAACTAGTACTATAGTTTGTACAAACGTGATTAGACTGACAACAGGTTCCAACTATACACTGGCAGCGGAAGCGACGCGACATGAAGTCGAAGCGGCCACCCGAGGCGGCGCCCTGCACACGCGTCGTCGACGTCAATGCGTGGCCAGGCAACCCGGTGGCCGCGTTGAAAGCAGGCAACCCAACCCCGCTCCTCCGGCCGCCTTTAAAACCTGACGTGTCGCAGACCTCCTCTTCCCACACCACCACTTCTCCCTCTCCCAAGTCTCGCCAGCATGGCGGGCAGCCGGGAGACGCCTGAGGAATGAGAGCTTCGTCGTTACCGTGACCGCCTCTCGGCAGACCGTGCACGTCGACGCTACGAGCGACGCGCCCAGGAAGAGCGGGAGGCGAAGGAGCTACGCCGCCGCAACCAGGACCAGCAGTTGGAGAACGCGTCTCTGAACATGCCGTCGGAGGAGAACGCGCCTCCGAACATGCTGTCGGAGGAGAACGCGCGGCTGTACATCCTCAAGAACACCCGTTGGAGCCCAGCGTCACCCTACCGGAGGGGTGGGTGATGAACATCGTGAACGTGCCCGTGGCGCCTCGTCTCAGCGGGCAGGATCGCGTGGACTATATCAACCTGTGCCGGTCAGCTATGTCGTGGGATGAGCGACTTGACCCCAAGTACGCCGTCTCGGCGCCATACTGGAACAGGACGGTGGACGCGAAATACGAGGCGCGACGCGCAGCTTCTTCCTCCCGGCCGTCATGCGGGAGACACCGCCGGAATGGTTCTGTTCGGACGACGGGCGTGCGCGCTCTGACGACGACGGCGATGCGCAAGACACCCTATCTCCCGGTACCACCTGCGCCGGCAAGTGCAGGCGAATCTTCCACAGCAGCGTCCCTGTCACCTAAGACGTTCATTGTCATTGGTCGTACCCTCCGTCGTGGTGGCCGCCATGGGTAGATCAGAGCCCACCACGCGCCGGCTCGGGATCATTGAGTCCTGCAAGTCTCTTGATGATCCGGCGGCGCTTGGTTCGCATTTTCTTGGCCGACGGTGGGTTGTGGGACAGGCTTCTTCATCCACGCCAGCCTGAGTAGTTTAGGTTTAGTTTATGAAATCTCGTTTAAATTTCGTCGGAGTTGCTTATTAGGAACGAAAATTGGCGTCATTCTTTCCGCAGTGGGCTTCACCCCAATTGACCGGTCACATGTCCGTCACCCCCAATTGAGGTCCAATTTGGAGCGCGGTGGAGATGCTCTTTACCATGTCTTTGATACATACAAGTTTGAGCATCTTATTTTTTGAACTGAGGGGGTACGATCTCCGCATGGGGTCGCTTATTTGAACTACCACTAGGCTTGTCGACGACGATCACTGCCACTAGACGTACTCAACATGAACACTATAGACAACAGGGCTATGAGTAAAACAGCCGCGATGGAAGCGACCGCACGCTGTTTAGATTCTGTCACGCGGAGCTTCGTAAGCATGCGGCTTCTTTCCCTGTTGAATTCTTCACGACTACTCTTTAGCTCTTCTTCGCTGTCCAGTTTCTTGCACGCCATTTGCTCCCACTCTTCTTGGAAATCGGCAAGTGCTTCGCGCACCCTTCGTGGCCAGGGTGCATCAATCCACGCAATCCATGAGCACTGGTCGTACTCCTAAAAATCCACAGAATAGCCCTAATGGATAGTGATGTAGTCCTAGATGTATATACATATATATACACCGTACAAACAACATACGTAAAACTTACATCGTCCGCGGAGCACGCAAGAAATCGCCTTCCCATCAAATCTCCTCCCCAGGCGACCCTTCTCTCCGGCGTGTTACCACAGTCGCATAGAAGATCTGTATGCGTCTCAAGCCCTTCGTACGTCGGATCTAGCTTGTTACCTGGTATATAACCGCCTACGCTTACTGGAGTTACCTGACAAACCATCTCTTCGCTCGAAGCGCCGGAATCTGTGTCCGCCTCCTCCTCAATGATCCCATTTGTAGTTTCACCCGACATTGGGCCGATGTGTTGATTTGGGTACTAATGAAGTAAACTGCGTTCGCCTGCGTTTGGGAAAGGTATTTATCTGAAGGTACGCATTGCGCATATTTGCCTGACGTGTTAGTATAGGACAGAAGCCTCTTCGGCTGGTGTTGCCTCTATTCTTGCCAGAACCTATGGCGTTACTTTACGCTTTGTTCCCGGCAGACCAAGATGTAACAAAGCTTTAGCGAAGCACTTCAGGAGGAACATTTGACCCATACCATCGAACACAAAATCGACTATACAATGCCAGTTTCATTATGTAGTCAGAATCCTTGAATCATAAAGCTGACGATGGCTACATCATTATGAAGCACATAACTGAAACTGCTAGTAAGAGTACGATGCTTCCTACGCAGATCATACGGTTTACAAGATCCCTGGGCTCTATCGCGCCAACGTCTTTCTGGTTGGCGATTCTCATAGCATTTATCTGGGTTGTAAGCCTGTGGCAACTGTTGTTCATGTCGTCCCACTCGTTGTGCATGTCGTGAAGTGCGTCCCCTAACCTAGGAGGCCACGGCGGATCCAGCCAGGCTATCCAGTTGCACTGGTCGAACTGCTGTTAAATAAGTTTGTAATCAGTATGATTTTCATGATAGATATCACAAATTCATAACGTATGTACTTACGTCGGATCTGGGCAACCGAGGAAACGCCTTGCCGTAGATCTGCCGTCCCACGCGACTCTTCGCTGCGGGACAAGTCCGCAGTCGCACGAGAGTTGCGTGTTCAGGTACGGACCATGGAATGTCGGATCATCCCGAGAAAGCGGAACTCCTGTGGTGATCTCAATAGCTTCGAGCGGAAGCACGATTTCAGAGGTAGTCTCGCTTTCGTTTGTAGCAGTGCTATCCGTGCTCGACGTATCAATCGAATCTGAATCCATATCCTTGGAAGAGGAAGGTGTGTAGTAGACGGTCCGTGACACCCATTTTTTAAGCTCCCAGGCGGGTAGGTTGGCTCAGATTACTACTCCACACAGGTAGGCGTTTCACGCTTAATAGTAATTCCATAAGTCAATAGGTCTCGGAATAGGGCCGTGCGGCCATCAGATTACAATTATGCCAAGTAGGCATGCCAATGGCATAGATTCTACAAGTTTGCTAAACCACAAAAGAGTAGCCGTCCTGTGAATTGGCTTGGGAATTTTCTACGGTCACCCGAAGCGTCAGTACTTCTGGCGTGGCCTCTTCCTTTTCCGTATATAGCCAAGAGGGTACGTTAGCTTTCCTTCGGCTGTACTTCTCGTACGCCTCTTTTCTACAGGCGTGTTCTGCACATCAGTGTCGGAGGTTTCTTCAGTTCCTTCTTCACTAACGGCGGCAATAGCTTCTTTTTCCATCCCATCTTCTTTTCCTTCCGATGCACAGTCCTGCATCTGCACATTAACGTTCGATTCTACCTGAGCGTCGGCCGCAGTAGCTTCTTTTTCTTCATTTGCAGTGTATTCGACCTGCACATTACCCGTGGATTCTAGAGTTTCTTCCGCAGCATCGGCCGCAGTAGCTTCTTTTTCTTCGTATCCAGTGTACTGGACCTGCACATTACCCGTGGATTCTAGAGTTTCTCCCGGAGCATCGGCTGCAGTAGCTTCTTTTTCTTCGTATCCAGTGTACTGGACATGCACATTACCCGTGGATTCTCGAGTTTCTCCCGGAGCATCGGCCGCAGTAGCTTCTTTTTCTTGGTATGCACTGTGTTAGACATGCACATTATCCGTGGATTCTTGAGTTTCTCCCGGAGCATCGGCGTTATAAGTTGTTTCTTCCATCCTCTCCTCTTCTTCGTCGTACCTAGAGTCTTGAAATATGTGGGATACGTCTTCAGAGTCTTGCACACTGTCCTCGTTTTGGGGTGGCAACGTTTGTTCGGGATAATTCGTACATAAATACAGTAACGTCATATCGGCGGCTTCATTTTCCTTGTTACCTTCATTTTGGTAACTCGTTGTGTGGCCCAGATCATCTTTCGTTTGAACCCCAGTCTCCATAAAATGGCTGTCGAATGCTGGAACGATTGGGCTTGACATCAGTTGGTCGTTCCAATATTCATCAGGATAAGTGTCGTTCTGCCGGTTGCCGGAACTTATGAAACAACTGGGATGCTCCAGGATAGAGTGTAGGTCTACATTGTATAAATAACTTTGCTGTTCCTGGATTGAGTTGACATTCGTCAAGCTTTCGTGCTGCTGGCTATGGGTGTCCAATTCATGCTGCTGGTTTGAGCTGCTAACTCCATCGGCAACCGAACCGTCATGCTGTTGGATTGAGCCGCCGACTCCTTCGCGAACCAAACCTTGGTGACTCCTTACTGACCCTACAACTCCATCCTGCTGCAGCATATTGTTGGGAACTCCATGTCGCACTGAATCTTCGTCCTGGAAGTCAGAAGGTCCATAGTCCTCATGACCCGTATCTTGCGGGGAAGGCTCGTACTGATGCTCGCTATCGTACGGTTCCAGTGTATCCTCGTTAGACAGGGCACCACCGCCGTCATTGCCCTCTCCGGTGCATTCGGGTTGATCATCCATCGCGGAGACAGATGTGTCTTTCGTACTTGTCACAACTTGGTTATCTCCCTTAGTTTGAACCGGAAGCCCGAGATTGTAAGCAGCATTCAGTAGCAACTATCGAGCTTCCTGTGGATACGCCATAAGAAGGACAGTTACTGAGGAGTCAGCACAATGGAGTATTCCCGAGGATCGCACTGAAAAATGATACTGACTTACCCAAATTGAGTCACTGTTCATAGATTCGTGGTTATTGATCCACACGTCCATCGTATCAATTACCTTGCTCACCAACTCGCCCTTCAGAAAGATGGTCAGTTTAGCAAGTTATGTCAGTACCGAATGGAGACTAAGTGCACATTTACGTGGAAATTAATCTTACAGCGGCGTGCATCCTAGGAGCCAAAATCGAATTAATAGTGCCAAGACCACGGCCTCCATTTTTTCGAGTGAGCAGATTGACACGGCTGGTTGAGTGGAGCTTCGCCAGGTTGCTCTCAAACTCCGCCAGATGTACTGCTCCGTCCCAAGTGGGCTCCTTCATTGCCTTAGGTGTTTCCCACATCTTTACGTGTTCGACATGCACGCTTGCCCAGCCTTTTGTCGTCCTGTCTTTCTTCCTTTCAATACTGCGAAAACGAAGGTCATCCTGTTAGAAGTCCACCGATGCACTGCAAGAATTTTAAACACGACATACTTGCCTGTGGAGGTACAATCGATCCTTCTCGAAAGCCTTTTCTCCAACCACCTCCCCGCCCAAGGTCCAACAATCCTCATAAGTGTACACCGGCCTAACACCGAACTGACGTCCGACCCGCCGGGGATAGTAGTGTTCTACAACGTAGAAGTTAATGAGTGGACAAATTGATGTCCATCTACGCTTGCCCTTAAAGCATATGGGATTTATCCTTTCCTTCAACAGCGTACGATAGTCATCGCCTCCGTCCTTTTGGACATCAAAATAATTCGAGTACGGTGACCAATCGACCTGCAAAGATAGTACGTCTACGTTAAGGACATACTTCAACACTTGACAACACACAAAACGTAGTCCGCTTACTTGTCTATGTGTGAGTGTGTCCAGCTGGTCCGTGTATGTGGGGTACGACAAAGAACGGTTTGCCTTCATGGTCCCTACGTCGTTGAATAAGAACGCCATCGTTGGTCTCATATCTTCATCCTCGACGTATTCAGGCAGTCGTTTAGAGTCTGCGTCCGACTCTGGCCTTCCCACCGGAATATGCAACCATGACCACATCTGCAAGAGAACTGCGCAGCCGCCTAAGCTTGATTTCTTGCATCATCTATGACAAGCCATGCAAAACTGACGGTAAAGCCAAGCCAGTGCCGCAGATCCCCAACTTTATTTTCCCGCTTCTTTCCAGTCCGCAAACAACTGCAGCCAGTACCAAGGAACTATGTCGCCAGAACCGTCAACGAAAAGGAAGGTGCCTAATACGAACATGAGGTAACCCCTCGTGTATTGATCGAGGACTATTGCGTCGGCATCTGCTGGTGGTCGTTCCCCAAACTGCTGCTTTAGCCACGTCATCGGAAAGCCCAACGACTTCTTCTTCCTCTTCTTACTTTTCTTCTCTTGTGCAGGGATCCCGCTTGGACTCTCCGCATGTCCTTGCTCACCGGAGTCCAAGTCATCGAGTAGAACACCGTCTTCAATGTAATGTAACGGCGGCAGGGTGCCTAATAATTCACGGACAGTTGCGTCCCATTTGTCGTTGTCAATATCACCTGTCACAACTTTCCCTTTGGTGGGTTGACCGAGCAGCATTGCGACGTCGCACAACGTGACCGTAATCTCCCCTGATGGAAGATGGAAAGAATGGGTCTCTGGCCTCCACCGGTCCACCAGTGCGGTGAGAAGGGCAGAGTTTAAGTAAGGTATACTGCCCCTGGTCATTGTCACGAATGGTAGTAGGCCATCAGAACGGATGCGGCTACTGTAACGATCGTCGTACTGCATCCGATTTCCTTCTCCCACGAGCATGGCCCAACGTCCACGGTTGTTTGTTCTATGAGACCGTATCCTCAGGGGAACCAATCTCTGCATTGTACACAACAAAATTATTCGTGTACTCAAAAATACACTTTCTCGAAACCCGGGAGTGGTTGGTTACCTGTCCCAGTGAGATGAGTCGTCCGCGGTGATCCATGTCGTACTTTCGATTCAGCATCTGAAGGTGGTTGTACTCACCTGGCAGAACTTCTGGTACCTTGCTCTTCACATGTTTCCTCCGTTTTTTAGTTTTAGGTCCTTCTTCCTCCTCAACCTGAGATGTTCGAATTTCTTGGACAGCCAGTTCCATGCCCTGTTCCATTCTGCAACAACGTAGTTAGCTTAGGAACGTGCATGGTACAACAATTCAAGTAAGGTTGACACACACATAAGTTACAACTATAGGTTCCATCGAAACTTTGTCTTAGCAACCCCTTAAAAACTTGAATTACAGTAATTATGACAGGTCTGCACGATACACGCTTCAGCAAGCAATGAAAGGAAACTGCGTACACCATTAAACAATGGAGTATTTAGCAATGAAAGGTAACGCTTAGCAACACGTTTGCTGCATCTCATCTACGGGCCTGCTGTTTGTGCTACTGCTGCCGCGGCCTTCCTTTGTGCGCATCCAAATTTTCGGCCGTTTATATGACCCGTCTGATGACAAACAGAACAACGGTTCTTATTTGGAGACTCGGTTGCGTAGTCGTTTTATTTGAACCTCTTCCCCTGCATCTTATCCATGTCGTTCTTGAACCTTTTTGTCTGCCGACGACCACGCTTAAAAACCATTAAGGTAGGGTTAGGTCGGTACCTAGGTCCATCGTAAATGGGCTGTTGGGGAGATAATAACCCAGTATACCCAAGACAAGTAAAGAAGATGACTCAGCCAGAAGATCACTCAGCCAGAAGATCAGTCGGCCAGAGGATGACCCAGCCAGAGGATCAGTCGGCCAGAGGATGACTCAGCCAGAAGATCAGTCGGCCAGAGGATCAGTCGGCCAGAGGATGACTCAGCTTCAGGATAACCCAGTTTCGGAAGATGCCATAGAAGGAAGATTCTAGATGACCCGGAATCCTTGTACAAGTTGGACTCAAGACTTGGAGATCACGAAGGACTAAGATTAGGACTCCGTATAACCCAGTTTTTACCTTGTACGACCAGGAGACCCAGCCACCCATATAAGCGGGTTCCTAGGTCATAGAGAGAGAAGTTGAGGTCGAATAAGATAGATTAAGAGTAGAGAGAGCTCAAGAGAGAGCTCCCACACCGGAATCATTATAACCCGGCAATCATCGCCATTGGCGCACCATGTAACATATTATCATATAGTGATTTATAGCAGGATGTAGGGATCCTCCACCGAGGGGACCTGAACCTGGGTAAAAAAACATCTTCTCCCTCGTAGAGCTAGACAAATCTCCTGAACACCAGAGTCGCCTTGCCCCAATCTCAAGTTACTTCGTGTAACATCTGCCGTGTTAACCCCACGACAGTTGGTGCCCACCGTGGGGCCTGCGTCCAAGTGTGTCCTCATCAAGGGAGAAGCGATGCGAGGGATGGAGAAAATCCGTCAACGAGATCATTAGCAACTAGCAAGAACATCGCATCGTCGATAATTTCAGGAAACCCGGAGACAGATTCGCTGGAGATCCCGCGGCCGACAAATTGTCAGCCAGCTCCAGCAGTGTCGTGGTGGGATCACGGCAGATGCCATGGGTATGGCTTAGTTGGGGCCGAATGGTCGTTGGGGGAATCCGGGGAGGGTTTATGCACTCAAGATGTGCACAAGCAAGAACATGCAAGAAACCACAAGAACATGAACAAGAAGCCAAGAAAGCCAAGAACACAAAAGACACCACGATGTACCCAGGTTCGGGGCCTTCGTGAGGAAGTAAAACCCCTACTCCTGCCTTTCCTCTCTCAATATATCAGTGTAGTTCTCAGGTACAAGGTGCTCCTCGAGCTGTATGATGCTCCCAAAGTGAGAGCTCTAGAGAAGATGAAACTATGAAGGGGGAAATGAGCTAGGGTTTTCGCCGTTCCTCCCTGGAGGTAGAGATGCCGCATATATACACAGGCCGAAGTACATTTTTACCCCTGCCTACAACTGACAATGGCATGGCCAAAAGGTAGAAGACAAGCCTCTGCCTCCTGCCAGCTCAACGGCCGGACTGTCAGGCCAGCCAGGCCTAGCTTTCCTCTTCCGGTCATACTTCAGTAGCCTGCCGAGGTCTAGCCTGTAGACCTTTCCCGAAATAGCCGAGTCAGCTCCTAGGCCCCCGAGCTTCCGGGAAACCCGTGGACGGACCTCGCCGTCCTCTGAAGCCTCGGGCTACGAGCTCTGCGGCGCCCGTGACCTCTCTGACATGCCTCGATCCTTGCTGCCAACCTCGGATAACACTCCGGATCCTATACCTCGGTAGAGAATACCTTATTCCTGTGGTAGCTAGCTGACTGCCCCGAGGTTGATACCTCGGAGGATATACCTCGGGAAATACCTCGGACGTACACCTTACGTCGGATGACGCCTCCTGCGTCCTTGCTCAATCGTTACCTCGGACAGCTTACTACCTTAACCTTACATGTCTTGACCTCATCATTACCCTACCCGGGGGTAACCCCCCGACAGTAGTCCCCGAAGCTGATGTGGTCTTGCAGCCTCGGATGAAAGGCCGCACCAGGTTCAACCCGAAACCACATGCGCTACGATGTTTTGCAGGTTACCGAACCAATACTCCGAGAAATCCATCGGTCTGTTCCTCGGCCATACTGCTTTTCCGAAGTATCCGCCGAGATCTCGGACGTCAACCCCTCGATTTCTGCATCCTTACTGACTTCGGTCAGAGAACACTGTTCACGTGTCCCATCCGTCACTTCCTGGTCCACGATAGTCAAAGCACTCGAGTGCTTTCCACCACGCGGCCCACGTCAGCGGAGGTTTCCCGCTTGCGCCGCTTCGCGCTCCAGTAACCGCGCCGCACGACGGTTTGCCTCCTGCAACCGATCCTGTGGCCTGCTTGTCCACCGCTATCTTCGTGCCACGTGGGCATTTGTGCACAAACGATCCCACTCGCCGCTCCGATAACCGCGCGGTAGTGCGCAGTTACCGCCCGCGGTTATAAATACGGGCCCAGGGCAGTGCTTCCCTCTTCTTCCTCATTCACTCGCCGTCTCGCCTCCATCGCAACCAGTGCGCCGCTTCCGTTGAGAAGAAACGCGTTCCCGCCGCCGCCGACGAGCAGCTCCTTCGTCGCCGCTGCGACCGCGTCACCGGCGCCGCCCTTCAGCACCTCATTTTCACGGTATGTACTCCCTTTCTTGATACCCTAGGCATTGCTCTAGGTTTCTTCCTCTTCGCGCTTTGGTTCTTCATATGTTCTTGAATAAAACTCTATTTACCCCTCCGGTAGATCTTACTCGCATACTCTTTTGGGTAGAAATGGTTTCATGCCTCGGATAGATGTTCGCCTAGCATAGATATGCCTCTATGCACATAAGATAGCCACCAAACTCCTCCTGAGTTAGCCAAATATTATACTAGATTCCAGATTCCCTTTTTCCTTTGCTAAACTTCTGCGCATTCTCTGCAGATTGATTCTGCCGAGATGTCTCCTCCTGAGACTTCGGAACAAACCGAGGTTCCAGACCTCGAACTGGAGGTCGGAGAACGAGCCGGCTGGGAAGGTTCGGATGTAACTCCGGACGAAATCCAGTGGCTCAGGGCGACTCGGCGGATTCCCGCCGGGGTAGAGTGTCGCCTGCCAGAGGGCGAACTCGAGCCTCAAGTCAGCAAGGGGAACGGGTGGTCTTCGTCGCGCACTTCCAGCGCGGCTTCGGACTGCCCGTTAGTGATTCTTCCGGAGCTTCCTCGACAAGTTCGGACTCCAGGTTCATCACCTCCCCGCCAACGCCATCACCACTCTCTCTTGCATTGTTTCCTTCTCTGAGGGATACCTCGGCCTCGAAGCCACGGTAGACCTCTTTTCTCGCTACTTCCAACTCAAGCGGCAAGTGATCCCGGATCCAAAGAACAAGGATCTGCCCAAGCAATTAACCGCCTGCGGAGCTGCCACCATAGCTCCTCGCCGAAACTCCATCTTCCCACGTATCACTACTCCGGACACCGTTCGCAAGTGGCTCCGGACGTGGTTTTACGTGAAGAACTCCGGCGAAGAGGACCTCCTCAACCTGCCGGCGTTAACCTCAGCCCTCCTACAGAACAGCTCAACTGGGACTACACTCCCCCTCACACCGGCGAACTCAAGTCCATCCATGGGTATATTGCGAAATGGCAGGACCCGGAGGACCCCGGGAACGACGGGAAAGTCCTGACGGCCGACGACCTGGCCTGCACATTCGTGAAGCGCAGGGTCTCCCCTCTTCAGGCGAGGTCTCACAAGATCTGCCACATGAGCGGTCTTTATGACCCCACCCGTCATACGCACGTTGCACTGGACAACGCCGCGGTAGCTCGGCGAGTCCGAGCTATCACCAAGTCCAAGATCTCTGACGCTTGGACATGGGGAAGGGAACCCCACTACCGGACCAATCCAGCGAAACAGGTACGCTATTCCGACGTTTTCTTCGATACTTCTTTACCACCGAGGTCTTGCTACCGACGTTCACCTTGACAATTTTTCTTCCTAACTCCTTTTCATATGTCTGCCATACAGCTGTTCGCCCGCCAGACCGCCGAGGATGGAGTCCATCCTGCGGACCACTTCGGCAAGGATCTCCCTGTCGAGGACCCACCATCCAACGTGGACCCTGACGACGAGGATTATATGCCCATTGCCTCGGCCCGCATCACCACCGCGGGTAAGCCTCAAGCACAAGCTTCAGTTCAAGAGATTTCGGATGACGAGGAGGGGTTCCTCGTCATGGAACCAATAAACGCGGTACCTCTCTCCCGCCTTCCTCACCTTCCGAACTTTACTCCAGCAACCAGCCGGAAACGCGCTGGTGCCGCAACTTCGGCCGCCGAACCATCCGCCACTGGAGCCTCCGGACCCACTGAGGCTCCGGTCAAGAGACGCCGGCTGAAGAAGTCCGGACTTCCTCCTCATGCCCGGGGGGCAGAGGTTCCTACCTCGGATGGGTAATGCTTTGCTTCTATAGCCAACAATGTTTGTTGCTTAAACATATTATCTCGGTATTAACACTTGACCATCTTCTTTTCGTTGCAGTGCCCCCATAGACGTGGATCAGGAGGTATCCTCCATGACTGCACCCGTTGGTGCCTCTGAAGCCACGACCACCCCGACGAACTCTCGCCCAGGATCTCCACCGAGGTCTGGCCCGGCCTTGGGGAAATCTGCCCCCACCCGGGTCAGACTTCTCCGCGTCCTCAAACGGATGCCAATCGCGCCAGAACTCCGGCTACCGCCTTGCCGGAGCCTCGACTCTCCCCCCGCAGCCAGACTGCCCGCAACCAACAGCAGCAACAGCAGAAGCATCAGCAGAAGCAACAGCCCAAGCAGCAGCCCCAAAAACCAGTTCGCCAGACTACCTTGCCGTTGGAGAAGGGCAAGGAGAAAGAAAAAGAGACGGTGAAGTCTAAGGTCACCCCCAAACCAACATCTGGGTCTGGCACCCTGACTATCTCTTCTCCCTCAAGGATGCAACCGAGGTCTCCTCCCCCGGTGACACGCCGAATTCCTCCATTCGCCGCACCCATTGATGAGACTGCCCCTCCGGCCGAAGAATATGCTCGGAGGGCATCTCTTATATTGGATAACCGGCCTGCTTCAAGCTCCGAGGCTACTTTGGCCTTGGAGGCCTCGGTTAGGGGCATCGAGCAGGGCGGACCGTGGGGATTTCCTCCTCTGCGCACTGATAGTGACCAGAGCCTCGGCTCCTTGGAACACTACAATGCAGACTGGAATTCTGCAGACATGGACGAGGTCTCTTCTGCCTCCTTGACCGCCCAAGGGGACGAGCATCCTGCGGGAGCAGCGCCTGCGCCGACGCATGCTTGAAATGCAAACTTCTGCTTTGCTTGCTACTCGAGCTGTCAACGTAAGTTCCACTTTCTTTACTTTCATGCAGTATCTCCTCTAATATCCACCATCTCCAGTCCCCGAGATTCGAGGTAAACTATTGACGCTCCGCCGGAGTTAAAATTGTTTGGCTTGAATCTTAACTCTCCATTTTCATCCGACGTATCCAATCCATTTTATCTCACTTTAGCATGCACCTCGGGTACGAGTCCCCGAGACTCCTGTCGAGGCATACCCCGGCAACATTTTCCCAAAGAGTTGACTCCGAGTCCCCGAGACTCTTGTCGAGGTATAGCCTTTCTAACCGAGCTATATTTTTCTTCCTTGCAGAATGCTATGAACGTCGCACGGATATCTTCATACCCTCTGTTTGACCACAAGAAACTCCACGACGAGCACAAGGCCGTCCTTGCAGGAAGAAAACTTCGGATGACCAGCTAGCGCAAGAGAAAGCCGAGGTAGCTCGTCTGGTAAAGGAACTGAAGCGCATCACTGAGCTGCGGACGTCTGAAAAAGAGCAGCTGCAGGCGGAAAAGGCCAGTGTTGTTGAAACAGAGAAGAAACTTCGGGAGGATGCCGCCAAGGAACATGAGAATGCGCTCCAGTTAGCCGAGGCCCGCGCCACCGAGGCTTATGAAGCCCTTCAAGCTTCGGTTAACCAGCTCCTCCCGACGCTGGAACGCATCAACCAAGAAATGGACAGTAAGCTTCTTGCCCCCCTTATCCTTGCTTTGTCCTCAACGTTACTGGCTCTTTGCCGAACTGTTTCTTTCATTATTAACAGGCTATCCTTCTGCAGAGCACTTCACCTACACCCAAATCTCGGCCCGCAATATCACTGCTCAGCACAGGAAGAGGCGTAACGAGACGAACCCCGACTGGACCGTTGAGGACCACATCGTGGCCATCAAAGCTCGGATCCATCCCTTGAAACCATTGGGTCCGAACTCCTCGACGCAGGTCTGTCTGCTTTCCGAGCCTTATGGCCTCTTGCCGATGCTCCCAATACTACCCGAGCTCGCCGCCAAGCTTCGTGAAGCCGAACAAAGACTCCGAGAGTGGCGTTCATCTTCAGCTCGCGCTGGAGCTGATGCCGCTCTCAAATTCATCATGACTTGGTGCGAGAAGATCGACCTCGAAAAGATGGACACTCTTCGCCGAGGCTCGCCCTGGTCCTCGGACCCAATTCTCATCAAGCGCCGCGAAAAGATGGCTGCCTTCTTCGCTGGATATGCCAACACAAGAACTTGAGCGAAGGAGACACCTACTCCGACGCCGAGGATTACGAGCCAGAAGACGAGGAATACGAAACAGAATCCGACGTCGAGGCCGAGCAAGGTGACGACGGTGAAACCCGCGAAGCAGAAACCGAGGCTTCTCCACAACCTGACGCCGAGGTTACTGCCGACGTTGCCAGCACTTCCCAGGCTACCTCGGCTCCGGACGAAATCCCTGCTGCCTCGGCTGTTGCCGACGTAATTCCTGATGCCTCGACCTGAACTTATGCTTGGCCAAAAAACTTCATTAAATCCCCGGTATGCCGGGACGCAGATGTAATCAAACTTAAGTAGTTCCTTTGCTACCTCTATTACTATTATGCTCATCGAACCATGCTTTTCTAAGCTTTATGTCGAATCCTTTTGAATGATTGCTCGAGTTTACTTTCGTGTTTACTATATTTGGCATTCTTTGCTCTTGTCTGCCATTCTGGCGTTCGACAGTCGAGTCACAAGATTGTTGTTCATAGCATACAGTACTTGGTAAATTCCGAGGTATGTTTCAAAGTCATCCGACATAAAAAAGAAGTAAAAACAGGGGTTAGTAAACGACATATGCCGAACTGTCTTTTTGGACCGAGTCCCCGAGTTCATTTTCATGTTTCCCATGTTCTTTCGTCTTTGCTCTTGACTGCCATGCTGGCGTTCGTCAGTCGAGTCACAAGATTAGTTACATAGCATACAGTACTTGAAGTTTGAGACGAGGTTCAAAATAGCTCGGCATACGAACGAAGAAAGAGTACAAAAAAGAAACATGCAATCATAAGAGCGAGGCAGTCCCCGAGCTCACTCTCGAGGTGCCGAGTTTTATTTAAAGATCAGCCGAGGTACATACATTACTTCCTTCAACAGTAGAAGGGTCGGAGTAGAGCTACATTCCATGGACGCTGAAGCTCCAAATCGGGTCTGTCCAGCCCATCTCCCCTTGGTTCCTGTGCATCTATAAGATAGTATGAATCATTGTGCAGAGCTCGGCTCACAATGTACGGTCCCTCCCATGGAGGTGACAACTTGTGCCGGCCTTTACTGCGCTGCACAAGCCTCAGCACTAGGTCTCCTTCATTAAACTTTCGGGGTTTTACATGCCGGCTTTGATAGCGTCGGAGACCCTGCTGATATATTGCTGACCGAGATAAGGCCAATTCTCTTGCTTCCTCAAGCAAATCTACAGCATCTTCCCGAGCTTCTTTAGCCTCGGCTTCTGTGTACATTGCCACTCTGGGCGCATCATATTCAATGTCGGTTGGCAGCATTGCCTCGGCCCCATAGACCATGAAAAATGGCGTATAGCCAGTTGATCTGTTCGGTGTGGTCCTTAGACCCCACAGAACTGCTGGTATCTCATCGATCCAACACCCCGGTGTTTTCAACAGTGGTTCTATTAGCCGAGCTTTGATTCCGGCCAATACCAATGCATTTGACCTTTCTACTTGCCCATTAGCCTGTGGATGAGCCACCGAGGCTACATCAAGTCGAATTCCCTTACTCATGCAGAACCGAGCAAACTCTCCGACAGCAAAGTTCGTGCCGTTGTCTGTAATGATACTATGAGGATATCCATATCTCAGGATTATTTCCTTCAAAAAGGTCACTGCCGTATGACCATCCACCTTTCGGATTGGCTTCACCTCGATCCACTTAGTGAATTTGTCCACCATCACCAGTATGTGAGTCATATTGCCTCGGGCTGGCTTGAATTCTCCCACCATGTCCAGACACCAAACTGCAAAGGGCCACGTGATAGGAATGGTTTGAGCGCCGAAGCTGGCATGTGCTGCTGCTTGGCGAACCTTTGGCACCCTTCACATTTCCGAACTATATCTTCTGCATCGGCATTGGCGGTGGGCCAATAGAACCCGTGCCGGAACACCTTGGCCACCAGAGCTCTTGTGCTGCAATGATGTCCACATTCTCCTTGGTGGATCTCTAAAAGCATCTCCTTGCCTTCAGCTGGTTCGACACATCGCTGCAACACCTCGGTCACACTTCTCTTGTATAGCTCCTTGTTGATGATGGTGTATCCCTTAGCTCTCCTCTGGATTCTCCTTGCCTCGGTTGTGTCACTTGGCAAATTCCATCGGCTATGAATTCATGATCTGCTCCGCCCATTCCGGCACTGGTGCAGAGGAAAAAGCCTCTCATCTATCTCCATTGGTTCGGTCGCCATGATCTCCTTCATGATTTCCTCCACCATTGCTCGGCCAGTCCCCGAGTGTTGGTGCGAAGTCCCCGGGTCAGACCCGAAGTTCCCATCATCTACTCCATAGGAAAGCTCATCATTCCTCGGATACTGCGAAGCAGTCCCCGAGTCCGGCCAAACGCATCCGACGTCTACCTCCATAGGAATAGGCTCAGACTCCGAACTTGGCGGTAAGAAAATTGACTCAGAGTCAGGGAGGGCTTGATTGAAGGAGTTCTCAAATGGTTCAGTGCTATCCCCGGTGGCACCGGTTCTTTGGATGAACCGAGCTTGACAATACGTCGGCGGCTTCATTCTCCCCCGAGGTATGTGCTTGTACTCACATCCTTCGAAGAACCCAGACACCTTTTGCACATGAAACCGATACAACTCCATGTTCGCATCCAATGCATCCCAAGTGCCGTGGATTGATGCACCACCAAAGCTGAATCGCCGAAGCATTCTATACGCCGGACACCTATCTCCTTTGCCACCTTGAGCCCATGGATCAGGGCCTCATACTCCGCCACGTTGTTCGACGCCGAGAAATGGATTTGCAGCACATACTTCAACTGGTCTTGCTTCGGCGAGGTTAGGACTATGCCGGCACCTAATCCGACCTTGGTCTTGGACCCATCAAAGTGCATCTTCCAATAATTATAGTCCGGCAAGGGCGGCTCATATTGCATCTCGGCCCAATCGCATAAAAAGTCCGGTAGCGCCTGCGACTTGATTGCATCTCGCCTTTCATAATGCGGAGTATATGGAGATACCTCGATCGCCCATTTGGCAACTCGCCCAGTTGCGTCCTTGCATCCGATGATCTCCGAGATTGGAGCATCACATACCACCGTCATGGGATGCTCTTGGAAGTAATGCTTCAGTTTCTTAACCGCCAGGTATACTCCGTACGTCATCTTCTGGTAGTGGGGGTAGTTTTGCTTCGACGTGGATATCACCTCGCTCAGGTAGTAGATTGGTCTCTGCACCGATTTGCCTCCTTCGTCTCGCTCCACCACCACTGCAACACTCACGACCCGGTTTGTAGCCGCAATGTATATCAACATCGGTTCATTCTGCAAAGGGGACGCCAACACCGGAGCAGTGGACAACATCTTCTTCAGCTCATTGAACGCCGCGTCCGCCTGCGGGGTCCAAGTGAAACTGGTACTTTTCTTCATAAGTTGATACAATGGTAAGGCTTTTTCTCCTAGCCGACTTACAAACCGACTTAAAGATGCAAGGCATCCCGTGAACTTCTGCACATCTTTTAAACAGTTCGGCAACTTCATTCTTTCGATCGCTCGGATCTTAGCCGGGTTAACCTCTATACCTCGGCTTGATACGAGGAAACCGAGCAATTTTCCAGCCGGGACACCAAAGGTGCACTTGTCCGGGTTAAGTTTCAACCGATACTTTCTTAAGTTTGCAAATGTCTCTTCGAGGTCTTCGATGAGAGTATGCTTCTTTTTAGTTTTGATAACAATGTCATCAACATACACTTGCACATTCTTGCCCATTTGAGAGTGTAAGCACTTCTGCATACACCTTTGATAAGTTGCCCCGGCATTTCTCAAACCGAAACACATGACACGATAGCAATACGCCCCGTACGGGGTAATAAAGGCAGTCTTTATTTGATCATCAGTGTTCAGTGGGATCTGGTGAAAACCAGAATATGCATCAATAAAAGACAACAGCTCACATCCAGCCGTAGAATCGATCACTTGATCAATCCGAGGTAAAGGAAAGGGATCCTTCGGGCACGCCTTGTTCAGGTTGGTGAAGTCAATGCACATGCGCCACACCTTGACTATCGCCGGTTCGTCCTTCTTTTTCTCCACGAGGACTGGATTAGATATCCAGTCCGGATGCAGCACTTCCATGATGAAGCCTGCAGCCAGTAACTTCGCCATTCTTCGAGTACCACCTTTCTTCGGTCATCTGAGAGCCGCCGCGTCGGTTGACGCACTGGTTTCACCTCTGGCCGAACAAACAAAGAGTGCTCTGCCAACTCCCTCGGAACACCTGGCAGGTCTTTAGCCGACCATGCAAAAATGTCCCGATTCTCACGGAGGAAGTGACAGAGCGCGCTTTCCTATTTCTCGTCCATGCCAGCACCAATGATGGCGAAACGCTCCGGGTTCTCCGAGTCCAGCGGGATTTTCTTGGTCTCCTTGGGCACCTCGAATGAAGCGCTCATGTCCGGAGTAATTAGTCCGGACATGCCGAGCTGAGTAGACTGCGCCATTGCCACCACCTTCTGAAGTTGCTTCTTCTCCGCCGCGATCACCAAGGACTCGGCTAAACTGGATCCCGCCGAGGCACATTGCATAGCCTTCTTGTAGTCACCTGAAATGGTTATTATTCCCTTGGGCCCCGGCATTTTCATCTTTAGGTAGGCCACATGAGTGGAGATCATGAACTTGGCCAAGGCTGGCCTTCCCAGCAAGGCATGGTAAGGGCTCTGCAAGTCCACAACCTCGAACTCAAGACTTTCAACTCGGCTGTTATCTCGGGTACCAAAACCCACGTCGACCCAAATCTTTCCCATAGGTGCACAAGAGACCCCGGGCACAATACCGTGAAACGTACAGCTGCTAGGCTGCAACTGGTTCGGTGAGTATCCCAGCTTGACCATGTGTCTCGGTACATGATATTTATGGCACTCCCATTGTCCACCAAGACTCGGGTGAATCTCACATTGTTGGTCGGCCCACAGAACGTCGGATCCACCACCAGTGCATAGTTTCCAGGGCTCGGCATGATCCGAGGTGTATCTTGCCTGCTCCAAGTGATCTCTTGCTCGGACCAATTCATGTATTTCACCACTGCTGGAGTTACTGCATTCACCTCCTTGGCACGCCTCAGCATACTCTTCTTATCAGTTGACTCAGTCACAAACACCACGTAACTCTGATGTACTTCCCTATAATCATTACCGGGGTTCTCATACCTCTGATTCTCAAAGGACCACGTTTGGCTTTGGCCGGCACCACCGTTGTTGTTGTTGCCCTGGGCACTCACTGCATTCACCGGTTTCGCCTGCACCATCTTCTGGTTTTGGGCCGCATGCACCGGGGTTGAATTTGCTCCGGTTAAGCTCTGATTCTGCGCCGCTATGGTCGGCTTATGCTGCTGCTGCGCGTTCGGATATTGAGGTCTACGCCATTGGTTCGGTGGCCCACTCCGGTTTGTCCCAGCTTTCGCCCCTTCTGCAGCGGTTCGGTGATGAAAACTACACTGCAGAGTGGTATGGTTGGGTGTTTTGCCATTCCTGCCATGATAGATACATGGCCCATTCACCAATGACTCGTAAGTCACAGGTGGTCCGGCCTCCTGCCACTGCTTCGCACCACCGCCCTGACTCTGGTTCTGGTTCGGAGTCCATGCCTGACCCTCAGTCTTCGGTTTCTGGGCGCCTCCAGGTCCGGACTGACTTGGGTTTACAGCATTGACTTGGAAATCTGGTTCTCTCCTCTTTTGCCCGAACTCTTGACGGTTATCAAACCTCGGTCCGTTGTTGCGATTGTTCATCGGATTCCTCCTGTTCCGGGCATTCCCATCCATCAGAGGCTGCATCGGATCGCCAAGGGCATAGGAATCAGCTATCCGAATCGTCTCGGCCAGAGTCTTTGGCATATCTCTCTGGAGCCTCTGCCACAACATGCTACCATACCGACATCCATCAGCGAACCACGCTATAGCCTGTGCTTCGATAACTCCTTCACAGGAGTTCCGAACATTGCTCCACCGAGTCAAGAATTCTCGGTCAGTCTCATTGTCCTCCTGCTTGCACGCCTGCAAAAGCTGAGGTCGGTTTGGCCTCTTGTAAGTGCTGGCGAAGTTGCTATTGAATGCCTCCTCTAAATCCAGCCAGCAATTGATGCTATTCTCCGGCAAATTGTTCAGCCAGATCCGAGCAGGACCTTCCAACATGTGCGGGAGATACCGGACCGCCCATCGGCGATTGCCCCCCGCAATGTATACTGCTGAAACATAATCAGCTAGCCAATCTTGCGGCTTGGTGCTCCCATTGTACGGCCTGGTACTCCGACCCAACTGAAACTGAGACACTGGTGGAGGTGGTTCCTTCATGATCCGAGGTCCAAAACACGCCGGACCAGGAGGACCTTCCTCTTCCAACTCTCGGACTGTAAATCCGATCTAGCTTGTATCGCGCGTCACCTGTAGGCAACGTCCGAGCTCCGATACGCTCTCCCAATGCACCATCCACTCTATAGAATCCAGCCCGCTCCATGGCTGAATTTCCATCATCATATCGGTCGCCACCTCGACCGACGCTCTTCGGCTGCGGAACATACTCCGGCTCTTGCTGATACTGCTCCTGCGGCCGGGGTTGCTGCTGATGCCTCGGGGGCTGAGGTGGTTTACCTCGGCCAGCCGACGCTGCTTGCCCACCGTTCTGATTTCCCTGAGCTGAACGGCCTTTAGCTCGGCTTGCATCACCTGGGCCGGGGTCTCCATTGGCTCGGCTAGCGTCACCGACCTTTTGCTTTCCAGCTAACACCGGATCGTACACTTGCAGCTGCATCTCCTTGTTCCGACCTGAAGTGACACTCCGGGCACGTTCGGCTCCTCCGACGTGTGGAGACGAGGCTTGCCCCTTGGACCCCTGGCTAACTGGCCTAATCGAATGGACCGCCTGCGAACCGCCAAGCCCGGCCTTGCGGAGGGCTTCATTTTGCTTGCTGGCCACATGCACTAACTCATTGAGCCGCTTCTGCTGCTCACGCCATGCATCTCCGGTCAACTCCGATAGCCCGGCCCTTACTGCTTCGGCTGCTCTAAGGTTCTTGGCTGGTGAACTATACACCGGCCTACCAGTAGCCGACCTGCTACTTGTTGCCTTAGTCGAGCTCGAGACTGCAGCCCTAACCATCTCCTCATAGAGGTCCTTGCCTCGGTTGAACAGAGCAGCTTTCTTACGCCGCACAACCGGAGTAAAACCATCCTCTATACCATGTGCAGCATTGTACTCCTTCTGCTCCATATCGAACTGCTGCCTAGCCTCGGCCAGCAACCGAGCTTCTCTCATCACTCTCTGGCGCTCTGCCTCTAACCCGGCCACCGTATGCTCCACACTTGCCTCTACTGCGAGTGGCCGAGCTAACCTATCAACGATAGATTCTAAGGGAAATTCTTCCCTTGGCATGCCCAACTGCTCATTCTGACTAGGTTTCTCGTACGGAAACTTCGCCGCCCGACCTGATTTCTCAGGCAGCGCGTTGGTGTCGCCTCCACCTCGGCTAGCGCGACTTTGCCAGCATCCGCCTTGCTAGCTGCAGGCTGGGTACCAGCCACCATCACCTCCACACACCTCGGAGGGCGAGTAACACGTTGGCCCAAAGCCGCCAGGAGTGGAGTTTCGTCGTCCACGAGCACCTGCTCCGGGTACTCGCGAACCACCTCGACAGCAACGTATGTGGGGAAACTGCCGAGCATCATGAGGAAACCATTGGTGGGGAAAGGCTTGCCGGCGAAGCACCCCGCATTGTCACTCACAAAGGCAAACTCGCCGATGTTGGCAACAAGGCCAGAAAGAACACACTCAGAGGAGCCCGTCCGGATGGAAACTCCACCCAACGCCTCAATCTGCCCCACGGTGGGCGCCAACTGTCGTGGTGGGATCACGGCAGATGCCATGGGTATGGCTTAGTTGGGGCCGAATGGTCGTTGGGGGAATCCGGGGAGGGTTTATGCACTCAAGATGTGCACAAGCAAGAACATGCAAGAAACCACAAGAACATGAACAAGAAGCCAAGAAAGCCAAGAACACAAAAGACACCACGATGTACCCAGGTTCGGGGCCTTCGTGAGGAAGTAAAACCCCTACTCCTGCCTTTCCTCTCTCAATATATCAGTGTAGTTCTCAGGTACAAGGTGCTCCTCGAGCTGTATGATGCTCCAAGTGAGAGCTCTAGAGGAAGATGAAACTATGAAGGGGGAAATGAGCTAGGGTTTTCGCCGTCTCCTCCCTGGAGGTAGAGATGCCGCATATATACACAGGCCGAAGTACATTTTTACCCCTGCCTACAACTGACAATGGCATGGCCAAAAGGTAGAAGACAAGCCTCTGCCTCCTGCCAGCTCAACGGCCGGACTGTCAGGCCAGCCAGGCCTAGCTTTCCTCTTCCGGTCATACTTCAGTAGCCTGCCGAGGTCTAGCCTGTAGACCTTTCCCGAAATAGCCGAGTCAGCTCCTAGGCCCCCGAGCTTCCGGGAAACCCGTGGACGGACCTCGCCGTCCTCTGAAGCCTCGGGCTACGAGCTCTGCGGCGCCCGTGACCTCTCTGACATGCCTCGATCCTTGCTGCCAACCTCGGATAACACTCCGGATCCTATACCTCGGTAGAGAATACCTTATTCCTGTGGTAGCTAGCTGACTGCCCCGAGGTTGATACCTCGGAGGATATACCTCGGGAATATACCTCGGACGTACACCTTACGTCGGATGACGCCTCCTGCGTCCTTGCTCAATCGTTACCTCGGACAGCTTACTACCTTAACCTTACATGTCTTGACCTCATCATTACCCTACCCGGGGGTTACCCCCTGACACCCAATCTCAAGTTACTTTGTGTAACATCTGCCGTGTTAACCCCACGACAGTTGGCGCCCACCGTGGGGCCTGCGTCCAAGTGTGTCCTCATCAAGGGAGAAGCGATGCGAGGGATGGAGAAAATCCGTCGACGAGATCATCAGCAACTAGCAAGAACATCGCATCGTCGATAATTTCAGGAAACCCGGAGACAGATTCGCTGGAGATCCTGCGGCCGACAAATTGTCAGCCAGCTCCAGCAGTGTCAGCATAACCATCGAAGACCCGGCCATGGGCCGGCTTTTACTTTTTTCGCAATCATCATCAACCACCTGATCAGTTATACCAGATTGAAATATTCAGGCCGACAGGCTTTCCGCGATCTGAATCGCATCACACGGATTTTAGCAAAAGTTCCACCACAAGCATCAGATTTCGGTCCGCGGTCCGAGTCGAGTTCCAGGTCAAATTGGCAACAGTGCATGGGAGTTCAAGAAACAGAGGTTATCGCTGGGCAGGACTCAGGAGCGCAGGACCCGAGGAGAAAAGGAAAAGGACGTGGACGTTGACTCGTACATGGTTCAGGGAAGTTGATTCAAAGAATCAAGGAGAAAGTAATATGCCCAGATTAGGATACGTGTGACAAGCACGCGTGTGGTTCAGATTTCATCAAGCAAGGAAAGGAATAAAGCTGATGGCGATCGAATTCAACGAAGACCCAGACATCGTGTTTGGTCCTATTCCAATCCGCAAGGGATACGAACGAGCGCGTCGAGCTGGACGTAGCTGGTGCCTATCCGGTTTGGTTTGCAATACGTATTAAAGCGGCAAGGAAAAAAATAAGAGGTCGACAGCAGCCGGGTCAAGCCCCAATAAAAGAAAAGGAAAGGAAGATTAATCGGATGGAACCAGCTAGTACTCAAAGGCCAACACGTTTTCAAGAAGAAGAAAAAACCGAGCTATCCGGAGAGTTGCCATGCATTGCATGCAAAGAGCTACTCACGTGTATCAGCTCTCTGTTTTGGAAAGAAGAAAAGAAAAAAAAGAAAGAATTTGTGTGGTTGGTACCATGGCCGGCTTCGCGAGTATATCGTGACCATCTACTACCCGGCCATGGGCCGGCTTATGCGGCAACGATATCTTCTCCAACGGCGCAACCTCATCAACATCATCAACGCCAACAACATTCAGACAGCTAAGTCATGTTTATGATTAAGTTTCATATTTTATTATTCAGTCATTAAATAAAGTCGGCACATTTTTACCGATCGCTGTGTTGAAGACATGGATCCTACTTCTTAAAAGACGCATGTGATGATGTTCGGGTTACAAACACTGAACCCCACATGTGAAACATATTGGAGGACGATCCATGAAACATCTCTCAGCCTTTATATTGCTTAGCGATACCCGTGAGTGCTTTGCAAGCAGTGTTAAGAATTTATATGATCAATGGATTTATTAAAAGTCGGGTTATCTACAACTCGCAAATGGATTTATCAAAGTCGAGTTATTTAACGCTCGCAATGGATTTCTTAAAAATCGAGTTATCTACAACTCGCAATGGATTTATTAAAAGTCGAGTTATTTATCGCTCGCAATTGATTTCTTAATAATAAGTGCGCCATTAAAGGTGCCAACATCTCGCTCCGGCTCTATTGTCGTCATCAATTACCGTATTCCGGCTCATGCATTATCATCATATATTCACTATTATTAGTCCGGCTTATGCATCAGTAACGCCAAGAGTGCTACGCAACCTCAGTTAGCGATGCCCAGGAGCGATTTGCGACAAAAATTAGCTTATCCCAAGAGTGCTACGCAACTTTGGTTAGCGATGCCCAGGAGTGCTTTGCGATGAAATATAGTTTTGCCCAAGAGTGCTACACAATTTCGGTTAGTGATGCCCAAGAGTGCTTTGCAAAAAATCATATTAGCTTAACCCAAGAGTCCTACACAACTTCGGTTAGTGATGCCCAAGAGTGCTTTGCAACAAAAAATTAGCTTAGCCCAAGAGTGCTACGCAACTTCGGTTAGCGCTGCCCAGGAGTGCTTCACAATATTATAAATTTTAGGTCTTGGGGGCTGATCGCTTGAATAGCGCAGTTACAAACTCAAGACCCGGCAAATAAGCCACTTTGGTCATGGGGGCTAATTGCTTATGAAAAGGTATAGCTACAATCTCATGATCCGGCCAATTTAGAGCCATTATTTTCTTGGTTATCTTACTATTGAGCTCGATGTGACTCGCATTTATATGGCCTGATTGCTCACCTGTAAATTCAATCAGTCATGAGGCCCACTGGGACTTGCCTGACCCTGTTTTTATCAGAGAAGTGGCGACAGAGATAATCCATGTGAAAGCCGGCTCATAGTTAAAGAAACCAAAAGGGTCATCTAAACCAAAAGGATTTGCAGAACGACATATCATGTTCATGAAAAAAGCAAATCCTCAGGGTGCATGTACACCATCAGTATAATTATTTAGAGGAGGCAACAGAGAAAGTCATGTGAAAGCCGACTGATAGATGCTAAAGATAAACCAAAAGGGTCATCTAAACCATGAAAGTATAGTTATTACATAAGAGAGAGTGTATCAAAAGTGCACAGACGCATTATCAAATTTAAAGTATTGCTGAGCATATTACAATGCCCATGGGGCCGAATGATTGTTTTTTATGCAGGATAAGACAAAAGTTTATAACATGGCTCAAGAAGCCGGGTTATCAGTTTCCATCTCCTTTGAAGGAGGATCTTCAGTACTGGCCGGGTTATCATCAGGTTTCCTGGACTGGGACGGATGTTCAGCATGAATTGGCTCTCCTGAAATTTTTTCTGTATCATCAGTCGGCTTATCTATAGCAACTTATGTTGAAGTTGGAGCATGACTTAGAGCAGGGATTATTGGAGTGGAGGAGCTTGGAATGACAACCTTTTTCTGTGATGGATAATCTAGGAGAGTATTTCATCATGATGAGCAATATAATTCTGGGTTAAGAAGGAGTGAAAGATGACAAGATGTCAGGCAACAATTTCAAGAATAAGAGAAAAGCAATTCAGAAACATGGGACAACGGCAAGTAAGTCCGGTTGATATTATGTAAGAGGTAACGTAAGAGTACATTTATCCAAGTTCCAGATGACTGACAAGCAGATTACCCGGCACTTGGGGACTGCCATATTTTCAAAGTTATAGTTTGAGGATTGGGGCAATTTTTTTTAAGTACCAGATGATTGTTGATAGATCACCCGGTACCTGGGGTATATGGTAATTCAAAAGTGTACAGTGCTGATGTCAGTTCAAAATCAAGTCCCAGGTTATCATGAACTAATAACCAGTATTTGGGGGTTACAATATATGAAGAGGAAAGATTGAAAGAAGGTTAGATATCAGTTATAAATTTCAAATATATGAAGAGTATATCGGATGCATGGGGACTGAAATATATTTCAATCGGAAATGGCAAGTAAGTCCAGTTGATAACAAGTAAAAGAAGATATAAGGGTGCATTTGTACAAGTTCCGGATGACTGAAGAAGCAGATCACCCGGCACTTGGGGACTGGTATGTTTTGAAAAGTTGCAGATTATAATTAAAGCAATTTCTCAAAGTTCCAGGTGATTGTAAACCGATCACCCGGAACTTGGGGGTTATGAGGATTTGAAAATTTAAAGTTACATAAAGCTACAAAGATTGCAGTATTGGTAACAGATAATAGCAAGTCTCAGGTTATCGTGGACTAATAGCCTGGAACTTGGGGACTGGGGTATTTTGAAGTTTTCAAAGTTGAACAAAGATACATATTTACAAGTACCGAGTGACTGAGGACAGTTTACTCGATACTTGGAGACTAGGTTTGGCATGTAATATATGGAGAAAAGAGAGCAGGCCTTCAAAATTCATATTGCCATAATGTGGCGTCAAGGAAGCTTTGTCCTTATCAGTCAGATTCGGGGAGCAGAAGGCATTTCCACTTACATCTTGTCAGTCGGATTTGGGGAGCAGAAGGCATTTCCACTTACATCTTATTAGTCGGATTTGGGGGAGCAGAAGGCATTTCCACTTCCATATTATCAGTCGGATTTGGCAGCAGGCACAGTACTCTACTCAGGGATGGTTTCTATGTTGTCCTACTCAGCAATGGGAGGGCTTGCCTCGTTAAGTCTTGCTTTTGCCCTGAAAATGGTGATGAAGAAAGAAGAAGTAAGTACAAGTGAAGGAAATAAGTTGAAGGCATAAAATGCATAAAGATGTTGATTAAAGACAAAAACATTACCCGGTATTGACTACAAAGTCACGAGAAAGTTCGTCGCTGGAGCCTGAAGAAGCTATTAAAGAATATGACTTAGAGATTCTGATTTGACCGGCTAAAAGGATAACTATCAGATTGATGTTTCTGGAGTTCAATATTGGAAAAATGAGAAGTGCCTGAACAGCGTGGAGAGATCTTGAGGCATTTTAGAGTTGGAGATAAATGAAAAGCCGGGTTATGAAATGAATCGCCAAAAGGAGCTGGTCTGATAACATAACCGGACCACATCTTATTTAATGGTTATTATGTTTTCAGGAGTTTAACTCGAATAAACCCATCGGTAGCTGCCCTCAAGTAATCATATCAAGATCAAGATTATCAAGTGGAGCGATCGATGAGCTTATTCAAGTCAAACTTGGGGACTACTGTTGGGGGGATAATAACCCGGTATACCCAAGACAAGTAAAGAAGATGACTCAGCCAGAAGATCACTCAGCCAGAAGATCAGTCGGCCAGAGGATGACCCAGCTAGAGGATCAGTCGGCCAGAGGATGACTCAGCCAGAAGATCAGTTGGCCAGAGGATCAGTCGGCCAGAGGATGACTCAGCTTCAGGATAACCCAGTTTCGGAAGATGCCATAGAAGGAAGATTCTAGATGACCCGGAATCCTTGTACAAGTTGGACTCAAGACTTGGAGATCACGAAGGACTAAGATTAGGACTCCGTATAACCCAGTTTTACCTTGTACGACCAGGAGACCCAGCCACCCATATAAGCGGGCTCCTAGGTCATAGAGAGAGAAGTTGAGGCCGAATAAGATAGATTAAGAGTAGAGAGAGCTCAAGAGAGAGCTCCCACGCCAGAATCATTATAACCCGGCAATCATCGCCATTGGCGCACCATGTAACATATTATCATATAGTGATTTATAGCAGGATGTAGGGATCCTCCACCGAGGGGACCTGAACCTGGGTAAAAAACATATTCTCCCTCGTAGAGCTAGACAAATCTCCTGAACACCAGAGTTGCCTTGCCCAATCTCAAGTTACTTCGTGTAACATCTGCCGTGTTAACCCCACGACATGGGCCATTCTGGACTGTCAAGGTATGGATGGAACCTGTAATCCCACGTACTCTTCCACGAGTCGAGTGAATACAACGGTGAAACTGCAATGTCGAAGCCAAGGCCCCTAATTTGACACGCGGTGATTATGTGCGAGCATGGAAGCTTGTACAGCTTCGGGTAATGGCATGTGCAAGTCATCCTATCAGCCTCGACAACGAACATGCGATCACCGTACTGCTCGCCCCCAGCGTTTGTGCCTCCAATCTCAGTAATGCAGTATTTGTAGCTGTCAGGTCAATTATCGTACCGCTCCCCCTTCTGGTAGTGAGCCTTCCTTTGCTCTCTCCCTATCTTTTCAGCAACTCTGGGTGGAAATCTTTGCGTGTCCTCTGAACTCAGCACCTCTGCTACTTGGTCTGAGTGTTTGAGCCAGTACTCGTTGCACTTCTGGAACGTGAAGACGACAATAGCCATCACCGGCAGTTGGCGTATCCCCTTGAGAACACGGTTGAATATCTCCGCCATGTTGCTTGTCATCTGGCCGTACCTCACACCGCCCTCGTCGTATGCACGTGACCAAAACATTCATCTATCGTAGTGCTCATCGAGGAATTTCATGCCGGCCTTGTTGCTAGCCGCCCTGAGTTCCTGGTACTTCTCGTTGAATAGCTTTGGCTCGTAGATCATAGTTATTTCTCGCAGGAGGTCAGTATTATCTCGGTTGCGTGCCTTGCTGAAGTAGTTTGCCGCAAAGTGTCTAATGCACCACCTGTGTATAACTAGAGGGTGCCCAGGTATCTCTATTTTCACAGCGTTTAGAATACCTTGATGCCTGTCAGATATTATGCAAACTGTCTTTCCTAGACCAATTATCCTTGTCCTCAAGAGATTAAAGAACCATGACCACGTATCGTTGTTTTCCCTCTCGACCAAAGCGAAAGCAAGGGGGACTAGATGGTCGTTCGCATCCGATGCTATGGCCACCAATAGAGTACCCCTGTACTTGCCCGTGAGGAACGTTCCGTCCACTGCCATTACTGGCCTGCAGTGTTTGAAAGCTTGTACCGATGGTCCAAAACTCCAGAAGGCCCTGCCGAAAACTGGTACGGCTTTACCATCGCGGTGCACTATTAGCTCAGGATGTTTTAGCACGATCTGTAGCATCCCGGGGTTACGCGCTTGCATTGCCTGAAGCAGTTCAGGAAGCCGTCTGTACGCCTCCTCCCAATCACCGAAAACCATCTTCAGAGCTTCCTGTTTGGCTCTCCGTGCCTTCCCATACTCAACTCGAAACGTGAATATCTCAAAAATGTACTCCCGTAGCATTGCCGCCGACTGCGTTGGTGTCTTGGCTATGGCGTCACAAAGCCTGTGTGCTATGAACCAAGACGTAAGCTGCCGATGCTTCCCGTTCACGCATGCGTTCTCGCAGGAGTGGGGGACGACGCAGCTACGCACTTGCCAGCCATCACCGTGCCTCAGTTTCCTTGCGCGCATCACCCAGTCGCATCCTTTCTTCAGGCATTTTAAAATGTACCGTTGCTTCCTGTTTGATTTCTTCACCACGTGGGTTCGGAAGTGCCTCACGGCGTACTCCGCCATCCATACTTTCATGTCCACCATGGTTTTGAATGTCAGTCCAGGATGTATGAGTGGCTTCGAACGGGGATATTTTTTCGCGTCTTCCACAGTCTGGGCGACATGCATCTCCGGATCGCAGACCCACGACTTGTTACCATCAACAATGGCTCGATCTGACTCGGACATATCCATGAACCAGTAGAGTGTATGTTTTCTTCCATAAACGTTCAAGAAAGTAGTAGCTTCTGCCCGAGTGTATACAACTGGTCCCTCATCATCTGAATGTTCTGCATGCGCCACACTGTATGGCACGCTTTCCTGGTTTCTTATTGTCGTGGTGGGAACACGCAGATGCCTAGGGGTAGGCTTATTCTGGGGCCGAACGGATGCTTGTGGTTTCGGGGAGGGATTGCACGATGGAGTCGCACACGAAGAACACACGAAGAACACGAAGAACAAGCAAGAACAAGAACAAGAACCGCAAGAACACAAAGCACACACGATGTACCCTGCTTCGGGGCCCTCGTGAGGAGGTAAAACCCCTACTGCAGCACTAGCTAGTTGGTGTATTCTCCTCTTTGTATATGATTTGTACATGTGCTCCTCGAGCTGTGAGGATCTAGCAATGGAGAGGAAACCAAGCAAGAAGAAAGCTCCAGTGAGCAAGAGGAAGAAGAGAGAGAGCCCAGGGGCTGTGCGTAGCGTCTCCCCCTTGAGCTCTTCCCCTGGTGCTCCTTATAAAGAGAGAGCCCAGGGGACAAGGGGTGGCCCACAAACACTGTACACGCACTGTTCACTGAGTTGACTCTGATGGGATGGGCTCCTTTGTCTTCTAGCCGTTGTCTCCGGCATCTCCGGGAGATGCTGTCCTTTCCTTTGTCTTCTAGCCGTTGTCTCCGGCATCTCCACGTCCTCTTCTTATCCTCTCCCGAAGATATTTGTGTAGATTCGGATAAGGATGTCTGGCATCGGCGGTGATGATCCGGTTAGGGATGCGTCGAGGCCACCTGCCTCGACTTGGAGCCCGCTTGACGCCCGAGTTGAAGTAGCGTCAGTTGATGATGATCCGACCAAAGGAACGAACAAGACTTTGCACCTCGATCCCGCGCCTCCATCGATGATTAACTCCTGGGAGATTCGGCTAGTGTTGCCCAAGCACGCTGTGGGGTGCTGGTCTGCCAGCATGCAGTTTTGCCTAACCGAGACAAGGTGGCCCAGCCGAAGGAAAGAGCTCGGCCGAAGTATCGATGCCTCGGCTCGTCCCAAGCATGGCGCTCTATCCGAATCAGAGGAATCCCGGTCTGTCTCAGCTTCGGTCAAGGAATACTGGCCCGATAGTGGAATTCTGGCCTGTCTTGCCTCGGTCTCCCGCCCTCGGCCCGACTGAGGGACCTCGGCCCATTTTACCTCGGCCTAACCGAGTTGGAGGAAATCCGGCCTGCTCCGATACTAGAAGTCTTGGCCCAAACCGGGTCAGGAGCAGCTCGGCCTGCTCTGGGAAATTCGGCCTGCTCCGAACTAGGAGACTCGGCCCGCCTGCGCCTGGGAGGAGATTCGGCCCGCCTGGGAGGAGATTCGGCCTGCCTGCGGGGATGACCCGAATTGGTCGAGGCTGGGAGATTCGGTCCGGACTGCTGTCCTATCCGAGTTGGGGGACAACTCGGACTGCTCCGAGGTAAGTATTTTGGCCCACTTTGCTTCTTTAGCTTTTTCTTTTATTGCTCAGCTGTTTATTTGTTGCCTGTTGCTTCTACTAGCTCCGTATGACCTCTAGCTTTGGGGTACCGGGAGTCATATCCCCGACAGTAGTCCCCGAGGCTGTGGGGGACTTGCAGAGTCGCGCACAGACTTACAAAAATAAATAACTGTACCAGAAACCTCCTGCACCGTACAGCCTTGCCTTTCAGGCCAAATGCGACATCCGGTTGACCGAGCTCACCCGAATCAACAACGAGATGGACAATTTGTACTGGAAATATGTTGCCTGAATGGCCACCATTATATGTCGGTTCTTAGCCCTCCTGGCCTTTACCGAACTCAGATGTTGTCAACGTCGGTTAGCCCTCCTGGCTTTTACCGAACTCGGATGCCGCCAGTGTCGGTTAGCCCTCCTGGCTTTTACCGAACTTGGATGCCGCCAGCGTCGGTCAGCCCTCCTGGCTTTTACCGAATTGGGATGCCGCCAGCGTCGGTCAGCCCTCCTGGCTTTTACCGAACTTGGATGCCGCCAGCGTCAGTTAGCCCTCCTGGCTTTTACCGGACTTGGATGCCGCCAGCGTCGGTTAGCCCTCCTGGCTTTTACCGGACTTGGATGCCGCCAGCGTCGGTTAGCCCTCCTGGCTTTTACCGGACTTGGATGCCGCCAGCGTCGGTTAGCCCTCCTGGCTTTTACCGAACTTGGATGCCGCCAGCGTCGGTTAGCCCTCCTGGCTTTTACCGGACTTGGATGCCGCCAGCGTCGGTTAGCCCTCTTGGCTTTTACCGGACTTGGATGCCGCCAGCGTCGGTTAGCCCTCCTGGCTTTTACCGAACTTGGATGCCGCCAGCGTCGGTTAGCCCTCCTGGCTTTTACCGAACTCGGATGCCGCCAGCGTAAGCTGGACCGACATAAACCTGCAAGTATGTATTTCATATGTCTCGGTATCTCGGCCCCTCTGGGCATATCACATAACTTGGTACCTTGGCCTCTTTGGGCATATCACACATGTCTCGGTACCTCGGCCCCTCTGGGCATATCGCATATTTCGGTATCTCGGCCTCTTTGGGCATATCACACATGTCTCGGTACCTCGGCCTCTTTGGGCATATCGCATATTTCGGTATCTTAGCCACTTCGGGCGTATACCGACATAGATGTCTCCAGCCACTGCTGGTTTGACATAACCATATCTCAAATGCCGGTTTTAGCCATCTTGGGCGTATACCGACATAGATGTGTCCAGCCACTGCTGGAATGACATATAACCTGCAAAAACATAACTCAAAGGTTGCCTCTGACTAACAAATATAAACAAAGATCTGGTATGCAAATGATGCCATGATACGCTGGCAAACAGAATAAACAGCGAAGTGAGATATGGAATGATGTCATGATATTATGACAAACCGAAATAAACGGCGATCTGGGATGGGGGATGATACCGTGATACTGTGGTAAACCGAGATACTCGGTGATCTAGAGGATTCCGATAATGCTAGGATACCTTGCATAATTCGAGATAACCAATAGAACCATGATACCTTGGATTTCCATTATGACCCGGATTTCCAACATGATCCGGATTTTCAATACAATCCGGATTTCCAACATGATCCGGATTTTCAATATGATTCGGATTACCAGTATGATTCGGATTACCAATGTGATTCGGATTACTAACATGACCCAGATTCCCAATGTGATTCGGATTACCAATATGATCCAAATTTCCAATGTGATTCGGATTACCAATATGATCCAAATTTCCAAGGTGATTCGGATTACCAATATGATCCAAATTTCCAATGTGATTCGGATTACCAATATGATCCAAATTTCCAATGCGATTCGGATTACCAATGTGATTCGGATTACTGACATGACCCAGATTTCCAAATTGATTCGGATTACCATGCGCCTCGGATTTCTGGAATACTTTGGTGCGAACGTTCTCAACATAACCGATGTCACCTTTCAACGTTAGTCCAACATACATATCATGAAAAATATTCGACGGGAACAACAATTATACTAACCGAGGCAAACTAGCTATAGCACTTGATAGAAAACGAATCTAACAGCAGATACTATGCACAAAAAACTAGACTCGGTCTCAACCGAGTCCCCGAGTCACTTTTCTTATCTAGGAGGGGTGTAAAACAGACTGGCTACCCAGTCCCGGGTCAAGACATCTTGTCCGGGGAAAACAACTAAGCAAGGTACGAGGGGGCAGTCCCCGAGTACCGTTCGAGACTATGTAAGAAAAGTAACGCAGACATATAAATGATACTCACAGGGCAGTGTTCCTGTAGCTGTAGAAGAAGATGCTTATGCCGGCCGGAACATCAATATCTCAGTCTGAATCACCTGTGTGTCAGATTTGACCAATATGTCGGATTTCCAAAATGACCCGGATTTCAGGATGATCCGGAGCATGATCCAGATAACAGCTTGATCCGGATAACAGCATAACCCGGATAACAGCATGATCCAGATAACAGCATGATCCGGATAACAGCATAACCCGTATAACAGCATGATCCAGATAACAGCATGATCCGGGTAACAGCATGATCCGGATAACAGCATAACCCGTATAATAGCATGATCCGGATAACAGCATGATCCGGATAACAGCATGATCCGTATAACAGCATGATCCAGATAACAGCAAGCATGATCCGGATGACAGCATGATCCGGATAACAGCATGATCCGTATAACAGCATGATCCAGATAACAGCATGACCCGGATACGAACGTTTTCAGCAAAATCGATTCCACCCTTCAGTGTTAGTCCAGCACATATATACACAAAAAATACTTGACGGGAATAACAAATCTACTAACAGGGGTCAACTAGTTCCAGCATACGTATCCTGATCATTCAAAGAGAACAGCAAGTCTACCAGAGGCAGTGAACTGTAGCATATGTCGGAAAGTAAATCTAGCAACTGCACTATGCACAAGGATCCAGGACTGGACTCAACCGAGTCCCTTAGTCTCTTCTCTTATCTAGGAGACACTGTAAAACACTGGCTAGGCAGTCCCCGGGTCAAGACATCTTACTCCCGGGGGGAAACAACTAAGCATGGTAGAAAGGGGCAGTCCCCGAGTAACTTTCAGGATCAACTAAACTGGACTGGCTATCCAGTCCCCGGGTCAAAACATTTTGCCCACGGGGAAAACAACTAAACAGAGCAAGGCAGGAACGAGGAGGCAGTCCCCGAGCTACTTTTAAGACTGTCTAACAAGTACGGAAAGGATCCACATGAAATAAAAACTTACGCTTGTGCCAATTGAAGGAGAGCAGAGCCAGGAGACCTGGGGTTTCCAGCGAGCCAGGATTCCGGTTAAGCTGAACTGAACGCTATTCATGCCGCTCGCCGAGGATACGCACGTCCATCCGAATTTAATGATGCCGACCTGCAGACATAGGCGAATACGTCGGCCCGCCCCGAGGCGGATGAAAATACCGGTTCACCGAGGTAAGAGCGAGCTCGTCCCGGCCGAAGCGAAAGCTCGATTCGGCTTATCCGATGTCAGAGCTAGCTCGATCCGTCCGAAACAGCGGGCCGAACCGAGATGTAAACACACGATCCAAACGAGATAAACAGGCTTCGTCCTACCGAATCAACATGATCTCGGTCCACCGGGTCTTGGAGGCATCCCTGCCCCGCGGCCCATCCTAGCTGCCTGCTGTGGTTGTCTCAGTCCTGCTGAATTAACTCTGACCCGCTTGAGCTAGGAGCTGAGCTGGCCCAAACCGAGGTAAGCTAGCAGCGGCAGCCCAGCCCAGCCAAGGTGTGCCAATCTGACCTGCCCGAGCTTCTGGGATGTTCGTTACCCGGGACGTGGGATCTTGGCCCACCCGAGATGGTGAGATGCTGGTCCAACCGAGATTGGAGATAGCGACCTGCTGTGACGATGCGGCCCCATCCGAGGCGATGCCGTAGTGCTGGGGGGAACTGTCCAGCCGAGGCAACGATCTCGGTCCAATCCGTCATAGGGGAGCCTGGCTCCAGCGACGGCGCGTCCAAGACAAGGAGGAGTCCCGACCCAATCCGGAATATCTGGACCTCTGTCCACCGAGGTAACCAGGCCTTGGCCCAACCGAGATGCAAATGACTTGGCTGATCCGAGACAAGAGCAGATTCGGCCCAGGTGCTTTTCCCTATCTTCTCTATATCTTCTGACTATTAATTTCCTCGCTGTTTCCTCTACTAACTCCACAAAACCATCAACTCTGGTTTCATGATGACCCGGATAACCAGGGTAACTCAGATTTCCAGCATACCTCGGGCTTGCACTGCAGCCAACTCAGAGATGAGTTAACACATGGGGATGATGTCGGAGTTGAGTCCCCGAGTCACTTTTCTCGTCCGGGATCTGCCGATGATGCACGTTGGTGGAGGCAGCGTTAGCCTCTGCTCACAGCGGCAAGCTGGAGCGCGGAGGACGATGGCGATGTCGAGTCCCCGCGTTGCTGAAGAAGGTCCCGTCCGAAATTAGCCCAGCAAGCGCCACAATCAGCCCCACGGTGGGCGCCAACTGTCGTGGTGGGAACACGCAGATGCCTAGGGGTAGGCTTATTCTGGGGCCGAACGGATGCTTGTGGTTTCGGGGAGGGATTGCACGATGGAGTCGCACATGAAGAACACACGAAGAACACAAAGAACAAGCAAGAACAAGAACAAGAACCGCAAGAACACAAAGCACACACGATGTACCCTGCTTCGGGGCCCTCGTGAGGAGGTAAAACCCCTACTGCAGCACTAGCCTAGTTGGTGTATTCTCCTCTTTGTATATGATTTGTACATGTGCTCCTCGAGCTGTGAGGATCTAGCAATGGAGAGGAAACCAAGCAAGAAGAAAGCTCCAGTGAGCAAGAGGAAGAAGAGAGAGAGCCCAGGGGCTGTGCGTAGCGTCTCCCCCTTGAGCTCTTCCCCTGGTGCTCCTTATAAAGAGAGAGCCCAGGGGACAAGGGGTGGCCCACAAACACTGTACACGCACTGTTCACTGAGTTGACTCTGATGGGATGGGCTCCTTTGTCTTCTAGCCGTTGTCTCCGGCATCTCCGGGAGATGCTGTCCTTTCCTTTGTCTTCTAGCCGTTGTCTCCGGCATCTCCACGTCCTCTTCTTATCCTCTCCCGAAGATATTTGTGTAGATTCGGATAAGGATGTCTGGCATCGGCGGTGATGATCCGGTTAGGGATGCGTCGAGGCCACCTGCCTCGACTTGGAGCCCGCTTGACGCCCGAGTTGAAGTAGCGTCAGTTGATGATGATCCGACCAAAGGAACGAACAAGACTTTGCACCTCGATCCCGCGCCTCCATCGATGATTAACTCCTGGGAGATTCGGCTAGTGTTGCCCAAGCACGCTGTGGGGTGCTGGTCTGCCAGCATGCAGTTTTGCCTAACCGAGACAAGGTGGCCCAGCCGAAGGAAAGAGCTCGGCCGAAGTATCGATGCCTCGGCTCGTCCCAAGCATGGCGCTCTATCCGAATCAGAGGAATCCCGGTCTGTCTCAGCTTCGGTCAAGGAATACTGGCCCGATAGTGGAATTCTGGCCTGTCTTGCCTCGGTCTCCCGCCCTCGGCCCGACTGAGGGACCTCGGCCCATTTTACCTCGGCCTAACCGAGTTGGAGGAAATCCGGCCTGCTCCGATACTAGAAGTCTTGGCCCAAACCGGGTCAGGAGCAGCTCGGCCTGCTCTGGGAAATTCGGCCTGCTCCGGACTAGGAGACTCGGCCCGCCTGCGCCTGGGAGGAGATTCGGCCCGCCTAGGAGGAGATTCGGCCTGCCTGCGGGGATGACCCGAATTGGTCAAGGCTGGGAGATTCGGTCCGGACTGCTGTCCTATCCGAGTTGGGGGACAACTCGGACTGCTCCGAGGTAAGTATTTCGGCCCACTTTGCTTCTTTAGCTTTTTCTTTTATTGCTCAGCTGTTTATTTGTTGCCTGTTGCTTCTACTAGCTCCGTATGACCTCTAGCTTTGGGGTACCGGGAGTCATATCCCCGACACTTATTCCGAAAGTTTTCGGGTCCAAAGAATTGGAAACAACGGCATCTTCGACGTGTGCGCTGGGTAATTCGATAACTGACAGCACTGCTGGTGTGCCGCTAAGTTCAACGGCATCATCCAATTCGTCAGACCCTTCATCTCCGGCGTCGACATCACCGTCGTAGTCTCCTTGTACGTTGACCGTTACGTCTGCACCAGCATGCAATTGGACGATGCTGCGATTCAGATCAAAATCTTGGGTGCTTCCTTGGTGCGTTGGTTCGTCTACATCTTCCACACATGGCTGGCTACCACCAATGTTGGCATCTATGACATCCAGGGACTGCTGACTTCCAAATATTCCCTCCATGGTTTCCACTGACGGCTGGCTACCTACTACGCTATCGTCATTGTTAGCATCCTCCATTACGCGCGGGGTGTTGTTAAGGTCCAATTTGTAGTTCGTCGTCACTTCTTCAGATACCGTTTCAGCGTACAACACAAGGCTCATCACCGAAGAGTCTTGTACCAGGGAGATATACAACTTCCACTCCTCTTCTGTTCTTATAGGCACCATGTGCGTGTATGACCTGTAAGCCCTTCCCGCATCATACCTCCCTGATAACCTTAGGTCACAACTGCTATCTGCACGCCCTAAGCATGACCTCACCTTCTCTTCTAGGGTCTGAAAACTTGGTTCCTCTTTGAAAAAAAGGACTTATGTAACCATGTCAGCAAAATTTACTCCGTCTGCACTTGGCGTACAAGTTCCGCCGTGGTTTAAGTAGACCACCCTTAAAAACGCCATCCTAAATGGCCCTACAAATTTTTTGCCGCCACCTTAATTAACTACCGCGCATCCAGCAAAACTTAAGTACGGCAGCAGAGCATGGTGGAGCAACGAGCAAATCGCAGATTATTCTATACTTATAGGCGCTCTGTGAGCATCGAATCAGATAAGTATTGTACTAAATTTCAGAGCATCTGGCCCTGTAGAATATGAGTAGGCGCATCTCAGAGTATCCAAAGTGCATACTCTCCCAAAACCTATACGAAATCAGATCCGTTAGGCCTTACTATTGTAGGCGATTTCGGGTTCAAGCATTATCGCTGCTGCTAGCGAGCAAATCTATGGTTGAGCAATCATCCCACCTTATAGGTTTGCTACCAAATCTCAGACTCTCCGGCCCTCTAGAATCAGGGATCTGTAATCACATAACTAAGAGCGGACTTCTTACCACGCTTCCTACTAGGCCTTACTATTGTAGGCGAGTTCGGGTTCAAGCATTATCGCTGTTGCTAGCGAGCAAATCTATGGTTGAGCAATCAGCCCACCTTATAGGTTTGCTACCAAATCTCAGACTCTCCGGCCCTCTAGAATCAGGGATCTGTAATCACATAACTAAGAGCGGACTTCTTACCACGCTTCCTACTAGAGTAATCCTTGTACGATAGAACTCATGCGTGGAACAATAGTTCATTCGAAAGATCGTTGCTCGTACCTTGTTCTCAGTCGGGCCTCCGGATTCCCAGCAGGTAGAACACAGGCAGATCGGGACCGTGTACTCGAAATGTGGGTGGCAGAGGATACTTCAGCTAACCTAATCCTTAGCTTGCAAGCATGGTTTCAGCTGGAAGCGGTTATACACCTCCGACTGGCGGCGATGGCTGAGCTTTGTGGGAGAACATAGGGCGGCCAGATGTATCTGGGCAGGTGGGGGTGTCCCGGAGACCTGGAGGAGGTCATACTCTAGAAGCGTCGTCCCGGTCAGCGTGACAGAAAAGCAGGTTTAAGACGCCCCATCATTTGGCGTTTCCGTCCTATAGAAACGCCATCTACTTTTCGGTCTACGACCAGCGAGCACGTACAGTGTGTAACATCATACGGCGACGCGTTTTGACTAGGCGTACTACAGCATAGTATGATGAGAGAATTCCTTCTACGACACCAACTTCCTTATTTGGCCCTGAGAAATTTTCACTTCCCTATATGACACTCTCCGTATTTTTTTTTTGCCTTATATGACACTCTAGTTCATTTTGAACAGTAACGGTGTTAAATGAAACATGAAAAGACACTTTTACCCCTATTGCATTATATTACAATAATTCTATAAATAAGAAGGCAACAAGTGATCTGACACATTTTCGCATGGATAGATTACAAAAGGAAACATATACATTTTGGAAAAACTTAGTTGTCGATTTTAATTAATATAAAAAATTAAAAATTTGGTCAAAATCTCCCCTGTGTAATTCGATGTCAATTCCTGCATACAGTTCATATATAAATTGAAATGCATCACACTAATATTCGGTACACATTTTACAACCAGTTCGCATACAACACCAACAAGTTCACATAAAGCACATGGATGATCTCAAGTCTAGACATACATCACATGAGCAGCACACTATCGTGCCTCCAAAAGTAGACATCTCCCAAAATAACCATGACAAACAGCCCAATCACAAGCTCAGCCGTCTTTTGCTTCTTGTGCTCATTGCGGGGCTAGCGGGGGTGAATTTTTTGCTTCTCGTACCCATTGCAGGGCTGTCAAGAGGCACCACAGGAATCTTTTCAGCGGATTCCTTCTTCTTCCTCTTGGCCCTTACCTTCACATCAACACTTGTTTTCTCGCTGGAAAGAGTAATTAACCACATGAACATAGATATTTGTATGGCAGCATGTATATGGCAGCAACAATTAAGAACATGAAGAGAAAAGATACCGCTTTGATCTTCCAGATTTAGATTTAGAGTCCCCTTCTTTTCCCTGTTTGGTACTTGTATTCTCCAAGCATTGGCTACGGTAAAAAGGAGCAATTAGATTCAGCTTTCAGTTGATCATGAGTATCAGTGTAGAATTGCTAACCTTGGTGGAAAACACATCCTTGTTGGTGCTGCATCCTCGCAAGGCACAATGGATGATTGGGCTGTTTTGGTGGTTTTTGTCTTCTTTTTTGGCGGTTCTCTGCATGACCAATAAGAAAGTAGTTAACATGTATAGTTGATTGCAAAAATAATAATGCACGAATGAGCAAATCTGTATATTACCTCACAACCATCATTGCAGCAATATCGTCGGGGTTACCCTTCTTACACTTATGCCAATGATGCCCATACTCTTTGCAAATGGGGCACAAGTGCTGGCGCTTTTACCTTTAGTATCACCACAGCCTTTATACCTCTCAGTTTTAGGCCTGCCAGCTGTGGCTTTTAATAGCGGTGGATGCATGAATAACCCATCGTTAGACTCAGGCCACTGGGTCTTGTCAGGCATAGCAGGGATTAGTTGGGCATAAGCTGCTCTAAATTTGTCAACGGAGTAATACGATCAACATAGTTTTTTATATGTGCACTGATAAGTGAAGTGATGAATGCAAGAGCATGTTTGCAAGGAAGGCCAGAAACTTGCCATTGCCTACAAGAACATGTTTGCAGGGTTGTGAAGATAACAATCATCGACCTCTTCTATGTTGTTATCTGGTTCGATATGCACATCAGTCCAATACTCGGTGATAGGCTCATATGGTTCAGATGGATCACAATATGCAATGAACATCTGCACAACCTTTGTCTTAGAGTGTTTCACAAACATAGACATCAAGTCTTGGTCAGACTTGACTTCTGGAAATATTTTGAGAACATCATCATAGTACTGAACATGCGCAACTTCCAAATAACGTGGCGTGTACTCCTCTACGACTGATCCAACCAAATCCATATAATTTGCTAAGTCAGAATCAATAACCTTTTCAAAACAAAAGCATCTGTTTGCTTCTCTAGCCTTTTTCCGATTTCCAAACAATCTAATTTTCAACAAATATGTTGAATTCGGATCCATCCTATAAATTAAAGAGAAGTGCATAAGCATTGCTACTAGAGATGTGATGTATCTAATCTTACAACAAATTTTCAGCAAACAACAATGCATCAGGAGAGCAATTGGTACGAAGAAACTCACCCTGCAGCTGCTTCGTGAACCAAGCCTGCACCCAATCCATCCCCGCCATGGCTGCCGTCCAGAGCACCCCCATGGGTGCCCTCCACCGTGCCTGGGTCGCCGCCCTCCGACCCGCCATCGCCGCCGCCTGCCCCGCCATGGCCGCCGTCCAGAGCCCTCCATTGGCCGCTGCTCGGAGCACCCCCATGTCCGCCCTCTGACCCGCCGTGGTCGCTGCCCGATGCGCCATGGCCGCCTTCCGCCGTGCCTGGTTGGCCGCCCTCCAGCCCGCCATGGTCGTCCTCCGCCCCGCCTTGGCCGCCGCTCGCCACGCCTTGGCCGCTGTCCTCCGCCCCTTGCTCCATGGCGCGTCAGCCGCCGCCGCCGCTACGGAACCAGGCCACGCCGCCGGTAGGGTTCACTGTAGTGAGAGAGAGGCGGGGAATCGGGGAAGGAAAGGCACGTGAGTGCACAGGTTCTTTTTCCCTTTTCTTTGATTAGGGTTCAATTTGGGAGAGTCAACTTGGCCACTGAAGGGTATTTTCGTCTGCTGCGAAATAATTTGACGGAACACTCTAACAGAGCAGACGGTAGTGTCATGTGAGGCAAAAAAAATTACCCATAGGGTCATACAGGGAAGTGAAAAAATTTCAGGGCCAAATAAGGAACCCAACTTTCAGTTGGTGTCATAGAAGGAATTCTCTCTAGTATGATCATGTGCACAGTATGTTCATATTAAGGCTTGTAACATTCCTATCCAAATTGGATGCTGTAACGACATACGACGAGGTTTTTTATAATGTTCGTACTGTGTCTGTATAATAGGGCGGTCGCATTTCAGTGGGTTTGCTAGTTAACGGTTTGCAACTTTTTCATCCGGGTTAGCTGACCCAATGCCTAGAAGGCTGCTCCGTTTCTTATGTACATCAAAATTAGTTGGAGGCTCCAACCGCTGGAAAACATTGTATGGAAGGGCTTACTCCACAAAAGTTGCTTCTCCATACACACATCGAGCAGTGTCACACTTAAATTAAATCAAATCACGTAGTACTATTATCCGCCGATTACAAACCTAACAAACAAACTGTCCACTGAAATGCGTTATTGGGGAATAAAGGTTACATGGCCGCACAATGCTCAAGGTAGGGGTGGCCAGGGCTCAGAACGCGAATGCTCGCCCAAGCCTTCCATCGCGCTCCACGTTCCTGTTCCTTACTTCGACGATTTTTGCCTCCTTCATGTCGAGGACGAACATGCCAGCAGGGTAGAAGCCAAGCGTAATGTACACAAATCTTGCGTCAACAGATGTTGTCCTAACCTGCACCGAGTACCATAATTGGGAGCCATGGAAAACAGTCTCTTTGCTGATTACGTGCTCCCATATCTTACTCTCGAATCTCCCACCAAATGCAGAAACTAAGTCCACCTCCCTCTCCCTGCTCCAAGTATTAGCACCACCTTCGCAGGTTAGTTTCCAGGTGACGATCGAGCCGTTGCTGAACTGAACAAGAACAATGCTGCCTGAGCTGTGTTGTCCCACCGTGTAGTCGAACCAGCACCTACAATTTCCTGCCATTTCTCCAGGCAGTTGTACAATAGAGAAAGACGACCTTGTGATATCGAAACGAACAATGAAACCAACGAGATACATCATGTACAGACTGTCTCCAACGTTGACACAGTATGGAGTTCGATGGAACAAAGCAGGCACCGTGGTACGGATGGGGTCTGAAACGTGGCGACGCCATTCTTCATTCTTGTAAATACATAGGTGAACTCGAATGTCTGATGTTGAGTTGAAGCAGACCCCTTCATACGTTGGTAAAAAGGAGCAGCCGGCGTCCTTAACGAAAAATGACATTCCTGAAGCTCCAGCTTTAGGAATGAACCCGAATTGGCCATAGGTGTTTGCCTTTTTCTCCGACTTAACATGAGGTAGGGGCGGGATGAAAGACGACACGAAAACCTGCCTCGCCGATCTTCCCAGCTAGGGAGCAGTACAACCCCGCCGGCGTTTGGGCCGATAGGATGAACCCATCGGTGCAGGCAAGGACTTTCAATTTCTCCAGCTCAGAAGCATTGATACCAGAGATCACGGCTCGGGCTGTATCGTCCGGCGGTCTCTCACCGGTAGGGAGGAGCCGTAGGTGACGAACCCCTTCTGCGTCCAGGAACTCAACTAGGAAACCAAGGCATGCCGGCGCGTACCTTTTGGCGTAGTTCTTCCGAAAACCTTCGCTTCGAGCAGCGGCCAACCAGATCTTGCTTACTGCGCTGCTCCGGTGGACCGACCTCGTACATCCTATCCTCTGAAGGATCTCCGAAACCAGGTCTTGGGTGCCCAGGACCGCGTCGATCGGACAGCCGGAGCTCAGGACGACTTCCATCGTACGGAGCGAGAAGTAGGAAGGTGGTTGTGTAGTTTTGAGTTCACTGTGTGGAACTGGGAAACTCTAGTGTGGAAGAGACAAGCTTCTCCACAAGGGTAGATAAAACGCCAGGTGATATGGCCTGCAGAACTCTGAAGTCAGACGGAAGGACATGATGCGCCGGTCGGTTTGGCGTAAGACTACTAGGGACGACGAGCAACGCCAATTGGTATACAAGAATGAAAATGCATCGACCCATGTCGAGATCCTGTAGAGCCGCACATGAGACGCCCTTCTAAGGGCGGCCACTCTGCGCACATGAAACGCACAGAGCGCACGCGTGTGCGCCAGTTCGCGCCCAGAGTACGCCAAGGCGCGCCCAGAGCACGCACATAAGGTGTTCCACCAAAATACATTCTTACAGTATGCAGTGAACAACACATAGTAATATTAATCACTCTCTTTTTTTATCTCTTCTTTGATCTCTTGTTTGACCTCTTCGCTGGTCTCTTCGCTGGATTCGCTGGAGTCGTCAAAACTGGACATCTCGACGTCGTTGGATTCGCTGGTGTCTTCGTTGGCCCCCTCGATGTCTTCGCTGACCTTCTCAAATTTCAGCTTGATGTACTCCTCCTGGATGATCACCTTGATTGCAAAGAGATCACCATAGCGAATTTGCGCTTGTTCCCAGAATAGATCCCAGTTCCCAGTGAACTCGACGTAATCTTCTATCACTTGATATGATCCAAAGATCTCGACAAAATCTCTCGCGCATAGACGAGATGCCCCTCGTGATGGAAGTACGTAACCATCTACTACCGCAATCTTGAGATGCTACCAAAATAACATGAACATCGTATCAGAAAAGTGTAAAAGACGGCATTGTATCAGAAAAATGTAAATGAATAAGAAAAGTTTGAATGGTACCAGAGAGTACTTATCAATCCCATCATTCTCAATCCTCCGCACGTAGAACTGAGGGATCTCAAAGAACTCATGAACATCCAATTCTCTTGTAGTCTCCTTGAATAAAGCAAAAGATATCGCATTCATTTCTGAAAAACTGACATCGCTCGGTTCGTGAAATATGGACTTCACAAGGGCTGGCTTGCAGCATTTTTCAATCTGTTTACACTCTGCTCAAAGAGACGAAGAAATTCAGAAAAATATAAAATACTCAATGTGTAAGACAAATAACACAAACTAACATACCGGAGGCTTGAACAAAAGGTTTGGTAGCGTTGTTGCATTAGTCACTTCAACATTGAACACATGTTGATTTTCATCATACATGAATTTGACAACATCGTCTTCTTCGATGCCGTAGACTACACAGAGTGCTCTCCACTGCGGTCCAGTGATATAGGTCCGAATATGGGTCTTCGGATTATCAGTTAGCTGCCTACACAGTGCTGCCCGCTCCGTTTCAATTTCAATTTCCCACCTCCACAGGTAGAAGTAGTATGTGTCTCCATTCGGACACTTAGCCTCCATCCAGTTCTTACGAGGGCCAATGGCCCGGCTCTCTAGAAGAAATCTTAAAGGGCATGGCAGAATCTACATGTAATACAGAACCTGGAGAAACTAAGAAGACACGTATTGAAGGAAAACAAAAGACATTCCTCGAATTTAAAAGGCAGTACTTACAACTTCCTTTTTGTAGTTGTAATAGGACATATATACAATCGGGACGCTAAAAGTATTCGAACGACGAGTGAGTTTACGACAGATAGTTGGTTCGTGCCAGCACATAGGACATATATGGACCTCGCCATCCGATTCCTATTTTAAAAACCAATAACAAAAGAAAGTTATAACCACATAAACAGGCGGAACCTGGGGTTTTTCCCGATTCCGCAAGTGAAATAGAAAGTCAAATTAACTCACATATAATGCACCATTCGGGAGCTCAAACAGGTAAATGAAACATGTAGAGAAGATAGCACTGACCATCGAAATGGGGTTGATGGATTGCAGCTGGAACCGTCGGCGACCGAAAACCCCCAACGGCGAAGGCGGCCTTACAATGGCGATGGCGATGGAGCTCCTTGCTAGTCCCTCCTTCTCGACGGGCGACGTGATACGGGCGACGGCAATGGCGATGGCGATGGAGCTCCTTCGCGGCTTCAATCACCCTGCTACGCGCCTACAATCCAACTCTTATCGCCATTGGATCTTGGGGGTTCCTGGGGTTTTCTCGGGGGCTTCTATGGGCGGCAGCAGTGAGCCAGTTAAGAAAGACCACGTGGGCTCCATCGGCGGTATCCTTTGCTTAAACAAGATCCTGCAGAGCCGCACATGAGACGCCCTTCTAAAGGGCGGCCACTCTGGCCCCGTTGTCAAATCTAGCCGGTAGAGCCGCACATGAGACGCCCTTCTAAATGCCGGTCACTTGAGACGCCCTTCTAAATGGCAGTCACTCTGCCCACGTTGTCAAAAGTATGGCGTTACATGCTCGCGAAATGCCAAACTATGAGGCGTGCGAATGGTCGCGGACATCCCATAAATAAAAACCTCATCCCCCTTGTGTACTGCCTGAAGGATATCCAATGGGTCAAACAAAGAGGATCCATCCCACTCCATGCCAGCCACCATCGCCATCGCGTCCGGTGAGCCGGCGCCGGGTTGACGCGTCATCTCCCAGAGCACAGCCGCCTCTTCACAGGCGTCAAGACGAAGAGTCTGATTCGTCTTCCCCGGACTACTCGACCTTGAGCCCCCTCGATCCTCTTTCTTCCCCGAGTTACTTCCCCGACAACCCCCGTTACTATCCATTGTCTGCACTACTCCAGAACTCACCGTATTCCCCTGTGTGCTTACCGTCGTCCCCTGAATACTCACCGCTGTCCCCTGAGTACTCACCGCCGTCCCCTGAGTACTCACAGGTGTGCCCTGAGAATTCACTGATCTCCACGGTGCACTCACCACGGAAAGCTGAGTACTCACGTACGCTCGATTACTCGCCGGTGAGTGAAGCTTGCGAAGCGGAGAGAGAACGCCGTACCCAGCAAGATGCCGATCCTATTACCAAGACGGAGGAAGACGGAGAACGGGGGACCAAGCTGAACAACGTTGTTGCAGGCTAGGGTTATGGTTTGTAATGGCGTTGTAATCTTGTCCTCGACATTGTTTGGACGCCAAGTGTGTAAGCTGGCACTTGATGCAATTGTATAAGCACAAGGGCCGGCAATGGCATTGTCATCTACAGTAGCTGCAACTTTGTTAAATTCACCGACCAACAAGCATCCTTTGATTTAATTAATGTCATCCTTAATGAAAGCGAAGTACAAAGCAGTACAAACATGTTACGGTCCAACCCTGCTAAGAAGCAAGCGAAATATTACATCATAGAGTAGTAACCAACCACAGAGGGGTTGGAAGCCGTCTTCCATCATTTGTGCTCGGACCGTAGCTAAACCTCCCCCCAATCGCCGGACCTTCGACAGCAAATCTACACCAGTCATATTCCATCCTCCCTTCCGGACAGACAACAAGTCTATGGTGAGACACGAATACACAATCAGGCTGCATTACAGCCAACAACGAACTCGTCCCTTGTACCATGAAAGGGTAGTTCATTCCGAGGAACAACGAATTCCCCTGTAAGTTTGGCAAACAATGCCAATCCCCGTCAGCAGGATTCAGAACATCTGAAGCTCGGGCGATCACGTGGCAGCGGAGATGAGGAAAAGCTCGAACAGATCTCCCAAAGTATTCAGGCATTGCCTGTTCAGATCTTTGACCTCCTCTTGTATGTACCCAAAGGAGCGTAGAACCGTCTGCTGTCTCAGCTAGGAACCAGGTCCTTGTTCGCATCTCTTCGTCGGCTTCCTCTGCCGTGAGATCCGTAGGTTGGAAATCATCTGCAAATCTCGGAGCTTTGATTCTCATTGGCGCTGAATCCGCCTAAGAAGTAATAACAGGCATCAGTTTTCGAACAAGCAAGTGCATCTTTTTTGTTTTCTGAAAAAAAATTACCGTATATAGTCGGCTGCCATACGAATACATCACCGAACACATCCGTAATAGCATAGTATCTATTGCAATGGAACATAGCGTCCACGTATTTCAATGGTGCGAGAAGGTCATTTGTGAGTTGTCTCCAGCCGTTTTGGCACGGAGTCCTCAATGCAAAGATGAAAGCGTCGAAGACCGCGATCAAGTGGTAGTCCCAGCATCCAGATTTCCTTACAGGGGATCTTGCTATCTGGATCTTCAGTAGGTCAGCTTTCGCTAGATCAAAGCAGTAGGACAGTGGATGTGAACCAGGTTTAACCCCCATGTTAAGTAGAGATGGAATTGGTATATGTTGTGCAGTCCGCACGTTGACTAGTTTCCACCGCGCACCTTTACCGACAGTAGCGATCCAGTCGCCGTTCGATCCCGCGACATACGTATTGCGCCGGCATGGTAGAAATGCCGGTACACATGGTTTATCAAGCGGCATAACCTGAGCTACCCAGCCTTGGCCTTCCAGGTCGTCCGGCCATCGCTGTGGGTCAGCGTGGAGCAGGCACGGTAGATCGAAAGGGAGTGTGCTGTGTACCTTCAAACTCTCCCGCACGCCCGGAAAAGCAGTACCGAAACGAACCATGGTAAATAGATCAGAACGATTCTCGAGTACCTCTACAGCCTCCTCCGGTAACGAAGACCACGATGTTGCCTGGGTCTCCACCCCGCCGCCGTCCCCGCTGCGTCACCTTGCATTCCAGAGCAGTTGGTACTTTAGTATACTGGTACTTACTGAAGTGGAAGATGTTTGCTCTCCGGATACTAAAGTGGAGATATAGAATGGCGGTCCTAACGACGGCTACCTGTAGTACGCCAGTCCGTGGGGCGCTTCCATTTGATGATACTCCACATCTAAAGGCGTCAGACTCGGAGGGTCCAAACATCTCACCTCACCTCGGTCAGTGGAGGGCGCTACCCTTGTGTAATACGCCAGGACGTCGATGTGGAGCATTTTCTCGACATCGCGCAGTTGACAGGCAACTTGGTCATAATAGAGGGCCTCCTCCATCTATAGGACGCAGCTGCTCTTCCCTTCCAATCGAACCAGATCCGCGTCGATTCCATCTCTACAACGGTGATATATCCGCCTCCTCTTTCTTCTTCCGCCTGATTCCTCAGTTGGATCTTCTATATTACTATGGATCTGCTGAATCTTGAATCTAATCTCGCATGTATACATGTCAGTCTTGAAGCAGTTCATATTCACAGAGGCAACAGTCCATCATCGGTGAGTCCACTTATCTTCTTCTTGGATTTACGGTTTCCCTGTGTTTGACCGAATCATATTATTACGGATTTTCGGACTTAAGCAGTTGTTTCGCCTTACCAAAGGCCAAAGGAGGACATTAATATGACACGGAAACGGGAATAAGGGTTCGTTGTCACTGTTTGTATGTTTCACCGAACCCCGTTGTGTGCTGCTACTGGTTCAGTACAGGTATGGATTCTGAAGATTGCAAGGTGTGTAAGCAACCTGCTGCGAACTGCGGCAAGTCTGACCGCACTGCGGTGACCTGCGACATTCGTATGACCAAAACATTCAGAAACTATGTGGTTTGTCCTGCACATCCTCGACTAAATCTTGTTGTCTCGATAATTTTGTTTTCTGAGTTCTCTAATTCTGAAGTTTTGAATAAGCAGGCTGTACCATGTTATTTCAAGGTCAGGATGGATGAACTAGCCGACAAGTGGCTGTTGGCTCAGAAAGATTCACGCAAGTATGACCTGAACATCGTGAAGCTTGAGTGTGTGACATACATTTGTGGACCTTACTGGAGGTCCCTCCTTAGGGATAATGTTGTAGTGAAAGGAGATGTACTGAAACTCGAGTGCGTGGAACGGAATGAAGAAAACGACCTACAACATGCTCAAGGTGGAAATGATGCAACTGTGTCTGTAACTTTGTTTGACAGCAATGGCGAAAAGAAAGAGAGCATAGAGCTTGCAGGTACGATTCAATTTCTAAGCAGATGGTTATTCTTGCACGGTTGCTATCTGCTGCATTATGTCCAATTTAGTGCTTTCTACTCGTCAAGGGATATAAAGTCCGTGCACTTATTTTATTGATTTGTAGACGCACTATTGGAGGTTCCTTCGTCCATTAGGCCAACCTTGCACAAGACTATCTTTTCAAGACCTGAAACAGTCTCAGAGAGAAGCATGTCTTCAATTAACTGGGAGATGCTTAAAGAGGTTCACAGGTTTGAAGAAGACGAGTTCTACCATGTACCAGACCTTCAGTACTATGTGCACAAGATCCACCATTCAGAAAAACAATTCGGCTACATGGTACTAGATTTAACATAGCGTAGAACTATGGTTTATTATCTTTGGGTCCCCCTGTACAGTATATTTATGGTTAACAGATTAATTCACTGTTACATTGTTTCCTGCCTGCTAATCTATATATTTTGGTAATTTGCAGCGACTCCCAACTGAACTTCTGCGCGGATACAAGTTCCGAAGAGCAGGACATGTTCTATACTGGAACAAACGCATGGAGGAGCCTATTTGGGGCAAGTACTCAACTGTTGACAGAACAAGCATTGAATTGATGACTGGGTTTGGCCAATTCTGCGAACAAAACAACTTACTCCAAGGATCTGTCATTCTTCTGAAGGTCGAGGTCAGGGAACTGTGTATAGCACTTGAGATCGACGACATGAGTGCCTGAATCTTCTTGCTTCACTTTGGAGTACAACTGTTTTAACTTTTGCTGTGCAATGAGATCGCATCCTCCTTTGAAACCATTGTTCTGACTCCCCATTCGTGTTTGTTCAATGCACTGGTGTAGTGTCCAGTATTTGTTGCTTCTGATAATGTAACAAACAAACGAGCCCAAAGGCCTGGTTAAGTGCCGACGAACTCGTCCGCAAGAATTGGACTGCGTGACTCTACGGGATCCGCGCGAAAATAATACAGTACATGCTTGCCGAAAATGCGGTGGAGCACCGGCAACGCTCCCACCCCGTGTCTGCCCGTCCGCCTCGTTCTAGCGCAACGGCCGCGATCCTCTCGCTATTCGTATCTCGCTCGCGTATTTTCCGTCTCCCTTCTCAATAGGACTGTATCCCCGCCCGTATGGCTGACCAGTACAATACGATCTGACGTCATGGACAACTTAATACTCACCTGTTAACTGCCCCGACCGTTGTATCCGCTCCCTTCCTACTCCCCCACCTCACCGTGCTCGATCATATCCTCCACATTTCCTTCTTGCCTGCTTCGACCTGTTCCGCTCCGCCGGCAGATCTCCTCTTCCATGGTCACCACCTCCATGGAAAGGTCTGTTTCCTCAGCCGGCGGTGGAACATCACCAGCTTTGGAGGACGTTGCCCCTCTCCCGCTCATCAGATGCCCCCGATGCAATCTTGGTGTCACTCAGTGGTGGGTATCCAACACTATCAAGAATCCAGGCAGACACTTCTACAAGTGCGAGTTCCAGGTATCCAAACTTCCAACTCCGTGATCCTGTGGCATATATCGAGATGCAGTTATCTGATGGATCTGTCATTTCCAACGATTTTTCGAGTAGCCCGTCGCATGCACTTTCTGGAAGTGGGAGGACGCATACATTGACTACCTTCAAGCCCGTTGGGGGAACATCTTTGCTGGACATCGTCGTGGCGGCATCACCAACGATCTTCTTCGTATGCAGTCAGACATCAGGAACTTGTTATGGGTCGTGTTAGCTTTTCTGTCTGCTCTTTTGTTCATTCAATCCTCCAAGGTTTAGGTGTCCTGGGTGTTAGGACTGGTCTGATTATGAATGTAAGAACTCTATTACCAATCGTATTAGGGTTAGTATCTGCTTAGCTGTAACGTATGTAGTATTATCGAGTCCCTATCTGTAAGCACCCAATCGTTAATAAAGTCAGTTTGTTACGATTTGTAATGCCCATTTTTGCAGCAGTAAATCCTGCATTAAAGGCGCCTGTGGTTCAAAAACCCTACTCTTCCCCCACCCCGCTCCACTCCACCCCTTCCTCATCCTTCTTCCACAGCCCAGATTCCGGAAACGCTACTTTGTCCGGATATCAGCCGCGGTCGGGGCCGTGAGCCAAAAGTCCTGGTCAACATGCTCGCCGCCTAAATTATGTAGCACGCCTACTCACGTCTCGTGACTGAACGACTTCCTGAGGCACAAAGCGACCTTGCGCCTTCATTTCGGGCGTTTCTTCGTTCGTAGCTCAGTTATCCCCACCACTTTTTACGACAAACGCACCCTTCCCCAGTGCCAAAATCCCTGAGCCAAGCAAACACAGAGCTTCTCCGGAACGCCTTACTTACGAACATACACATAGCACATTCCAGATCTTGAGATCTGTAGCCTCCCGGAGATGGAGGAAGGGCCGGCTAGACGACGTGGGTGCATATCATGGGACGACGTCTCCGACGACTCGGTGGAGGTAACATCCGGGAGATCCGATATCATTAGCTTGGCTAGGTTTGCCCGTAGTTTCCATGGGGTGAGTGCTGCTTTACGTAGGGACGAGAAGCTACCATTCGATCTGCCCTGTTTGCTGCACGCCGAGGGCAATAACTTCCTCATCACTTGGATAAGGACTACACCATGGCGGCTGTGATGGGGCTAGACAAGCAAACGATTCCTGCGTACATGCCGTATATCATGACCTCGTACTGGGCTGGGGCGTGTGGAGAATGGCAGCTTACGATTGACGATGGCTGTATGTGGGAACTTAAGAATCTGTACACTGGGACCGCAATCCCGGTGCCCTCTTTGAGGCAATCAGGATTCGCGGCACACGGGCCATTTAAATATAGCCGAGAGGAAGCTGAGTGCACGCTTATGAAGGTGTTGATAGCCTCACCACCTCGCAAAATTGGTACTAATTGGTGGTACCATCTTATCGCGGTGTTCGACGCCTTCATAGTTGTGCTCCACCTGGGTCCGGACCGTAAGTGGCGGCTACTCAAGAACCACCAGCTAGCACCTGCTACGTATGTGGACGTGGCGTACTACCGTTCCCAGTACTACGCTGTCACGGCAAACACCGGAGACGTATTTGTGTGGAACACAGCAATGTATGGTAAGGTTGTTCTACCTTTGTTCCCCGAAACGCGATAGCGTAATAATACCGTTATGTGCATGTAATCAGACTTACACCGACTAAACTTTTTGTTCGACAGGTCTCGAAGCTGGACCTTATAAGATTAACGCCCCGAGCTTACCCACCGAGGAGGAGGTTCTGGACTATCGATGCTGGTTTATCGCTGGATCGCCGGTAGATAGCAGCCTGTACTGGGTGCATACCAGGGGCCAGAACGGAAGCAGCGATGTCCAGTTCAGTTACCAGGACAGAATCATCCGTACGTATCCTCAAATTCGCTGTTACGTATACCGTAGGGAAACAGATGGAAGGAGGCAACATCGACAGGCATGGAACCGCAAGCACAATCTTGCCGGACGTTCTCTGTTTCTGGGCACAAGCAACCCCATTTGGTTCAGGGCCATTCCTGCGGCCGCAGAGCAGTTCGCACTGCCTGTGCTGGACGCGGACTGCGTGTACACTACGCACGAACGCCATCTGAAGGTGGATGAAAACCCCGACTGGTGCCGCTTCTCTATGAACGGAGACGCCACCATAGGAGGGCGCCTGCAAGAGGACGAGCAGCTGTGGTGTATGCAGCAGACACCGCAATGGTTCGTTCCAACGCTAAGATTTCAAGGATAGGTTTAATTGCAAGCATGGTTGGTGTATGCAGCACACACCGCAATGGTCTGCTAATTATGTAATGCACATCAAGTAAACGTTAACGTCCATGTAGCACTTGACGAATGCATCGACCGCATTTCAATGAACGAGATGCAAACTTACCATATAAACCCAGTGTTACAATGCGTCACTGATTATTCATACAACGTTGTAAACGAAATCCATATTACAGGTGTACAGCCGTCATGTGTGACGGAAAGGGAAGTACATGCGAGCAGCCGAGCTGCATCGGCTTACAAATTACAAGGAAATATAATAGTTCGCAACAGATCTTTGTGTAGAGTAAAATGAAACAATACGATGAAATGCACAGGAAAAAAACACTCAGCTGGGAAAAATGAGCAAGCAGCCTTGGCACCAGGCATTACCTTCCGGAACTTGTAGAAGCCGCAGCAGATTTAATTCAGGGGCATGTCCAGTTCTTGCACCTTTGACTTCATCTCCATCACGTACGTGACAAGCGTGGTATAATTTTGCCTAAATTGCTGCCTGTACCAACAGTTGGAGCTACAAACTCCCTCGTCCGGAAGAATGTCAGGCGATGTATTGCCTGTATTGCCCGAACCGTCGGTGCTGGCATGAATCGATGGCGACTCCTCCCCCGGGATAGGTGGCTTGTACGACTCATGAATCCTGTCGTACTTGAACCCGAGTCCGCTGATCTTCTCAACAACAAGCTGGATGAAAGGTGCATATGGAAGACATCGGTTTTTGTCCGCGCTAGCGTTCTTCACCTCGTTCAATATGAAGTCCAGGACCTGGAAGTCCTCTTGCTTGTGGAACTGCATTAACAGGTTAGAAGCCCACCTGCGGATGCTGCCGGAGTCGCCCAGCTTGGGCGTGATTGTTCGCCTGAAGATGCGGCTTAGTGTTAGAGGCAGTGGGAGCATGTACTTGTTGGAGCCCCTGACATAGTCTGGCTTCTGAAGGGCAGAGGCCGGGTACAGAACGGACATCTCAGATGGACTCAGGCTCCCCTTAGCTGCATGAATACGAGTTTTCAGTTCCTCCTTCTCCATGTCAAAGCTGGGAATACCTAGAGCCCCTGCGAATTCTAGGAATGTGCATGTATACCGGTGGCCATTGGTCATCCACCACATGTTCTTCTCATCATCCACGTAAAGTGTGGCGTAGAACTGCAGAATCACTTCTTCACACCAGTCCTTTTTTAATTCTGTGAGGTGGAAGACTTTGCGGTCGATGCAGGCTTGCTCCACACCCTCGAAATGATCCGCGTGTTCTCTGATGAAGTTCCAGTCAATTGTCTTGTGTGGAACCACTGGAGTGGCCATGGTGGTGACGACGGTCTCGTAGTAGTCCTGCTGTACCAAAGTGTGGAATCGAGGATCAGTCGCGTCCCTCAAGCAATTGTAAGGGTTGCCACTGTTCCATCTGATATCTCTCAGATCAGTGTTGTTAAAGGCCTTCTTGTAGTTTATTGGTACCCTGATGTCTGGCCCCTTCATCGGTTGATGACGGCTGAGTTCCAGAATGCGCGGGGCACTGTTAAATGGCATGGCAGCAGTTGGGCCAGCCACAAGCGCCATCGAATTACCAGCAGCCTGCGATGCAGGCCGGTTAACGGTAATCGTACCAGCAGACACTTCCAAAACATTCGACTTCCCTTTCGCCCTCGAATCGGATGCTCTTTTCTCCGGGGGTTGTCTTGAACTCACGGAATCTTGGTAAGCCCTTGCTGCCTCCCTGGACGGAACATCGACTCGCTTCATAGCAGATGAACTTCTAGTCTGAATTCTCGTCACCTGTGGCGTGCGCCGTCTCTTCACCACGTTCTCACGGACTGACGTTGCTTCCGGCTGTTTGATGCTGTTGGAGCCGATCCATCGTCCGGAGGTCGAACGTTTTCTCTTGATAGGGGTTGGAGGATTGTCCTTTGCATGAGAGAACAGCCCACCGTCGCTAGAACTTGTGTCCTCATAAATGTCTCCAGCAGGCAAGGCTGATAGACGCGAGAGATTAGCCTCATCAGTTTCTTCAACCGAATGCGCAGACGCGTTGGTCGTGTCGCGTTTCCCCCTGAACATGTACATAAATTGCCATTACATACTCAACTGTAGTGCTGTTCTCAGAGTATACGGAGTATATGCTAACCAAACAAGACATGATACCTCGCAGCCTTGAAGACCTACACCGAGCGTTCCCTGTGGGGAGGAAACGGCGGATCTATCTGAATTAGGACGAACCGAATTGGAGGTGTTGCCGTCCGCAACCAACGGGACTGCGGCCGTCGTCTCTGGGTTCGTCCCATCCAATGATGCCTGAAACGGCACAGAATGATTTCAGTAACCTTGTTCGCACGATTTGATCTCAGAGCATCCTACTTGACGTACACCATACTAATAAGCCTTACTTTATGATTACCACTGACAAAACCGGTAAGCAATTACAGGGCGGGCTGTTCGTAGCCGAATCACAAGCCTAGAACACTGGCTGTGTGTTCTAAAAAAGCAACAGAAAACACATATTGATTGAATCTTCAGATTGTGAGGACGGGTCGAACGAACATACCTGCTTGGAACTAGCGTCTGGATCCGAATTGCTGGCTGCCAAGCTGAGTGAGGACCGCCGGAGGGGGAGGGGCCGGCGCCATGGGAGCGAAGAGGGCTGTGCGGCGGAGTCTGGGAAGCACGGAGCCCTAGATCGGGATTTGACGCCTCTGACGTCCGAGGTGGGAAAAGAATGAGTTAAGTTCCAGGAGGTGGGGGATCGGTTGGGTGAGAAACACGGAGTGCGGAAATTAGTGGCCTTCGCCCACATACGCCACCGGATGAGTTACAAACTGTCGGAGCCTCTGACAATAACGGGCCCTATAAAATATCGGAGAATCTGCGAGGTGCGTGCTACGGGCTCTTCCAAGCCTGCACAACATAGTAACAAAGTTTAACGGGCCCTTCCAAGGAGGACGGCCTGTGCCAGCTCTATGGCGTATTGCCTGATAGTTTCTAATTTCCATTCGTCCGTCATTCTGTATATCTTGCGCCTCTTTGAAGGTAGTTTCACCATTTATCAGACAATTCGCAGATTCTACTCACGCCATTCCAAGTGGCAAAACTACAGTAAGCGGAGATCTGAACGTAAATAGATACCCGTCAGTTGTCCCGAATTTGCGTGAATCAGAAACACCCCTTTCCGTAAGAGACGCATAGTCCATGGACAGAGGTAAAACGAGAGCGGAGGAAGGGGTGGATCTGGTTGGTCCTAGGAGCGGAACCTTCGTCCCCCGAACGATGCCACCGATAGAGGAGCTGCACGGGTACGAACACCCCGTCATACACTGCCGTTGCAACGTTCCGGCATGCTACACAGCGGATGACAGGAAGCTCAAGTCAGAGGGACTGGGGGGAAGCTGGGGATTTGTGTGCGGGTTTACTACCGGACCGGCGCCGTTGTTCGTAAGTGTTAAGTTAGGCCTTCAAATTATCTAACTTTTTTGTGCATCGATTTACAAAATCATGAATGAGCAGGAAGGAGCTAGGTGTTCGGCTCAATGCTGGCTGGAAGACAATGAAAGGTACGAGCTGTACTGGTACGGACGTGAGTATGTCGCTCAAAAGAAGGAAGCAGAAGAGAGAGAGAGGAGGAAGAAGGAGCATCGCGAGCTTAACAAGGAACGGTTCGAGCAGTGGTGTAAGGAAAAGATGGCAAACAAGGCCCGTAAAGGAAAAGCTGTGTTAGATAAGTAATGTACCATGACTATGAAGTGTCATAGTACATTACAGTATGTGCTATCATGCCTTGAGTTAGTACCGTTACAATCTGTGATCATTCGGTGTAACAGCAGCAAATTTCGCAGATTTCTACATATAAGTTGACTTCTGATTGGTATGCCTAGTTCGTCCACATCTTCTCTTCCATTGCCTTCGTAACATCGAGGTGTGAGCAAGGGCGCCACGCAAAAATATATTGAAACGTACCCTAAAAAACAGAAGACACATCGGACGAAACTAAAACATTCATCGTCGAAAACTTTCACAACGGAATTGCACGATGTACATGCATCAGAAAAGGGCTAACAGCAGCCTCTCAGAATGGCGAATAGCGAGATCAGTTATCATTACTACAAAAAAAACCACTAATACAGTACCAATGCGTCCTACATAGAAACTGAATCATACAACTAGTCATCGTCGTCTGAGATACATAGTACGTTATCGCAGCCGTATGTAGCTGGTAACTGCGCGACACCATCTGCCCCGCCATGGCGCTCGTCCTCTGGTCCATCCATTCCGTTCCATCCTAGCTCCGTTCCTTGGGAACCAGCCAACTCCTCCTCTCCTACTTCCGTTCCTTGGGAGGCAACCAACTCCTCATCTCCTACCTCCGTTCCTTGGGAGGCAGCCCCTGCAGGTCGTGTATTTGATCGACGTACGCATCAGCAACATCGTCGTGAACACTCCGTGGCGGTTCAGCCACTATTGCCTGGCGACTCCCAAAGGACTCCAACATAGTGAAATTTTCTTCTAGCAGCGCCGGGTGGCCTGAAATATGATCGAAGATACGTCTGTCCACGGCTTCGTCGGCGAGTTGGCGCTCTGCTGCCTCGTGTTCCGCCTGCATGTACATAAGGTCAGCTGTGTAGGCGGCTTCTTCAGCAATCTGCCGCTCAGCAGCGACGTGCTCGGCATGGAAACAGGACAGCCTAGCTCGGTCGAATGCTTCTGCAGCGAGCTGCTCCGACGCAGCCATGTGTTTCGCCAGTAAAGAGGACATGTCTTCCCCATCAATGGCATTGCGGTGCGCAACAACCGGTAGATCGACATCGTCAGCGGCATCAGGCTCTTCTTCAGCGTCATGTTGCTCCGCGAGATGGACATCGTCAGCGGCATCAGGCTGTTGTTCAGCGTCTTGTTGCTCCGCGAGATCGACATCGTCAGCGGCAGCAGGCTGTTCGTCAGCGTCCTGTTCGTCAGCGGCAGCAGGCTGTTCGTCAGCCGCCAGGTGAGCGGGCTGTAGCTCCGCGAGATGGACATTCGCCGCGGCCTGTTCGGCAGCGGGATCAGCTCCCCGAAAACCACTAGATGGAAATCGCCAGCGGCGTCATAGTGTTCCTCAGCGGCTTCCAGGACCGCCGTAGGCTGTTCGCCGACAACGTCGGCCTCATCTGAGGACGGAACAAAAGGTTCATCCTCATCCAGTCCTTCGCCAGAGGCCACCAGATCCACGAGAACGGCATCGCCAACGGCGTCACAGCGTTCGTCAGCGGCCTCCAGTTCCGCCGGAGGCTGTTCGCCGACAACGTCGGCCTCATCTGAGGACGGAACAAAAGGTTCATCCTCATCCAGTCCTTCGCCAGAGGCCACCAGATCCACGAGAACGGCATCGCCAACGGCGTCACAGCGTTCGTCAGCGGCCTCCAGTTCCGCCGGAGGCTGTTCGCCGACAACGTCGGCCTCATCTGAGGACGGAACAAAAGGTTCAGCCTCATCCAGTCCTTCAAAAAATAAAGCATTGCTGTACTCCTGCAATATTGGGACACAATGTCGTCACTAAATAACCAGATTGAACAGAAACTTGGGAGATACAGCAACGGAGCAACTACGACATGAGGAACCAAATACAGGACTGACGAACCCACATCTGAATGAATGAGTTGCCGGCCAAAATATATAGGTGGATCCCTGGGACGTTTCTTCCTGTTGGGGTAAATGGTGACCGGCTCCCGAACTGACGGGCCACAATCCTCAAACATTGTTTCTTCCGCGCGTTCCTGCTGGTTGTTCTCCTAGATAGATTGTTGAACCAACAATTATGATACGGATCGTTGAACAACACAAGTCAAATAGTACGGAGGGGATTAAAAAACAACATGGCGAGGTAAATACTCAAGAACAAAAGTTAAATCCAGCAAGATCTAATAACGGACGAATACAAGGCTTCAACATTGTACCTGATGAATACAGCACGAAGCTTGTGGTTCCATGGACAGACGTGGTCCACGGATCCTCAAATCTGGTGATTTGCTTCCGTCCTCCATTCGAGCGTGGCTGCAGAAAGATACAGAGTCATTACGAGCCTTCCGGGGTTGGTGGGGTTTCTATACAATCTATCCTGCCAAGCAAACGTAACGCCTCCTTATTGCCGGACGGAAAAGACCGAACGCCAACGTGTGTGTCGTTTAACCAACGAAACGGGCCGGGAATTTGATACTTGCATGATTTTTTTTTGTGCAACGCCGAGCACTGTGCCGTTTCAACTACAACATACTGGGCCGGGCTACGGCATTCCATTCGACGTGGGTAGAATGTAGTGGCCCTACAGGGGTACGCATTGCCTGAGTTAAATTGCTCCACCCCTGCACTGACTCCCTTCTTTTTACCACATCACAAACCCACCAGCATCTACACAGCACTTCGGCCGCCGCATCCGGAGAAACCATATCGGCGGCAACAAAGGAGAAGAACACTCCATCCATGGCGGTAAGAACTCTAATTAGAGATGCGCCCTTAATAGATCTGAAGTCCTGCAGTGCTAAACTAGACATGCATGCTCGATTCAATCTAGATATTCAACATGTTCTGCTTCGGATCTGGAACTGTTATTTCGTAACCTGTAAAACCTAGTCTCGTCCTATATGCCGAACAGATCTGCCCAGTGGTGGACAAATTTCTGTACATAGTACGTAGTACGTGCACCGTGCATGAGATGGTGTCGGATCACAACACGAACCATGGACATGCCACCTTGTGTATATGCCTCGGATGGTTATAGCACTTAATCTCCGGCGACGAACGAACTGTAGTTAGCATTCGGACGTTTATGTGCTTCTACAGGATCATGGACATGCCACCTTGTGTGGCCTTTTCTCACACAGTCAGAGGGAATTAGGTCTCCTGCTTGAGGATATTCGGGAAATACGTTCACTCATGTTTCAGTTCAGGAGCCCTGCCTCCGATGTTCCTGTTGCATCCACCATTGAGTCGATAATTCCAACGAAGGCAGTAACATTGTTGTGGCCTGTGGGCTCACGGTTAAGTAGCTTGTGCTCAATAATATGTACTATTCAGTACAACAGTTTGTACGATACCTATGTTCGCATCGTCTTCGTTCTTTGCGTTATTCATGTTTTCATATTGTTTGGTTGTAAACATTAGTCCTTGCTTAACTTATGTTGTTCAATTTATGGTAGGCTAACGTTGGTCACTTCTACGAGACCTTGGCCCCTACACACTTCTGCAAGGTTGTCAAAGGGAATAGTACTAGGGTACTTGAAGTTCCTGAGTGCTTCAAACAATACCTGGGGGAGGTGCCTGGGAATATAACCATAAGGACCAATACTGGGTGCAGCTGGGCTATCGAAACTGCTATAGACGAGATGGGACAAGCCGTCCTACAAGGGGGATGGGAAGGATTTTTCAGTGAACATGATCTGCGAGATGGGTACCTCCTCTTGTTCAAGAAGAAGGCTGCTAAGGAGTACAAATTGACTATTTTCGACCACTCTGGCTGTGAGATTGTTGCGAAGTGCCGTGCTCACCAGGAATACTGTAGGAGGGCGATGTAGGAAGACTAGTCTGGCGTCGAATAAAATCCGTGTCGTTGTACTAATTGTAAGTGGTGAACTGAGTTGCTCCTCGTGCTCATGTTTTATGGACAAATAACTACGAATTACATGAATTGTTTTTTTACATCAGCAGGGGCCGCACTCATAACGAAACCAAAGCGTCTGTTACATACTCCTTCTCCGATAGGTTCATATGAAAATAAAACTGACCGGAAGTTCCATCTGAACTATTAAAAGAGGGAATTTTCATTTCCCACTAAAGTGTGGCAAAACCACTAAAGTGTGACTGCAGTGTGGGCTTCAGCCCCAGCACTGCCAGGAGCACAGTGCAGCAAAACCACTCCCATAACGGTGAAACAACTACAACTAAGAAGCAAGCAAACTACGAGTACAGCGATTCCCCAGCGCAGTCACCCTCCCAAAACGATCTTCAGCTTGTTCAGACACCTTTTTACCTGCAGCTTCTGTTTCTTCATTGGAATACCAGTCTCGCGCTCTTCGAATCACATAACCACATGGATGTTCTTGCTCTCCTGGGATGTTCTTGGAGGTACGACAGCGTTGCTCTCCCTCCATGAATTGTTTTGTCTTCTCCGCCAGACGAAAATTGAACGTAATTGTGCTACTCATTGCGAAATAAGATTACCATGCTGAAGCTATTGATTATCTATATAGTTGGATAGAAGAACGGATATGATAACGTAATGTAGATACTATTGCAGTTCACGTCTTTATGAATCGATATAAGCTAAACTGACGATAACCAGGATAAATAGAGCAAAGAACAGCGAGAGTCATGACAATTTCCATGGATACTTTTCCGGTTGTACCGAAAGCCCTGTTGCAGGTTCGCATATAATTGAGACTTCTGCTGTGAAACCCTTAAACCGGTGTCTTCTCCTTGGCAAGAGCTTCCTCTAGTGTCACCACAACTTGAGCCTTCCCATCTAAAGCCATGTCACTGGTAGCCATCTCATGGCCAACACCATGGTCAAGCTTAGAATTAATTCTAAGGTTATGAAGTATATGGCAAAAGTTGACTGCAGTGTAAACGAGGAACAAAAGGTAACAGAACGAACTTCATTACGCAATTAAACTTCCATACATAGTACACACAGGAATTCCATAAGGTTCAGATTACAAAAATAACTTAAGGTTCCCCGACACACACCATAAACCCTAGAGAGAATTTAAGCTAGCCCGAAAGGGAGACTGAGACACCGAGTGGGCTGTAAGCGGTCAGCTGCCACACCATTGGGACGGGGTTAACAACCTCGAATGTGAGAAAGGTACCCACGCCTAGGAAAGGCTTTGATTGTAAGAAAGAATCCCAGCCAGTGCACAGCATACTGTGATCGCCAATCTTGGCAGCTTGCACTATCACATAGGAGTTTCCATCAAGCAACAGAGTAACCTTTCCGGTGATTTTATCACTTCCATAAAGCTTGACAAAAGCATCTGGGATGCGTAGGGGGCTGCAATGAAATGGCAAGAGAATCTTGAAGAACTTCGCACCTAGACGATTGTCAACGTGCAGTCCAACGTTGTCGGGACGCCTGCCACGGGGTTTTTTAGTGGCAGAAGGTCCAGCGGTGTTCACAGTTGGCCTAACAAAACAATCTGGTTCAGCCGAGATCATGCTCTTAATGAGTGTCTGATCATCACACTTCTGGGGAGTGTAGTCCCACTCTGTGTCTTCAGTCCATAACTCATCTTTCACAGCTTTCTGGACTCCATATGCATGCATTCAAGAATTAGGGCACAAGAAGTGTGTATGTAGTTTAAAAAGAATGCAGTAAACAAGGGTAAAGCAAAGCAGTCAGCAATTTCAGTTAAAGCCTAACAAAAATACGACCATCAAATGCAGTAAACATCAGATTTGACATGTAGTTCTGTTCAACTTAGTTGAATTTGGGTTCGACTAAGTAGATATACATGTACTTCTGTTCAACTAAGAATTGTACATTTTTTTTTGACGGTACAAGGCAGGGGTTCTGCCGATTTCATTTCAGAAGAGGGAAACACAGTCAGGTTACATAAAACACCCAGAAAACCAGCGGAGTGCTAGCTTCTGCTCGCAACTAAGAAAAGCTCAAAACCCTCTCTAACAAGGGAAGCAATCACGACAGAGAGCACTCACTCGACAAAGGGAGAGCTCGCAACTAGCCTTAAATAGTTAAAGTGACGATTACATGTGACATGTGCTTTTTCTGGATTCAAACATAAATAGTGCTAAATGAAGTATCACCAAAATCAGTATGCCTAGTAATGCTCTGTAGTGAACATATATGATATAGGCAGACTTGTATGAATTTATATGGCTGAAAGCCTGAAACTAAGTCTACACAGCCAGTAACCCCTAATCAATCTGTAAAACGGCAAAACACAATAAAGCATCTGCAAGATGGATGCACTGATAACAAATCACTAAGTAGGCATGAACTGGCTGTAAGAATGCCCGAGATTATTCAACAGTGAATCTGAACAATAATAAGCCTGCCACACTGAACAGTAATATATTTAACACAACCTACCAATTTTCGAAAACTATGAGAAGGAGGTATGAAAAGATACGTACAAGAGCAAAATGGGAAAGCGACGGCGAAGGATGGTCCTGCACATGAAGGCGATTCTTGTGAAGAACAGATGCAGGGGTGTTCTTGCCTCTCTTGAGCCGTGAGACCTTGGATCCGCTCGCCTCATCCATCGTCCCCCCGTACGGCTTCCTGCGCTACTGGAGCAAGATCTACGAGCTGTATTGGTAAGCTCTGCGCGCCGAGTGAGTGGGCGAGAAATCTGCTGCATCTGGGGTTTCTAGAGCGGAGTGGGGGGGTGGTAGGGGTGAACTGGATACTCTGACGTCGTGCACATTTACTCTCACCCGCTATATGACATGTGGGTCCCGCTTTCCGTGGTTCCCCCTCTTCAGTCAGACGAAGTAAGGGATAGTCACGATCGATGGGTGGGAGTTATTGGGGCGGGCCTGCGTGGGGGTGTCTAATGCTAGCGTTTAAGTGGGCAACTGAACGGCGTCACTTGAGAGCACGCGGACGGTCAGAGCCTCTGGTTTTCATCTACTGGAGCCCATGTTTCGAAGCATTCCTTTAAGCGTTTCTGATATCCATGCAGCCATTTAGCGTGGCGTCGCGAACGGTTTCCTGGCCTACTACAAAACTCTCGTGCCTTCACTAAATACAACAGCCTCCCCTCGCTCAACTCTCTGGACTTCGGTGTCAGAGAAAAACAGTAATCCTAGATCTGTTTCGGCAGCAACGATCTGGCTGCACCGCGGAATCCACGACGGCTCTATCCTGCGAGGTAACATCCAATCTAAACATCTTAACTGCGTTTCGTTGCCTGCATCTGTTATTCGGTGCGGATCTAAGTATGTGTCTGCGACGGTTGCGCTTGAAGTTTCGGCTTTCTCATGATATTGGGGCTGTGATTTAGGGGTTATCTTAGGGTTTGGGGATTCTATTTGGAGGTTGTTAATACTGAATCATCGAGTGGGCAATGAATTCAAGTCCCACGAACTTGTTGTTACTGTTAACTTGTCTGCTGAACAAATAGCATATACAGTAAATTTCAATTATAACCCTTGATAATTGGTACTGGCATAATATAGGCTGTACTGATTACTGACGAAATGTGGAGTTCCTTTGGTTGTGCAATAGTGTGCATGTGTTGTTTGTTCCTTCATGTTCAAGTGGTGTTGATACATAAAACTCATTTCATTGCCGATCACCAATTGCTGTTCATATGAATGTTGTTTGTGTAATCCAATTGCTGTTCATATAGTTAACTAATGCTCTGGTATTGTTCAGTATTATTACTGTTGTGTTGTGTTGTCTGAAACGGTTGCTTCAGCATTTGGTTGTATCGTTGGCTATTTGACATGACTACATCATTTGTGCATGGACTAGGGAAGTGCCAAACGCCTAATTCTTGTGCCTCAACATATTTGATGGCTGACTTCTTGGTGTTGCAATGAATGTAGAATGGACATTGCGGATCGACGCAAAGACGACGGCGGACGAGATCATGTGAAGCCAATTGCACCTGTCCACAACCAGGCTGCTGCTTCGCTTCGTCGCCGGCAGCACTTTTAGCCCATCTAGGAGTGGCTCATTCGATCAGGGTTTTCAAGTTGGCGTATGGAGAACCAATTGAATACGTGCAGTACCTGACTGCGGATGAAGACTCCGGTTGGCCACAAACGCGGCTATATGGACAAGGTGACGACGGAACCTTGTTCATGGTGCTTCTGAATTCTATTGGAAAGGTCCCCGTCTTGTCAATTGTCTGCATAAGGTCAAAAGAGAGCATACTGCCGAGGTACAAAATCAAGATGTGGGCTAGAGGCCCTCATGACAGGTGCTGGGCGGAGAAGGACGTCGTTGGAGTAGAGACTGACGTTTCGAGCAGCGAGACCCCCGGTGACGTCAGTTTTGACCAGGTAGAGTCATACCTCGTCGTGCCGACTAAGTACCTCATTGGTACAGGACCGACAAAGAAACTGAGTTTCTACGTCCGCATTGATAAGAACGCCTGATTAAAATGTTGAACTGTGTGTGGAACATATTTTAGTCTTTTGTAGCAAATGCCAGATTGCATGTTCTGACAATCAAATGCTCCTGCCTGAAATTTTGTTCTTCATGTATTTCTTCGTTGTCGTACTGTTTGTTTGACACTAAGCATACGATCATTACATGATCACTGATTGTAAACCGCGAAGACAAATAAATACAGAAGTTATGGTGCAATTCAACAAACTTTCAGATCATTACATGAGAGAAGACTAATAAAGAAGTGATGGGTTCATATCCGACAATGCGTTGAGACAAATATTGTAAACCGTGAAGACAAATAAATACAGAAGTTATGGTGCAATTCAACAAACTTTCAGATCATTACATGAGAGAAGACTAATAAAGAAGTGATGGGTTCATATCCGGCAGTGCGTTGAGCAGCATCGATTAAATTTACACAAAAGAACTGAATGATCACTGATGTAGGTCACGGATGACAGTGATCTACACCCTGCCGACGTCGTCATAGGCAGTTAAACAGAATGACACCCTTAAACATGAAATATGCTGCCTCTCCATGGAGCTTCAATGCCGTCCGCAGGTGTAGATCATGGACGTCGAGGTCTCGTACCTAAGAACATTCAGGATGAACCCACCATTTTTATATTTGAATGCAAGGATGTCATCGACATGCAACATCAACCGCCTGGCCAATCTCTCCCATCCATTCAGAAGGACAAGGTGATCATCAACCCACTGAAGCTCAACTGTTGTGTGGCAAAACCTTTTAACCCAGATTGGCATGTCTATCTTACTAGAGAACTTGGGATCTTTATCTTTCGCCGTCCTGATTATGTTGGTGTCATTCAACAGAGCATTGGTAAACGATTCCGGGATGACCAAAGCAACTAGCTCAACAGGCGTCACCTGCACATAGAACCGGGAAGGGAACGGGTCGTTCGGTATATGACGACCTAAATATGGACCCCTTCCGAGTTTCTGAACATGCTTAACAGCCTTCTGAAGGCTAACTGGGAGCAACCTACGGACACCAGCAGTGCGCCCTATGGCATTTCGTCTGGCCTAGAAGGAAAGAAAATTAAGAAATAATCACGGATTGAATAGGTGATCAGAAATTATTTGCTACAAAAGAAATTTACCCTTGCAACGGAGGCCATGTGAAAAATGCACACTATGTGTACGACTAATGCAGATGCAAGATTATCAATGCAAGAGTAGCCCTAGCCTTTTACCAGTAAACCAACTAAGCAGCTCTAAAAATTAGTACGAACTTACATCTAATACGAAAGCCATTACTTACCAATGGAGGAGGGGGCGCTGACGGTGCTGAACTGCTACCACCAGCAAAATTTAACGGCGCAGGAACGGGGGTGCGACGGAGAACAGATCCAATAGGAACACCAAATAATATTGGTCCCACAGGAGACGGCGGTCTTACGCCGGGCATGCTAGACTCAAGAATAGGACGAACGAAGGAAAATCCACCGTTCAAGCTGAACGGACTAACCGAGTGAGACTGGGACACCACCGGTGCTGTATGTAGAGGGGGAGCATCATAGAGAGAAAGAGAATAGTTTGATGCCACAGATTGTGATAGCTCTGTAAGTGCATTCGCCGCCGCCTGTGCGTAGGCCGACTGCTGCGATTGGGGGAGATCTGCATAACTCTGCTGCTGAACAGGCACGCATGGCCGATAGAGCGACGGGGATGGGCGATAGACCATATGTGGCGCCGCTATCGACGTCGCTGCAAATAGCCCCGACCCTTCGTACTGGGAAACGGCATACTGAGCCGGCGAGATAGAGGAAAGGTCAGAGGCTACAACAAATACTGGTGGACGGATGGGTACAAGCTTGCTGGCTAGGCTAGCGGTTGACGGTGGCGGGCGAGCGGAAATATCCATCAGCGGCTGGCGGCGCATTGCTTCCTCCTCCGGATCTAGATCTGAGAATGTTGGAGGCTATGGGGATTTAATGAGCCGGCGAGATAGAGGAAAGGTCGGAGGCTCCAGCAAATAGAATATACAGCCTTGGCCACAACATATGTTTTTTAAGGGCAATCCACGTAAAGCGGAGGCGCATCAGGTGTGCGTCAAGCCCAGAAGGCCCAGTTTCAGGGCTATGATCCAAATATATGGCCCGGCTAGCAGGCAGTCCAACTTCGATAGTTTTTAACAGAAGTAACTCTACCTAAACTGAAGAAAAAAGCTTCGTCATCTTATTTTCTTAGTCCAGGACAGCATGAACAGAATTATTACAGAATTAACTATACCTAAGGGGAGCCCAGTTTCAGGTACGAACTGAACTACTTTTCATATAAGAGGAGCAACGACTTCGTCCCTGAAACAACATTGGCGCACCTTAGTCACACAGCAAGACGCCTACAACTTACGTCTTAGAGCATTGTTTTGTGACAATATGTAATACTCTGCAAGAATTTGTGTCATAATTCAATGGCTTAGCTAAAATATACTTAGTAAACATGGATACACGGGTACATAATAGTTCGGTACAGAATAGTTCGTACAGTGTATAATATGGTATTGCTGCTACTGATACTACAAACACGAACTTCGATTTGCAGGGCTAGGGTTTCCTGGCATTCAGACGACCCTTCAGAATGTCAACTTGGGTTTCGACGCTCGGATTCATCGGAAGCTCTGGCCTCCAACCCGTCGTCTCTGCCATGGCCGTCCAAGTTTCCTCATCAGCGAGCTGATAATACAGCAGCATTACTTTGCCATGGCTCAGATTCTCCTGTCTCGCCGCCTCCACCAAGCCATGAGGCCTGCCCGCCGCCTCGGCACTAGGCTGCGCCTCGGACGCCTCCTTACGAGGTGCATGACAACTGCCAGATGAACCTTCGCTCGACATGCTCCGACTCAGGTCGTGGGGATTATTGGTAACCGCCACATGTTCACGGAGCCAATCTCTTGTTTATTTCAGATGTGGGACGAAATGGTCCACAACTTACCGACCGAGGGGGTCCGGAATCTAGGCAACTCGGAGGTATCATCCAAGTTCATGTAGAATAAACAGAGGGTCCGGAAATCCTAAACAAACCAAAATAAATGATGCCCGACTCGAAGACAGAGGCTCTGATACGTCATCCAGACGCCATTGGAGATAGCGTTGCGGTCGGCGGACAAATGTATAACCATGCGACGTATCATGTCGGAGGATCCAGAAATATTTGCAGAGCCTCTGATAGTTAAGCCAGAGATTACGTGATACTCGGATGCGCCAGGAAGAGAACGGAAATTGGTTTGGCGTTTCCGGGAACGCCCAAACGTCCTTTCGTACGGCGTTCGAAAGACATATTAACTCTTTGAGAGGCGTTTGAAAGAATTTAGACCACGGAAGACGATTTATTGAAACACCCAGTCAGTAGTCGTTACAATGCTTAGGAGCCAATTAGTCTGGTGTTCGTGTTGCGCCGTCACGACAATGCAGAGCGTATCCTCCACTAGACGCAAAAACGGCTAAGTCCAAATATCTTTGCCATACCATCCGGCGTAACGCAGTAAAATTTCAGACGCTCCGGACAATGCAGAGACGTCGTCTGACGGGGCGTTTCGGAGGGTCCGGGACGCCACGTCGGGAGGCGTATGAGGCCGAGGGCCATGTCCGCGCGAAAGTTTTGAGAAGAGCCAAATTTTCCTAATTGTCCGATTAAGTGCCATTGAGAACAAGCAAGAGCGCACCCCTGGGCGCCTCCCTGCCTATCCACGTGTCACTCTTGTTTTGTCATTTTCGAGAACGATAGGAACGTGGAGCTCGCGGGCTGGGCGCTGGTTTTGCCTCGCTGTACTCCTCATCTATTTGTACTTCACCGGTTTGTACTGCATCCATTTGTACTGCACATCCTTTTCTCATCTGTTGGACTCGCACGCACGCCATCCCACCCAAGATCTCTTGCGCTGCCGCTCTCCCTCGCCACCCCTTCCTCCCTCTCGCCTGAAGAGTGAGATCTTTGGCTGTGCCGTCGCCCGATCTTCAGCCCCTCCGGTGTTTGCTTTGCAATGGAGGGATTTGGTTGAGGTATGTGACTTAATTTTTCTGTGATTTGGATGGGGCGGACAAGCTCCCGTGAGGCCTGGATAGGATGCAGGACTGCAGGGGTGGGGATTGGTGGAGGAGATAGGAGAGGAGGCACCTGAGGGAGAGGCGACGGAGTGGCCGCTGCACCGGGTAGGAGATGGAGCGGCGGCGACGGCGGCGGGTCTGTGGTGGCAGCGGCGACGGCGGGCGGGAGGATCTCTGGGGCTATCCACGTTGCACACCTGGCGGGCACGGGCTGGGCATCGCTCGGAAGGATTTGGCCTTTCTTCTCGTCTCGCTCATCCTCATCGGAAAGCCCTAGCCGCCACACCCCGCGCTCTGACTCGTGACCCTGCGTCCTCCCGCAGCCCGCTCCTCGCCTCTTCCTCTCCGCCGCCACCGCCGCCTCGCTGGCCACCACATCCTCCCCACCGGGAATCTGCACACCGACGCCGGCCGAGCTCCGCCTCATCCACCCCGCCCCTCTTCGTCGCGCGGTCTAGCAGGTCATAGGCGTTCACGCCGCCACCGCTGCCGTCTCCGCCCTACCAGAAGACGACGCCCAGCGCCCCAGGACCCGAGGTAGTCCCTCCCTTGCATCCTCTGCTCGTTCCGGGCTGACCCATTCGCGATGGTCAGGGCGGCACTGAGATATATTACAACGTATGCTCTCTAGATGGCTTCTACGGTAGCAATTAGTTAACAGGTTGATGGACCTTTATACACATGGAAATAATAGGTGGTATTCTACGGATTATATTTTTGTCTTATGCTTCTTAAATCAGGTCGGGATGGCAAGGTGAGGTGAATGAACTTTGTTCTTTTTTTTAAGTGTTTCAGTTTGATCATATATTGCAGGGCACTGATTTGTTGCTTGTGCTTATTCTACTGCATCCTTGAATGTGCATGTTGATCAGCTATAAGATCAGAAGTTAATTTGCCGGAGGCATCCATTTGACTGAGCCAAGTTATGCAGGTACATCAAGTTTGACGCCTTCACTACTGCAGCCGAGAGAGGGCTGTCAGTCAAAAGGATTGTTAGCTGCATAACTATGCGGGAGATTCTTGTTCGTGCCGTTGGCGATGATGCTATAAGGAGCGATCGCCATGTAGTTGATTTCACAGACGATGGCAACAAGGTGAATAAACACTTGGGTTTAGTGCCCATCTCAGTAGAAAATTGGCTTATAGAGAACTATAATGTTTGTACAGTTTACCAAAGCAGTGCAGGTTACTGCCATACTGGAAGATGGGTGGAAATCTGAATGTGGTCTTTTGGTTCGTGCAGATGGCATATGGTCAAAGGTGATGAGTTACTTGTCTTGTCAAAACGGGAGCAAAGTTGACCTGATTGAGGTTTTTCTAGGAGCCTAAATTGAGATTTTGTTAAACAGCTAGGTGAGGAAGTCGCTTTTGAGGCAAACAGAAGTATCTTATTCAGAATACACTTGCTACACCAGAATTGCAATCTTTGTGCCTCCTAATATTGATACAGTTGGGTATGTAGCTACATCCAACAATGAGTATTGTTGTTTCCTCTGTTAGAAAATACTAACGTGCTCATCTTTTTCTCTTGAACGTACCGTGTGTTTCTTGGTCACAAACAATATGTCGTCTGGTTAGATGTATGTGATGGTAAAAATGCAGTGCTGCATATTTTAGGAGGAATCTGCTGGTGGTACTGATCCTAAAATTGGTGAGCGTTGTAACACAAATTTCAGCTGAGCATGTTGCAGTCCTCGACCATCAAAGTTGCAGGTTCATTAGCGCTCATTTTTCATACTTCAGATACTTTTCTGAGCACATATTGGCAGGTGAGCATATGCAATTTATATTGTAGGATGGGTCTCATAAGAAATGGCATCGTGGAACATTAGCAGAACTTACAATGGAGCACATCCACTGTGGGATATCGATTTTGTGCAAACTTAAATGCTACCTAAAACTAGACATGATATAACCCAAATGCTATTTAAAAGTAGAACTGAAGCAGCGGATCTACTTCAGTTTCCTTCTTCTTTAGTTCTACGTTTATTGCCAGAAATTGGTGTATTTAGCTTTGTACTATTTTATTACACCTAAATAAAAGTTTTGGCTTCGAAGCACAGACGGTGCTTTTATTTATGCAGGGAAAAGTGCAATGCACATCATGAATTGTTGCATATCATGAATTGTTGCAAGAATCTATTGGATTTATTGCTCTTTCGCTGGCCAATGGCTGAGTGATATTGCAGTCCCAAATTGTACTTCTGGATAATTTGGGTGGCTCATAAGAGGTAGACTAGCTGACCTTTGGGTGTGGCGACGACATCACGGAGTATTTGGGAGTCAGGGATTCTCCTGGGAGAAAACTATGAAATGCAGGATATCACCGACATGGCAACTCGTGTATCTCTTCGGTTATGTGAGTACAAGTTCTATCATACTTGGAACTTTAGTATCTTTTGTTAAAGGTGATCATCCTAAAATAGTTTTACTTGGTTCTCCCGTTTCATGGTCATGTTGTTTTGCTATCTGCGACTATAAGGTGATTGTATAGATGGTTACATATGTATGTTAATCATCTTTGGAGTGACTAACTGACAAAATGGTCACTACATTAGTGGCCAGGTGAATATCCCTTAAAATGACGTATATATACTCATAGTATTTGCAGACTTGTTCTGATATGTTCATGATCGATAAGTGCACATAATCATTCATACGCTTGAATGCCATGACAATAGCTATATAATAGTAGGTCAGCAATTGCAATGTCAAAGTAGAAATACATTATTTGGGTCATGCAATATAATGTATTTCTCTTTTATTTTCTTTGTGGCAGGTCTCGTCACAGTTACTCCTTTTGACTATGATTGTTTTTCTGATATATGCAGGTTTGACCCGATTTATGTGATCCGAGACAAGGCCGACTAACAAGTCATAGATGTCTGACCAAGTATATTGTTACAATTTATTTAGCAGATTCAGATGTTTATATGGCATGTTCTGCTCTATATCTTTTGATAGGGCAAATTATAGCACCAACTTTTATGTGCTACTATGGACGTGTAGAAGACACATATCATTTTCTCATGTTAGGACTACACCTTCTAGAGTAACAAAGTATCCTTCCTGTTTTACCACCGAAATATTATTTTAGATCTAATAGTAGCACCAATTTCTATTAAACTATTTAATTTAATTGATTGCTACTGCAAAGCTGACAACCAACTCGGTGGCATTTTGTGTTTTGACAATCTGAGACCATTTGGAACTTCAATCCATTTATACTCTAAGGAAGATCATCTATCAATCCATGGGAGTGAGAAAGGCCAAAATATTGTAGCACAGATTTTCACATTACATGAGCTCACTGCTGCAGTTTGGAACTTCAGACAAGATTGCATGAAGAGCGAGGGAGTATTTTGCTACATATGTGAATGAGAATGGGCATGTTAATCTTCCAAATTTATAGGTTTTACTAGATACACATTTTTTTCCTCAGGTTTTGACTGATCTAGCAGAAATGTAGAGTTAGACCAAGTAACTTAATGCTGGTACTTATTGTATATTTTCTTAACTCCAATATATGTTGCTGCTGTGAATCAACTTGATTGTATTGGTCTCAAGGAAATAGAGAATGTTTGGTTGGTTCCTTATGCTCAGTGTATTGCATTACGCCGATTTTTCAATCCAATCAATTACTATGTTGATGGTTAACAATGCATTCTAGATTAGCTGTTTGTGTGATGATTTGGATGCACCTGACCGGCTAGGAGGCGCCCCGAGGGGCGCCCAGCCTCTAGTATAGTAAAAACGATACCCGTTTCTTAGCTCGCTCATCAAACGCAACGCTCAACTTACACGCCAAGAAGAGCGCAGCGCATCGTCTGACTCCCTCCCCAAGTTGAATGCTCCGAAGTCCCAAACTAATATCAGGGTCCCACACGTCATCGGTACACACGGATCCACCCCAGGCGGATCGAGGTTCACTCGCCTTGCGGAGAAAGAAGATGCTAGGAATAAAATACCCTAACGTTCGAGACCCTTATCCAAACACCGCCCACTGACACGTCGGTCCCACGGGTGGTTGTGCCCACAAAGACAAGACGTCACACTGGACATGGACAGGCGTTTAAATGCATTCTAACCCTCAACACTCCCACAAATTTCCCACAAACCCACACTCCCACAAACCCAGCAGACGACTTTACACCGAGCCCCCTCCTACCCGCGGAAACGGCACGTCGCTGGCGCGTGGGGCCGGGGACTCCATTGCCCAACGGTGTCCTCCCATCCTTCGCACCGAAGGAAACGGAGGGAGTGTGCGTGATAAAAGGGGACTCTGGTACGCCGGGCACCGCACATCACCACTCCCCCCACGCCACCACCACCAGCACAACCACCGCCGCTGCGGCTCACGGCTACGCAGCTCGCCCCCCACCCCCCAGGCTCCGCCGCCGTCGCTCTCCACGTTTCACGGCCGCTAACTTCCTCTAGGGTTTGACCCGCACGATCGCCGCTTCTTCCTCCCGACCGAGGGTTTCCCCCGCCGGCCGAGATGTCCGGCCCGCCGTTCGACGGCCTCGCGTCGGGGCCCGACCCCTGGGACGTCGTCGTCAAGGTGAGTCGATCTGTAGCTGTGGTTTATTTCGCGATTGGTGATTTGAACATGTGCGAGGGAGAGGAACCGCGATTGTCGTCGTTTGGGGGTTTCTGACGGCTTATTCGGTCACCGATCAGATTGATTTCTCGTGCTAGGTTTTTATGCTGCATATACCATGACCATATATGACGGTAACATAATAGGATTTCTAGTTAACTTTTTACAGTCAATTAGGTGAGGGATATATCGATGACACAGGTTGCGCGTGTCGACTGGCTGAGACTCCTCTGTTTCTTAGAATGGTGGAATATGTGTACATAATTCTCTCCGGGGATCAAATTTGGAGGGAACTTAGGTTATGCGCGTGGTGTGGCTCAGCAAATGAGATTTTAGATTGGAGATTGAGATTGGATGGCGTTGGCTTTGCTCCTGTTTGTGGATGACATATGCACCTGCCCATGTTTTACTTCAAAATCGGTTTGTTAGATCGTATTTATTTATTCAATAATAACTCAGTATTATTGTTTCATCATGGATCGGTGCATTTTGCACTTCTGTTTAGGATATAGGCAAAGCACAAAGTAAGACAAGATTCTATTTTACCGTCAAAATCTGAGAATTTGAAAACAGTTTATTGGTGGTTTAATACTCGTACAGGATACAAAGCGTGAAGTAGATCCAGTGAATTGCTAACTTGTAATCTTATGTCAGTATCGATATGATTTGATGTCTAGTGGCAATTGTTACGGTAACATAGTCCCAACGCATAATCTCAGTATGGATATCATTTGGTTTCTAGTGACTTTAATGATTATGTGGTGTGTTGTATCATTTTCTTCAAGTAATCACTGGTCAGTTGACTAGTCCTTTGTCCATTACATGTCACTGTAGTGTAGTGCAGTGTACACAATTTTCTTCAATTGAATTCCTTACTATGTTGTGTTGAGATGTTCATTTTATGTCGCTCTCAATATAGCTTTGTAGTTTTTTCCAGTTACTCTCTGATTTGTATCCCTGTGGACAGATCCTTCTGAATGATTTAAAACTTTATGACTTGATGAACTGATGGACTGATTTTTGTTTACACTACAGCTTTATTTGTGATAGATGTTCCTGTCTCTCGCATAGGCTAATGTCACATAATCTAAATCTGTGCACTTGCCTCTCTGTGCATTGATAATCTAGAACTATAATATTTGCGCTATGATTGATCTGTGCTCTTACTCCTTTTACCTGATTGGTAGAAAAGAAGAAAATATGATCAATGCAATAATTGGATTTGAAATAATTACGTCGCAAATTTTCAACTTACCAGTAATAAGAAATATTATGCTCACACTCACAGACCTCACATCTACTCTAGCGTAGTGTTACACTGTTGCCAACATAACAAACTCTCAGGAGGAGTTATCCTTTTCTGTCTATTATTGTATGGTCATGAGTCTGTACTGTACGTATTCATCGTCATATGCTTCTTGATTGTTGATCATGTGACTATCCTTTAAAACCATGTAGTAATATCTAGCAGGAAATTTCTAAACCATTGTTTTTACATGATTGCTCGTTGACAAAAAAACAATTATGGCATTTTGGATCTTTGTTATTCGAAGATGGTTGTGAGGATTGTAATGGCAGGTTTTTTATGTCTTGATGTTAGTATGCTCGTGTGTCATATGATATGATTATGTCATTCACGGAGTTCTCATTTCCCCCTTTCTTGAATTCCAGGTCAAATATGGTGGGACACTTAAGAGGTTCAATGGTTATGTCAATGGAACACACTTCACTCTGAATCTATCTGCTCTCCGGTCAAAAATTTCGAGTGCTTTTAAGTTTGGCCCTGATGTGGACTTCATTCTCACTTACACTGATGATGATGGGGATGTTGTTATGCTGGATGATGATGAGGACTTGCACGATGCAGCCATCCACCAGAAACTGAACCCTCTCAGAATTAGTGTTCAGTTAAAGAACAGCCACACAGGTGCTTCTCAGACTGAGCAGCAGGATCCTACACCGCTTAGGGCCACCACTCAGGATCCATTAGCTCAGATAAAATCAGTTATTGATGAAGATTTAAAGCCCGTATCAGAACCTTCGAGATCCATTGCAAGGAAAGATCCACTAGCTCATTTAAAATCAGCTCTCGAGGAATCGTTGAAGGCTATCCATGAGCCAATTCCTGAATCCCTTGCAAAGCTTTCACGTGAAGTACTTGATGCAGCACCACCGCAATTAGCTGAACTGATTAAACCTTTTGTGAACTTGATCACATCAACCAACAGTAGCCAATCTGCTGGGCATGCTCATAGCCCATCTGGCTCCTCCAGTGATGTGCAGCAAGCACAGGTTGGTCTCAAAGCTAATGACCAACCCAAAGTTGAGGCAAGGGATTCACGACCCTTGAAAGCACGGAGCCCTGGATCATCTTCTGAGATAGGAGGCCTTAAGAGTGTGTTAGTTGATGCTCCTGCTTCTCAAGGCCAACGAGAATCATTATATCCTTCTGTTGAGGAGATGGTGTTCACCACTAATACAGGTGGCAACAAATATGGTAGCAAGGGAACGAGTGATGCTCAAGGCAAGGGAAAATCTGTTATGCACTCCGCTGCACCTCTCGCCCCTCCCACTGTTCCTGACTTCACAGTTCCTTTCAATGCTGCTGAGTTCAGAACTCCTGGTTTCAGAACTCCTTTCAATGCTACTGACTTCAGTACTCCTTTCAATGGATTTGGAAATGAATGGTCCCAGGCACGAAGATGGGCTGATGAATGGTCCCAGCCGAGATCCATTCGGCAGCCTGAAGCTAAAGCCAAACCATCTAGCGATCATAATTGGCGTATTCCAATGTATAAAGAGCACCATCCCGCGCCACCAGTGCCTCATGCACCCTTGGGCTATGGACATTGTCCACGATTTCCTTACCCTGGCAGCCTTCTATCTACTGTGCGTCTGTATGGAGATCAGGGCAATAACAGCGAGATCCCGGCACAAACTTCCCACAGATGGATTCAGTGTGATGGTTGTGGAGTTCAACCAATAGTTGGTCCACGCTTCAAGTCTAACGTGTAAGATCTTCATTTGTCACAACCATTCTTTAAACAATAACTAGGTATGGCTGTTTTCTGGTGTTCGTACTCTGACATCTTTGCTGTTTGCCATCAGGAAAGAAGATTATGACCTGTGTGATACCTGCTTTCATCGTATGGGCAGTGAGGTTGAGTACACTAGAATTGACAAGCCAATCTTGCCACACAAGTTATCTCGGGACCCCAACTTGGTAAGTAACTTAAGTCAGTATGAATAGTTGCTAGGTGTGAATAGCTGAGGCATTTTTGCTCTTATAAAATTAGTTGCTTCAATCTTGAAGCCCTGAAGATTAATTTGTTGCAATTGAGCATTGACCTGTTCTTCATAAATTATGCAATCGTCAGGGTTGAATAATGTACACCTCCTTAGAATAATAATGATATATGGATTGCTATTTTCTTGAAACCAGTTAATTAATTATTTTCCTCATTTCAGTGCCGGAAGATGCATTCACGGGCTTCGATGAAGGCAAAGCGTGATAAACTTGAAAGCCGCTTCATTTTGGATGTAACTGTAACGGATGGGACTCTTATGCCACCTTCGAGCCCATTTACTAAGATTTGGCGCATGCACAACAATGGGTCTATCATTTGGCCCTTGGGCACACAGCTAATTTGGGTTGGTGGAGATCAATTTGCCCTGCAGACCTCTGTCCCACTAGAGGTAGCTACCATGCATATTGTTTCAAGTTACGGTATCAACTGTATGTTCAGCTGAATGTGTGTTCTGATCCTGTTTGTATGCTTGTGCAGATTCCATTGAATGGATTTCCAGTGGATCAGGAGATGGACGTTGCTGTTGATTTTGTGGCGCCTGCAAGGCCTGGGAGGTATATATCTTACTGGAGACTGGCATCACCTTCTGGTCAAAAATTCGGTCAGCGAGTTTGGGTTCATATCCAGGTGGGTATCCTTACCATTCCTTTTCTTTATGTCGTTGTATAGTCTACACCTGTTATCTGACTCCTAAATGCATCCACAGGTGGAAGATCCATCTTTTGTCAGTGATAACAGGACAACTGCTATAAACCTTAATCTGCCCCAGGAAAGCAACATCGGAGACGCTGCTAATTTGATTGATGTCAACATCGAGCCTGTTGACCAAGTATTGGGTGAACATGTCAAAAGCACTGAAGTGGAACTGCTGCAGCCCTTAATATACAATGAAGCCAATGAACCAAAGGAATCTGCCTCTGCATCCGCACCAGCTCCTCTGTACCCCCTCGTCGATGTTCCCTCCTCCAGTGCGAGTGCTGCTACTTCTGCGCCAATTGTTCATGTGCTTGCACCTGAAATCATCCCAAGGACTGTGCCTACACCCGCTGATGTGCCAACAAGTTCGCTTACAAGTATCCCTGTGAATGTGGCTGTACCTGCAACCACACCTGTGGATGCGGACATTGACAGTCTTAAGGAAGAGAAACTGCTGCAGGAGCTGGAGGAGATGGGCTTTAAGCAGGTTGATCTGAACAAGGAGATACTCAGGCAGAATAAGTACAACCTGGAGCAATCCGTGGATGATCTGTGTGGTGTCAATGAGTGGGATCCTCTGCTCGCGGAACTGAATGAAATGGTAAGACCCAACCCAAGCCATGAATACCGCTGATATGGATGATGGTGTGTGTGGCAAGCTCCTGAACCTAGTGTTGTTCCCTCTTTCAGGGGTTTGATGACAGGGAGACGAACCAGGAGCTGCTTGTGAAGAATGGAGGAAGCATCAAGCGGGCTGTGATGGACCTCATCGCCAGGGAGAAGAAGGACAAGTGAAGATCGTGTGCTCTTGAGCACCTAGTGAGCACCTAGTTATCTATATCTAATTATCTGCACGTAAATAACGAGACGACTGGTACCGCCTGTGTGCTGCTCCAGTATGTCTTGCAGTTTGCTTACTTTGCTATGGTGAACCGTGTTATTAGTGCCGAGTCTGTTCGGTGTGAACTCAACTATGATCAGTGTGCGCGTGTGATCTCTTCTATGTTCAGTGTTCGCGTGCGCGACCTGAATGTTTTAAGTTAATGGGCTTAGTAACTCTTTCTACTATCGTGACTTGTAATATGAGACCTTCATATGATCTTTGGATCTATGTTATTATTTGTGTTTCGTGTCTTTAATCATGTACTCCCTCTATTCATAAAAGGATGTCTTAACTAACTTTAAATTTGGATATATCTCCACACTAAATTATGTCTAGATACATCTAAATTTGGAGTTAGTGGAGACGTCTTTTGTGAACGGAGGGAGTATGATTTGATTTGGTTTGTTGCAAGCTGTATGATTTCCCGCATGACTTCTCTGATTGTTAGGGCATGCAACGTCGGTAAGATAGTTTTATCTCAACCCTTTGTCCTTCCTTGTGTGTCCTGGGCCCAACCGCCAGCCACACAAGCCCCAACCTCCCACCCTATCCCAATCCCCAAACCCTCCTGCGACAGCCTCCCACCCTATCCAAATCCCCAAACCCTCCAGCGACTGCCGACGCCCTCGCCAGATGGACGACCAACGCCACCATGGTGAAGCCGAAGGAGCGGCTCCCGGAGTCGGACAAGAGGGCAGTTCGGAGGGAGAAGACGCGGCAGCGTGTGGCTGAAGTGAAGGAGGCGGCGGCAGAGGCGGAAAGGGTCGCCACCATCCAGGCCCGCGCCAGCGCGAACATCATCGCCACCCAGGCCACTGCCCGATCTGTTCTTCTCCTCAAGGGGAGGTCTTCGACGCCGCGCTTGTGGGCATCGGCCTCAGCCCGATGTCGTGGCCTACGCGGCGAGCTTGGCCTCGTCCGCAAAAGGGAAGCCGCCACGTTCCTCCTCGCTCGCCCTCTCGACAGCATCGCCCGCCGCCATCCAGCCCCCAAGCGCACCGACACGTCTCGGTTCGTGGGACACGTCACCGGAGATATCTACGATCTTGGTCCCGGTGGTGCCTCCCCTAGATTTCAACGTCACTCCGAGTGCCAGCGACGTACCGGTGCGTAGCAAGACAAGGGCATGGTCGATGTCGGCCTCGGGGAGCATGCCACAACTCCGAGCAAATGATTTCGAGGAGATGCCGCCCACGACGCCGGACAACCCGGCCTACTTCGACATCAATAGTGTCATGGAGGACATGATCTTCGGGGGAGCAAGAGGTGGTCGCACATACAATGTGAGTGTAGCAAGTTCAAATCCGCCTTCGCTATTATAGGCACACATATTTACCGGTGACGCACAAATAGTGAATTATAGCAAGTTCAACCCGGCCTACTTCGACATCAATAGTGTCATGGAGTGTAGCGTCAGCAAGAGGTGGTCGCACATACAATGTGAGTGTAGCAAGTTCAAATCCACCTTCGATCTTGTCAAGACCCAGCTGATGAGCGGCATCGGGGTGGGGACCTTGTTCAAGCTATGCAATACCACAAAGAGGTGTTCAAGTCCAAGTTCACTTTGAGCCATTGTTGGCAAATGGTCACAGGATGCCCAAAGTGGATCGAGCTCTACAATTTCTTGAAAAAAATGGGCGGCAATGAACCGAAGAAACACTCCAATGAAGATGAAGATGGTAATGAGTGCGGCCAAAACTCCGGGGGCCATGCGGTGAGGCCGAGGGGACACAAGTCCACCAAGCAATATGCCAAACGCGAGGCGATGACTCTTGTGTTGGAGGAGACACTGAAGGGGTTGATCGCCAGCAAAGAGGAGTCAACCGCCGCAAGATATGTGGAGAAACACAAAGACAAGGAGGATGCAATGACATGCTATTTGGAGATGCAAGAGAACAAGTTAGAGATTGAAGAGAACCGGATCAAGACAGAGGAGAACTGGATCAAGCTCGCGATGATGGCCGAGTAGAAGCGGATCATGATGGCCGACTTGAGCATCATGGACCCGGGACAAAGAGTTTTGATCCTCAAGAAGCAAAAAGATGATCCGAGAAAGCGATGAGTGATCTCCGTTCTCATTTATTTATCATGTCATTTGAACTATGTGTCCTTTCTTACTTTTCTATGTCATGTTTAAGTGGATAAAATTTGTATTATTCGTGTATTACTTTCTATGTATATCTCATATTTTGTTTGCAATTTGACAAAGGTGCTAACATTGGCCCCAACCTAGTTTTTTTTCTGATGCAAAGTCCATTTTGCGGTGGGCCGTTGGGTGCACCCACCCCAAACGGACACATGGCTCAATTGTGTCCGCGGCCGCCTCAAATGGACAAAAACGGACACATTTCGTGTTCGTTTTGCCGTGGGCCATTGGAGGTGCCCTAATTATCCGTGTACCCCATAAAAGCTTGTACGGTTATTTTTCGCATTAGACGACCACATCTAATGAGAAACTAAAATTATAGGCACACATATTTGTGCGTCACCGGTAAGGGAGATACCGGTGGCGCACATATTTGTGTGTACCGGTGGCAAGCTAGCAGTGGCGCACACATGTGCGATACTGTAACAAAAAAAAGTGCGCCACTAGTTGTTTTCCTACTCGTGACATCGCCGCATTCCACAGAGGCGGATTGTCAAGCGGAATGGTTGATTAGTTCGGTAGACAATCTCAACTATACTCCCGTTCACGGGAAGAAAGATTAAGACTGTATTCTTGTTAATGCTACATACGCCGATACGAATGCTTCGATCTCTTTGATTTGTCAGATCAGATTGCTACATCGTTGATACAGTTCAGCCAACTTTTTTTGTAAACCCATGTAGGCTTAACTGATCTCTTTGATTCGCCGTCTCGCTACAACTATTTTCACAAATTACGCCCTCAAGACGATCAATAGTTTCACAATTACGGTTGTCTTTTTTCGCGAAAACGTAAAACCTTTGCGTTTTGATTCATTGAGAGAAAAAAAGAGTTACTTACAAGTACAAAAAAAAGCGAACACTGTCATAAAACGCAACTCATAGGACTTAACTTGTAAAAAAGGGATTTTCCTTTTAAGTATTTGGGAGTCCCAATGCATTTCAAGGAATTGGCAAATAGTCAGAAAGGAAACTTAACTTCTATTAATTCTAGATTAATTCTTACAGTGTTTTCTCCGTCAATGTTCTCCTAGATTGTACAACATTTTTTATAGTCACAATATTACTGTTAATCAAGTTCTTACTAGAGGTCTTTGGGGAGAAACATAGCTGGGATCCAATTAACCAGAAGATCTGCTATCTTCTACTCAACTGCTATCCTTCCTTTTACATCCCCCCTCCTAACCTCGTATCTCAAAACTTGTTGTGTTCTTACTTCGTTCATGAGAGCTTAATGTAGCACTGGATTTAGTTTTTTTTTTTTGCTGTAGTTTGCTAGTTTCGTTTTAGAAGGGGCAAGTTCTGCTAGTCTGTAATAATGTGGAGGTTGTTGGACAACATCCAATTTCTTAATCGAAATTGGAGCCCCTTTGGGGTTCCTTTTCCTTCAAAAAAAAAAAAAAACTTGACTGAGCTGCACTAATCCTATCTGCTTAATAAACTACCTTTTACTCGAAAAAAATGTGTCCCATTTCAGGGAATGACATAAACCAGACAAAGAAATTTGGAGCTGACATGATTCGAAATTTTCAGACCCCGTCTCAAAGAAAAACATTAACAACACGACAAACAAAAGAAGGATACAAATGTTCATCATCTTGAGTCGAAGGCACTCTGCTTAGACAAGTAATCATAGTTAGTGTCAACCCCCAACGCTCCCTGTTGTTTCTACAACAGCGTGCCCTCTCTCAACACCTAACTACGCTACGAAGTTCCATTATCAAACAATGCAACATGGCAAGTGAAACTAGGAAACGGAAAACAACATAAAAGGAAGACCTGGAATGGAAAATGGCTGACGTGGTTCTCCGGTTGTCCCATTCTGGCTGGCAGACAGGCGTAAATCCAGTAATGATCCTATGACGTGCAGCGAAACGTATATACACACTGATCGATGGAGCACCGAGACAAGGAGGAGCTGGCTGGCTCTCCCTCACAGCTCCTGCTCGAGGAACTTGTCCTCCTCCGCCGCCTTCTCGTGCTTCGCCCAGGTGCTCAGCGACGACACGCTGCGGGTCAGCCACGCGATCGGCGACGACGCCTTGGGGCTCTCCGCGGCCACGGCGGCGCTCCTCCGCCGCTCCTCCTCGTCCTGCAGCCTCTTGGTCATGTACTCCTTCACCGCGACCACGCCCTTGTCCACCACCTCCACGGGCGGCACGACGATCGGGTTCTGGTCCAGACAGAGCCGCTCCAGCCTGTCCAGCCGGCTGAAGCAGTCCGGCAGGGCGTGTATCTGGTTGTTGCTCAGGTCGAGCTCGCGCAGGCCGAGCAGGTCGCAGAACGACGCCGGCAGGTCCCGCATGTCGCTGAAGTTGCTGCTGAGGTTGAGCGACTCGAGCGCCGCCAGGTCGCCGAAGGCGGAGGGCAGGCCGTGGAGTTCGTTGAAGTGCGCGTCCAGGAGGCGCAGGGACCGCATCTCGCAGATGGAGGACGGCAGCGACCGCAGCTTGTTGAGGTGGACCCAGAGCTTCTGCAGATTCACCAGCTCGTGGCCGATGCCTGTCGGGAGGTACGACAGGACGTTGTAGCTCGCGTCCAGCTCGACCAGTGACCTGGAGTAGTTCCGACGTCGAGCGATTAGCATTTTCTAGCTTGGATATATTGTGCAACGGACGCATGTCAAGAAGATGCAGCATCAATGCTTGGAAAGGTTGATGGCTGGTTGGTTTACCTGCATTTTGAGATGCTGTCGGGCAGAGACCTCAGCTTGTTTCCGGAGACGTCGAGGATCTTCAGGTTCGAGAGCAGCCCGATGGAGTCCGGGAGGGCGACCAAGGCGTTGGAAGCGAGGCGGAGTTCTTCCAGGTGCTCAAGCCCGCCAATGGCATCTGGGACAGCCTGCGATATTCAGCGAAAACTATTGGTTGCACAGAGTTCTTCCACGTGCTCTGCTTATTCGACGGACAAGATTTGCAACTTGCGTACAAACTACAGAGTCTACAAGACAGCGAGTTCTGCTGGCTGTAAACCAGCAATTAATACCCGAATTCATCAAATAATTTTCTGAAATCTGAAGTCTAAACACCGGAAAAATTCTGGTCATAGAATTTCTCGCCTGTTCCTCTAGCAGGGTTCTACTTACTGCCCGAAATTTTCCGGTAACCTGATTTACCTACCAGAACGACAAAACTGTACACCCGCCCGAAAATGAAAAAGCATTTATGGTTTATAGTCCATAATTCAACAGATTTCTTCCAGAAAGTTCAGGCGATAAAATTTCAGTATCCAACGGTGTTTTTACCGGTATGATAATTCAACTTCTTATCTGAAACCTGTGACACAAACCATGTGTATTTACAAGCCACCACTCTAGCTGTCAGCTTCTGGCACATATGGGAACCATGTTCGGAACTCCAAGGACAAGCCCAACCCGAGGGGCACCTGTGCAAAGATCCTTGCGTATGTTGACCTCGTGAAATCTCAAAACACCATCCACTCTTTGGATCATAGGTGTGAGACCAAAGCTCCATCTGTTTGGACTCCACCGCTGCCGGGTGTGGCTTTTGTTAACTCTGATGCAGCGATCTTCGAGAGTACTCGCAAGATGGGGGCGGGCGTTGTTATTCGTGACCATACAGGGAGTTGTGTGGCGGCTTGTCGGCATCATCTGCAAGGTTTTTTATCCCCAAAAGAAGCAGAGGCCTTGGCCCTTCGTCGAGCAGTTTCTTTGGCTCGTGATGAGGGTTATGACAAGGCGATCTTCGCGTCCGATTGTCTTTCACTAATCCAACGGTTCAGTTCTCCGATGTTGGACAGATCGTCGGTTGGCATCCTGGTGAGGGCAAGTACATTGCAGGTGCAGGGCGCTTATTGAGGTGCTTATGCGAATAAAAATAATTACTGTGAAATGTATTTATCACCTAAGCGTCCGGGGCACAACGCAAGGCGCTTAGTTTGGTCACTACCGGAGTAGGAGCAGCTGCGCTAGCGCCTTACCACCTCCAACGCGAGATGCTTGGCCAGAGGGAAAAAAAGGCAGCGAGAGGAGCTTGGCGACCAGCTCGGGTGGGCCGAGAGGTTTCCCGGCGGCGGCGCTGTGGGTCGCGTCAAGGGATTCGCGACCGGACGCTCGTTTTCATCGGATGGCATGTATGAAATCTCCCCTTCCCTTCCAAATTCGTTGTTTCTGTCAAGGGGATTGCGCCCTCTCATCATCGATTTTGTTTTCTGTAGGCGCCAGGGTCGCCGCCGATTCCACTCGCGGCCGTGCAGCTCCTCCGTGACCCTAGGCGAGCCTCAACGCGGGCCGCCTTTGGCCTCCCATCGCCTCTTGCCATCCCTTCCAAATCTCGGTTTTCTTTTTTCCTAGCGTCCGGGATAGCGCCGACGCTTGGTCAATCTGGAATTTGCAGAAAAATAGCTCCCTCGCGCCCGACGCATAATCTTGCGTCGACGCAACGAAAAATCCCTTGTTGGGCCAGGAATTGATCATAACTGCTGGGATTTTCTTCGTGGCGTCGGCCTAAGCGCCTAGCATTGTACGTACCCTGAGTGGCATCAAGGCCATCACCAGATCGTTTTCAGCGGCTTCATTTGTCCATGTGAAGCGTGATCTTAATGTAGGAGCGCATGTTCTGGCTAAAACGTGTAGTAGTGTTACCTCTAGTGAGGTTTTTCATTCTGTTCCGGATTGTATCCGAGGAACCTTTTGTATTCATGTGATTTAATCAATAAAGCTCTGTTTACTGTCAGAAAAAAAACATGTGTATCTTTCGTAATCTCATGTTTTAACCAATTAATCTTGGGAAGCAACAATTGTCCTAACGTAGACGAGAGACGGATCCATCATCCATTGCCTCTATTTTGTGAGCCACTAATACAACAATTTTAACCAGCATTGCATTATGGGCGATGGATCATATGGAAAAATCATTTTAGACGTACCTGAGCGCGCTATAGCCACAAAATCAACATTAACGCTCGAAGGCCCGATAACCCGGATTTCCCGGATCGGACGAACGATTCAAATCTCGCATGCATCGATCAATGTGGATTCATCTCTAAACGGTGCTGCGTACAATTAATGGAAGCCGGCCGGCGACAAGCACGAAGACAGAGCAATGCATGGTGGGCGTAAGAGAATTCCTGACCTGGAGCTGGTTGCGCGAGACGTCGAGCACGAGGAGGCCGCGGATCCGGCCGAAATTCTCGGGCAGGTGGCGCAGCTGCCGGTCGGCGAGGAGCACCCGCTCCACCGCCCTCCCTTCCTCTGCCTCCTTGAGCACCCGCACCACCTCCTCGTCGACAGCGTCCGACCCCTCGTCCTCCCCTCTCTTGCCGCCCCCTTCCACCACGACCCTCCCGTGCATCGCCATCCGGTACACCCGCTCCAGCTTCTCCTCCGCCTCCCGCAGCAGGGCCCCGTACGCCTCGTGCTCCTCGTCCAGCCGCACCACCTCCCGGCTCGCCGCCACCTTCTCCTCGATCTCCTCCTCGCTCATCGCCGGCTCGACGGGGTCTCCCTGGGAGCACGAGCGGAGGAAGGCGCGAGCGGAGTCGACGAGCTCGTGGTCAGGTCGGGGGTCGAGGTGGCGGATCGCGTCGCGCGCGCAGGTGATGTCGGCGACGGCGCGCGTCATGGACGCGAGGACGGAAGGGTGGCGCAGGCCCGGCATGCGCTCCACCAGCTCGAACTCCGCGGGGCCCGACGGGGCGCGCGGCGACGGAGACGGCGGCGGCGGCTGCTCGAGGTCGCGCGGGGAGGAGAACCTCGGGGACCCCGTCCTGATCGAGGGAAGGCGTTTGAGCACGTAGGCGAGGATCGGGTGCGAGTTCGGCGACGGATCCGCCATGGTGGCGACGTCGGAATGGAATGACGTTCTGGTTTGATCAGGGTGAGGTGATCGAAATTCGAAAGGGAAGAAGAAGATAGCAAATCAGCGAGGCAGGATCCCAGAGGTATTCCGGTATTTATATGTGACGTGGAGGGATCGAGAAGCTGTGGGCTGAATATTCAGGAGCGTTGCATGCCTCCTTTTTTCTTTTTCTTTTGTCTGTTCTCATTTCATGGCTTTAAAGCCGATCAATTGCGGTAAGGTCAAATTGCTGCGATGTGGTGAAGCCAATTCGTCATTTGGTGGCAGAGCACTGGAATAAGATGATTATACGATTAGTTGAGACGCTGTTATTAGGTTTATTGCAAATTTTAAAACTCACTTTTCAAATTTAATTTGTGTGCATCTCATCAAGATACGGAGGCTGGGGCGAAAAAAACATCTTATGAAATACTGGAGCGATTTAATTTTAGCACATCTTACCATGTAGATAACCGTTAGAAACCCGAACGACTTGCTCCGAAAATACGTTAACTAAAAAAGAGTGGAAGAAAAATTGGCCAATCTCCTAGTAAGATCTGCATGTGGTAATTCGAATGGTGGGCATTGTTGCTTCTATTTTGGGGAGGGGAAAACGAGGAACCGTTTGCTGCTTGTCATCCAGGACAGAGTGGAGTGGTAATGGATAAGTACTCGGGGAAGATTTCCGGTACACCGAAGAAGAAAAACGCCGGGCGACAACAACGGGCAGCTCCAAGCTCCGTTCCAGCTCCCTGGTGGTTCTGAGAATTTTGCCTTCCAAACGAGTACAGTATGGAAAGTAGCAATAATAAAAGTCGCCGAGAAACATCCCGAAACGCTTTGGTTCGCTGATAGTTTATCACCTTTTCTTATTTTCAGCTAGCTGATTTCTGGTTTGGCCATCGTTCACATTTTGGTCCGTTCGATGCCCCAGTCCATCGCAATCTTGACGTGTCCTCACAGCTCGTTTGGTTAGAGGGAATTATAACTAGGGAATGGGAATTGAGGACACGAGAGTCAAATTCTGTCGTATGGTTGAAGGGTAAGGGAGTTGAGATGGGGAAATGACGGGGAATTAAAAGGGTGAATTCCCTCGTATCTCTTCCCTAGAGGGGGGCAGGTAATTCAGCTAGGGATTGGGAATAGAAGAGAACTCACACCCCTTCCCTTCTTTTACCAAACACGATGTCAATGTTTGCTTATTTCGGCTCAGCGTCACTATCATGGGAAGAGAGAAGTCACTTAGAGACGACTTATTACATGATAAGTTCTAAGCCAGAAAAGAAATTGCTATGAAGGTTACGTACACTCACATTATCAAATTGTTTGACGAGTTTTATAGTCATAGAGAGAAAATTTTGAAATTATGCTTTTCTTATGTATTGCCAAACAATATATAAATGTTGAGCTATAAAAGCATGGGTGAGAATACATATATTGTGATGTTTTATCTCCATATTTTTTCTACTAGTACAAAACGTCAGATATGATTGTTATGTTCTTGACTTCTTCACCCCCCTCATGCTAAAATCCTGGCTCTGTCCCTGGGCAGGTAGGCATCATTGTGTGTGGGGGGGGGGGGGGGGGGGGGGGGGGGGGGGGGGTCTTGGGGAGCTTTGAGCAGAGGGGCAATCGACGCACAGTTTGTGAAAAGTATTTTTTCGAAAAGGGACGCTTTATTAAACTCATTGTTTGCATCACCACACTGATACAATTCATAAAAGCTCACACGCGATTTCTGCATACCTGGAATGCACACAACCGTTGGACAAAAGGCAAAAAAAAAGGCAAAAAGACGTAGTACAAACATGGGTGAAACTCGTAGCAATGCCAATAACGATAGAGGAACGATCCGTATACTAACATCCTTGTAGAATAAAAATATGTCGTACCGTCTAATCCAACCGCATAAGTTAAAATAGACGACCACAGACAGACCAAATGGATTCAGCGATACATGACATGCAAAGAAGTAGAAGTCTTGAAGGAGATATGCCCTAGAGTCAAATAAATATTAAGTATTTGTCGCATTGTCTCATTAAGTTTATAATAAGTTTTATGCCATGATATAACTGTATTAATCGGAGTTATTAATACATGTGTGGTATGTAAACAAACCATAGTCCCTAGTTAGCATCTATATATAAACTAGTTCATTAGTCAACTGATGATCGAGAATTCCCGATCATGGATATTTATATAGTTGATAATGAGGTCATTTTATTAGTGGAATAAAATGATGGACATACCCACCAAAGTATTGCAGAAGGATCGTGTCACATAGTTCATTGATGCAATAGGAAAGTAATATGGTAGCTTATTCCTCAGACCGTGAGATCGTATTAATTGCTGCCTCCGGAGGGTACTTTGAGTGTATCAATCGTCAGTCCATAAATGGGTGACTAAAAAGGTGTATCTTGGGTATTCTAAAAGGGTACGTTGAGGCGTATGGATCAAGAGCGGGATTTGTTCGTCTGTGTGATAGAAAGATACTCTGGGCCCACTCGGTGAGATTACATCTATAAAGTTGCGCAGCGTATGACTAGGTCATATAGATGTAATATCACAGAACGAGTTAAGTAACCCTTATCGGTAACGAGATAAAACAAAGCATAGGATGTTCATGATCGTATCTCGGACAAGGGTAGTATCGAAGGAACAAAGGAATAAATATCATGTTAATGGTTCAACGACGATATTCGTGGAATGCACAGGGACCGTCATAGCCATCCAGGTCTCCCTGACGGTCATTGGCGAGCGAGGGGTCTTGACCATGTCTGGAGTAACACACTTAAGGTCTTGAGGACGCTTGGAGATCATTTTGGAATTATCGGAATAATAAAAATAGAGAGAGAAAATGATCCGGAAAGGTTCCAGTGGAATCAGAAGGGTTCCGGGGAAGACCGAAGGAAGTTCGGAGTGGTCCGAAAGTTGTTACGGAGTCACAGGCGATTAAATAATATGAAAATATATTAATTAATGAATTATATATATATATTTAAATATTAGTTTAATATTAAATAAAAGAAAAATATGGGCAGCCCACCTAAATGAGCCAAACCCCAAAGGGATGGCCCATGTGGGGCCACACCACCTAGGAGGAGGGGCGGGTGGGCCAGGCGCATGGGGCCCATGGCCACCATGGCCAAGGTGGCCGGCGCACCACCCCCTCCCTCTCCTTTTGTTTACTCCCACACGGGGGAGCTAAGGAGAGATGCACTCCCTCTCCCCTAATAAATAGAGAGGCATATTAATTGGATTAAAGACACATAAAATACAATTAATTTTGTATGCCGGTCGAGGTGCTCCCTCCGTCCGCCTCCTCTCACTCTCTCCACCTCCCGTAGCGCGTGAGAAATCTATACCGCAGTACGCCGTCGTGCTGCGGGATACCACCCAAAAGTTCTGCTTCCGCTATCTCGGCTGGATCAGAGAGCCCGAGAGTCGTCGTCAAGCTCCGCACGTGTGCGAGTACTCGGAGGCGCCACACTTGGGGCGCCGGGGCGTCATCGTCGCGCCTGTCGGAGACTAGTCCCCGGAACTAGGGGTGTGTCTCACTGTAGCCAGGAATGACAGGGGGCTGAACACGCAATCAAACAACCCTCAACTACCTCCGCGACGGTGCTCTTCGAGCTTGGTGAGGGACATCACGGCAGAGAGTAAACACGAGCCGCTACCCCGGTTCGGGCCACCGTGAGGTGTAAGACCCTACTCCTGCTTGGTTGTATTGCAATGCTTGTGCAGGTTACAGTACGATGAGCACGCAGAGGTGCAAGCCTTGCTACGGTGGAACTATGGTGGAAGATGCTCTAACTCCTTGAATCCGGGATCGAATCCCTTTCCTTGGTCGTACACTGCCTCCTTTTATAGGTGCCTCGGGCCTCTTCCCCCAATTCATTAGGCGGGAAGGGCTACCACATGGCGATGAAGGAGGAGGACAGTGCACGGCCACGGAGCTGTCCATGGACTCGGTCCATGGCAGGAGATTGCTCCTCCTTGGCAGGGAAAGCCACCGTCCATCTGTGTCGGGCATCGTCGTTACCACGCGCAGGCGCGCGCGTCACTCTGTGTCGGGCGCAGAGGCCATGTGTGCTCTGTCGCAGAGACAGGGCTTGCTTTCACCCGAAGGAACCTCGCGAGGGTAGGATTGCCTCGCCGAGGTCTTTGTGTACTTGACGCCTCGCGAGGGTGGCGTAGACGTGCGCCAGGTCTTAGCGACATTTTATCGATGGGAGAGGTCCTCGCGAGGGAGGGGTCTCTCGCGAGGCTCACCAGGCTGAGATGCCTGGTCCTTGGCCGCATCTTCAGCAGAGTGTTGAGGGCTGTGGCAAGCCGGCCCGTGGTACCCTGGTTTCCACTGGGCTGACAGTCCCCTGGGCCTGCGATGGTCACGCTGGAGTCTTGTGGGCGCAGGCGAAGCATCGTGGGCCCAAAAGAGCCTGTCTGGCCCGAGACACATGGCGAGCTACGGCTGCCCGCGAAGCCACGATCTCCTCGGCAATAACGGGCATAGTTGCGGGGTCCACCTCGCCTGGTAAACGGCTCGCTGAGGCGATAAAGCCTGAGAGCCTGGCGCAGGCTCCCGTTACCCTACGCATCCCCTTTCACCTCCTCCTTTCCAGAGCACGCGTCGCTTCCGAGCTTCTCCTTCTCCGTGCCCTAGCTGCGATGGCGCCCAAGAGGGCTGCAGGCTCTAGGAAGGACAAGGCTGTGATGCAGGCGGACGAGCCTGCCGCGATGAGGCAGGACGGGGACCTCAAGCCGGCGCTGGTGGGGTACCGCGTCGGCACAAAAGCGTAGCTGGACATGGTGCGCCACATGGCGGCCTCCAAGGAAAATGATTGGGGTGCCATGGTGCTCAAGCCGGCGTGCGCCCCCGGTGCCCTCGACGTCGGCTTCTATCCCATCTTCCTCCACCCTCTTCGCAGGGCTCGTGCCTCCTTTCTCCGACTTCTTCCTGGCGATTCTGGAGTTCTACCAGATCCAGATTCTCCACCTCCATCCCAACTCTATTCTCATCCTCTCCATCTTTGCCTATCTCTGCAAGGCATACATTGGAGTTCCACCCTCGGTTGCCTCTTCCGCAGCTTTTACGCGCTCCGGTTCACGACAAACAACGAGCGGACGGGGTGCGTCTCCGTCCGCATTACTGATGGTATGGGCGGCATCTACATCCCCATCGTGTGGGCCGGCGATGTTGCTGTCTCCAATGTGTCGAAGAAGGTGGAGGACTTCCGTAAGAGGTGGTTCTTTGTGGACGCCAGGAGAGCGAGTTCCTTCTTCGAGATGCCCGACGTGCCCCCAACGAAGAGGAGATGCTAGGCGAGCGAGGCTCTCGAGGGCCCAACACTTGGCGCCGTGGTCCAGCGTATGGCGGAGCTTTGCGAGGCTGGCCTCACTGGCCAGATGGTGGCCAAGGACTCCGTGAGGCGCCGCATCGCTCCGTTCCAGGCGCACTCGGAGCTAATGTGGATGTACTCTGGGCCGTCGGACATGATGCGCCTGAATCCCACCAAATTCCTGAAGTGGGAGCTGAATGGCATCATGGAGGTCCTCTTTACCTCTCCGTCCATCCCCAAGCTAGCGTCTAACTTTGCAGAGCCGCTCCATAGGTTCGAGATCGGATCTCGACGTGAATTCGTGGAGGGGATGCCAAGTTTGACCGGTGGGGCCTGGTGCCTGAAGGGCAGGTTGGGCCCAGCGGTAACCCGGATGCGTTGCAGGCGGCACTGGCCGATGGAGAAGAGGAGACGATGGAGGCGCCCGTGATGTCAAACGCGGACGTCGATGGGGCCTCAGGGGGCCCAATTCCTTGGCGGGGGATGCGAGCTCCTCGAGGAACGCATAGCCTGAAGCGGAGATCCACGAGGTCTCCTCAGGTAGCGAAGACCCGTACCTCGTCGTCCCCTTGCGGCGCATCAAGGAGGAGGAGGAGAGCAATGACTAGGAGACCTTGTTAGGCCGCCACGAGCCCACACTAAGGCGAGCCACGACAGGCCTGCCGGGGGCCTGAAGAGTGCTCCTCACGAAGAGGGAGCGGACGCGCCCCAAAAGGGGGCGGAAGCAAGCACTCCGCAGCCACGGCGGATGGTGAAGAGGTGGATAGACACCGCTGAGTAAGCCTCTCATTCCCTTTCTTTTTTATGATGTGTTCTTGAGTGCCCCTCTTGAGGAATTTCTACTTGCTTTTTTCATCAGGGTCCCCGCAGGGACGAAGCGATGTAGACTCCGGAAGGTCGGAGAGAGCTCTGGTGCTGCAGCGGCGTCTGCAGTGCCCACAACTGGGGGGCCACATGACGAGGCCGCGGCTTCCCCTGCTCCTACGGGTGAACGCCGCGAGGAGGGGGAAGCTAAGGTGACGGCACCGTCGCCTGCACGGCCCGACACTTCCCCTGCACAGCAGGAGGAGGCGACGGGAGAAAAAACGGCGAAGACCGCGACGTCGCGCAGCCGCCTCCGCCTAACGCGGGCCCTGAGGCGACAGCGGCGGACCCGAGGCCGTGGCGAGAGCGGCCGCGGTAGGACAGGCCAATCCTGCCCCTGGCGATAAAAAAGACGTGCTCCACGGGTGGAAGGACGCTGAGGCCCACGACGAAGATACTTCGGGCTCCTGAGAGGCCCCCGGCGCGGAAGAGGAAGGAGGCTCTCGCCATAGCCCCCAGGCGTGCCTGAGTCCGCCCCAAGCCCGGGGCACCGTGCTTCGGGGCCTTCGGCGGATATCGAAACCTCCGGGCCTCTTGGGGACGCGTGGACTGTGGTTCTGCGGGGCCGATGCCAGAGCGCAGCTCGCCGTGACTCCGTCTTTCACTTGGCGAGGGAGGCGCTCAACGGGCTTGAGGCCCATCACGCCGAGGAGGAGCTCGCCGTGGCGGAGGAGCGTGCCGACCTTGCGTGGGCCTGGACTCGCCTTCACGAGACTGTAGAGCGCTACCGTCAGGGGGACGCGGCGGCCCAGACATGGCGTGAGGAGGTGGAGCGCTTCGCTGAGGAAGTCCGCGCCAGCTTGATCCGCAAGGTTGAGGAGACCCTCGGGCAGATCAAGGCTAAGCGCGATGTTGTCGCGGCTGAACGCGAGGCTCTTGAGGCGGAGATCGCCGCCAAGCGCCAGGAGTTCATGTCACGTGAAAAGAAGATCATCGCGGACTCTGAGTCCGTGAGGTTAAGCCTGGAGAAGTTCCGTGAGGACCTGGGCACCCGTGACCGGTTGCTGGCGCAGCGCGGGAAGACCTTTCCCTTCATGAGGCTGAGCTGCGCAAGCACGAGGAGCAGGTTGAACAGGTCGAAAAAGACCAAGCTGCGCAGCGGGAGAGCCTGTAGGCCCGTGAGAGCAAGGTGGCCCAGGACGAGGCTAGCTACGAGGATCGCCTCGAGAAGGCCAACACCAAACTCCGCCTAAAGGGTGAGAAGATGGCGGAGGAGTCCGAGACCAAGATGAAACTCTTCCGCGATCGCTGCTCCCTGGAGTTCACGAAGAAGGCCAAGTTCCAGGAGGCGCGCTTCATGGGGAAGCGCGACAAGCTCAACACCCGCATTGTGGAGCTCGAGAAGGAGAAGAATCGGCTGGCTTCCCATCTCTAGAGTGCCAAGGACGCCTAGGCCCGTGTGGAACGGGACCTTGCTTCCCTAATGGAGGACCTGAACGAGGTTCATCAGCAGGTGGCGCCCACTGTGCGGCTTGTCGAGGAGGCTCAGAACAGCGCGCACGCCACGCAGCTCTTGGCGCGTCAGCGAGAGCGTATTTTCCACTCCCTGTTGGTCCACGCGCGGACGCTGTTGCGGACGCTTGGGGGCCGAGATGGCTGCGTTCTCCGTCGAGGGGAATGTGAATGACGCCTCGTACATCGGCTTCTTCGAGCGGCTCTTCACCAACCTTGAAGGGGCCGTTGATCAAGGAAGAGTATTAGGGGGGTTTGTTTATCGTCTCCACAGGGATCAACAAGTTTATGTTGGTTCTAAGGGTTGGCAGAAGTTAGGACAAAATCTTCAAGTTTTTACTTTAGAACTGAAAAGGGGTTTGGAAAAGGGTTTTGGGCAGAGCAAATTCAGAAAGTAACTTGCAGGTTCTTGGTTGTCAATCAAGTTCACTGCAAGGATCCAAGCATGTTTTAGACAGGGAACAAGAAATTCTTCCACAACTTGCAGAGACTAGTCTTGCAAGCAAAGGGTTTTAGCAGGTTTTAGGCAGGAGAAAATTTAGAACACAAAGATCACTCCTTTCTGGGTTGTCACGCCAGATCAAAGTGAGTTAACAAGCAAAAGAGGCTAGGGATGAAATTTCAACACATAAGTATGCAGGGACTAGCCTTACACACACAGATCAATTCACTCAACAAGTAAAACATGCAAACATTCAGTAGAGGCAGAGAACTGTGTCACTCAATTCACTGCAATATCCAAACTTTTACAAGCTCTACTTAAAGATGAATGATCTACTCAGTTCAACAAAAGATTACAAGAAGAATGGAGAGAGTTCCTTGGCTGTGGCTCACTGAAAACCTAGTCGAAGCAGGGGAAGCAGAGGTGAAGACAAGGGTGGAAGCAGAGTTGCAGATCATGAGCTTCAGTTCACCAAGGCCTTGGGCTTCTTCTCCTGGTCTCCATGTTCATCTTGCTCTCGGTCTTGTGTTTGTTCTTCTCTGTTCTTGAGGTGTTCTTGCTGTTCTTGGTTGTTGGAACTTGTGGCCGAAAAGGTGTTGTGGTTGTTGTGGATGGGATGGAGTGAGGTGGATGGATGGGAATGGAATGGAGTGGTTGCGGATGGATTGGTGCTGTGGTGGTGTGGTGGTGGCTTTATACCCCTTTTTCCTTTCTGAGGTGGAGTGGCACGAGATGGAGGAGAAGAGGAAGTTTCCCTTTCCTATCTTTAGCTCACAGTGCACATGGGGTGTTTCCAACTTTATCACCTTTTTGCCTTTTTCCCTTTTTGGCTTGCTTGATCTCCAAGTTGATCTTCCCTCCTTCTCTGGTTCAAACAAGTTTGAATTGCTTCTTATCTGCATTAGGACCTTGTGCTACCACACTTTTGCATTGCTTCGACTTGTGCTTGGAGAATATGAGTTAACTGACAGAGAATGCACTCTGTCAGTTAACTGTTCATCATCTGGCACATAAGTGTTCTTCCACTTTGACTCGATTTCTTCATGCTTTGATGATCAAAACTTGCTCAAATATGTTCCTTTGGACTTCCTTTAGATAGCATGTGGTTTCATTTGGACTTGAGCTTCAACAACTACACTGACAAGAATTTGCATTTCACTCTAGTGCACTGTTCATCTTCTGGTAACATGTGTTCTTCTGGATTTCTGTGTGGATTTCAATTTGATGATCATGGCCATCTTCTCTGCTGCATTGGGCTAGCTTGTGTGGTGCTTATTGCTTCACTTTTGCACTAGATCTTCTAAAGATAGTGTGACTATGCACACTGAACTGCAAAATGAATGTAAAGTGCTATAAATTGCAGATAAATGCAGTACTGGATGATATACAGTGAGGTTTTTGGAAGGTTTTAGTGCTCTGAATATGCATATAAATGATGGTGATCAAACCCCCAGACCAAAACCTTTGCTTGTCCCCAAGTAAAGCAAAATTGATAAATGATGCTCTAGTGACAAAACTCTGATAATAGTCTGATAATGAAAGTGCAAGGTCTGAAAGTTAGCAGTTCATTTAAATTGGATTCATTGCAGTTTCTGTTTATGATTAGTGCAAGTGCTAGTTTGGAAACAAGTTTCAAATAGCAGAATTTAATCATTTCTAGGTTCAAAAACTTTGGAATAACATGATAAGACAATTTGCAAGGAAATTGAGTAGAAAGGATCCAGAAAATAGCCATAATGCAGAGGTGGATGTTAATATGCATGCAGGGTCAGTGCTTCACCTACTACAGTTCCCAGGAACATAGTAGGCTAGTGCAAATGCAAGAAATGAGTTAGTTTGTTACTTTCTTGTCAGGTTTACTTGGTTAGTGCTTCACAGGTTACAATCCCAGGATCACAACTGCTAATGCCAAAAATTGCTTCAAGCTTCAGTTATAGAATTTTTAGTTAGTGCTTCACATACTACAATCCAGAGATCACAGTAGCTAATGCAAAAAATTACTTGTTGTTGCCAAACTTTCAGTTAGTTTCACTGTTAGTGCTTCACAAATCACAATCCAGAGATCATGATTGCTAATGCAAAAAATGCAAACATGCAGTTAGTAAATGGCTCTAAAATGGATCATCACATTCAGTTTCTTAGCAAATTGCATTATCCGGTATTCCAAAAGCTTTGAACAGAGAAACAAATAAATACTACCTTGATAAGTATTTCTGAACATAAGCCTTTGCAAGAATAATAGACAGTAAAATGCAAGTTTCTCATTAAAATGCAATGCTACTTAATCAGAATAGAGCAACACAATGAAACTTTGACTGAAACAGCTATAAATTGCCAAATTGATAATAATTCAGAATCATGGCATAGCAATAATATTCATGCTTGTAAAATGGTTTTAGGGATTGGAATGTTTCCACCTGGTGATCACTTCTGCTCCTTGCTTCATGATAACACAGCCAAACTTCTCCATTCTCTTTTATTCCTTAACTGAAACAACAAAACAAAAGAAACACACAAAACAAAGATAGCAAATAAAGGAAATAAAAATGTAGATAATATAAAAAGGTATCAGGCTGCCCCCTGATGAGCGCTTGTTTATAGTCATGAGCCTGACTGTAGCTTCTTCATTGGTTCACGGCTGCAGAGGATGCATTAGCAGCATCCTGTAGCTCATCTTCTTCTGTAACTTCAGCATCTTCAGAATCAACTTTCTCTCCCACAACATAATGCTTCATTCTCTGACCATTAACCTTGAACATTCCTTCAGTTGGACTCTGAACTTCGAAAGCACCATGTCCCAGGTCTCTCATGATACAAGGTCCAAACCATCTGGACTTGAATTTGCCAGAGAATAAATGCAGCTTGGAATCATAAACTAGCACTGTCTGTCCAATCCTGAATTCCTTTCTGAGAATGTGCTTGTCATGCCATTTCTTGGTCTTTTCTTTGTAAATCTTGGAACTCTCATAGGCATCATGCCTCAGCTCTTCTAGCTCACACATCTGCAACTTTCTTGCATCTCCAGCTTTTCCTAAGTCCATGTTCAATTTCTTGATAGCCCACTGAGCTCTGTGCTCTAGCTCAACTGGTAAGTGACATGCTTTTCCATAGACAAGCCTAAATGGTGACATACCAATAGGTGTCTTGTATCCAGTTCTGTATGCCCACAAAGTATCTGGTAGCTTCATTGACCAATCCCCTCTGGACTTGGACACAACTTTCTCTAATATTTGCTTAACTTCTCTGTTGGAAAGCTCAACTTGTCCATTAGCCTGTGGGTGGTAGGGTGTAGTTACTCTGTGATTCTTCACACCATACTTGCTCAGTAGCTTCTCTAGCTGTTCATTGTTGAAATGAGCTCCACCATCACTGATAACAACTCTTGGTACTCCAAACCTAGGGAAGATAACATCTTTGAACAGCTTGCAGACTGCCTTGGAATCTGCACTCACAGTGGGTACTGCTTCAATCCATTTGGACACATAGTCCACTGCAACTAATATATGCTTGTATCCTTTTGATGATGGCAAGGGTCCAACAAAATCAACTCCCCACACATCAAACAATTCCACTTCAAGAATTCCTTGCTGTGGCATTTCATTTCTTCTTGAGATCTTTCCAGCTCTCTGACAAGGATCACACTGCTTGATATGATCATGCACATCTTTGAACAAACTAGGCCAATAGAATCCAGCCTGCAGAATTTTTGCTTGAGTTTTCATCACTCCAGCATGGCCTCCATACATGCCTGCATGGCATTGGAACATTACATCACCAATTTCTTCTGATGGCACACATCTTCTCACAACACCATCTGCACAATGCTTGTACAGAAATGGTTCATCCCAATAATAGCTCTTGGCATCATGCAGAAATTTCTTTCTCTGTTGATAGGACATTTCAGCTGGCACAATTTCATAGGCCAAGTAGTTCACAATGTCTGCATACCAGGGAGTACTGGTTTTCACTCCATCAGTTGCTCACCAGGTATACCCTCTTGAATCTCTCTGTTTTCAGAGCAATTAATTATGGACAAGTGATATGCAACAGTATTTTCAGAACCCTTCTTGTCTTTTATCTCAATATCAAACTCCTGCAGCAAGAGAATCCGTCTGATCAGTCTTGGCTTTGCATCCTTTTTTCTCACCAAGTACCTTATTGCTGCATGATCAGTGTACACAATGCACTTGTGTCCAACAAGATATGGCCTGAATTTATCAAATGCAAACACTACTGCTAGCAATTCTTTCTCTGTAGTGGTGTAGTTGATCTGAGCATCATCAAGTGTTTTTCTTGCATAATGAATCACATGGACAGCTTTCTCCTTTCTTTGGCCAAGCACTGCTCCTACTGCAAAATCACTTGCATCACACATTAGCTCAAAAGGCAAATTCCAGTCAGGTGGCTGCACTATTGGAGCTGTGATCAGAGCTTCTTTTAGCTTGTTGAATGCTTGCATACATGCTTCATCAAACACAAACTGCACATCATGATTTAGCAGGTGAGTGAGTGGTTTAGCAAGGAGAGAGAAATCCTTGATAAATCTTCTGTAAAAACCAGCATGGCCCAAGAAACTCTGAATTCCTTTCACATTTTCAGGAGGAGGTAGCTTTGCAATCACATCAACTTTTGCTTTATCCACTTCTATCCCTCTGGCAGAAACCATGTGCCCAAGCACAATACCTTCAGTTACTAAAAAGTGACACTTCTCCCAGTTAAGGTTCAAGTTCCGCTCTGAACATCTGTGCAAAACAGCTGTCAAGTTCTTCAAGCAAGTTGCAAAATCTTTTCCATACACTGTGAAATCATCCATGAACACTTCCATGATTCTTTCAATATAATCAGAGAATATTGACATCATACATCTCTGAAATGTGCCAGGTGCATTACACAAACCAAAAGGCAATCTCTTATAAGCAACAGTTCCATAAGGACAGGTGAAAGTTGTTTTTTCTTGGTCGGCTGGGTGTATTGGGATTTGGAGAAATCCAGAATAACCATCCAGGTAACAATATAATTCCTGCCCTGCTAATCTTTCCAGCATCGATCCATGAAAGGTAAAGGAAAATGATCTTTTCTGGTTGCTTTGTTTAGTTTCTGAAATCATTAACCATTTTTCAACCTGTGACAAGTCTTGTGGTCATCAGCTTTCCCTCTTCATTTTCTACCACTGTGTAGCCTCCTTTCTTGGCACAATGTGTATAGGACTCACCCACTCACTGTCAGAGATGGGGTAAATCATGCCTGCCTGAAGGAGTTTAAACCTCCTTTTTCACCATTTCTTGCATAGCAGGATTCAGTCTTCTCTATCCTTCTCTAGTAGGTTTACTTTCTTCTTCCAAGTGTATTCTGTGTGAACAAACTTTCTCATCAATTCCCTTGATGTCATCAATAGAATATCCAATCACATTCTTGTACAATCTCAACACTGACAACAGGTTTTGCTCCTGTTCACTGTCCAAAGCAGAGCTAATTATCACTGGATGAATTTTTTCTTTCTCTAAAAAGGAGTACTTCAGATGATCAAGTAATTCTTATAGCTCAACAATGGAGTTGTGAGCTGGCTGAGGAATTTCACTTTGTACTTCATCTGATCTTTCTTCACAAAGATTTACTGCACCAAGTTCCTGTAAACTTGTATTTTCTGCAGTAACAAATACTTGAACTTCAGGTTCTTCTGACTGCAATTTTTTAAACATTGTGAACATTCTTGTCAACAACATCAATAGCATGGCATTGCTCCAGAACATTGGGTAGATGTGAAGCATGCCTCATACTGAATTCTGCTTGTTCTGAACCAAACTGCAACTTCAGTGTTCCACCTTTTACATCAATTATTGCTCCTGCTATTGCCAAGAATGGCCTGCCTAGAATCATGGACTCTGAGTTGTCTTCCATTTCCAGTACCACAAAATCAACTGGATAAGCAAAGTTTCCAACCTGGACAGGCACATCTTCAAGAATTCCAGCTGGTTTCCTCAGTGTTCTGTCAGCTAACTGCAATGTCATGGATGTGGGCTTTAGAGCTCCTAACTGCAACACTTGACTGACAGCCAGTGGTAAAACACTCACTGATGAACCTAGTTCACACAAAGCTGTGAATGTTCTTTTTCCAACCACACAAGGGATACTAAAACTTCCAGGATCACCAAGCTTCTTGGGCACATAATTCAGAATGATAGCGCTACAGTCCTCTGTCAGAGCAACTATTTCTGGATCTTCCAGACTTCTCTTCTTTGTAATCAAGTCTTTGAAGAATTTTGCATACAAAGGGATGTGTTACTGCATCCAAGATAGGAATTGTAATTTGAACTTCCTTCATTATCTCCAAGAACTTGGCATATTACTTTTCTTCCTTGGTTTTCTCTAATCTCTCTGGAAATGGTACTTTTTGCACAACAGTTCTCTGAACTGCTGGAACTGGATCTGCTACAGTGTTATCAGGTTTTTTCACTGCCTTTTCCACTGCTTTTTCCACTGGACTTTCTTGCTTTTCAGCTTCAACTGTTGGTTTAACTGTATTTTCAAGATTTACTACAGTTTTTCAGGGACAATGGGTTGCTGTACTTGTGATCTTCTTTGTGGAGCAACGTAAGGCATCATTGGTGGTGTTTTTAGCAGCGGTGCAGTGTTTATTCCACTTCTAGTTGTGACTGCCTCTACTGTCTCAATAGCTCCACACTGCTTGGGATTTTTCTCAGCTTGTGCAGGCAACTTATTTTCAGGCTGGACTGCTTGGGAGTTGGATATTCCCGCTGTAAATGTCTGCATTGTCTTGAAAACAATTCTGACTGCATCTTCATTATCTCTTGCATTCCATTGAACATTTCTTTCTGTAGCCTCATCATCTCACTTATTTCTGCCTGACTATTGCTCGTGGAAGCATTTTGTTGAGCTGCTTGCTGCTGCTGTTGGTGGTACTGCATATTACCTTGAGGTCTGAAATTTTGTGAGCTTGTTGAGCATAATTCTGTTGGTTTGCTTGAGGATAGCTCTGTTGATTTGCATTCTTGTAGGACAAGTTGGGGTGGTTCCTCCAAGCAAGATTGTAGCTCTGAGAATAAACACCTTGGTTCTGAGCATAATTCACTTCTGTAAATTGGTTTTCAGAAGGAGACAACAGAAAACACTCATGAGAAGCATGTCCTTCAATACCACATATCTGACAAGTCACTGAAACTTGATTCACAGGCACAATTGCCTTACTGTTCTTCTCCTGCATGAGCTGAGCTAGTTGGGTTGTCAGGCTGTCAAGCTTAGCTTCTAAAGCATTCTGACCATTGCTAGCTTGATGTATTGGATGAACTGCTCTTTCATTGGTCCTGGAAAAGTTATGTGAGGCCATACTCTCAATAAGCTTTGTAGCTTCATCAAGGGTCTTGTTCATAATGCCTCCACCAGCAGCAGAATCAACAAAAGCTCTAGTTTGCTCTGTCAGGCCCTTGTAAAAAGTCTGCAGAATTAACCACTGCTCCTGACCATGATTGGGACACATCCTGATCAGTCCTTGATATCTCTGCCAAGCATCATACAAGCTTTCACCTTCATACTGCACAAATCTTGTAATTTTGTCTCTGCACTCAGCTGCCGTGGTAGGTGGGAAGTATCTTTCAAAGAAAGCTTGAACCAAATGCTCCCAAGTATCTCTGCAGTGAGTTGGCAATGCATGAAACCAAATTTTTGCAGTGCCTGACAGTGAAAATGGAAATAGCCGCATTCTAATTGCTTCAGGAGGTACACCATTGTGTTTCAGAGTATTGCAATATTCCAGAAAATTCCTAACATGTTCATGTGGACTCTCCAAGGCACTGCCCTTGAATGGATTGTGTTGCACCATATTGATTAATGCAGGCTTGATCTCCCAGTTGTTTGATCATGTTTCCTCTACACACAAGCACAAACAAGAACTTTTATCAAGGGTTAGTGAACTAAATCCCCTAATAACAATTCTAGTTTCAGCTCACAGAACATCAAACATCACAGACATCACAGATTCTGCAGAAAGTTCAACAATTTAACCACACAGCCTAGTCTACTGCACTACAAAGTCCCAAACATAAGTCAATCCCCGACAACGGTGCCAATTTGATCAAGGAAGAGTATTAGGGGGGTTTGTTTATCATCTCCACAGGGATCAACAAGTTTATGTTGGTTCTAAGGGTTGGCAGAAGCAAGGACAAAATCTTCAAGTTTTTACTTTAGAACTGAAAAGGGGTTTGGAAAAGGGTTTTGGGCAGAGCAAATTCAGAAAGTAACTTGCAGGTTCTTGGTTGTCAATCAAATTCACTGCAAGGATCCAAGCATGTTTTAGACAGGGAACAAGAAATTCTTCAACAACTTGCAGAGACTAGTCTTGCAAGCAAAGGGGTTTTAGCAGGTTTTAGGCAGGAGAAAATTTAGAACACAAAGATCACTCCTTTCTGGGTTGTCACGCCAGATCAAAGTTAGTTAACAAGTAAAAGGGGCTAGGGATGGAATTTCAACACACAAGTATGAAAGGACTAGCCTTACACACACAGATCAATTCACTCAACAAGTAAAACATGCAAACATTCAGTAGAGGCAGAGAACTGTGTCACTCAATTCACTGCAATATCCAAACTTTTACAAGCTCTACTTAAAGATGAATGATCTACTCAGTTCAACAAAAGATTACAAAGAAGAATGGAGAGAGTTCCTTGGCTGTGGCTCACTGAAAACCTAGTCGAAGCAGGGGAAGCAGAGGTGAAGACAATGGTGGAAGTGTGGGGACCTCGGACTAGCTGTCCGAAATACCCGATTATGCTTAATACAACGATCCCGTGATCAGTCTGTCGTTGCACATAATCCGAATTGGGTACCAAAGTTTACATCCATTACAATACCGAATAAAAAGTCTTACATAAATGGTCATTCAGACCAAGTTCTTACATAGGTGCCTTCATGGGCCAAACCAGATATATCAGCGGAAGCTACGGCGTAGTAGACATCATATTCTAACGATGACAACCCGACAGGCAGCTGACTTGTGGAGATCCTTAGTTGGCATAGAAGTCGCCATACTCTTGCTCGGCGTAGTGCTCCTCCTCGTAGTCTGGCTAGGTCAATAGCCAGGGACGAAACCAATATGAGTACATTTGAATGTACTCGCAAACTACCCCAACATGAGTATGCACCAGTTTTATTTTAGTTGACAACTTTTTCTTATTTAAAACATCTCTATATCTTTATTGAAAAAGGTAAGAAGAGTTTTATAACTATCTTTAAAGAAGTCACCATTTTCATCTGTTTTTCCAAAACTCCCCCTTTTTCCGACCATAGCCCGTCATGGTCCACTTTCATCCAACCACCTCATACCGATCCGTTGGTATAGGTGTAGGAAACAATCTCCACTTCATTTTTCTTTTAAAACTCAAAGTCTTTAAAACTTGCACATGGTCTTAGGACAGTCTCCCAATTGTCCAAATCCGAGGACTCGGTTATTCGAATAGTTTTAACACTCTGCAGAGGTAGCACGCTTTTAGCCCACATCCATCCGGCAACTCATCGTGTCTGCCACGTCTCGCCATACCAGGTGTATGCGAAGTAAGATGTCGGCCCTAGCCTCTTATTTGCTCATGCTAGTATAGGATCCTTCCCATATGACACTTTCCATCTACACCCAGTCCGGTTTCCCGTCAGAAACCCTAAGTGTGAGGACTCATAGTTTTGTCCGGCGGTTTATGGTGGAACCTTCTATCCTCCCCACCAACTTGTGTGAGGACCCGGGTCAGGGGGTAGGTCCTCGGACCATCCCTCATGCATAACGGAGTCATCTCCGTCGATGAGGTATCCCATACTAATAAGAGCAAACTACATGACTAAGCCTTTTCCCATATGTGGTAAATGTGGTCGCACAGGGTAAGATTGGTCGCCATAGTACTAGGACACTGTGCATTTTTCATAAACATCACCACTTTTCCACTTTTCCAATACAACACCGACATCTCGGCATTCCATAAACTCACAAGAAATTTCAAAGGAGTTTTGAATAAACAACATTGTTTTCCCATCCTAAAGTTTTATATAAACTACTACATAGGGTGGCAAAATAATATCCATATACTTTTGAAATGGGTTTTATAAATCTTGCTTTGAGAGTAAAACATGTTATGAAAGTAGATGCATATGTTGGTAGTGCAAGCTCAGAGAATAGCTTGCCTTGCTTGGCAAAGTGATCTTGCTCTTGTTCTTCAAATTCAGCAAACTCTCCTTCCTCGATATATCCGACAACGTTCTCGTCTAATTAATAAACAAACAATGCAAACAATCACTAAGCTATACAAGCAATCATCTCAACATAACCATCATCAACATCACAATTAGCTACTGCACACATCAAACCACACAATTTGATTTTCAAATAAAATTGAATTAAACATTATTTAATTACTTCTAAATTATGGCAGAACTAGTTATTCATGTTTAAATCTACAACTTGAGTTTTGTTGGTCACAAAAATACAAACTAAATTTCTATAGAAAGCTACTGATGTGTAGAAGATAACCCAATTTGAATTGGATCAATTGGAGTTACCAAACTCCCTACACATTGGACTGAATCCAGTAGCTTAATAATCAAGTTTTAGCTACCATTTAAATTCTATTGTTCCAAAAATTAAACCCTTTTAGGGGTAACTAAACATGGCTATATGTGAGCTAACAAAATTGGTCCTAACTCATTTGGCTCAACCAATAAACATATTTGTTTGTTTTAGTCCAGAAGGGTTTTGTAACAGCCCAAAGTGTGAACCTAAAAACCTGTTTAAAATTTTCGCTTTTGAGTTAATTGCATCATGGCATCCTCGCATAACCTTGTCCCTCTCGAGTTAACATCAGTTGCTTTGAAATGTTGTTAAGTTGCTGAAACCATTTGCGCTATTGTTCTAACAAACTTCAGCAATGAAGTCACTCAACCTCGCTCACCAAAGTTACTTCGACATTTTGGAATCGTCAAGGAAGTTCCAAGAACTCAGGGAATCCGGTAGCAGATCCGGAATCATCCGGACCTGAACCCGGATCTCATCCGGTGCCAGAACCGAAAAATTCCGGAATCCATACCGGATGAACCAGACCAGCATCGTCTTCATCCTGTAGCGACCGAGCTCGTCGCTCGCGCCGCACCAGCTCGATGCCGGGCTCCTCGCTGCCCCCACCTGCAAGAGAGAAGAGCAAGCCCAGGAGGCCATGCCCACTTCATCCCCGACCTTATCCTCCCGTTCTCCCTCGCTCTCTCCTCTCCAACGAGCTCGAACCCTAGCCGCCATGGCCGCCGAGCTCGACGCCGTCGATTGAGGAGCCCCCGAGCGAATCGAAGACCGCAGGGAGCTCCGCCGTGTCCTCCTCTCCGTCCCTGCCGAAGGAATCGAGCCGGGGCCGCCGCATTGTCGCCGCCGTGCTCGTCTTCTCCAACTCCGGCCGCCGGACGTCGGTCACGATTCCGGCCATCTCCGTCCATCTCCGGTCCTTCCAAGCACCCCACGAGTTCAGGGTGAGCAAACCCTCCAAATGGACCTCTACATTTCCTCCTTTTCCCCCTAGTTCACGAATCCCGTAACTCTATTTCGTTTTGGTCGCGTTGACAAATCCGGTGTCCAACCCGGAAATTTCCGGAACTGAACCCGGAATCACCCGGTACCAGACCCGGAATTTTCCGGATTCTATACCGGATTAGTGAAATGGTTACTGGACTCGCACGTCTTCACCCGGATTATACCCAGTTTACACCGGAAATATTTCCGGATGAATTAAATTCCGGTGCAAAACCCGGATTTCACCGGATCTCGAACCGGATCTGCACCCGGTGCCAGACCCGGAAATTTCCGGACTGGGATCCGGATACCCCAGTTTTTACCTGTTTCAATTGTAATGCTTTCTAACCTGAATCCCCCTCCTAGTACCTGTTACAAGCATGTCTAATCCCCTAAACTTTGCATCTCTCACATGATCATGTCATATCATCTACAAGTTAAATCCTAGGGTCTCAACTACGTTAATCAACAAGTAAAGATGATTCCTTACTTAACTCCACGGTGTATTCAAGGTGTGTCCCCACTAAGCACCCAAACTCCGTTTAAATTGAATAGTTGAATCATCCTCCTCTCGGGGATTTAAATTGACATGTCATCATGTGTTTGTGCATTGCATTCGCTAAAGTTTGCGTGGTGATTGATTGTTCTTCCGTTGCTATGCCTCGATAGATCAAGCAGCCGGGGTTACACCGCAATACCCCGACGATCCGTACTACCAGCACGTTGAGCAAGGCAAGCGTAATCCCCCCTCTGAGCATGTCTTATCCTATGTTTCCGCAAATATTTTCTCCACTATAATATTGCATGCGGTTCTAAATGTCAATCTTTGTTGGATTAGAGTATCCTATAGTTGCATTAAGTTCCCGATGCCAATACCTGTTTTCCCTCCTATTATCCATAGGGTTGTAGTGTTGGCCGAGATACTTACTATGCTATGTTGTTGCTTAGCCATGCTTAGTTAATTGCATAGCTATATGGTGGACGGTTTATGTTGGAAACAGGTGATGAAATGAGAATGATGGTGGAGAAATTGTGGTGACGGATAATAAAATGCTTAAAGGTGGGGATGAGAGGCCACTGTGGTTGTGGTGTTTTGTCTCGTCCTCGCCGCCTAGGTGCGAGTGCTATACCTCTTGAACCAAGACTGAGCGTGCAACCATGCGTGAGGCCTATGCATTTGCAGGAACCCTCATAGACTAAATAACTCGAGCGGGGCTAGCCAGGGTCCTCTAGTTCGGGCTTCCATTTGCGCGTGCGTGAGTTGGTGGTATGAACTGGGATGAGGATTGTGGTATTAGGAAGTAAGTGTCCGCGGGACAGGGGGTTGGAGGAGTCACCAAACCTGTCCTACCGGCACTGATGATCCTGGAAAGTCCTTAACGAGGGAGAAGTCGACACCGCTCCCACCCAGCCGGCTCTCCAAGGAAGAGGGCTAAAAGCTAGGTAATGGGCCGGACGGTACGCGTGGCGAAGGAGCTGGAGCCCTTCGGGACTCCGGGGACTTCAACTTTGTACACCCCTGCAGGGTAAATCTTTTCGAAAAGCCGTGTCCGCGGTTATGGACGACTTGGGAAGTGAAGGTAAGATCATAGAATAACTTTAACGGAATGATTAAAAACTGGGTACTAGAGGTACCACTCACAGAAGCAAGGTGAGCTTCCTCGAGGGTGATTCGGGGAGGTGCCTTTGATGAACAGGTACGGTGGTTGATGATGGTGGTTGTTGTTGAGAAAGGTGATCAAGAAAAGAGTACTTCTTACCTCTTTTGAAAATACTCTGATTAGTCGATGCCATGGAGTTGTGTTTTATAAATAAAATCAGCTTTATGCAAAACAGCCATAAAACCTTTGAGAGCCAATCATGGAGCATATATTAGCTCTTAATCTTGCGAGTTCGTCGAACTCAACGTCGTTTGCTTATTTTCAGGAGAGGACTTCACCGACCTCGAAGGTGGGTTCTTTGTGGACGTCGACGAGTAGTCTGGGGTTCCCAGGTGGCAGCTTGGGACATCCTGGAACAGCTGGCGTTGTGATGTTTATCTGTAGGCCTCTTAGGCCATATGTTGGATCTTGTTGTTTAGAACAACCTAATTTGCTTCCGCTTGTTGTAATGTTGGGTCTGTGACCTCTGGTTGTCATTTGCTATCTTTCTCTTTTATAAGAGTTGAACTATATGTTTTGTGTCGTAGAGTCTGTGATGTGCCAGTTGTTCCACAAGTCTTGATCTCTCTCTTATGCTTTGATAGTGTGCCTGCTGGTATCGGATAACCGGAGACACAGTATCACTGTATAGCAGTCGGGTCAGGGCGCCACAAGTTGGTATCAGAGCAGTACTGCCTGTAGGAAACCCTTCTACTGGTCGATGTTGAGTCTAGTGTTTGTGAAAATATTTTTAACCTAAAAATGAGTTGTGAAAACCATCTTAGGATTCTTTTTACTCCTTATCTGGTTACCCTCTAATCTCGGAGCAATCTTACCTCAATTTGAGTTTAAAGGTTTTACTTCTCACCTGTTACTTCAAAATTAGGAGAAACGTGGGTGGGTTCGACCTTTAGTGTTATGTGTCACGTTGCTCCCGCTGCTGTCAATCCCAAATCAACTCGATGTTCCTACCGAGTTGAGAGAATTGATCCTTTCTTTGGGTTAACCACGGACTTGAACATAAGGTCCCGGATTGTGCCAACTAGAGTGTGTTAAGTTGTGATTTCTTAACTCTCACTAGTAGCACATGATGCTGATCTTTGACCCAAGTTCTATCTTGTTGTTTTCCTTCTCGCAAAGTATTATCGTCCCTAGTCTGTGTACTTGTGTAGACGCTAATGCTATTGTTCGACCATTCGGAGAAAGAGACTACCGTGTCATTGTCAAATCTCCAGAATGGCTCGAGGAGGTCGTGGAGGCCGTGGTGGTCGCGGTAACCACAATGATGATGAGGATGATCTGCCGCCACCACCCTCGATGGCTCAAGTCTTGATGGCCATTGAGGAGAACCGTGGGCGCAATGAGCGCTTGCTTGAGCAGTTGGTGCAGCAGAATGCACGGAGGAACGAGTGCAACACTCTCACTGAGTTTCTGCGTTCCAGCCACCTACTTTGCTGATGCTAAGGAGCCACTGGAAGCTGATGATTGGCTTCGCGCTTTGGAGCGCAAGTTCTCCGCGCTGCATGTCCCAGTGGCTGAGCAAGTCAACTTTGCCACCTATCTCTTGGTTGGTGCTGCTGGCTGTTGGTGGGAAAGCCATGTGGCTTGTTTCCAGCCAACCATGTCTTCACCTGGGCTGAATTCCGCACTGCCTTCCGTGCGGAGTACATTCCCCAGCCTATCATGGACTTGAAGAGGAGGGAGTTCCTGGATTTGCAACAGGGACGGATGGACCTCCGCACTTATGGTCGTGAGTTCAACCATCTTTCTCGTTACGCCCCAAGGGACGTGACCAATGATGCTGACAAGCAAGAGCTGTTCCGCAAGGGTCTTACTCCGCAGCTTCGCTATGAGTTGCTTCCCTTCAGGTTCCAGACCTATCAGGAGCTGTTCAACCAGGCTTTCACTCTTGAGCAAGGAAGAAAGGAACTGGAAGCTTCCAAGAGGCCCGCACATGGGGATCACCAGAGTTCCTCGGGTTCTGAGAGCAAGAAGCGCAGGGTGTTTGTCCCCTACAGCGCCATACCTCGTGCTCCCTTCATGCCGAGGGCAGCAGGATATAGGCCACCTCCTCCGCGTCCCACTACTTCGACACTTGGGATAGGCGGAAGTGGGTACCGTCCTATGCTACCTGCTCCACCTGGAGTCACTTGCTACACCTGTGGCCAGGCTGGTCACTACTCCAGGGAGTGCCCCCAGAAGGCACCTCTCGCTATAACTCCTGCACGAGCCCCTGCCACTCCAACTGGCAAGGCTGGACCTATTGTGCGTGGTCGCCTGAACCACGTCTCTGCTGAAGAAGCTGAAGAGGATCCTGGCGTCCTTATGGGTGAGCTTCGAATCAACAACCATCTTGCTACCGTTTTGTTTGATTCTGGAGCATCGCATTCATTCATCTCGATTGCGTTTGCAAAAGATCACCAAATACCGTTCAGAAGATGAGCCGTCCCTTGATGATCTCTACCCTGGCTCCAAATGGCAAACCGACGGAGTTACTCCTGAGGTCCAGATTATCATAGCATCCCTGTCCTTCCCTTTTCCGTTGATAGCCTTGAGGTCGAAGGGCCTTGATGCCATACTGGGCATGGACTGGTTAGCAAGATACCATGCTAATCTCGACTGTGCTGCTAAGTCCATCACCGTGACCCACCCTTCCGGTTACGATGTGCAGTTTTGGGCTACATATTCAGGACCTCCATCATCAGACAATCCCCTCTCCCGGAGATCGCCCTATGTTTCATGGAAGGCTTGTCCCCTCCTGAAATCCAGGACATACACGTGGTGTGTGACTTCCCGGATGTGTTCCCGGAAGAGTTGCCTGGCATGCCTCCTGACCGAAGTGTGGAGTTTGTCATAGAGCTACTCCCCGGTACCGCTCCAATTTCTAAGAAGCCCTACCGTATGCCGGTGGAAGAGTTGGCTCTGTTGAAAGAGCAAATTGATCAGCTGTTAGCAAAGGAGTTCATCCAGCCTAGCAGTTCACCGTGGGGTTGTCCGGTACTCTTTGTGAAGAAGAGGGATTCTACCGTGCCTCGTCTAGTCTCTGACTATCGACCGTTGAATGCGGTGACAATCAAGAATAAGTATCCTATTCCTCGCATCAATGATCTGTTGGATCAGTTAGCTGGTGCAACTGTATTCTCCAAGATGGATCTGAGGTCAGGATACCATCAGATAAAAATCAGAAAGGAGGATATTCCAAAGACGGCATTTGTTACTCGTTATGGCTCATATGAGTACACCGTCATGTCTTTTGGTCTCACAAATGCTCCAGCAACTTTCATGAGGCTCATGAACTCCATCTTCATGGATTATCTTGATAAGTTTGTCGTCATTTACATCGATGACATCCTCATCTATTCTAAAACCGACGAAGAGCATGATGAACACCTTCGGTTGGTTCTGACACGGCTTCGTGAACACCGTCTTTATGCCAAGTTCTCCAAGTGTGAGTTTTGGTTGGATAAACTTGTCTTCCTTGGTCATGTAATATCCGCAAATGGTGTGGAAGTTATTCCTGACAAGATTCAGACCATTCTGGATTGGCCAACTCCAATGTCAGTCAAGGACATCCGTAGCTTCCTCGGATTGGCAGGATATTACCGCCGATTCATCGAAGGTTTCTCCAAGATAGCCAAGGCCCTAACTGACCTTCTCAAGAAGGATAAAAGGTTTGTATGGTCGGCCGAAGCTGAAGAGAGCTTCAACGCACTTAAAGCCAAGCTCACCTCCGCTCCTGTGCTTGTCCTGCCGGACACAAGCAAGGACTTCGTCGTTTTGTGACGCCTCTCTACAAGGTTTGGGTTGTGTATTGATGCAAGATGGCCATGTGGTTGCATATGCTTCTCGCCAACTTAAGCCACATGAGCTCAATTACCCTACTCATGATCTAGAACTTGCCGCAGTGGTCTATGCTTTGAAGCAATGGAGACCATACCTGTTTGGTAACCGTTGTGAGATCTTCTCGGATCACAAGAGTCTGAAGTACCTCTTCACCCAGCCGGATTTAAATCTCAGGCAAAGGCGTTGGTTGGAGTTAATCACGGACTATAATGTGAGTCTGAACTATCAACCCGGCAAAGCAAACGTCGTGGCTGACGCGCTAAGTCGGAAGTCCTATTGCAACAATCTGATGATTGAAGAGGCTCAACCTGCTCTCCATGAAGATTCTCTCGTTTGAACTTAGAACTGGTTCCCTCTGGCTATCTAGCAAATCTGGAGATCAAATCTACTCTTGTGGACCAGATTAAGGATGCCCAAAAGCGTGACAAGGGAATTCTAAAAATCAAGGAGAACATTGCTAGCGGGAAGGCAAAATGTTTCTCTGTCAATGAATCTGGAGTTGTTTATTTTGGTGACCGCTTGATAGTGCCAAAGAAACGAAAATTGAGGGAGTTGATCCTCCAAGAAGCTCATGAATCTCCTCTCTCTATACATCCCGGTAGTACCAAGATGTACCAAGACCTTCGACCGCTATTCTGGTGGACTCGTATGAAACGAGAAATTGCCAAGTTTGTTGCTGAATGCGACACCTGTCGACGGGTAAAGGCTGAACATCAAAGGCCTGCCGGCACTCTCCACCCTATTGCTATCCCGAGTGGAAATGGGATGAGATTGGTATGGACTTCATTACTGGTCTGCCGAAGTCTCCAAAGGGACATGATGCCATTTGGGTCATCATTGATCGACTATCAAAAGTGGCTCACTTCCTTCCAGTTCGTGTTGACATTACAGCTGCCAAGTTGGCAGACCTGTATGCTTCCCGGATTGTTGTCCTTCACGGCGTTCCCAAGAAGATAATTTCGGATCGTGGAAGCCTATTCACCTCCAAGTTTTGGACTAGTTTCCAAACTGCTATGGGAACTCGTCTTAACTTCAGCACCGCGTTCCATCCTCAAACTGATGGTCAGACCGAAAGAGTGAATCAAGTTTTGGAAGACATGCTTCGGGCATGTGTCATCTCTTTTGGCAAGGATTGGGAAAAGTATCTCCCTTTCGCGGAGTTCTCCTACAACAATAGCTATCAAGCTAGTCTGGGCATGGCTCCATTTGAGGTTCTCTATGGAAGAAAATGCCGAACTCCTCTGAATTGGTCTGAAACCGGAGAGAGGGCACTCTTTGGTCCAGATATTATCAATGAAGCCGAGGAGAAGGTCAGAATTATAAGGGAGAATCTGAAGATTGCTCAGTCTAGGCAGAAAAGCTACTATGATAAGCATCACCAGGAGGTTCACTATGAAATTGGTGATAAAGCTTATCTCCGCGTCTCTCCCCTTCGTGGCGTTCGACGCTTCGGAATCAAAGGGAAATTGGCACCTCGCTATGTTGGCCCTTTCACCGTTCTGGCCAAGCGAGGAGATCTTTCTTATAAGTTGGAGTTACCGGTCATCTTTCCCAATGTGCATGATGTGTTCCATGTATCTCAACTTCGCCGGTGTTTCAAAGATCCTATCCATGGGGTCAATCATGAAGAGCTAGACCTCCAGGAGGATCTCACTTATCGCGAGCATCCTATCCGTATCCTGGATGAAGCCGAAAGAAAGACCCGGAACAAGACTACCAAGTTCCTCAAAGTTCAGTGGTCGCATCATTCCGAGGAAGAAGCAACTTGGGAACGAGAATCTAGTCTTCGTGAGGAATATCCCGACTTCTTTCCACAATCTTAGAATCTCGGGGCGAGATTCCTGTAAGGAGGGTAGAATTGTAACAGCCCAAAGTGTGAACCTAAAAACCTGTTTAAAATTTTCGCTTTTGAGTTAATTGCATCATGGCATCCTCGCATAACCTTGTCCCTCTCGAGTTAACATCAGTTGCTTTGAAATGTTGTTAAGTTGCTGAAACCATTTGCGCTATTGTTCTAACAAACTTCAGCAATGAAGTCACTCAACCTCGCTCACCAAAGTTACTTCGACATTTTGGAATCGTCAAGGAAGTTCCAAGAACTCAGGGAATCCGGTAGCAGATCCGGAATCATCCGGACCTGAACCCGGATCTCATCCGGTGCCAGAACCGGAAAATTCCGGAATCCATACCGGATGAACTAGACCAGCATCATCTTCATCCTGTAGCGACCGAGCTCGTCGCTCGCGCCGCACCAGCTCGATGCCGGGCTCCTCGCTGCCCCCACCAGCAAGAGAGAAGAGCAAGCCCAGGAGGCCATGCCCACTCCATCCCCGACCTTATCCTCCCCGTTCTTCCTCGCTCTCTCCTCTCCAACGAGCTCGAACCCTAGCCGCCATGGCCGCCGAGCTCGACGCCGTCGATTGAGGAGCCCCGAGCGAATCGAAGACCGCAGGGAGATCCACCGTGTCCTCCTCTCCGTCCCTGCCGAAGGAATCGAGCCGGGGCCGCCCGCATTGTCGCCGCCGTGCTCGTCTTCTCCAACTCCGGCCGTCGGACATCGGTCATGATTCCGGCCATCTCCGTCCATCTCCGGTCCTTCCAAGCACCCCACGAGTTCAGGGTGAGCAAACCCTCCAAATGGACCTCTACATTTCCTCCTTTTCCCCCTAGTTCACCGAATCCCCGTAGCTCTATTTCGTTTTGGTCGCGTTGACAAATCCGGTGTCCAACCCGGAAATTTCCGGAACTGAACCCGGAATCACCCGGTACCAGACCCGGAATTTTCTGGATTCTATACCGGATTAGTGAAATGGTTACCGGACTCGCACGTCTTCACCCGGATTATACCGGTTTACACCCGGAAATATTTCCGGATGAATTAAATTCCGGTGCAAAACCCGGATTTCACCGGATCTGGAACCGGATCTGCACCCGGTGCCAGACCCGGAAATTTCCGGACTGGGATCCGGATACCCAGTTTTTACCCTGTTTCAATTGTAATGCTTTCTAACCTGAATCCCCTCCTAGTACCTGTTACAAGCATGTCTAATCCCCCTAAACTTTGCATCTCTCACATGATCATGTCATATCATCTACAAGTTAAATCCTAGGGTCTCAACTACGTTAATCAACAAGTAAAGATGATTCCTTACTTAACTCCACGGTGTATTCAAGGTGTGTCCCCACTAAGCACCCAAACTCCGTTTAAATTGAATAGTTGAATCATCCTCCTCTCGGGGATTTAAATTGACATGTCATCATGTGTTTGTGCATTGCATTCGCTAAAGTTTGCGTGGTGATTGATTGTTCTTCCGTTGCTATGCCTCGATAGATCAAGCAGCCGGGGTTACACCGCAATACCCCGACGATCCGTACTACCAGCATGTTGAGCAAGGCAAGCGTAATCCCCCCTCTGAGCATGTCTTATCCTATGTTTCCGCAAATATTTTCTCCATATTGCATGCGGTTCTAAATGTCAATCTTTGTTGGATTAGAGTATCCTATAGTTGCATTAAGTTCCCGATGCCAATACCTGTTTTCCCTCCTATTATCCATAGGGTTGTATTGTTGGCCGATATACTTACTATGCTATGTTGTTGCTTAGCCATGCTTAGTTAATTGCATAGCTATATGGTGGACGGTTTATGTTGGAAACAGGTGATGAAATGAGAATGATGGCGGAGAAATTGTGGTGACGGATAATAAAATGCTTAAAGGTGGGGATGAGAGGCCACTGTGGTTGTGGTGTTTTGTCTCGTCCTCGCCGCCTAGGTGCGAGTGCTATACCTCTTGAACCAAGATGAGCGTGCAACCATGCGTGAGGCCTATGCATTTGCAGGAACCCTCATAGACTAAATAACTCGAGCGGGGCTAGCCAGGGTCCTCTAGTTCGGGCTTCCATTTGCGCGTGCGTGAGTTGGTGGTATGAACTGGGATGAGGATTGTGGTATTAGGAACGTAAGTGTCCGCGGGACAGGGGGTTGGAGGAGTCACCAAACCTGTCCTACCGGCACTGATGATCCTGGAAAGTCCTTAACGAGGGAGAAGTCGACACCGCTCCCACCCAGCCGGCTCTCCAAGGAAGAGGGCTAAAAGCTAGGTAATGGGCCGTATGGTACGCGTGGCGAAGGAGCTGGAGCCCTTCGGGACTCCGGGGACTTCAACTTTGTACACCCCTGCAGGGTAAATCTTTTCGAAAAGCCGTGTCCGCGGTTATGGACGACTTGGGAAGTGAAGGTAAGATCATAGAATAACTTTACGGAATGATTAAAAACTGGGTACTAGAGGTACCACTCACAGAAGCAAGGTGAGCTTCCTCGAGGGTGATTCGGGGAGGTGCCTTTGATGAACAGGTACGGTGGTTGATGATGGTGGTTGTTGTTGAGAAAGGTGATCAAGAAAAGAGTACTTCTTACCTCTTTTGAAAATACTCTGATTAGTCGGTGCCATGGAGTTGTGTTTTATAAATAAAATCAGCTTTATGCAAAACAGCCATAAAACCTTTGAGAGCAATCATGGAGCATATATTAGCTCTTAATCTTGCGAGTTCGTCGAACTCAACGTCGTTTGCTTATTTTCAGGAGAGGACTTCACCGACCTCGAAGGTGGGTTCTTTGTGGACGTCGACGAGTAGTCTGGGGTTCCCAGGTGGCAGCTTGGGACATCCTGGAACAGCTGGCGTTGTGATGTTTATCTGTAGGCCTCTTAGGACATATGTTGGATCTTGTTGTTTAGAACAACCTAATTTGCTTCCGCTTGTTGTAATGTTGGGTCAGTGACCTCTGGTTGTCATTTGCTATCTTTCTCTTTTATAAGAGTTGAATTATATGTTTTGTGTCGTAGAGTCTGTGATGTGCCAGTTGTTCCACAAGTCTTGATCTCTCTCTTATGCTTTGATAGTGTGCCTGCTGGTATCGGATAACCGGAGACACAGTATCACTGTATAGCAGTCGGGTCAGGACGCCACAGGTTTATCTTGAAGTCAACAATTAATACTGCTTAATTAATTCTACCAAAATTAGGGGAGCTAACACAAGGCAGTACTAAGCTAGCAAAATTGGTTTGGAATTATTTGGACTCACAGAGCATCAGGACCAAATAAGTTTAGAATTTAAACCTTCTGTAGCATTTTCAATAATACTTTTTATCTATTTAATTAAATGACATGAGACCAATTGTGTTGGTTAAAACATTTCATAAGCTTTTCAGAACAATTGAGTTTGATTTATTTGGATTCCTAATTCTCAAGTTATTGAATTTCAAAGTCAGGACCAGTACTGACTTCTCAGAGAGGAATTTAAATTCGAAATTAAATCTCTCTGGATAATGTTGAAAAGGCTGACAGGTGGGGCCTACATGGCAGCGGCACATCGCGCGCGGGGAAATGATTTAAAACCTGACGAGCGGGGCCCGCCCGTCATCTCTCTCTCTCTTTCACTTCTAAACGAAACGGTACGCAACCGTTGGATTTAGATCCAACGGCCCACGTTTGCCCACGTCGACGGCAAACGTCGGCGACCTATAACGAGCGGCGCTGCCGCGCGGCGATGGCGAGGTGGATGAATCTCTCACCTAGAGGGCTTGGGAGGTCGCGGAGATGATGCAGATCGACGGTGGTGAGGTGGAAGCTTCTGGCCGAGTTACACTTGCTGGGGTGGGCTGGTTCGTCGGCGGCGCGCTCTCGCTCTTCCACGGCCACGGCAGCAACTCCGGCGAGGTTCCACGGCCGCGTCTGGGCACTGATCAAAGGGAAAAAGGGTGCGGTGAGTGCGGTGAAGCAGAGGGAAGCAAGTGCAGGCCAGAGAGGGAAGAATGGGGGAGCAAGGCGTTGCGGCCATGACCGACCTTGACGGCGGCAGTGGCTGCGGCGGTGCACGGCCTCCCGCGGTGCACAGATGAATCGAGAGGGAGGGGTGAGGGAGTGAGGTGGTGTGGTGCTTCCAGAGGGGTGTGGGGGTGGTTTTATAGGGCAGGGGCCGGCGTTCGTGGACGAGGCGCACACGGCGGCGTCCATGGCGCACGGGAGTGGATTAATTCCACGGCGGTGGTGCGAGGGACGTGGACGCGCGGTGTCAAGCGGGGTCCGGACACGTTCTAGAAGGGCTCGCCAAGTCGTGCGTGTCGAGGTGCAGCGAGTGCGGTGAATTTGGGTCGGCGACGGCGAGGTTGCCACGGCGATGCATCGGGGAAAAGGGCGGCGTAATGGCGCGGGGAGGGGCTCGAGTGCTCTCTCCTGCACGCAGAGGCAGCAGAGGCACCGGGCGCGCGCGCAGGGGGGGCCTGGGCGGCTCGGAAACGGCGATGCGCAGCACGGCGACACGGCGGCACGTCGGGGCGAGGGAGAGAGGTAGGGGATGACGTTTTTGCAGAAAACCCCCTGCCTCCTCTCTGCTTTCTTTTTTTATTTCTGTTTTAGTCCTTCTGTTAAATCCAGAAGGTTTTCTAGGATTTAATTAGGGCATTTAAACATTTTAGAAAAATTTGCAAAAATTTGTGGGGCCTTCCCATAATGTACAGAAGCTCCACAAAAATTGGCATAAAATAATAAAATGTTTTGAAACATTTTCTTTTATAGTACTTTGTTTATGTTATTTTAATTTATTTCAATTTGTTTTTATTTTAGAATTTCAAAACTAGTTCAAAAATAATATTTGAGAGGGGAAAGTGGTAGGAACAAAATGGGGAGTGTTTACATTACAACTCCACTGACTTTGGTTTGAAATAATTGAGTTTGTCACTTGAGATTTTCATGTGACAACTTGTCACTTTTATTTTTCTTGCTTTGATTTTATATTTTGTTTCTTTCTTTCTTACTAGTGTTCACTAGAGCAAACACTCACACAAACAGCAAGAACAACATCCAAGTAACAAAAGCAATTAACATACAATAAACAACAAAAGTTTTTGTTGGCTCTCATTTTTGGAATATAATCCTGATAATAATTTTGGGATGTTACAATCCTTCCCCCCTTAAAATAAATCTCGTCCCGAGATTTGCTAGGCTTAGGTTTTAAGGAGGTCTGGGAATTCGCTTCTAAGATAATCTTCGCGTTCCCAAGTTGCTTCTTCTTCAGAGTGGTTAGTCCACTGGACTTTGTAAAACTTGATCGCACGTCTTCGGGTAACACGAACATCTTCTTCGAGAATTTTGAGGGGTCTCTCACGATAAGTCAGGTCTTGGTTCAGGTCGATGGAGAGGTGGTCGATGTTTTTGAAAACATCAGGCTGGTCAGGAACTTCAAGACACTTCCGGAGCAAGGAAATGTGGAAGACATCATGATAATCTCCTAACTCCTGGGGTAACTCCAGCTGATAGGATACTTCTCCTCGACGAGCAATGACCTTGAAGGGTCCAATATACCTTGGCGCTAACTTTCCTTTGACATGGAAACGCTGCATTCCCTTGAGGGGTGTCACTCGGAGATACACATAATCTCCGACACTGAAAGTGAGATCACGGCGCTTGGTGTCAGCGTAACTCTTCTGACGGGATTGGGCAGTTTTGAGGCGTTCACGAATAAGCTGAACTTGCTCTTCAGCTTCACGGAGGGTATCTGGTCCGAACAATTTGCTCTCTCCGGTATCGGACCAATTCAGGGGTGTACGACACTTCTTGCCGTAAAGGGCTTCAAAAGGGGCCATTTGCAGACTAGACTGATAACTGTTGTTGTACGAGAACTCTGCAAACGGAAGACAATCTTCCCACTTGGAACCATAGGATAGAACACATGCGCGAAGCATGTCCTCCAATATCTGGTTCACTCGCTCAGTCTGGCCATCGGTCTGGGGATGATAAGCTGTGCTAAAGGCTAACTTGGTTCCGAGGGCTTCATGAAGGGATTTCCAGAATCTTGAGGTGAATTGCGTGCCTCTATCAGATACAATCTTCTTAGGCACACCATGCAGGCTCACTATTCTGGAAATATACAGGTCTGCTAACTGAGCTCCGGTATGAGTGGTCTTGACAGGAACAAAGTGGGCAACCTTGGTCAGTCGATCAACGATGACCCAGATTGAATCATGGCCTCGGTTGGATCTTGGAAGTCCGGTAATAAAATCCATTCCAATCTCATCCCACTTCCACTCGGGAATTTTCAAAGGTTGAAGCAATCCAGCGGGTCGCTGATGTTCAGCCTTGACTCGCTGACAGATATCACACTTGGCTACGAATGAACCAATCTCTCGCTTCATTCCATGCCACCAAAATCTTTCTCGAAGGTCTTGGTACATTTTGGTTCCGCCGGGGTGGATTGAATAAGGGGTCTCATGGGCCTCCTTCAGGATTAACTCCTTAAGTTCCGTGACATTGGGCACACAGATACGGTCATTGAATTTCAGCACTCCTTCAGCATCTTCGGTAAAACCGGGTGCTTTGCCGAGGGAAATTTTCTTCCTAATTCCCTCTATGCTTTCATGACCTTTTGGGCTTCTTTGATTTGATCCATCAGGGTTGGGGTTAACTCTAATTGGCGAGATAACCATGGCTAACAAGCTCTAGTCCAAAATCTTGGAAGTCTTTGAACAAGGCTGGCTGTTCGGCTTGGATCAGGGCATTCAGGGTGCAAGGTTTGCGACTAAGGGCATCGGCAACTACATTAGCCTTTCCGGGGTGATAATGGATTCCAATATCATAATCCTTGATTAATTCCATCCATCTCCTCTGTCGCAGGTTCAGATCTTTCTGGGTGAAAATATACTTCAAGCTTTTGTGATCTGTATAGACCTCGCAGCGATGTCCCGCAAGATAGGGACGCCACTTCTTAAGAGCAAAGACTACAGCAGCTAACTCCAAGTCATGGGTTGGGTAATTCTCTTCATGCGGTCGCAACTGCCGGGACAGGTACGACACAACTTTGCCTTCTTGCATCAGAACGCAACCAAGTCCGAGGCGTGATGCATCGCAATACACGTCGAAACTCTGGGTGACGTCTGGCATGATCAGGATTGGGGCTGAGGTTAGTCTCTTCTTCAGTTCTTGGAAACTATCCTCACACTTCTGAGTCCATTCAAATTTCTTGTCCTTCTTCAACAGTTGGGTCAGAGGTTTGGCTATACTGGAAAATCCTTCAACGAACTTGCGGTAATAACCGGCAAGTCCGAGAAAGCTTCGGATTTCAAAAACATTGGTTGGGGATAACCAGTCAAGAATGGCTTGTATCTTCTCAGGGTCAACAGAAATTCCTCCAGACACAATATGTCCGAGAAATGCCACTTCACTGAGCCAAAACTCACACTTGCTAAGCTTGGCATACAGCTGGTGCTCTCGGAGGTCTCCAAAACTAGACGCAGGTGTTCAGCATGCTCTTCTTCGGTCTTGGAATAAATAAGGATGTCATCAAGGAAAACTACCACGAACTTGTCGAGGTACTCCATGAAAATCTTGTTCATGAGATTCATGAAATAGGCTGGGGCATTGGTCAGACCAAAAGACATCACGGTGTATTCAAACAACCGTAACGAGTGGTGAAGGCGGTCTTGGGAATATCTGTCTCTCTGATCTTCAACTGATGGTATCCTGTCCGAAGATCGATCTTTGAAAAGACTCGGGCTCCGTTCATTTGATCGAACAGATCCTCGATCTTGGGAAGAGGGTACTTATTTTTAATGGTCACGTCATTCAGCTTGCGATAATCCACACACAGGCGTGTGGTACCGTCTCTCTTGTCCACAAATAATGGGTGATCCCCATGGTGAAGCGCTTGGGCGGACAAGACCTTTGCTTAGCATATCAGCCAACTGCTTCTTCAACTCAACCAGTTCTTCCGGATTCATCCGATAAGGCTTTTGGGATATGGGGGATGTTCCTGGGATAAGCTCAATTATGAACTCAATATCCCTATCTGGCGGCATACCAGGCAATTCTTCTGGGAAAACATCCTTGAACAGATGAACAACACGGATCTCATCTAGGGCGGGTCGAGCTATGCTCTCATGGCAGCCTGGGTGAGGTTGACTAGTTTCAGACACATACTCCACTTCTACTTCTTTGTCGGTGGTGATGGATACAGCTCTTCTGGCACAGTCAATTCGACCATGGTACTTGGCTAACCAATTCATACCGAGTATAACATCGATGCCTTGGGTTCCCAGAACAATTAAGTTAACTGGAAACTTTTCTCCTTTGATCTCAAGGGGTACATCGGAGCAAAACATCTTGGTCTCTACGGTGGATTCTGGGATTTGGATGACCATGGGTTTGGGTAAGAGGCTCTTAACTAAACCTCCCTTAGCAACAAATTCTTGGGTAACAAATGAATGGGTAGCACCAGAATCAAACAGAACAGTTGCAGGTACTGAGTTGACAAGGAACGTACCCAGCACAACATCCGGAGCATCCTGAGCTTCTTCAGCATTGATGTGGTGCAGACGACCCTTGGCAACAGCAGCATTTCCGCGAGGTGCGGCATTCTTGCCATTTCCATTTCCATTGCGGCCTTGACCATTGTTCTGTGCCGGCGCATTGGGGCGCTGGACATTCCTCTTGGGATTGGGACATTCTTTGGAGTAGTGACCCTTGTTGCCGCATTCAAAGCAGATCACATTGGGATTGCGGGTGAAGTTGTTGAAGTTTCCTCCGGGACGGTTATTGTCATTGGGGCGGTTGAAGTTGTTTGGGCGGTTAGGGTAATTGGGCGTGGAGCTTGGGGTGGACGATAGGCAGGCCTGGTGTTCTGCTGAAAGATACGAGGTTTCTGGCTGCTCGAGCCTTCCTGAGCATTCATCCTCCTCTTGCGACCTTCATACATCGACTTGCGCTTGGTCTCCAGCTGGATGGCTTTGTCCACAAGTGACTCCAGATCACGGAAGTCATGGATAACCAAAGCACACTGAAGTTCATCATGAGTCCACTCATGAAACGCTCCATCTTCTTCTCTTCCTTGTCGGTGTCATCAGGAGCATACCGAGATAAGTCGGTAAACTCCTCAAGATAACCGACCACATCTCTACTTCCCTGCCTCAGTTTGCGGAACTCATCCTTCTTCCTCTCAATAAGTCCACTGGGAATATGCTTCTTGCGGAACTTCTCCTGGAACTCAGCCCAGTTGATGACATGACCAGCTGGCTGGAGAGTCTTGGTAGTTTCCCACCAAGCTCTTGCAGGTCCAGCGAGATAGTGGGTTGCATACAACACTTTCTCATTTTCTCCCACAGCAGCAACTTCAAGATTATTGTCGATGGTGCGAAGCCAATCATCGGCTTCTAGTGGGTGAAGTCCCTTGGAGTAGGTGGGTGGGTTGGTCTTCTGAAAATCACCCAAGGTAGATCGCTGGTTTCCATCGCCATTGCCGTTACCACCATTGTTGTTGTTGTTGTTGTTATTGTTGTTGTTGTTAAGCGGCTGCGAGTTGTTGTAAGGCAGCGAGATGAGCTTGGCGCTCTTGCCGGGCATTTTCACGCTCCTCCATGATAAGTGCGAGAAGTTGGGTGGGGGGGGTCCGGTGGTGGTGGTGCTGATCCTGATCCTTCCGCATTGCTGCGACGGGGTGGCATCCTGAAGCACACCGGGTATAAGAGACAAGGCAAGAAAAGTTCGACTAAGGGAAAAGACGATCTCTCAAGTGGTTGATTAATCTAAGATTTATATGAAAATAGTTCACACAGATTTAAACAAGACAAACATACTTATATTTCACAAACAACACATCAAGGAGTTCACATCAACATCAAGCTTACAACATCAAGCTTACATCTAGGATACATAACATCTGGTTTCCAAAAGAACCACTACTACTACTCGACTAGCTATAGGGGGTCAACCTAATCCTGCGGTAGTGATCAAGTCACTCGCCTACTGAGGTGGAACCTCCAGCTCTAACACGTCAGCATCTGACTGGTAGGCTGGCTCCTCGGGATCCTCCTCCTCGTCCTCGAGAACTGGCTCGAGTGGCTCCTCCTCGTCAACTAACTCCTCCTCATCATCCTCCTCCTCACAGTCCATCTCCTCCACGAAGTCATCATCGTCACTGAGGAAAGCGTCGTTCTCCTTGCGGAGATCCTCGCCCTCCTCCTCCATCTCGTCAGTATGGTGCTCTAGATCCTCAATCAGTCCATCCTGCTCTGCCACCTTCGTGCGGAGCTTCACGATAGTCTTCCTCAGCTGGGCCCTCTTCCTGAGAAGAGCAACCTTCTCCACCATCAGCTTCATCTCGTTCTCGCGAAGCTCAACGAGCGACTCGCGGTCGAAGTGGAGCTGAATCCTAGTGCGCAACAGATCATCCTGAGTGCACTGAAGTAAGATCTCCATGTCCATGATGTAGCTCCCAAACATCGGGTGGTAAGGTGAAGGAGTAGGGTGTCCATCACAGTTGCGCCTCCCGTAGAACCGGAAACGGGAGTCTACTAACTCCGCCTTGTGCTCCTCACAAAGTCGGGCTAGCATCCTCTGTGTAGCAGTACAGAGACCGTCAACCCAGGTGGCCTCCTTGGTGGTGAAGATGAGCGTCCTGGAATTGGGAGACTTGATGTTCCTGCGAACTGACGATCTGATGAGCCAGCTCAGCCTTCCAACACCGTGAACATCAATCTGAGCTCCCTCAAACTCTGGAGCGGGGCGACCTAACAGCTTGGTCAACTCGAACAAGTCCCTCTCAAACGTCAGCTTGCTGTCCTTCTCCAGCTGAACGAACTCGGTCCATGGAGTGCCATCTACAGTTTTTAAGCAAAATTTTAAGTTAGTTAGGTGACAAGTATATCAAAATTTTAATATAGTAGGGCAACAAGTGAGTCAAATTTTAAACTTAATGAGAGGTGTACAAAATTTTAGGGATACTAAGGAAAATGTAACATTTAATGAGAGTAAAATTTTGCATAAGTAAGAGGATTGGAGATAAGCAATTTTCGAAAATACTTCATTCCTTTCTTTTTAGAAATTCATCTTTTGTAACATTTGACAAACGACCATGCTAACTAAGGTTTCCTAAAGTCAGGATGGCTCTGATACCAAGTCTGTGGGGACCCCGGACTAGCTGTCCGAAATACCCGATTATGCTTAACACAACGATCCCGTGATCAGTCTGTCGTTGCACATAATCCGAATTGGATACCAAAGTTTACATCCATTACAGTACCGAATAAAAGTCTTACATAAATGGTCATTTAGACCAAGTTCTTACATAGGTGCCTTCATGGGCCAAACCAATATATCAGCGGAAGCTACGGCGTAGTAGACATCATATTCTAACGATGACAACCCGACAGGCAGCTGACTTGTGGAGATCCTTAGTTGGCGTAGAAGTCGCCATATCCTGCTCGCGTAGTGTTCCTCCTCGTAGTCTGGCTAGGACAATAGCCAGGGACGAAACCAATATGAGTACATTTGAATGTACTCGCAAACTACCCCAACATGAGTATGCACCAGTTTTATTTTAGTTGACAACTTTTCTTATTTAAAACATCTCTATATCTTTATTGAAAAAGGTAAGAAGAGTTTTATAACTATCTTTAAAGAAGTCACCATTTTCATCTGTTTTTCCAAAACTCCTCCTTTTTCCGACCATAGCCCGTCATGGTCCACTTTCATCCAACCACCTCATACCGATCCGTTGGTATAGGTGTAGGAAACATCTCCACTTCATTTTTCTTTTAAAACTCAAAGCCTTTTTAAAACTTGCACAAGGTCTTAGGACAGTCTCCCAATTGTCCATATCCGAGGACTCGGCTATTCGAATAGTTTTTAACACTCTGCAGAGGTAGCACGCTTTTAACCCACATCCATCCGGCAACTCATCGTGTCTGCCACGTCTCGCCATACCAGGTGTATGCGAAGTAAGCCGCCGGCCATAGCCTCTTATTTGCTCATGCTAGTATAGGATCCTTCCCATATGACACTTTCCATCGACACCCAGTCCGGTTTCCCGTCAGAAACCCTAAGTGTGAGGACTCATAGTTTTGTCCGGCGGTTTATGGTGGAACCTTCTATCCTCCCCACCAACTTGTGTGAGGACCCGGGTCAGGGGGTAGATCCTCGGACCATCCCCTCATGCATAACGGAGTCATCTCCGTCGATGAGGTATCCCATACTAATAAGAGCAAACTACATGACTACGCCTTTTCCCATATGTGGTAAATGTGGTCGCACAGGGTAGGATTGGTTTCCATAGTACTAGGACACTGTGCATTTTTCATAAACATCACCATTTTTCCACTTTCCAACAACACCGACATCTCGGTATTCCATAAACTCACAAGAAATTTCAAAGGAGTTTTGAATAAACAACATTGTTTTCCCATCCTAAAGTTTTATATAAACTACTACATAGGGTGGCAAAATAATATCCATATATTTTGAAATGGGTTTTTAAATCTTGCTTTGAGAGTAAACATGTTATGAAAGTAGATGCATATGTTGGTAGTGCAAGCTCAGAGAATAGCTTGCCTTGCTTGGCAAAGTGATCTTGCTCTTGTTCTTCAAATTCAGCAAACTCTCCTTCCTCGATATATCCGACAACGTTCTCGTCTAATTAACAAACAAACAATGCAAACAATCACTAAGCTATACAAGCAATCATCTCAACATAACCATCATCAACATCACAATTAGCTACTGCACACATCAAACCACACAATTTGGTTTTCAAATAAATTGAATTAAACATTATTTAATTAAGTCCAAATTATGGCAGAAACTAGTTATTCATGTTTAATTCCACAACTTGAGTTCTGTTGGTCACAAAAATACAAACTAAAATTCTATGGAAAGCACTGATGTGTAGAATACAACCCAATTTGAATTGGATCATTTGGAGTTACCAAACTCCCTACACATTGGATTGAATCCAGTAGCTTAATAATCAAGTTTTAGCTACCATTAAATTCTATTGTTCCAAAAATTAAACCCTTTTAGGGGTAACTAAACATGGCTATATGTGAGCTAACAAAATTGGTCCTAACTCATTTGGATCAACCAATAAACATATTTGTTGTTTTAGTCCAGAAGGGTTTATCTTAAAGTCAACAATTAATACTACTTAATTAATTCTACCAAAATTAGGGGAGCTAACACAAGGCAGTACTAAGCTAGCAAAATTGGTTTGGAATTATTTGGACTAACAGAGCATCAGAAACAAACAAGTTTAGAATTTAAACCTTCTGTAGCATTTTCAATAATACTTTTTATTATTTAATTAAATGACATGAGACCAATTGTGTTGGTTAAACAATTTCATAAGCTTTCCAGAACAATTGAGTTTGATTTATTTGGATTCCTAATTCTCAAGTTATTCGAAATTAAATCTCTCTGGATAATGTTGAAAAGGCTGACAGGTGGGGCCTACATGGCAGCGGCACATCGCGCGCGGCGAAATGATTTAAAACATGACGAGCGGGGCCCGCCCGTCAGTCTCTCTCTCTTTCACTTCTAAACGAAACGGTACGCAACCGTTGGATTTAGATCCAACGGCCCACGTTTGCCCACGTCGACGGCAAACGTCGGCGACCTAAAACGAGCGGCGCTGCCGCGCCGGCGATGGCGAGGTGGATGAATCTCTCACCTAGAGGGCTCGGGAGGTCGCGGAGATGATGCAGATCGATGGCGGTGGTGAGGTGGAAGCTTCTGGCCGAGTTACACTTGCTGGGTGGGCTGGTTCGTCGGCGGCGCGCTCTCGCTCTTCCACGGCCACGACAGCAACTCCGGCGAGGTTCCACGGCCGCGTCTGGGCACTGATCAAAGGGAAAAAGGGTGCGGTGAGTGCGGTGAAGCAGAGGGAAGCAAGTGCAGGCCAGAGAGGGAAGAATGGGGGAGCAAGGCGCTGCGGCCATGACCGACCTTGACGGCGGCAGTGGCTGCGGCGGTGCACGGCCTCCCGCGGTGCACAGATGAATCGAGAGGGAGGGGTGAGGGAGTGAGGTGGTGTGGTGCTTCCAGAGGGTGTGGGGTGGTTTTACAGGGCAGGGGCCAGCGTTCGTGGACGAGGCGCACACGGCGGCGTCCATGGCGCACGGGAGTGGATTAATTCCGCGGCGGTGGTGCGAGGGACGTGGACGCGCGGTGTCAAGCGGGGTCCGGACACGTTCTAGAAGGGCTCGGCCAAGTCGTGCGTGTCGAGGTGCAGCGAGTGCGGTGAATTTGGGTCGGCGACGGCGAGGTTGCCACGGCGATGCATCGGGGAAAAGGGCGGCGTAATGGCGCGGGGAGGGGCTCGAGTGCTCTCTCCTGCACGCAGAGGCAGCAGAGGCACCGGGCGCGCGCGCAGGGGGGGCCTGGGTGGCTCGGAAATGGCGATGCGCAGCACGGCGACACAGCGGCACGTCGGGCGAGGGAGAGAGGTAGGGGATGACGTTTTTGCAGAAAACCCCCTGCCTCCTCTCTGCTTTCTTTTTTTATTTCTGTTTTAGTCCTTCTGTTAAATCCAGAAGGTTTTCTAGGATTTAATTAGGGCATTTAAACATTTTAGAAAAATTTGCAAAAATTTGTGGGGCCTTCCCATAATGTACAGAAGCTCCACAAAAATTGGCATAAAATAATAAAATGTTTTGAAACATTTTTTTTATAGTACTTTGTTTATGCTATTTTAATTTATTTCAATTTGTTTTTATTTAGAATTTCAAAACTAGTTCAAAAATAATATTTGAGAGGGGAAAGTGGTAGGAACAAAATGGGGAGTGTTTACATTACAACTCCACTGACTTTGGTTTGAAATTAATTGAGTTTGTCACTTGAAGATTTTCATGTGACAACTTGTCACTTTTATTTTTCTTGCTTTGATTTTATATTTTGCTTTCTTTCTTTCTTACTAGTGTTCACTAGAGCAAACACTCACACAAACAGCAAGAACAACATCTCAAGTAACAAAAAGCAATTAACATACAATAAACAACAAAAGTTTTTGTTGGCTCTCATTTTTGGAATATAATCCTGATAATAATTTTGTGATGTTACAGGAAGCAGAGTTGCAGATCATGAGCTTCAGTTCACCAAGGCCTTGGGCTTCTTCTCCTGGTCTCCATGTTCATCTTGCTCTCGGTCTTGTTCTTGTTCTTCTCTGTTCTTGAGGTGTTCTTGCTGTTCTTGGTTGTTGGAGCTTGTGGCCGAAAAGGTGTTGTGGTTGTTGTGGATGGGATGGAGTGAGGTGGATGGATGGGAATGGAATGGAATGGAGTGGTTGCGGATGGATTGGTGCTGTGGTGGTGTGGTGGTGGCTTTATACCCCTTTTTCCTTTCTGAGGTGGAGTGGCACGAGATGGAGGAGAAGAGGAAGTTTCCCTTTCCTATCTTTAGCTCACAGTGCACATGGGTGTTTCCAACTTTATCACCTTTTTGCCTTTTTCCCTTTTTGGCTTGCTTGATCTCCAAGTTGATCTTCCCTCCTTCTCTGGTTCAAACAAGTTTGAATTACTTCTTATCTGCATTAGGACCTTGTGCTGCCACACTTTTGCATTGCTTCGACTTGTGCTTGGAGAATATGAGTTAACTGACAGAGAATGCACTCTGTCAGTTAACTGTTCATCATCTGGCACAGAAGTGTTCTTCCACTTTGACTCGATTTCTTCATGCTTTGATGATCCAAACTTGCTCAAATATGTTCCTTTGGACTTCCTTTAGATAGCATGTGGCTGCATTGGACTTGAGCTTTAATAGCTACACTGACAAGAATTTGCATTTCACTCTAGTGCACTGTTCATCTTCTGGCAACATGTGTTCTTCTGGATTTCTGTCTGGATTTCAACTTGATGATCATGGCCATCTTCTCTGCTGCATTGGGCTAGCTTGTGTGGTGCTTATTGCTTCACTTTTGCACTAGATCTTCTAAAGATATTGTGACTATGCACACTGAACTGCAAAATGAATGTAAAGTGCTATAAATTGCAGATAAATGCAGTACTGGATGATATACAGTGAGGTTTTTGGAAGGATTTAGTGCTCTGAATATGCATATAAATGATGGTGATCAGCCGTGACGAGCCTCGACGACCTTGTTGACACGGAGAGCTGCAAGCTCCTCGGCGTCGCGGTGGGTCGTGTCTTCGCCAATCTCGCACACCTCCAGCATGGCTTCGACTTTACGCAGGACCAATCTGTGCAGCGGAGGACCGGGTTGATCAGGTCGAGAGGGACCAATCTGCGCAGCGGGAGAGCCTGGAGGCCCGCGAGGGCAAAGTGGCCTAGGACGAGGCCAGCTACAAGGATCGCTTCGAGAAGGCCAACGCCAAACTCCGCTTAATGGGGAGAAGATGGCGGAGGAGTCCGAGACCAAGATGCAGCTCTTCCGCGACCACTGCTCCCAGGAGTTCACGAAGAAGGCCAAGATCTAGGAGGAGCGCTTCAAGGGGAAACGCGACGAGCTCAATGCCCACATCGTGGAGCTCGAGAAGGACAAGAAGCGGTTGGTTTCCCGTCTTCAGAGTGCCAAGGATGCCCAGGCCCGTGCGGAGCAGGACCTTGCTTCCCTGACGGAGGACCTGAACGACGTTCAACAGCAGGTGGCGCCCACTGTGCGGCTTGTCGAGGAGGCTCGGGATAGCGCGCAAGCTGCGCGGCTCATGGTACACCAGCGCGAGCGTATGCTCCAATCCCTGGTGGTCCGCGCGCGGGCTGTTGCGGACCGCTTGGGGGCCGAGGCCCCCGTGCTCTCTGTCGAGGGGAACGCCGATGTCGCTGCGTACCCCGACTTCTTTGAGCGGCTCTTCACCAAGTTTGAAGGGGCCGTGACGAGCCTCGACAACCTTGTCGATGCGGAGAGCCTCAAGCTCCTTGGCTTCGTGGTTGGTCGCATCTTTGCCAACCTCGCTCGCCTCCAGCCTGGCTTCGACTTCAAGACCGTGACGGAGCCCGTTGAGCAGATGCGTGTCGCGGAGCTGAACGCCGTGGTATGGAAGGACATGGAGGTGTTCGTCCAGCGCTTCAAGAGGGTTGAGGTCGAGGAAGACCAGACCCAGGAAGATGATGGCGAGGAAGGTGCTGAGGAGGAGGACGACGAGGCTGTCGACGGTGAAGTCAACGGCAGCCCTGCTGCTTGAGCTGCTCCTGTGGCAAGACATGCTTGGAGCATAATTTATCTTAGGAGTTGCCATTTCGTTTGTAATGACTTTTTAAGACTATTTTGTATGCAAGTGTGAGCGCCCTCGGGAGGCCTTTTATCTCTTTTCCATGTTTTTTTCGCTCTACGTCGTAAGGACCCTGCTTCCAGCGCTATGGCACCGTCGCTCGGTATGTCAGAGTCAGGGCTCGACAAGGCCGGAGGGTGCATGAGGCTTGGATAGGTAAGGGCTCTCGAGGCACGATGCTCGGAGACCCCCTTTGACGTGCAAGCAGCCCATGGGGCGTAAGAGAGAAAAGGGCTCGAGAGGCGCAAAACTAGCGAAGGGAAATTGAACAAGTTCTAGACTTAGCTTTTTGCGAGACGTTCGCCTTGTAGAGGGCATCATGTTCCCTGACGAGGCGCTTTTGCTCTCGGGGTTGCCTAGGGCTAACCTTGGGGTCTCGCAGTCTTGTTTCCTGCGCTGGAGAAGCAGGCATACCCACAAGCAATGCACGGTTTGTATAACTCATGCGCGCTCATAGATTTTCTCATGTGTGTCTCGGAGGAGAGTAAGCACTAAGGTCCTTGGTGAGGTGATGTGCATGGAGCAGGCCCATGAGCCAGAGCCCAGATCCTTTGGGTTTGACCAAGGTCCTTGGTGAGGTGGCGTGCATGGGAGCAGGCCCATGAGTCAGAGCTCGGATCCTTTGGGTTTGGCGATGCTGCTGGAATGCTCCCGAGGCACAGGCACCATATTCAGCCCCGCTCAAGAGATATGCATGAGGGTAAGTATGAGCGTGAATGATTGCGGGAAAATAGCTGCTTACGGCGACAATATTACATAACAGCGCTAAGGCCCATAGGTTCGTGCTGAAATGAAATTGTTCATTACACTTGGTGTGGCCAAAATAAATTCCACCATGTCTGAGCACGGGGTTCCACACGGAGTGGCTGAGGCTTCTCGCGGCCCGTGGTGACGTGTTGTAGAGAGAGCTCAGATGATGTAGCCCCTCGTGGAGGGAAAGGCTTTGTCAAGCTGGGGATGTGATGGCGCATGCCTCCCTCTTGAGACAAAAAATGCCTGCCGCGACTAATCACGGGTAGAACTTGCGCAGATGCTCGATGTTCCACGTTTTTTGACTGGAATGCCGTCTTCCGTCTCGAGCCATGCTGCGCCGGGCCTGGAGACGTGCGTGACCCTGAAGGGCCCCTCCCACATGGGTGAGAGCTTGTGGAGGCCTTCCCTGAAGAGTATCCTCCTCAGGACGAGGTCGCTTGTCTCGAGGGTGCGCGTGCGTATGTGGTGGCTGTGGTAGCGGCGGAGGTCTTGCTGGTACCTGGCCGCCCAGAGGGCAGCATTGCAGTGAATTCCCTCGAGCAACAGCAGGTCGTTGTTGCGGATGTCATCCTGGTTGGCTTCGTTGAAGGCGAGGACTCGCGGGGATCCGTGCTTGAGCTCGTTGGGGAGGACTGCTTCAGTTCCGTAGACAAGGGAGAACGACGTCTCACCAGTGGGCTTTGTAGCTGTTGTGCGGATGGACCAGAGCACGGATGGGAGCTCTTCGATCCAGTTCTTGCCGCTGGCCTTGAGCCAATTGAAGCTTCTTGTCTTGAGGCCCTTGAGTACTTCAGCATTTGCTCGCTCAGCTTGCCCGTTGCTTCGTGGATGAGCCACCGAGGCGTAGCAGATTTGGGTGCCGAGGCTGCCGCAGTAGGACTTGAAGATGCCGCTGGTGAACTGTGTGCCGTTGTCGGTGATGATGCGATTTGTTATGCCGAAGCGGCAGACCAGGCTCTTGATGAATTTCACCGCCGACCTCGCCGGGATGGTGTGCACTGCTTCAACCTCCGCCCATTTGGTGAACTTGTCGATGGTGACGTAGAGGTTGCGATAGCCCCCGAGCGCTCGTGGGAAAGGTCCCAGGATGTCCAGCCCCCAGACCGTGAAGGGCCAGGAAAGCGGGATGGTTTGAAGTCCCTGCGCAGACTGGTGGATCTGCTTGGCGTGAAATTGGCATGCCTCGCAAGATTGGACGATGGCGGTGGCGTCCTGAAGCACTGTAGGCCAGTAGAAGCCACTTCTGAAAACCTTCCCCGTGAGGGTGCGCGAGGATGAGTGATGACCACATTCTCCACTGTGTATGTCCCTGATCAGCTCACGACCTTCTTCTGAGAGGACGCATCGCAACACGATCCCATTGGGGTGCTTGAGGTATAGATCTCTCTCGTGGAGGCAGTATGACTTGGCCTAACGAGCGATTCTTTCTGCTTCTGCATCTTCTTTAGGGAGGACCCCATCCTGCAGGTACTCTTTCATCTCGACGATCCAATCCGCCGCTTGACGCTCAAGGTCAGTAGCAGGCGGTCTCCTGAGGGTGGACTGCAGTCTGGTGCTCTAGTTGTTGGCTAGTGGGAGCTCCTCGTCGATGTCCATGTCAGCTGCTTCTTTCGGCTATTTGACTGATGCTTTGAGAAGCCTCTCCTCGAACACGCCTGCTCACTGGGCCTCCCTTCTTGATGCTTGCTTCGCGATGTCATCCGCCTCCTGATTCTCTCCTCGAGGAATGTGCATAAGTTCCATTCCCCTGAAGTGCTTCTCGAGCCTACGGACCTCCTCGAGGTAAGCGGCCATGTGGCCGTCTTTGGCTTGTAGCTCTTGTTGGAGAAGTTGACAACGAGTTGGGAGTCGCCCTTGAAGAGTATGTGTTTGACGCCGAGGGCAACTACAACTCAGAGCCCGGCGAGGAGGCCTTCGTACTCGGCGATGTTGTTGGAGACCTTGTCATTGTGCGTGAAGCATAGCTGGACGGCGTAGAAGAGCTTGTCGCCTGTTGGCGAGTCAGGACGGCGCCAGCCCCCGCGCTTTGACGTGCGAATGCCCCATCGAAGTGCATGGTCCAGTAGTTGGGTGCTATCCCTCCTGATGATGCGGCCTCTCCCTCCTGAGGCTCTTCCTGGCACGTGTCCGTCCACTCGGCCGTGAAGTCCGCCAGCGCCCTGCCCTTGATGACCCTGGTGGTGTCGAACTGCAGCTCGAAAGGTTGCAGCTCGATGCCCCATCCTGCGACGCGATCTGTGGTGTTTGGGTTGCGCAGGACCTGCTCCAGGGGGTACGATGTGACCACCTTGATGGGTTGACCCTGGAAGTAGTGGCGTAGCTTCCTGGAGGCGATGCGAAGTGCGAAGAGGAGCTTTTGCTGCATGGTGTACCACTCGCGAGCATCCCGTAGCACTGTGCTGATGAAGTAGACGGGTGCTCGACCAACGTCATCGGTGGTGCTTCAGCGCTGGGCTCTTCACGGTGCTCTTCAGGGCCTTGCCGAGGTTTTCTTGCGGCAGATCTTGAGGCGCGGGCTCGGCTTGAGGTCGGGCTTGGGGAGGCTGCTTCCTTGTCGGGGCCTCTAGGCTTGGCGGGGCATTGCCCTTCTTGGCGAGGACTGGCTCTTCCCTTTCAGCCACCAGGACCGCGCTTGCCGTCTGAGGAGTGGCTGCTAAGTACAGCTTTAGAGGCTCGCGAGGTCGTGGGGCGACCTTGATTGGTGGGCTGGCCAGGTACTTCTTCAGGTCTTCGAATGCCTTGGCTGCTTCTGGCGTCCACTTGAATGCACCGGACCTCTTCATGATCTTGAAGAACGACAGCGCCCTCTCGCCGAACTTGGATATGAAACGGCCAAGGCTGGCCATGCATCCCGCCAGGCGCTGCATGTCCTTGAGGCGACGAGGTGACTGCATTTCTTCTATAGCCCTGATCTTGTCGGGATTTGCTTCGATGCCACGGTATGATACCAGGAACCCGAGTAGTTTGCCTGATGGTACCCCGAAGACACACTTGGCGGGGTTCAGCTTGATGTTCACCTTACACAAGTTGGCAAAGGTCTCCTCGAGGTCCTTCAGGAGTGTGTGCTCTTCGCGAGTCTTGACCATGATGTCGTCAACGTAGGATTCCATGTTTCTCCCATCTGAGCCCCCAAGGCGGTCCTCATGAGCCTCTGGAATGTGGTGCCGGCATTCTTCAGGCCGAAGGGCATGCAGACGTAGTAGAACACACCACAAGGGTGAGAAATGCTGTCTTCTCCTCGTCTTCCTACGCCATCTTGATCTGGTGGTAGCCTGAGAAGGCATCCAGAAAACAGAGGAGGTCGCAGCCGGCGGTTGAGTCCACGATCTGGTCTATCCTCGGCAGTGGGTATGGGTCCTTGGGACAGGCCTTGTTGAGGTCGGTGTAATCGATGCAGAGCTGGCCTTCACCGGTGTGCTTGGGGACGACCACCATGTTGGAGAGCCAAGTGGGGTGTGCCACTTCTCGAATTATGTGTGCTTCTTTTAACTTCTCTACTTCCTTGATGATGAATTCTTGCTTCTCTGGCATTTGGCGGCGTGCTTTTTGCTTCACTGGGCGTGTGTTTGGACACACGGCTAAGTGGTGCTCGATCACCTCCCTCGGTACTCTGGACATATTTGACGGTTGATGCATGTAAAATGCATACATGAACTTTGCACTTTAATTGCTTATATTCCAATCATATTTGCATCATATAAGGGTTATATCAATGTTTTATAATGATTTTTGGGAATATTCATTTATTTCCTATTTTTATGGAATTAACCCTGCACAGGCAGAAAACCCCGTTTTCTTATTTTAATGTTTCAGGGACCCAAACGTCAACGAAATCACCTGGAAATTTACGGGCGTCAATATTTGGAAGGAAGAAGACCTGTGGGCGAAGGAAGCGAGCAAACGGAGGCCAGGGCCAAACGAGGGGGGCCCACGCGGCCAGGTACTGTAGCCGCGTGGGACCCACCCATTTGGGCCTCGTGGCTCCGTTGCCTTCGATCTCTTTCCACCGACATCGTCTTGACCTAAAAACGCCTATAAAAAAGGTCCCCCGACGTTCTCTGGAAGGAGCGCCGCACAAACACAGAAACACCGAAACGGAGATCAGGAGCTGCAGATTGGAGGGGGAAAACTCCGGCGGGGCGCTGCCGGCGTGGTCTCCATCGACTTCTCCACCGTCTCCATGATGAAGAGGGAGTAGTCCACCTCTGGACTATGGGTTTGTGGAAGTAACTTATGTATCTCTCCTCTCTTGAGCTTCACTAATTAGCACCGTATGAGCTGCTGAACATGATTACGGTCACCGTTGTAATACCTTTGTGGTGGATCTTTATGAGTTAATATATGTTTGAGATTGCAATGTTTGTTTCAGTTATGAGTATAGATGCATATTATGTACCCCGTTCTTGTCTACTTGTTTTGATCAAGCATGTTTATGAGAGCGTGTGTGGGGGAACGTGTGCATTAGTTGGAGTAACGGGGGGTGGCTAGTGCAGTGAACGTGAGAGAAAGTTCTGCGATCCACTTTGGTATCTTTACCTTACTTTGTTACCTCACTAGGGATAAACTAAAATACCATGCTACCGGGGATGTGGGCGTGACCATTGCCACTACTCCATGACTAGATCTAGCATGTTCTTATTTTCACTTCATGTCATGATACTTAATGCTATACTCTGAGTTATCTTAATTACTGAGGTGTTATGATTTAGTTCGCATCTTGGTGGAGTATAAGAGAGGTTAATAACCAAAAGATCTCTATGTTAGGACGTGATGCCCATATATCTAAGTAACTTGTTATCAAACCCTGTGTTGCAATCTCATATGTTAACTGTGTGTGTTCCATTGTCTACCACTTTATAAAGAGAGAGTGCATTTGTGAAACCATGAACCCCAGTCCATTTTTAATCATAAGAAACACCTTTCCAACACCATATACCACTTTTCTATTTTCAGCCATCATTAAATCCGAAAATACAAAAATACTTTTCATCTTGCATACATCATTCAAAAACCCAAAAATATCATTTATCATTGCATCCACCATCATTGCATATTTATTTCTTGTTTGCATTGCATAACTATCCTGATATCATTCTTACACCTTGTGCTTGACAACCACAGGTGAGGTTGAGGACCAAAACATCTAACCTTGTTTTGTAGGTAACCAAAAGAAGGATAAGAAGATAAATCTACCACTTCAGATTCCCCGAGAGTTCGATATTAAACCCTCGAGTCACCCCTCGTGGGGAAAACTGTCTTCCACTTACTATACACTCTGCACTTGGAGTCTCAACCTAATCCCGTTTATTTTGCAGGTATCAAGACTTGCTCTTCGGGACATCAAGACGTTTTCTGGCGCCGTTGCCGGGGAATCGTAGCTGAGAGATTTATCCAAGGGTGTGCATCATCGCATTCATCTCACAACAAAGTCAACGTCACCAACTTGTGCTAACACCTAAGCTTGGGGAGGTTGCACCTACGTGAGCACCATCTTATCCATCTTTACTTACAAAGCAATTTATTTGTTTTGTTAGTGTCATTGCATATCATATCATATTTATTTCAGTTTTGCATAAAAAATTAAAAATACCAAAAAAAACTTGCTAAAATGGGAGAAAGAACTAAGTTGTGTGACTACACAAACACTCCTAATGATCAATTTATCACGAGAGCTATTGCCACACCTAAGATAAATGCTGAGAGTTATGAAGTAAGTCCTAGTTTGTTGAACTTGATAACTAGGGAACAATTTGGTGGTAGTGCTATGGAGGATGCCTCTATGCATCTTCATGACTTTGTTGAAATATGTGACATGCAAAAGTTTAAAAATGTGGAAAGTGATATCCTAAAACTGAAGTTATTTCCTTTTTCACTTAGAGGAAAAGCTAAAGAGTGGTTGCATTCCTTGCCATCTGGTAGTATTAATTCTTGGGATGATCTAAAAGAAGCTTTCATTAAGAAATATTATCCCCCTGTTAAAATTTTGCAAAATAGAAACAACATCCTTTCTTTTAGGCAAAATGAAAATGAACATGTTGCTATGGCTTGGGATAGGATAAAACTTATGCTTAGAACTTGTCCCTCACATGGAGTTAATGAATGGACCATATTACACTCTTTCTACAATGGTTTAAACTACATGTCTAGAAACATACTTGATTCTGCTGCTGGAGGTGCTTTTATGAGTAAGACTATAGTAGAAGCTAAAAATATATTGGAAAGCATTTTACAAAACTATAGTCAATGGCATACTGATAGGGCACCTAATCCTTCTAAGAAAGTGAACTCTATTGAAGAAACTAATGATTTGTCATCTAAAATGGATACTATTCTTGCTTTGCTTAATAAACCTAGTGTTGAAAATGTTCCTTTGCAAGAACTAGTTGGAAACAATTCTGAAAATATTGATGTCAACTTCATTAGGAACTATGGTAATAATGGGTATGGTAACAACAATTATAACTCTTATAATAAACCCCCATATGTTCCCAACAATCGTCCTTTTGTTCCATATCCTAATGCTAATGATAATAATTGGAAGCCTATGTTATCACGCAATGATAATTCTGAGGCTAACAAAATTCTCATGGAACAAGTTGCTAGTCATAATACCATGATACAAGAGTTGAATAAGTCTGTTGCTTCTATTAGTTCTGATATTAAAGGCTTACAACTCCAAGCTGCAGGACTAGACAAAGCTTTGTCTAAACTAGCTGATAATCAAGCCACTTTATTGAGTATGTCTGCAGGGAAACCACAAGCATCACCTGTGGTTGGAATGAATTCTGTTAACATTGCTGAAAATGTTCCTCTTACTTTGGAGGAAACTCTTGATGAATTATTGAACTACCCTGAATATTTGTTGCCACTCATGTCTCAACTTGGTAGTTTAAAAGAAGAAGCTAAAGAAACTGAACATGATGAATCTCTTATGCTGATTGAGTTGGAAAAGAAAGTTGAGGAAGTTAAAATGCTTAATGAAGTCAAGGATCCTTTGCTTGACTTAGAAAATTGTAGCTTGCATGAATTAATATCTATCTTACAAAAATTTGCAAGTGATCCTTCCATCAACACTAACCAAGCAGGTTTTGGTTCTTATATTGCTAATCATGTCTTGAAAGAAAAGATTGCTAGGTACAACCAAGAGGCTATGATACCACCTAAGCTTGGGGATATGTGGATACCTAAGGTACTAGTAACTATTGGAAAAGAGACACACCATGCCATACTTGATCTAGGATCTAGTGTCTCTGTTTTATCTAAAGAACTATATGAAGTGCTTGAATTGAAAAATCTTGAAAAATGCTCTATTGAACTAGCACTTGCTGATGACTCTATTAAACATGCTTTGGGAAAAGTAAGTGATGTTATGGTAGAGTTACATATGACTTTTGTGCCTGTGGATTTTCTAATCATGGATATGGGGAATAAAACCTCTAGTCCTATTATTCTTGGAAGACCTTTTCTTCGTACCACAGGTGCTATCATTGATTCAAAGGAAGGGAATGTAAAGTTTCAGTTTCCACACAAGAAGTGCATGGAACACTTTCCAAGGAAGAGGGAACCACCAAAGTTCAAGCTCCCTCATGAGCTTCGTCCACAATAAAACAACAAGTAAGAAGCCTAGCTATATGGCTATAAAGAAAGCGCTTTGCGGGAGGCAACCCGGTTATTTTTATGTGTGATTTTTCTTTGTGTCCTCTTGCTGTAACAAGAGATTTGTGTCTAGTTAGGTTCTGGAGTTTTAATAAAGTGCCAAGTTTTACCCTTTTTGGTTTGAAAAAGTTGCTTATAGCGTTCGGAGATTTTATTCCTGCACGAGTCAGTGCACGGTATGATTTTTAATTCTTATTCTGTAACTCCGAATGAGCTCATATTTGAACTGTAGTTGCAACTTTTCATCCTCTGTATGCATGAATTTTTTCGGAATTTTTCGAGAAAGTTTGGTAGGGTAGAAAAATACGTTTTGCTGCTGCTGTTTTTCTGGACAGATTCTGTCCCATTTTGTTTGATGCATGCTTTGAGCTTTTAAGTTGAATCTTTTTGATCCAATTGAGTTTATGAGTAGGCATACAACATTATACACTTTCTGGACATTCATATGAATTTTTGTTCAAGGATTATATGCAGCAAGGAACCTATTTGTTTATCACTATTAATGCACCCCACAGAAAAGAGATGGGAGAAACGGTGTTTTGAAGTTTTTTCACAGGGATTGGAGGAGATGCACCAAGAGCTATCCAAGGATGGTGAAGACCATAAGCTTGGGGATGTGAAGACAACCCCGCTGGACCTACACACTCTCGGTTTGCACACGTCCAACTTCTGTTTTTCGATCGAAACACTTTATCGCATAAACTTGGAGCGTCGTTTTTTGTTTTTGTTTGAGTCTTGAGAGACCACCACACTATCAATTATATATGAGAGAGCTACTGGAAATATGGGTTGAAATATGTTGGATGCTTTTATAAGATTGGGAAAAGGGATGTTTGACTTGATTTTTAATGATACATATAGTTGCATGATTCATGAGCTTGTTTATGAGTAATAGTTTGCAAATTCTTTTTGTAGAGCTATCACTTATTCATGTTTTGGTGCTGATTGTTATTTACTTGGTTTAACATGGATTAGTTAGTTCTATGGACACTCATGCATGCATCTAGATGGTCAACTTTCTCCCTTTTGCTAGCCCAAAAACTCCAACAAGCAAAAACTTGTTTCCAACACCTTCAACCAAAGTTATTCCAGTGAGTCCACCATATCTACCTATTGGCTTTATGCTATTCCGAGTATGTTTAACATGTTGTTTGTGTTATCTTACCTCTGAATGAAAATGTTTATGTTATTGATTGCAATGGAAAAAATTGGTTATATAGCTCTCACGAACTTGATGCACAATGTTCTTTTATTTGCATAATAAAACTTGACCCATTGTGATTAAGATTATGATGTTTGTGGCTTGATGAATGTTTTGGGTTGGAAGTTAGCCCATATGTGCTGTCACATGGCAAGCTTTCAACACGCTCTTCATCTCATTTAGTTGATATCATGTGCTTTTGTCTATGGATGCTTATCATGTTGAAATAAATGTGGAAATAGAGTGAGTTTAAATGAGTTTGTGTAAATGGTTAGAGAGACGCCTGGGCCGCTAATCTAAGCCATGCATCATTCATGGTGGAAATTTACTTACATACTATGGTGAACCTTCTGTGATACACCTTGCAATAAAAAACTATTCCAAATGGTAAATAAAAAGGGTGTTGAGATTGTTCATTTTGTTTGTTTGTCTTGTCATTTTGATATGGGCTTGTTCCATATCTTGGGACAAGAGGTACCCCAGTTGACGCTCTTGATGATACTATTATGCTTACAATGATATTTAATTGAACTTGCTTTGTTTCCCAAGTTGAGTAACACATGGTGTAAGTACTTGTATTCAAGGGGCATGAGACATTCAACCCATTCTTTATCAAGCACACTACTCATATTTGCTTTCACTTTAACCTTAATCATTCAAGATGCTATGATAGGGGCAATGAGAGCTTGACACCAATGAATACCTTATTGCAATCATTAACTTAAGTAGAAGAGTTTGGAAGTTGGATGAAACTTATGCATGCTTTACCTCTACTCACATATACATCTTTCCAAAGTGTACACCTATCATATTCAGATTTTCATCTACACTCTATGACCATTGTAGGATGTTCTACTTATCATTATGCATACATGTGTTCCATATTACTTGCTACATGTTACACTTTGTGAACTATCAATGAACATCCTTGTCTTGAATACTTGATATCACTTCATAAACTATTTGCATATTGCTACTCCTTTGAAGAATGAATCATTTGACTATATGTAGCAATAGTAATCATCTTTGATATCATTGTTAAGTATTAAATTGCAAAGTCCATGTTAGTTTTATCATCTTCATACTCGAGGACGAGCATGGATTAAGCTTGGGGATGTTGATGCATGTAAAATGCATACATGAACTTTGCACTTTAATTGCTTATATTCCAATCATATTTGCATCATATAAGGGTTATATCAATGTTTTATAATGATTTTGGGAATATTCATTTATTTCCTATTTTTATGGAATTAACCCTGCACAGGCAGAAAACCCGTTTTCTTATTTTAATGTTTCAGGGACCCAAACGTCAACGAAATCACCTGGAAATTTACGGGCGTCAATATTTGGAAGGAAGAAGACCTGTGGGCGAAGGAAGCGAGCAAACGGAGGCCGAGGGCCAAACGGGGGGCCCACGCGGCCAGGTACTGTGGCCGCGTGGGACCCACCCGTTTGGGCCTCGTGGCTCCGTTGCCGTCGATCTTCTCCACCGACATCGTCTTGACCTAAAAACGCCTATAAAAAAGGTCCCCCGACGTTCTCTGGAAGGAGCGCCGCACAAACACAGAAACACCGAAACGGAGATCAGGAGCTGCAGATTGGAGGGGGAAAACTCCGGCGGGGCGCTGCCGGCGTGGTCTCCATCTTCTCCATCGACTTCTCCACCGTCTCCATGATGAAGAGGGAGTAGTCCACCTCTGGACTATGGGTTTGTGGAAGTAACTTATGTATCTCTCCTCTCTTGAGCTTCACTAATTAGCACCGTATGAGCTGCTGAACATGATTACGGTCACCGTTGTAATACCTTTGTGGTGGATCTTTATGAGTTAATATATGTTTGAGATTGCAATGTTTGTTTCAGTTATGAGTATAGATGCATATTATGTACCCCGTTCTTGTCTACTTGTTTTGATCAAGCATGTTTATGAGAGCGTGTGTGGGGGAACGTGTGCATTAGTTGGAGTAACGGGGGGTGGCTAGTGCAGTGAACGTGAGAGAAAGTTCTGCGATCCACTTTGGTATCTTTACCTTACTTTGTTACCTCACTAGGGATAAACTAAAATACCATGCTACCGGGGATGTGGGCGTGACCATTGCCACTACTCCATGACTAGATCTAGCATGTTCTTATTTTCACTTCATGTCATGATACTTAATGCTATACTCTGAGTTATCTTAATTACTGAGGTGTTATGATTTAGTTCGCATCTTGGTGGAGTATAAGAGAGGTTAATAACCAAAAGATCTCTATGTTAGGACGTGATGCCCATATATCTAAGTAACTTGTTATCAAACCCTGTGTTGCAATCTCATATGTTAACTGTGTGTGTTCCATTGTCTACCACTTTATAAAGAGAGAGTGCATTTGTGAAACCATGAACCCCAGTCCATTTTTAATCATAAGAAACACCTTTCCAACACCATATACCACTTTTCTATTTTCAGCCATCATTAAATCCGAAAATACAAAAATACTTTTCATCTTGCATACATCATTCAAAAACCCAAAAATATCATTTATCATTGCATCCACCATCATTGCATATTTATTTCTTGTTTGCATTGCATAACTATCCTGATATCATTCTTACACCTTGTGCTTGACAACCACAGGTGAGGTTGAGGACCAAAACATCTAACCTTGTTTTGTAGGTAACCAAAAGAAGGATAAGAAGATAAATCTACCACTTCAGATTCCCCGAGAGTTCGATATTAAACCCTCGAGTCACCCCTCGTGGGGAAAACTGTCTTCCACTTACTATACACTCTGCACTTGGAGTCTCAACCTAATCCGTTTACTTTTGCAGGTATCGAAGCCTTGCTCTTTGGGACCATCAACGGTGTCCATGCGAACATGTCAGAGTTTGCCCTGAGGAAGCTGACGAGCGCGCTTTCCTATTTGGTGGGCAAGCCAGCGCCTATGGTGACGCTGGCCCCCGAGCCGCCGGCATCCAGGGGCACCTTCTTCGTGGCTGTCCTTTCCTGAGAGAACAGCTGCTTCTTCTTCGCCGGCCTCACGGGGGCTCTTCTGCGTCCTCGTCAGCGGGAAATGCCACTGCAACGGCCTTGTAGGCATGCTCGACAGAGCACACGGCGTCCTTGACCTGGCCACGGATGGTGATGGTGCCGCTGCAGCCTGGAAGCTTGACGATGTTGTAGGCGTGGTGAGTGACAGCCATGAACTTCGCGAGGGCGGGGGAGCCGAGGATGGCGTTGTAGGGCAGGCCGATGTGCGCGACGTTGAAGTCGATGAACTCGGTACGGTAGTTTTCTTGCATTTCGAAGGTGACTGGAAGCCTCACTTGCCCAGCGGGGTGGTGGTTCCCTCTGTCACCCCGAGAAGGGCCTAGTGGGCATCAGCCGCTCGTATGGCACTTGAATCTTCTGGAAGGTCTCAAAAGAGATGACGTTCAGGCCTGCACCCCCATCTATGAGCGTCTTGGTGATGGCGATGTTATTGATGGTGAGAGTGCACATCAGAGGGATGGTGCCCACGGTCTTGGTGGACTTTGGGTTGTCGTGGAGTCGAATGCGATGGGGTATTGCGACCACTTGAGGGGTTGGGACGCCTCAACCCCAGGAAGCGCGGCGTTGACCTCGCGAGTGAGCTGCTTGAAGTGGCAGTTGGACTCGGGAGCCTGAGCCTCGCCGAGGATGCATGCTGCCCACGAGGGACTGGTAGCCCCCAGGGTCCTCGTCAGGGAGATTGTCGTTTTGCCCGGCGGGGTTTTGCTGGAAGGCATTTGCCTGAGGGTTCCACTAGTAGTTATTGTAGTTGTTGTTCCAGCGTCCGCCCGTGGCCGCGGTGGCCACGACTACGGCGCTGTTCACGGCTATCGCGGATCTTCTTGAGCTCCCAGCAGTCTTCAGTCGCGTGGTTGTGCTTGTTGCGGTAGACGCAAAATGGGCGATCATCTATATTGCTGGTGTCCGCCGCAGGGGTGGCAGCACGCTTCTGCTTGGCGTCAGGCTCTGCCGCGAGAATGGCAGTGGTCTTGCGCTTCTCGCTGGCCTTCTTCTTGGGCTTGGACCCCTCAGGAGGCTCTGCCTCTGGCTCTTGCTTAACGAAGAGGCGACCCTCTTCGGCCTTAACGCATTTGTCCGCCAAGTTGAAGAGCTTCACCACGGAGGTGAGGTTGTCGTGGAGGCCGAGCTTCTCGCACATCCTGACGTCCGTGATGACCGCTCCGAAGGCAGAAATGACCTGCGTATCGGAGATGTTCAGGATCTTGTTGCGGATTTGGATGAAGCGCTGGATGTATCTGTGGAGGGTCTCGTCAGGTTTCTAGCGCACAGCGCGGAGGTCGTTGTAGGTGAGGGCGCGCTCGTACGTGCCCTTAAAGTTCACCACGAAGCACTTGCAGAGCTACTCCCATGAGTCGATGGTGTTCTCGGGGAGGTTCAAGAGCCACGACAGTGCTGCGTCCTTGAGGGCCATGGGGAACCAGTTGGCCATCACCTTGTCATCGCTGCCTGTGGCCTGGATGGTCATGGTGTAGAGTTGCAGAAACTCCAGGGGGTTGTTCTTGCCGTCATAGCACGGAGGAAGGTCTGGCTTGAACTTGATGGGCCAGACGACGTGACGCAGGTTGCGGGTGAACGCGGTGCAGCCCGTGGCGTACGTCGTGACGCCGTCGGCGAGCGCGTGGTGGTTCTAGTGCCCTGCGGCTGCAACCTCCTAGACGGCGGGGTCGTGGCGGTCCCGTCGGCGCTCGATTTCCACGCGCGCGTCCTCTACCGTCCGCTGGATGATTTGGCAGTCATGCGGCGAAGAGGCATGCGATGCGGTGCGGTTGTTCCCAGCCGGTGCTCCGACTAGCGGAGGTGGCGGAGGAGGGGAAGGAGAGTCGTGCGCTGTACGTGTTCCCTGCGCGCCCGGAGTGGTGCACCAGCGAGCGAAAGGGCGCTGGAGCGGGTACATCCGCGGCGTTGATGAGCTTGGTGACGTGGTCGAGCCTGCCGTAGCGCAGCAGCTCCTGCGCCATGAGCAGCGCAGCGCTTGGGATGGGCGCCACCCGGCTCTGCGTAGAGGCGCCCTGATCCCTGGACGGGTGCAGGGAGGAAGCTTCCTCGTCGTCGTCGCCGTCCTGGTCTTCTAGGTGCTCGACGCGGGGCTCGGGGTTGGCGTTTCGCTCTGGAGTGTTGTTGGCGTGGGCGGCCGCGTGGGTTGCGGTTGACGACGGGCTCGGTGTTGGCCCTGCCGAACGTCCGGCGCGCGAGACGCTCAACACGTGTCTCGACCATGGCGGAGGAGAGGTTGAAGACGCGCCTCAGCCCCCTACCTGGTGCGCCAAATGTCAGAGACTAGTCCCAGGAACTAGGGGTGTGTCTCACTGTAGCCAGGAACGACAGGGGGCTGAACACGCAATCAAACAACCCTCAACTATCTCGGCGACGGTGCTCGTCGAGCTCGGTGAGGGACATCACGGCAGAGAGTAAACACGAGCCGCTACCCAGGTTCGGGCCACCGTGAGGTGTAAGACCCTACTCCTATTTGGTTGTATTGCACTGCTTGCGGAGGTTACAGTACAATGAGCTCGCAAAGGTGCAAGCTTTGCTAGGGAGGAAGCTATGGTAGAGGGTGCTCCGTCTTCTCCCTTACGGTGGTGTGAATGAGCTTCCACGGGTCGATGCCGAATCCGGGATCCGGGATCCGGGCTCCTCTTCCTTGGTCGTACACTGCCTCCTTTTATAGGTGACTCGGGCCTCTTCCCCCAATTCATTAGGTGGGAAGGGCTACCACATGGCGACGAAGGAGGAGGACAGTGCACGGAGACGGAGTTGTCCATGGATTCGGTCCATGGCAGGAGATTGCTGCTCCTTGGCAGGAAAAGCCACCATCCATCCAGGACGATGGGATGGCGCTGGAGAGACCCATGGGGTTCCCCACGGAGACCGTAGTGGCCAACGGTCCCCTTATCACCAGAATGGCAATTCTTGTAATCTGCTTTGCTAGGTGCAGTTTTGTTGACCACCTTTTATCACCAAAGAGGCAACTGCGGCGTGGTCGTCACTGCGCGCAGGCGCGCGCGTCACTCTGCGGAGGGTGCAGAGGCCATGTGCGCTCTGTCGTGGAGACAGAGCTTGCTTCCACTCGAAGCAGGGGCGAAGCCAGCCGAGAAGAGGACTGTGGTCAATCTCTCTTGCATCGGTGTCATCTTGTACAAATGATCACTAGTTTTCCCTAATTTACCAAGGATTTTCTATGGATCATTGGGGTCATTTGACCCCACTGATTACACCTAGCTCCACCCCTGACTCGAAGGAACCCGCGCGGGTTTGGACTGCCTCGCTGAGGTCTTTGGATACTTGACGCTTCGCGAGGGAGGCCTCGCGAGGGAGGCGCAGACGTGCGCCAGGACTTAGCGACATTTTCTCGATGAGATAGGCCATCGCGAGGGAAAGGTCCCTCGCGAGGCACACCAGCTGAGACGCCTGGTCCTTAGCAGAATCTTCAGCAGAGTGTTGAGGGCTGTGGCAGGCCGGCCTGTGGTACCTGGTTTCCACTGGGCCGACATAATTATTACAAGACGGCTGCGAGAAATGATGTGGTGGTGGGCAAGTGATGGCGAGCAAGACAGTTGATGGCCAATGACGTTCACCTTCTATAGTTATCATATTTGAAAGGACAAGGATGTCGCCTAGAGGGGGGGGGGTGAATAGGCGATTTAAAACTTTTCCAGTTTAGGCTTGATAAATGCGGAATAAAACTAGGTGTTTTAATTTAGCAAGCATACAACCTAAATATAGTAGGTTCACCTATGTGCACTAAAGAGCTCGGGTATAGAAATAACTGAGGCACGTGGAGACGATGATGTATTCCCGAGTTCCTCCTTTTGAGGGGATTACGTCTCGTTGGAGGGGTGTGAGTTTCAAACTCAAGATGCCACAAATGCCCTCACCCTATTCTCCGATGAACCTCGCACAAAAGCTCGGTTCACCTTTGACTATTGATTTCCTTTTGGGCGGAAATCAAGTCCCTTACAACAATCTTGAGGCACAACCCACAAAAGGATTGGGAGCTCCCAAGTGACCACAAAAGGTCTCAATCACCGTCTAGGGTCCAATGACCCAAGAGTAACAAGCTCATGAACTTTCACTTCCATGAATCCTCGTGGAGAGAGCAAACCGATGCAACAAAATGCAATGGCAAGAACACAAGAAGTGCTCAAGTCCTTCACTCCCAAATCCCACCAAAAGCAACTAATACTTATGGGGGGAGAAGAGAGGAAGAACAAAGGAGAAGAAACACCAAGAACTCCAAGATCAAGATCTATTAGGTTCCCCTCACTTAGAGGAGAGATGGATTGGTGAAATTGTAGATCTATATCTCCTCTCTCTTTTCCCTCAAAGATATGCAAGAATCATGGGAGGAATCGAGAGAGAGAGGCAAGCTTTCCAAGGTCAAAAATGGAGGTGAGAGAGGGAAATTTCGTGCTTGGAAGAGCTAGTCACTTTGGGGAAGAAGGGGCCTTTTATAGGTCCCACGAAAAAAGAGCCGTTGCAGGAAAAAATAACACCGTAGACTCCGGTCTAGGGGGTGGAGACTCCGGCCCTGGGTGGGTGGAGACTCCGGCCCAAAAAGTCTCCGGGGCACTTCCGCCCCTATACGGCTAGTGCCGTCCATGGGGACATAAGTGCCAAAGCCGGCATGCCAAAGAGTCGGTACCCCTGAGTCCGGAGACTCCGGATCGGTGTGAGCAAACCCCAAAAGGCACAGATCGAAATATTCAGATTTCTGACACAGACCGGAGACTCCGGTGTGTTTACACCGGAGACTCCGCCCTAAAAAACTGCAGAAACAGCCAACACGAAAACGAACATAAGTTTTGCATCCGGACTCCATTTTCGATGTTCTTGGGCTCGTTGGAATCACCACGACGAGCACGACAAGATTATGCAGAGAAACATCATAGTAAAAAGATAGAGGATAAGACCAAATATAGAAATATAAAACCTCTCTAGAAAATAACGACCGATAAGACCTCCAACATCAAAAAGCAACAAGATATTCATATGAAATCCATTTTTCATGAACTAGAGGTTGATATGGAGAAGAACACAAGCTCTAAATTCTCACGTGGATAAAAACCAAATAAGAACCAAGGAAGATGATATGCCAAGTATGCAAAGGTTTGAGCTCTCCACAAAGATGTGATCAAGTTACTCATTCGAGGGCCCCTCTTGATAGTACGGTATCTATCCTATAACCCGGTCTCTGAACTAACAACATAAAACCGGTAAAATAGAAATCCTATCAAGATCATACCTTTGCCTTGCGCATTCCACTTAAGTTAGATGATGACGATCTTGACTCTCTCAAGTTGGAACACTTTTCTTGATCATGCTTGCTAGCACATTGATACGTCCAAAACGTATCTACTTTCCCGAACACTTTTGCTGTTGTTTTACCTCTAATTTGTGTGTTTTGAATGTAACTAACACGGACTAACGCTGTTTTCAACAGAATTGCCCTGGTGTCTTGTTTTTGTGCAGAAAGTCAAGTTTCGGAAAAATTCCCGAAAAATATCCTGGAGTTCCTATTTTTCCAGAAGACACACGGAGCCAGAATATGAGACAGAGGTGGGCCACGAGGGCCCCACACCATGGGCCGCGCGGCCAGGCTGGGCCGCACCGGGGGGTGGTGTGGCCGCCTCAGCCACCACCTCACGTCCCCCTTTCGACTACTTAATCCACTTGACCTAAAAACCCGAGGAGGATCGACGCTTTTTCCAGAAACACTCCAGAGCTCCGCCGCCACCGAAAACCCTATTTCGGGGACCAGAAACGCCGTTCTGGCACCCTGCTGGGACGGGGAATTGGAGGAGATCATCGCCATCATCATCACCGACGCCTCTCCATCAACCATCCATGATTCCCCCATCCATGTGTGAGTAATCCTCGCTGTAGGCTGAAGGGGATGGTAGGGATTGGATGAGATCATTCATGTAATAGATATCAGATTGTTAGGGCATGGTGCCTAGTATCCGTTGTTAGTACTTTATGTCATTGTTGCAACTTGTTATGCTTAATGCTTGACACTTAGGGCCCGAGTGCCATGATTTCAGATCTGAACATGTTATTGTATCATGAGTATAATTATTGCTTTAGATCATATCTGCAAGTTGTTTACACATATTATTGTCCGGAACCCGAGGCCCCAAAGTGACAACAATTGGGATAACCGGAGGGGATGGCTATAATGTGAGGATCACATGTGTTCACGGAGTGTTAATGCTTTGCTCCGGTGCTTTATTAAAAGAAACACCTTAATTACCAGTAGTTTCCCTTGAGGCCCCGCTGCAAACGGGCTGGTAGGACAGAAGATGTTGTGCAAGTTTCTCATTGCGAGCACGTATGACTAAATACGGAACACATGCCTATGATTGATTATTACCTGGATACTTTATTATTATTTATCAGCAAATGCCCTACGCTTGACTATTATATGAATTATCTTATCCATGCAACGCCCGTTCATCCATCCCTATGCCTACAATATTTTAATCCTGCTGTCTACTTCAATTATTACTGCTGCTTTTATTTTACTGCTGCTATTATTTCACTACTTCTACTGCTATAAAACTGTTGCTACTGATAAACTGTGCCGAGCAAGTCTATTTCCAGGTGCAGCTGAACTGACAATTCATCTGTTAAGGCTTATAAATATTCTTTGGCTCCCCTTGTGTCGAATCAATAAATTTGGGTTTTACTTCCCTCGAAGACTGTTGCGATCCCCTATACTTGTGGGTCATCAAGACTATTTTCTGGTGCCGTTGTCGGGGAGCATAGCTCTATTTATAAGCTCACCTGAGAGTGATATTGTTCGCTGCAAATTACTCATCATGGGTAAACCTCATGATAAGAAGGTTCGCATACTGCCATCCACTACAAGGAGAGGTACAACTCTGAGTACTTCTGCTGCTCTTGATTCACCGTCTATTATAAGTCAACTTGTCACACCACCACATACACATGCTTCACGTGCTGCTACTTCTGCTGAATCTGAAAATACTTCTGAAATTTTTGATGATGCTTCTACTGTGCTTGATGAGAGTGGTTCATTAGGTCATTTTCTAGATGCTACAATTGCTAAGTCAAAACAAACTGAAAATGCTGAAACACCTAATGAAAGTCCCATTACACCTGTTAGTTCACCTGAATTAAGAGATCATACTAGTGATGATTTTGAGGAAACCTATGTTGAACTTGATGATGAATTTATTGAAGAATGCAATGCTTCTAAAGATGCTAGTGCTGTTAAAAATCTTGTTGCAATACGTGCTGTTAATTACAAACTGTCTCCTGATGCTAAGTTTGCTACATCTCCCATTGATATAAAAGATAAAGATTATGATTTCTCTATGGACTTGTCACATATTGTGGCGCCCCGACCCGACTGTTATACAGTGATACTGTGTCCCCGGTTATCCGATACCACCAGACATACTATCAAAGCATAATAGAGAGATCAAGACTTGTGGAACAACTGGCACATCACAGACTCTACGACACAAAACATATAGTTCAACTCTTATAATAGAGAAAGATAGCAAATGACAACCAGAGGTCACAGACCCAACATTACAACATGCGGAAGCGAAGTGTGTTGTTCTAAACAACAAGAACCAAATTATGACCTAAGAGGCCTACAGATAAACATCACAGCGCCAGCTGTTCCAGGATGTCCCAAGCTGCCACCTGGGAACCCCAGACTACCCGTCGACGTCCACAAAGAACCCACCTTCGAGATCGGTGAAGTCCTCCTCTGAAACAAAACAAACGACGTTGAGTTCGACGAACTCGCAAGATTAAGAGCTAATATATGCCCGATGAGGCTTTCAAAGTTATATGGCTATTTTGCATAAAGCTGATTTTATTTATGAAAACATAACTCAAAGGCATTGACTAATCAGAGTATTTTCAAAAGAGGTAAGAAGTACTCTTTTCTTTGACCACTTTACTCATCAACAACCACTGTACCTGTTCATCAAAGGCACCTCCCCGAATCACCCTCGAGGAAGCTCACCTTGCATATGTGAGTGGTACCTCTAGTACCCAGTTTTTAATCATTCCGTTAAAGTTATTCTATGATCCAACCTTCACTTCCCAAGTCGTCCATAACCGCGGACACGGCTTTTCGAAAAGATTTAACCCTGCAGGGGTGTACAAATGTTTGCCACGCGTACCGTCCGGCCCATTACCTGATCATTAGCTCTCTTCCGTGGAAAGCCGGCTGGGTGGGAGTGGTGTCGACTTCTCCCTCGTTAAGGACTTTCCAGGATCATCAGTGGCGGCAGGACTGCCAGGATCACAACACCCCGCCCCACGGCCACTCATTTTCCTAACACCACCATCCTCATACCATTCTCAGCCACCAACTCACGCACGCGCAAATGGAAGCCCGAACTAGAGGACCCTGGCTAGCCCCGCTCGAGTTATTTAGTCTATGAGGGTTCCTACAATGCATAGGCCTCACGCATGGTTGCACGCTCAGTCTTGGTTCAAGAGGTATAGAACTCGCACCTAGGCGGCGAGAACGAGACAAAGCACCACAACCACAGTGGCCTCTCATCCCCACCTTTAAGCATTTTATTATCCGTCACCACAATTTCCTCCACCAACAACCATTCATCTCATCACCTGTTTCCACCACAAACCATCCATCGTATAGCTATGCAATTTACTAAGCATGGCTAAGCATCAACATAGCATAGTAGGTATCTCAGGCCACAAAACAATCCTATGGATAATAGGAGGGAAAACAGGTATTGGCATCGGAAACTTAATGCAACTATAGGATACTCTAATCCAACAAAATTGACATTTAGAACCGCATGCAATATTATAGTGGAGAAAATATTTGCGGAAACATAGGATAAGATATGCTCAGAGGGGGATTACGCTTGCCTTGCTGATACGGCTGGTAGTACGGATCGTCACTAGATGGGGGTGGCACTTCACCTCCTTGATCTACCGATGCACAAACAACACCGGAAAAACAATCAACACAATGGCAATTGTGCAATGCATATAAGATGATGATGTGACATTTTAAATGCACCCTAGAAGTTTTGAACACGACCAACAAGTTAAATGGGGTCCCCATTATATTTATTGCATTATTTGGACTAAACCCCATATTTAAACTTAGTGATTAAATTACTACTAGAGCACATATTGTAATTGTGATCAATTATGCATGATGATAAAGATTTTGGATCACTCATGTTTTTCTGAGCATTTTGATATATTACAAGCATTTTTCAGATACACCGATAAAAAGTTACCATTTTAATAGATTTCCTTTTTGATATTACTTTTTGATGATTTATTTAATCAACAATATCATATTTATACATTTAGAGATTAAGGGGTGAAAAGAAAACAGAAATTTCAAAACTGTATTGAAATCCGGAATTTATTCCGGAAATTTCTGGGTTTTGTACCGGGTCATTCCGGGTTTTATACCGGGTCTGGCACCGGGTTTAATTCCGGGTCATTTCCGGGTATGAACCGGGCGAAAATGATCGAGTCCAGTACCGTTTTTCTTAATCCGGTATAGATTCCGGACCATTCCGGGTCTGGTACCGGGTGAATCCGGGTTCAGTTCCGGATAATTTTGGGTCTGACACCGGATTTGTCAACGCGACGAGAACGAACTAGAGCTACGGTGATTTGACGAAATAGAGGGAAAGGGAGGAAATGTAGCGGTGCATTAGGATGGTTAGCTCACCCTGAACTCGTAGGGATGCTTGGGGAGGTCGGAGATGAACGGAGATGGCCAGAATCGTCTGGAGAGCTCCGGAGGTGGTTTGCGGAGAACTTGACGGTGAGCTCGATTGCGGGCTTCCCAACTCGATTCCTTCGGTGGAGTGGTAGAGGACGACGAGGCGGAGCTATTGGTGGTCTTGGTTTCGCTCGGGGACTCCTCAATCAACGGCGTCGAGCTCGGCCATGGGAGCTAGCTTTTGGAGCTCTTTGGGGAGAGAAAAAAAGGAGAGGAGAGTGAGGATGGAGGGAGTGGGCTGGTTGGGGGGGTTTTCTCTCTTTCCCTTTAGTGTCCTTTTATTTTACACAAAAACCCCTGCGCTTTCGTTTTCCCCACAGACAAGTCCTTTACTCTTTTAATTTTAAAACCATTCAAATTTCCCTGATTTTCTTTAGGCACCAAAACATTTTAGAAAATTATGCCAAGATTTGGGGAGGCTCCCCTTAGCTTGTAGAAGCTCCACAAATTTTGGTGTGGCAAAAATAGAATGTTTCTGACATCCTTTGTTCATAGAGGTTTGAATTGAGGCATTTTGCTAAATTCGAAAGGTTGCTCCTTTGATAATTTTATAGCAAGTGCAAAATATTACTTGGCAGTTTGTTGAAACAAGTTTGCATTGTGGTTTTCCAATGGTGCTAAACCAACACAATTCCCTAACAACAATATTGATGCAAGGATGCCATGATGCAACGAACACAAAAGTGAAAATTTTACACAGGTTCTTAGGTTCTCAGTTTTGGGCTGTTACAACTCTACCCTCCTTACAGGAATCTCGTCCCGAGATTCTAAGTTTGCGAGAGGAATTCGGGATACTCCTCACGAAGACTAGACTCTCGTTCCCAAGTTGCTTCTTCCTCGGAATGATGAGACCACTGAATTTTGAGGAACTTGGTAGTCTTGTTCCGGGTCTTCCTTTCGGCTTCATCCAGGACACGGATAGGATATTCGCGATAAGTCAGATCTTCCTGGAGGTCTAGCTCTTCATGATTGACCCCATGGATAGGATCTTTGAAACACCGGCGAAGTTGGGATACATGGAAACACATCATGTACATTGGAAAGATGACCGGTAACTCCAACTTATAAGAAAGATCTCCTCGCTTGGCCAGAACGGTGAAGGGGCCAACATAGCGAGGTGCCAATTTCCCTTTGATTCCGAAGCGGCGAACGCCACGAGGGGAGAGACGCGGAGATAAGCTTTATCACCAATTTCATAGTGAATTTCCTGATGGTGCTTATCATAGTAGCTCTTCTGCCTAGACTGAGCAATCTTCAGATTCTCCCTTATGATTCTAACCTTCTCCTCAGCTTCATTGATAATATCTGGACCAAAGAGTGCCCTCTCTCCGGTCTCAGACCAATTTAGAGGAGTGCGGCATTTTCTTCCATAGAGAACCTCAAATGGAGCCATGCCCAGACTAGCTTGATAGCTATTGTTGTAGGAGAATTCCGCGAAAGGGAGATACTTTTCCCAATCCTTGCCAAAAGAGATTACACATGCCCTAAGCATGTCTTCCAAAACTTGGTTCACTCTTTCGGTCTGACCATCAGTTTGAGGATGGAACGCGGTGCTGAAGTTAAGACGAGTTCCCATAGCAGTTTGGAAACTAGTCCAAAACTTGGAGGTGAATAGGCTTCCACGATCAGAAATTATCTTCTTGGGAATGCCGTGAAGGACGACGATACGAGAGCATACAGGTCTGCCAACTTGGCAGCTGTAATGTCACACGAACGGGGAGGAAGTGAGCCACTTTTGATAGTCGATCAATGATGACCCAAATGGCATCATGTCCCTTTGGAGACTTCGGCAGACCAGTAATGAAGTCCATACCAATTTCATCCCATTTCCACTCGGGAATAGCAATAGGGTGAAGAGTGCCGGCAGGCCTTTGATGTTCAGCCTTTACCCGTCGACAGGTGTCGCATTCAGCAACATACTTGGCAATTTCTCGTTTCATACGAGTCCACCAGAATTGTGGTCGAAGGTCTTGGTACATTTGGTACTACCGGGATGAATAGAGAGAGGAGATTCATGAGCTTCTTGGAGGATCAACTCCCTCAATTTTCGTTTCTTTGGCACTACCAAGCGGTCACCAAAATAAACAACTCCGGATTCATTGACAGAAAACATTTGGCCTTCCCGCTAGCAATGTTCTCCTTGATTTTTAGAATACCCTTGTCACGCTTTGAGCATCCTTAATCTGGTCTACAAGAGTAGATTTGATCTCCAGATTTGCAAGGTAGCCGGAGGGAACAATTTCCAGGTTCAAACGGGCAAACTCTTCATAGAGGGCAGGTTGGGCCTCTTCAATCATCAGATTGTTGCAATAGGACTTCCGACTTAGCGCGTCAGCCACGACGTTTGCTTTGCCGGGTTGATAGTTCAGACTCACATTATAGTCCGTGATTAACTCCAACCAACGCCTTTGCCTGAGATTTAAATCCGGCTGGGTGAAGAGGTACTTCAGACTCTTGTGATCCGAGAAGATCTCGCAACGGTTACCAAACAGGTATGGTCTCCATTGCTTCAAAGCATAGACCACGCGGCAAGTTCTAGATCATGAGTTGGGTATTGAGCTCATGCGGCTTAAGTTGGCGAGAAGCATATGCCACCACATGGCCATCTTGCATTAGCACACAGCCCAACCTTGTAGAGAGGCGTCACAGAAGACGACGAAATCCTTGCTTGTGTCCGGCAGGACAAGCACAGGAGCGGACGTGAGCTTGGCTTTCAGTGTTTGAAACTCTCTTCAGCTTCGGCCGACCATACAAACTTTTTATCCTTCTTGAGAAGGTCAGTCAGGGCCTTGGCTATCTTGGAGAAACCTTCGATGAATCGGCGGTAGTAACCCGCCAATCCGAGAAAGCTTCGAATGTCCTTGACTGACATTGGAGTTTTCCAATCCAGAATGGACTGAATCTTGTCAGGAATGACAGCCACACCATTAGCGGATATCACATGACCAAGGAAGATGAGATTATCCAACCAAAACTCACACTTGGAGAACTTGGCATAGAGGCGGTGTTCTCGAAGTCTTGTCAGAACCAAACGAAGATGTTCCTCATGCTCTTCATTGGTTTTGGAATAGATGAGGATGTCATCAATGTAAATGACGACAAACTTGTCAAGATAATCCATGAAGAGAGTTCATGAGCCTCATGAAAGTAGCTGGAGCATTTGTGAGACCAAAGGACATGACGGTATACTCATATGAGCCATAACGAGTAACAAATGCCGTCTTTGGAATATCCTCCTTTCTGATTTTTATCTGATGGTAGCCTGACCTCAGATCCATCTTGGAGAATACCGTTGCACCAGCTAACTGATCCAACAGATCATTGATGCGAGGAATAGGATACTTGTTCTTGATTGTCACCGCATTCAACGGTCGATAGTCAGAGACTAGACGAGGCACGGTAGAATCCCTCTTCTTGACAAAGAGTACCGGACAACCCCAAGGTGAACTGCTAGGCTGGATGAACTCCTTAGCTAACAGCTGATCAATTTGCTCTTTCAACAGAGCCAACTCTTCCACCGGCATACGGTAGGGCTTCTTGGAAATTGGAGCGGTACCGGGAAGTAGCTCTATGACAAACTCCACACTTCGGTCAGGAGGCATGCCAGGCAACTCTTCCGGGAACACATCCGGGAAGTCACACACCACGTGTATGTCCTGGATTTCAGGAGGGGATTCGCCTTCCATAAAGCAAAGGAGAATCTCAGGTGATTGGGTACGATGGCGGACGGAGGTATTGATGTTGCAGGCCAATACTTCACAATGTCACCGGAAGGAGCGGTCACAGTAATGGTCTTGGCGGCACAGTCGAGATTAGCCTGGTATTTGGCTAGCCAGTTCATGCCCAGTATGACATCAATGCCTTTGGACTTCAGAGCTACCAAGGCATAAGGAAAAGACAAGGAACCTATATTAATCTGGACCTCAGGAGTAACCCATCGGTTTGCCATTTGGAACCAGGAGTAGCGATCACCAAGGACGGCTCATTTTCTCAACGGTATTTGTGGTCTTTTGCAAACGCTATGGATATGAATGAATGCGATGCTCCAGAGTCAAACAAAACTGTAGCTGTATTGCCGTTGATTCGTAACTCACCCATAAGAACGCCGGGGTCTCTTCAGCTTCTTCAAGAGACGTGGTTCAGGCGACCACGCACAATAGGTCCAGCCTTGCCAGTTGGAGTGGCAGGGGCTCGTGCAGGAGTTATCGCGAGAGGTGCCTTCTGGGGGCACTCCCTGGAGTAGTGACCAGCCTGGCCACAGGTGTAGCAAGTGACTCCAGGTGGAGCAGGTAGCATAGGACGGTACCCACTTCCGCCTATCCCAAGTGTCGAAGTAGTGGGGCGCGGAGGAGGTGGCCTGTATCCGGCTCTCGGCATGAATGGAGCACGAGGTACGCGCTGTAGGGACAAACACCCTGCGCTTCTTGCTCTCAGAACCCGAGGAACTCTGGTGGTCCCCATGTGCGGGCCTCTTGGAAGCTTCAAGTTCCTTTCTTCCTTGCTCAAGAGTGAAAGCCTGGTTGAACAGCTCCTGATAGGTCTGGAACCTGAAGGGCAATAGCTCATAGCGAGCTGCGGAGTCAGACCCTTGCGGAACAGCTCTTGCTTGTCAGCATCATTGGTCACGTCCCTTGGGGCGTAACGAGAGATGGTTGAACTCACGACCATAAGTGCGGAGGTCCATCCGTCCCTGTTGCAAATCCAGGAACTCCCTCCTCTTCAAGTCCATGATGGCTGGGGAATGTACTCCGCACGGAAGGCAGTGCGAAATCAGCCCAGGTGAAGACATGGTTGGCTGGAAACAAAGCCACATGGCTCTCCCACCAACAGCCAGCAGCACCAACCAAGAGATAGGTGGCAAAGTTGACTTGCTCGCCAATGGGACATGCAGCGCGGAGAACTTGCGCTCCAAAGCACGAAGCCAATCATCAGCTTCCAGTGGCTCCTTAGCATCAGCAAAGTGGGTGGCTGCGAGCGCAGGAACTCGGTGAGAGTGTTGCACTCGTTCCTCCGTGCATTCTGCTGCACCAACTGCTCAAGCAAGCGCTCATTGCGCCCACGGTTCTCCTCAATGGCCATCAAGACCTCAGCCATCGAGGGTGGTGGCGGCAGATCATCCTCATCATCATTGTGGTTACCGCGACCACCACGGCCTCCACGGCCTCCTCGAGCCATTCTGGAGATTTGACAATGACACAGTTAGTATCTTTCTCCGAATGGTCGAACAATAGCATTAGCGTCTACACAAGTACACAGACTAGGGACGATAATACTTTGCGAGAAGGAAAACAACAAGATAGAACTTGGGTCAAAGATCAGCATCATGTGCTACTAGTGAGAGTTAAGAAATCACAACTTAACACACTCTAGTTGACACAATCCGGGACCTTATGTTCAAGTCCGTGGGTTAAAACCCAAAGAAAGGATCAAATGATTGATTCGGTAGAAACATCTGAGTTGATTTGGATTGCAACGCAGCGGGAGCAACGTGACACATAACACTAAAGGTCGAACCCACCCCGTTTCTAATCATTTTGAAGTAACAGACGAGGAGTAAAACCTTTAAACTCAAATCGAGGTAAGATTGCTCCGAGATTAGAGGGTAACCAGATAAGGAGTAAAAAGAATCCTAAGATGGTTTTCACAACTCATTTTTAGGTTAAAAATATTTTCACAAACACTAGACTCAACATCGACCAGTAGAAGGGTTTCCTACAGGCAGTACTGCTCTGATACCAACTTGTGGCCCCGACCCGACTGCTATACAGTGATACTGTGTCCCGGTTATCCGATACCACCAGACACACTATCAAAGCATAATAGAGAGATCAAGACTTGTGGAACAACTGGCACATCACAGACTCTACGACACAAATCATATAGTTCAACTCTTATAATAGAGAAAGATAGCAAATGACAACCAGAGGTCACAGACCCAACATTACAACATGCGGAAGCGAATGTGTTGTTCTAAACAACAAGAACCAAATTATGGCCTAAGAGGCCTACAGATAAACATCACAGCGCCAGCTGTTCCAGGATGTCCCAAGCTGCCACCTGGGAACCCCAGACTACTCGTCGACGTCCACAAAGAACCCACCTTCGAGGTCGGTGAAGTCCTCCTCTGAAACAAAACAAACGACGTTGAGTTCGACGAACTCGCAAGATTAGAGCTAATATATGCTCGATGAGGCTTTCAAAGTTATATGGCTGTTTTGCATAAAGCTGATTTTATTTATGAAAACATAACTCAAAGGCATCGACTAATCAAGTATTTTCAAAAGAGGTAAGAAGTACTCTTTCTTTCACCTTTACTCATCATCAACCACTGTACCTGTTCATCAAAGGCACCTCCCCGAATCACCCTCGAGGAAGCTCACCTTGCATTGTGAGTGGTACCTCTAGTACCCAGTTTTTAATCATTCCGTTAAAGTTATTCTATGATCTTACCTTCACTTCCCAAGTCGTCCATAACCGCGGACACGGCTTTTCGAAAAGATTTAACCCTGCAGGGGTGTACAAATGTTTGCCACGCGTACCGTCCGGCCCATTACCTGATCATTAGCTCTCTTCCTTGGAAAGCCGGCTGGGTGGGAGCGGTGTCGACTTCTCCCTCGTTAAGGACTTTCCAGGATCATCAGTGGCGGCAGGACCAGGATCACAACACCCCCCCACGGCCACTCATTTTCCTAACACCACCATCCTCATCCATTCTCACCACCATCATCACGCACGCGCAAATGGAAGCCCGAACTAGAGGACCCTGGCTAGCCCCGCCGAGTTATTTAGTCTATGAGGGTTCCTGCAATGCATAGGCCTCACGCATGGTTGCACGCTCAGTCTTGGTTCAAGAGGTATAGAACTCGCACCTAGGCGGCGAGAACGAGACAAAACACCACAACCACAGTGGCCTCTCATCCCCACCTTTAAGCATTTTATTATCCGTCACCACAATTTCCTCCACCAACAACCATTCATCTCATCACCTGTTTCCACACAAACCATCCATCGTATAGCTATGCAATTAACTAAGCATGGCTAAGCATCAACATAGCATAGTAAGTATCTCAGGCCACAAACAATCCTATGGATAATAGGAGGGAAAACAGGTATTGGCATCGGAAACTTAATGCAACTATAGGATACTCTAATCCAACAAAATTGACATTTAGAACCGCATGCAATATTATAGTGGAGAAAATATTTGCGGAAACATAGGATAAGATATGCTCAGAGGGGGATTACGCTTGCCTTGCTGATATGGCTGGTAGTACGGATCGTCACTAGACGGGGGTGGCACTTCACCTCCTTGATCTACCGATGCACAAACAACATCGTAAAAACAATCAACACAATGGCAATTGCGCAATGCATACAAGGATGATGATGTGACATTTTAAATGCACCCTAGAAGTTTTGAACATGACCAACAAGTTAAATGGGGTCCCCATTATATTTATTGCATTATTTGGACTAAACCCCATATTTAAACTTAGTGATTATAATTACTACTAGAGCACATTATTGTATTGTTATCAATTATGCATGATGATAAAGATTTTGGATCACTCATGTTTTTCTGAGCATTTTGATATATTACAAGCATTTTTCGGATACACCGATAAAAAGTTACCATTTTAATAGATTTCCTTTTTGATATTACTTTTTGATGATTTATTTAATCAACAATATCATATTTATACATTTAGAGATTAAGGGTGAAAAGAAAACAGAAATTTCAAAACTGTATTGAAATCCGGAATTTATTCCGGAAATTTCTGGGTTTTGTACCGGGTCATTCCGGGTTTTATACCGGGTCTGGCACCGGGTTTAATTCCGGGTCATTTCCGGGTATGAACCGGGCGAAAATGATCGAGTCCAGTACCGTTTTTCTTAATCCGGTATAGATTCCGGACCATTCCGGGTTGGTACCGGGTGAATCCGGGTTCAGTTCCGGATAGTTTCGGGTCTGACACCGGATTTGTCAACGCGATGAGAACGAACTAGAGCTACGGTGATTTGACGAAATAGAGGGAAAGGGAGGAAATGTAGCGGTGCATTAGGATGGTTAGCTCACCCTGAACTCGTAGGGATGCTTGGGGAGGTCGGAGATGAACGGAGATGGCCGGAATCGTCCGGGAGAGCTCCGGAGGTGGTTTGCGGAGAACTTGACGGTGAGCTCGATTGCGGGCTTCCCAACTCGATTCCTTCGGTGGAGTGGTAGAGGACGACGAGGCGGAGCTATTGGTGGTCTTGGTTTCGCTCGGGGACTCCTCAATCAACGGCGTCGAGCTCGGCCATGGGAGCTAGCTTTTGGAGCTCTTTGGGGAGAGAAAACCATTCAAATTTCCCTGATTTTTCTTAGGCACCAAAACATTTTAGAAAATTATGCCAAGATTTGGGGAGGCTCCCCTTAGCTTGTAGAAGCTCCACAAATTTTGGTGTGGCAAAAATAGAATGTTTCTGACATCCTTTGTTCATAGAGGTTTGAATTGAGGCATTTTGCTAAATTCGAAAGGTTGCTCCTTTGATAATTTTATAGCAAGTGCAAAATATTACTTGGCAGTTTGTTGAAACAAGTTTGCATTGTGGTTTTCCAATGGTGCTAAACCAACACAATTCCCTAACAACAATATTGATGCAAGGATGCCATGATGCAATGAACACAAAAGTGAAAATTTTACACAAGTTCTTAGGTTCTCAGTTTTGGGCTGTTACACATATATTTATTGTTGAGAAAGAACCTTTTTGAGGAACTGAAAATGAAAGTGTTGTAGAACATATGAACACTCTTTCTACTTTAAGTAGTGTGTTTTCTGATGACATTAAGAAACGCAGTTACTTCATTACTAAAATATTTCCTTTCTCATTAAAGATGAAGCTAAAACTTGGTTTAACAGTTTATCTCCTGGATCCATTAAAAGTCCTATGGATTTGGTTAATGCTTTCTTCCAGAAATATTTTCCTGCTAGTGCTCAACATGCTGCTTTACAGAGAATCTTTAATTTCAAACAATTGGAAGCCGAGAAATTGCCTAAATCTTGGGCAAGGTTTTGTTCTTTACTCAGAGCTCGGCCCGGACATCAATTAGCTAAAAATGAACTTCTTGATATATTCTATAATGGACTAACTGTTGAATCTAGGACATACCTAGACAGTTGTGTTGGTTGTGTTTTCAGGAAAAGAACTCCAGATGAAGCTGAGGAATTAATGGATAAAATAAGCCAAAATCATGATGATTGGACTATACCTGAGCCGACCCCGATACCCACACCAAGAAGAGAGTAATTCTTGAACTAAATGATGAAGAAATGAGAGAAGTCAATAAATCTCTTAAAGAGAAGGGTATTAAATCTGAAGATGTGAAGAATCTACCAACAATAGAAGAATTATGTAAGCCAATTCCTCACCCATCAGTAGTTGAGGTACACTCTCTCCAACATTTTGATGATAGGATATTCCTTATTCTAAAACTCCTGATCAATGCTTAGATGAATTTGATAATTATATTATTAAGCAGGATAATTTTAATATGAGAGTGCAGAATCATCTGATGGAAAATTCTAGAGCTATGAGTAAATTGCATGATATTGTGGAAAGAACTTCTAATGATGTTAAAATGCTTATTAAATATTTCCATATGGTTCAAACTCAAATAGATCAACTCACTAAGGTACAAAAAGATCTGCTAGTTAATGCTTCTAGAGAAAATGAAAAACATGCTTATGGAGTAGGAAAAAGAGGAGGTGCTTCCACTCAGGATCCCTTGTATCCTGAAGGACATCCTAAAAGAATTGAGCAAGATTCTCAACTAGCTAGTACCCTTCTAAGAAAAAGAAGAAGAAGAAACATAAACATGTTGAAGAATCTCCTGAATCAATTAAAGAAAATGAGCATGTTAATGATCCAAATAGTATATCTATCTCTGATGCTGAAACTGAAAGTGGTAATGAACATAATAATGATAAGGATAAAAATGATGCTTCTGATAAAGAGGAGAGTGAAGATGAACCTGAACAGCATACTAAGAATAAAAGTATACTAAAGAAGATTTCATTGCTAAGAAGCATGGTAATGAGAGAGAACCTTGGGTGCAAAAGCAAATGCCTTTTCCTAATAAGAAACATAAATCAAAGGAAGAGGAACACTAATAAATTTTGTGAATGGATGAAAACCTTGTTTTTGCAAATTCCTTTGACTGATGCTATTAAATTGCATCCTTATTCAAAATATATGAAAGATATTGTCTCTAACAAAAGGAAAATTCCTAATGAGGAAATTTCTACTATGCTTGCTAATTACTCTTTCAATGGTAAGGTTCCAAAGAAACTTGGAGATCCAGGTATACCAACTATCCCATGCTCTATTAAGAATAATTATGTTAGAACTGCTCTATGTGATTTAGGAGCAGGAGTTAGTGTTATGCCTTTCTCTCTTTATAAGAGACTCAATTTAGAAAAAATGATACCAACTGATATATCATTGCAAATGGCTGATAAATCTACTACTGTTCCTGTTGGCATATGTGAGGATGTTCCTGTTCAAGTGGCTAATAATTGTTTAATATTAACTGACTTTGTTGTGTTGGAAATGCCTGAAGATTATAATATGTCTATTATTCTTGGGAGACCTTTTCTTAACACTGCAGGGGCTGTTATTGATTGCAACAAAGGAAAAGTAACCTTCAATGTTAATGACAAAGAGCATACTGTTTATTTTCCCAAAAAGCTGGACAAGATATATGGAGTAAATACAATAGCCAATCTTAGAACTATCAAAGTGGGAAGTATTGATTGCCCTATTTATGAACCTCAAGAAGGATTTCAAAGTATTATGATTGGATCTATTGCTATACAATTCAAGGTAACATGATTGTCTCATGTGGTCTAATTCTTTTATGTCATATAAAATTTATTTGGTGACAAACTGTGGAATAACTTTGATGCTTTTATCTTTGATATTTTTACTTCTAGTCTTCACTTGAACTTCAGAGGTGCCTTGGCATTTATGTTTTGCTCTACAAATAAAGGCAAGCGAGATACCACTTTATCATATCTTATTATGAACATTGCAATCCTGCAGATAGATTTATTTCATGTTATTTATTCTTAGTGTGTTGGTATCTTTTCATAGTTCACATAGCTACTAGGTGGCATTATCTACATTCCTTTATTATGAATTGCCTAAGTACTTGATCATATAGTGAGAATATTTACATCATATGAAGCAAATGTGTTCGTAAAAGTTTCTTTTATCGCACTCAGTTGTCAACTGAATCGCTTGAGGACAAGCAATAAGCTAAGCTTGGGGGAGTTGATACGTCCAAAACGTATCTACTTTCCCGAACACTTTTGCTGTTGTTTTACCTCTAATTTGTGTGTTTTGAATGTAACTAACACGGACTAACGCTATTTTCAGCAGAATTGCCCTGGTGTCTTGTTTTTGTGCAGAAAGTCAAGTTTCGGGAAAATTCCCGAAAAATATCCTGGAGTTCCTATTTTTCCAGAAGACACACGGAGCCAGAAGATGAGACGGAGGTGGGCTACGAGGGCCCCACACCATGGGCCCGCGTGGCCAGGGCTGGGCCACGCGGGGGGTGGTGTGGCCGCCTCGAGCACCACCTCGCGTCCCCCTTTCGACTACTTAATCCACTTGACCTAAAAACCCGAGGAGGATCGACGCTTTTTCCAGAAACACTCCAGAGCTCTGCCGCCAACGAAAACCCTATTTTGGGGACCAGAAACTCCGTTCTGGCACCCTGCCGGGACGGGGAATTGGAGGAGATCATCGCCATCATCATCACCGACGCCTCTCCATCAACCATCCATGATTCCCCCATCCATGTGTGAGTAATCCCCGCTGTAGGCTGAAGGGGATGGTAGGGATTGGATGAGATCATTCATATAATAGATATCAGATTGTTAGGGCATGGTGCCTAGTATCCGTTGTTAGTACTTTATGTCATTGTTGCAACTTGTTATGTTTAATGCTTGACACTTAGGGCCGAGTGCCATGATTTCAGATCTGAACATGTTATTGTATCATGAGGATAATTATTGCTTTAGATCATATCTGCAAGTTGTTTACACATATAATTGTCCGGAACCCGAGGCCCCAAAGTGACAACAATTGGGATAACCGGAGGGGATGGCTGTAATGTGAGGATCACATGTGTTCACGGAGTGTTAATGCTTTGCTCTGGTGCTTTATTAAAAGGAGCACCTTAATTACCAGTAGCTTCCCTTGAGGCCCCGCTGCAAACGGGCTGGTAGGACAGAAGATGTTGTGCAAGTTTCTCATTGCGAGCACGTACGACTAAATACGGAACACATGCCTACGATTGATTATTACATGGATACTTTATTATTATTTATCTGCAAATGCCCTACGCTTGACTATTATATGAATTATCTTATCCATGCAACGCCCGTTCATCCATCCCTATGCCTACAGTATTTTAATCCTGCTGTCTACTTCAATTATTACTGCTGCTTTTATTTTACTGCTGCTATTATTTCACTACTGCTACTGCTATAAAACTGTTGCTACTGATAAACTGTGTCGAGCAAGTCTATTTCCAGGTGCAGCTGAACTGAGAATTCATCTGGTAAGGCTTATAAATATTCTTTGGCTCCCTTGTGTCGAATCAATAAATTTGGGTTTTACTTCCCTCGAAGACTGTTGTGATCCCTATACTTGTGGGTCATCACACATGCTAGATGAAGACTCCTCCAAATACTCCCCCATACCCATTATGGTTCATGTATCCATTGCAAGCTTCAATCAAATGATATCTTCCGAGATGGATCATATTGAACTTGCACTTCATCTTCTTCTCTTAACATATAGGATGGCTTGGAGATAAACATGAATGTTCCCTCAATCTTCTTTTCCAATCCATAATTTACCATGTAAGCTTCTAGAGTCCATGTAACATCCCAAATTTGGGAACTAAGAAAAACTTAGTTTTACAAGACCAAAATTTAGAACCAACAAAAACTTTTTGAAATGTTTCACTAATGATTGTGTTTTCCTTCCCATTGCTATGATTGAACTTGTGTGACTTGTTGTTTAGGTTGTTTGACTAGTAAAAATAAGTCCCAACCAATATAAAAACATGTTTAAACTTTTGTGATCATGTTATGACAAGAATGTATTCCATATATCTTTTCCATTCTTATTTTGGCCATAGCCCATTTCATTGATGCTTGGTTTAGCAACAACTAAAAACCCATTATTTGAGAAAGTAAAAGTGATTTCCAAAATTATGTGTTCCCAAAAATATGGAGATCTATATGTTATCTCCTATCTATTTTTCAACCTTGATATTTTGCATGTGTATGCAACTCCCATTTTATACACTCTTATTTCCACTCCATTTGAAAATAACACTAGTGGGAAATATATTACCCCACATATTTCTCTTTATCAAATCTTTTGAAAACTATTAAGTTATGAGTTGAGATATTCTTTAAAACATCATTTTCCATGTGGACATTCAGGTCTAAGCAGTATTGAATTCCTGAAAACCTATCCAACTACCTGTTTTTAGCCTATGATTTTAATTAGCTCAAATATCCAATTTAGTGATTTTGTGCTTAACATTGTTCCCTGATGTGTGGACTGCAAATCCATGTCCTTAGTTTGAATTTTGTAGTTTTGGAACCATTAGATGCATGCTGGTTTTTGTGGCAACAAATTAAGTCAGAAAAACAGAGTTTTGGAAAACAGAGAAAAACAAAATGATACCATATGTTCATCATGTTTCCATAGTCTTGCACATTTTATAAAAATTATTAAAAATGTGTTTCTGGATGTTTACAACATTCTTAACAATGGGAAGTTGGAATTTTTACAATTGGAGGTCATTTGCTATGTTAATCATGCATGAGCTTTTCATTAGTTTTAACAGTTTCTCAGCACTTAGGAAATTTTGCTAAGTCCTATTTCTGAACTTTACTGAATGTTGCTTCGGTACCAATTTGATTGCTTCGAATTGTTTGTTTCTAGAGTGAATTAGGAAGTGGAGTTATGTCCTAGCTATGCACTGATGCACCACCATCCTATCCCTGCTGTGTGTGCCCTAGTGGTTGACTAGAGAGAGAGAGGAAGAAGAGAGAAGAGGAGGCCGAGGAAGGGGAGACAGGAGGGGACAGCTTCCTCCCCAGCCGCTCCACCACTCCCCGACCACCTCCACTGTACCTCGCCGCTCGACACGTTCTTTGCCCCGCCGCCTGGCTTGCTTGCTTGCCCCCGGACCCCCCAGAGCCCTCTGCTCGACGACGTGCACCGCCCATCTTCACTGCCCGAGGAAGCCCGAGGTGTTCCCGTGCATATAAGCCACCCCTCACCCTCTGCTCTCGCCACCAGCTCTCACACACACCCAGCACACTCCACACACCACTCATCCATTCCCGCTCGCTCTCTGTGAGCGAGACGAGGAAGAAACCTCGTCGGAGCCCGTGCGAGATCCACCCGGAGGTCGCCGCCGCTATAGCCCTCATTTCTCCGCCATTGCTTCCCTATCTTGTTCCCTGGAACCTCACGAAGGTCCCTGACATCTTCCTCGAACCATTTGCATGCAGCAGCGGCGCCGCCATCCGAGGCGACGACGAGCACGTCCGCGACCGCGCCGGTGCATGTGAGCGCCGCCGCTGTTTCTGCCGCCTCCCCGCCTCGGCCTCGACCTCCAGAGACCCCTGCATCACCTCCCCTACCCCGTACGCCGTCCCTAGGTGAGCCACACGAGCACAGCGCCATTTCTGGACCTCCTACCTTGCTGTGTTCGTGCTGAGGAAGCAGACGAACAGCAGCCGTCGAATCTCAGATCAACGGCCACAGTGCGTTCCCGCCCTATTTAAAATTTTCTGAAAACGGTTAAGTCTGGGAAAAACAGTATTCACTAGCTCACTTTAGAAATCTTTTCGCGACGATCCACTTTACCAAAAGTGGTAAATTTGGGCTCGTTGGAAAGAGTAAAGTTCTCACTTTCACACAATACAAATAGAGTTTACTTTTGATTAGTCTAAGTAAGTTGAGCTTCTGACTAATTAGCTATTCAGTGTAGTTCTTCTGTTAGTGTCTGAAGCTGTTAAAACATGCTGTTTTCTATTGAACTTTGTGATCAACCTTTATAAGTTTTTGCAGTAAATCTTGTTGCCTTATTTATTGTGTTAGAAGTACTTTCTTGTCCCACCAGTAGATTATCAAGGTGAACCTTTTACTGGTGGAGATCATCCAGAGAAGAGGGCTAGTTGAAGTGTTGTTTCTGAAACTTTAACAATTAGCTATTTTCCACTGCAAGTTATACTTGTTTGGATAAGACTAAAAATTAGAAACCAAATTGTTTTGAAAAGAAGACAGTGAGTACATTGTAAGTATACCAGCCATGATCCAAATGGATCAATGGATGATTTAGGACAAAAATGACAAAAGGGTATCCTGTTAAACCTAAAAACCTAATAATCTAAATATAGCTCTGGTCTCACCTTGAGACTTCAATTACTATAGTTTGGTTTACCCAAACTTTAGGAACTAAAATGTTCTGAAAAGGATTTCAAACGGTCTATCCAACCCCACTGGATGGAATCCATTTGGAGTTATAAATTGCTTAGGGTAAAAATGACAAATCAGCTAGTTATAAAACTTCGAACAAAACTTGTAAATTCAATATCTTTTTGAATACTTATTCAAAAATTACAAGTAAGGTATCAAAATGCTCAGAAAAATGTGAACTATCCAGTAACCTCATCCTCATGCATGTTTGAACACAATTACAGTACTGCACTTTGGGAAGTTAAGAAACTCATTAAGACAACTTGAATTACAGGGAATAATTATTGGCTTAACTTTTGTCGGAAGTATTTCCTGTTTAAATAAAGGTGCTTGTTGTTCATCTTTGCCTAAGATAGTTTTGTGATCTATGTTCCTAGCAGGTATTAGTATAATGCCCTTGTAAGAATAGATCTTAGCTTGGTGCTTGAATGATTAGTTGATGCTTGTGGTTTGTTACTTGGTTGTGTAACCCTTGTGGTTTGGTTTGCTTACTGAGTGTTGTTTTCTTTTCATTGTTGCGACGCTAGATATAAACGATACCAGAGTGGTCTTTGGAAAGGAATTATTAAAGAAGAATCAGAGTTTATTTCTTGATCAGTGAGAAGAAGTACAGGAACATTATGCTGGAATCAGGCAAGCTACTCCCTGAGCTTGCACCTAAATACATATGCATCTACTTTGATCAAACGATTTACTCTTAAGTCAATGATTTACAAAAACCTTTTCAAAAAGTATATGGATATTATTTTGCCACCCTATGTAGTAGCTTATATAAAACTTAGGATGGGAAACAATGATGTTTATTCAAAACTCCTTTAAAAAGACTTGTGTGGTTATGGAATACCGAGATGTCGGTGTGAAAGAAAGAAGTGGAGAATAGTGATGTTTATGAAAAATGCACATTGTGTCCTAGTACTATGACAACCAATCTTACCCTGTGCGACCACATCTACCCACATATGGGAAAGGGCGTAGTCATATAATTTGCTCATATTAGTATGGGATGCCTCAACAACGAGGATGACCTCGTTCCATGAGGGGATGGTTTGGTGACCTACCCCTGACCTGGGTCCTAACACGTTGGTGGGAGGATTGAGGGGTTCGCTCGCCGGGCAGAACTACGAGTCCTCACACTTGGGGTTTCTGTTGGGAAATTAGCCTGAGTGTCGATGGAAGTTTTCGTAGCGGCAGGGTCCTATACTAGCATGAGCAAAGGACAGGCTATGGTCGGCGGCTTACTTCGCATACACCTTGTATGGCGAGACGTGGCAGACACGATGAGTTGCCGGATGGATGTGTGAAAAGCGTGCTACCTCTGCAGAGTGTAAAACTATTCGAATAGTCGAGTCCTCGGATATGGACAGTTGGGAGGCTGTCCTAGACCATGTGCAAGTTTTTGGAAAAACTTTAATTTTAAAAGAAACTAAAGTGGAGATGATGTTGCATACCTATACCAATGAGTTGGTATGAGGTTGTTGAAGTTAAATGGACCATGTTGAGATATGGTCGGAAGATAAAAAGGAGGAGTTTTGGGGAAATAAACAAAATGGTGATTCTCCGGGAAAATGTTTTAAAGGAAACCTCTTACCTTTTTAAACAAAGATATACTTTTGGGAAAACGTTTTAAAAGAGACTTTCCACAAAGACGGATTTATGGGAAAAAGTTCCAAAAGCCTTCTTTCTTTTTTTTCAATTAAAGTTTTGGAGATTTCAAACAAAGTTTTATTTAAACAATGAAAGGAGTAGTGTATGCTCACTTCGGGGGTAGTTTGCGAGTACATTCAAATGTACTCATATTGGTTTCGTCCCTGGCTATTGTCTTAGCCAGGTATTAAAGGAGGACAGTTCGAAGAAGAAGACTTCACTGACGTCGGTGCGAACTAGGGCGCTTGTAGGGTTGGCAAGTGACTTGGGCTCCACGTTGATTTGGTGATTTCCGCTGCGAGTACCTGATGAAGTTATGTCTTCAATCAAGTAAGTACATTTATTCGGTACTTAAGGGTGTTCTGTGGTACCAATTCGAGTTATGTGCAACAACAGGCTAATCATGGGATTGTTTCAGGAAACATAACGAGTATCTCGGATACCTAATCCGGGGTCCTCACAGTCCAACACATAAACTGCTTTCTTTTCCTATGGACAAGATCTATAAGGATATCTCAATATAAACATTAGTCAATAAGGATTGTTATTAATTACCAAAACCACGCATGGGGCAACATTCAATTTCAATATTGGATTAGGAGTTTTGAATAAGAGATTTTGTAATCGTTTTGAGAGTGATTTTGATTAGTGTGTTTTGCATCTTGCAAAATAGTTATTCATATATGTAATGGAACAAGCCAGTTGTTTTCGATTATGAATAAGTTCTTGTTATGATCACATTTCGGTTGCAAATAAGTTATTCGCATAATAATCTCGATGATGACGCATTGGACATTTATAAAATCAGGAATGCTAAAATAAATATCCAAAGTTGATAATGATATTGTTTCAGAAACAAAAACCACCGAATTTTTAGTCATATTAGCGTCATAATATATTTCTACATACTTCGATCTATTGAACATATATGTGCCGAGTCTAAGGAGACGAGATGATTGAAATATCCAAATATTGATATGTCAATATGTGAGGGAATTAAAATTGAAAATCATACTAGATGATTATTAAATTAAATAAGTGGTGAATATCGTTATTTCAAAACCTTCTCTGTGATTCTAAGTAAATAAACGTATTTACTAAAAGAAACATTAATCTGAAAATGTTTGATAAGATCAAAAAGATTTTTCAGAAAGAAAAGGTGGATATTAAAGAAATCGGATTCACATGATTTGATCAAAAAGGGGACAGTGATTTTTCAATTATGGTTTTAGCATAAAGACCTGTGAAATTTTGTTCCACAAATTATAATAATAGGATACACATCAAACACGTTGATTTGTATAAATATTATAATCATACTCTATTTTAGATAAAGTATGGTCTTTAGAAGTATCTCTTAAGGTTTAAATATTACTTAGAATTAGTAGACATCCACTTTAGATAAGGGTTTTTCATCTTAACTTCGTGTCCAAGATGGATCATATTGAACTTGCACTTCATCTTCTTCTCTTAACATATAGGATGGCTTGGAGATAAACATGAATGTTCTCTCAATCTTCTTTTCCAAGCCATACTTTACCATGTAAGCTTCTAGAGTCCAACACATAAACTGCTTTCTTTTCCTATGGACAAGATCTACAAAAATATCTAAATGCAAACATTAGTCCATAAGGATTATCATTAATTACCAAAACCACACATGGGGGCAACATGCACTTTCAATCTCCCCAATTTTGGTAATTGATGACAATCCCTTTTACGAGGGTTTATATAATGAATTTAAGCAGCCATGCAACACAAAATGCAAGGATGCAAGAGAACAAAGCCAAGTTCCCTAAACCCTCTAAATTTCTCCCCATTGGCATCCATTGCCTAAATTGGTGAAAAATTAAGAAGGCCAATATAATAAGAGCTCCCCCATAATGTGTGCATTTCTCATGATATGAGTGAAATCAAATGCACATATCCAATGACGAATAGATGGAGGGAGATCAAACTATATCGGGGATCCAAAAATTGCAAAAGAATATCAAAGAGAAAGATGCTTCGACGAAAGAAGCAAGCTATCAGAAGGATCTGAAAAGTGTTATAAAAAAATAAGAGGGAACTCCCCAAGGTACGTGCACAAAGTAGGATTTACATTTCAATATGGTGTGCACAACATGGAATCCTCACTCCCTCCTAGATAATTCAAACACAAACAAGAGCAAGAGTGCAAAGATGACAAAAGAAGCAATGCAACTTGCAACAAACAAATTGTTGAGCAACAAGAGTAAGAAGAGACAAATAAAGACTTGCTCAACTGAAAAAGATGGATGTGATATAAAAAGGCATTTTAGGAGACTATTACAAAGATGAGCGAGCATCAACATAGTCTTTCAAAATAGGAGGCATATAATGTATATCATGTCTTTCAAGTACACACACCCAAAGAACATAGCAAATAGGTCCACAAGCTTATTAAGATGCAAAAATATACCAAGTGAAAAACAAAGCTTGTGCCTTTTAGAGACCACCAAAGAATCAAAAGCAATAAAAGGTGGTCACTACAGAATTGGAATACCAAATAAAGATGTAACTACTCTCATGTGTAAAAGTTTCTAAGTAGACACCGATCATGAAGATATAAGTCCACAAAGAAACATGCACACACAAAATAGGTACAAAGGTAAAGAACATGATATCCAAGAGGAAGTCATAAATACACCAATAAGATCTTTGATTAAAAGCATAGCACAAGGCCCAATTTTATCTTAAAGGAATATAGATGAACTCCCAACACACACTCATCATAGCACCAAAAAATATCCACAAGGGAAAGAGGTTAAAGATGGGATGCTCCGAGTAAGATAACAAGTTTCACAAAAGGCAAATGATTTTGAAAAACTCATCAATAATGCATATGCGAGACATAGAGTAGAAAGTGCTAGATTAACATATTTGGGATTGGTGAATCATGAAATGATTATATATATATTCCCCTTGATATGTAAACATCCCGGCTTGCCCACATTTGCAATAAAGTTGGTTTGCAAGTACCAAATGAATTGCAACAAAAGAGATTCATGCCATGAAACAACCTACACAAGGCTGAAAGCTAGAAGTGTATGCATGTGGTAGATACTTGTTACCGAGATCGCATTGTTGATGTAGAAGATAAGAATTCACTATCAGCCGAGCTTGACTCCAATAAGCACATGGCGATAACACCTTTCTTGTAAATGAGACAAGCTTCCAATGCATCTCAAGTATAACTAAAACAAATTCAAGTACAACATGGTCCCCAAACTCATTGGGTCAAAGTAGTTAGAGCAACTACAATACATAGGATAAACTCCACATAAATATGTGCATATTGATATGAAATTGAGTTTCATGGACATCTTAGCCATCTAGGATTTGATGGAGTTTATCCTATATATTGGATCAACAAAAATACGCAAGCCATAAGATATACATATAGTAAATATGCATGCACAAGACTTTTAAGAACCAAATGAGGTACAATTTGGACAAAACACCAATTAAACCAAGAAAGCACACACAAGTGTGACAAGAAAACGAATTGCCCAAATTATATCAAAGACCCAAATCAACATATGATTGAAGGTACCGATTTGAAAGATACCAAATGAAAATAAGAGCAAGTTGTAACATCCCAAGTTTTTCAAAAAGTTGAAAAATCAGAAAAATTTAAAACTTTCGAAAACTATTATGTATTTCGCTTTGAAAAGAAAATCATGCATGCATTCATCATCATATTGCATTGTTTGCTTTTGGTTATTTCAAAAGTGGGAAATAAATTTCCACTTGAAAACATATTTAAGAAAATATATTAGTAGAGCAATTATGCTCCAATTTTCTTTTGACTCTTATATATTGTTCTTTTAATGTTTGCTTGTGATTGTTTGTATTTGTTGAAATATATTTTTGCAAAACGTTTATCTTGTGGTATTTAAGTCTTATTCAAGCCACATTTGATTGTTTTAAAACCTATTTTTAAATTTGACATTAAGTGTCATATTATTTATTAAAAACCAAGTTTGGGAAATCAAAATGATCTCTTTTTGAAAAAGTGTGTTCGGCTAAGTTTTGTTTGTATGTATTAAGATTTATTCTATTACTTACCTATTCTCTATTTTCAAATTTATAGTTTGCTTTTAAAAGAAAATGTTTATTTGGATTTTAAAATGAGTTTTGAATTCATTTTGAATTATCAAACCCTTTTTAAACAGAATGAGTTTTTATGCAAATTATCCTTTGAGTGATATGTAATATTATTACTCATATTTTGCTTTGGTTTAAAATATAATTTCAAAAGGAATTTATAAAACCCTATAGTTTTCAAAAGACATTAATATGTCCAAAATTCATTTAAACATATTTCAAAAATTTAGTAGACAAAATGTTTTGGAAAATATTATTTGAGGTTTTCAAATTAAAGAGTTGGTTTTTACAAAACTATAGAAATTGGTTTGACTTAATTTGGTTTTGTATTTAAAAAGTTATTAAAGTTTTTAGGAAAAGAAAAGAAAAGCTTTTGAACAAAAAAAATAGGACGCCGCTAACTGCCGCACCCCGCAGCGCGCAACGGCCCAGCACCAGCCCAAGCCCACCCGCGTCCCTCTCCTCTCACTGACGAGCCGGGCCCATCGTGACGTCATCGTGACGTCACCCTACCATCTTCAACCTCCGTCCGAGATACGCGCCGGGAGATCGATCCATCCACGACTCGAATCCGAGCCGTGTTGGCCACGAAATCCGCCCTCGAGCACCCCTATTTATACCCCAGCCGCCGCCGCATCTTTCCCCCACGAACCCTAGCATCTCCGCCCCCAGGCTGCCCACAATCGCCGCCGCCGTGCCGCCATTACCGCCGCCGATCTTCGCGTTTTCCGGTGAATCTCGACCACCTCGAGCTCTCTCCCCTGCCCCGTCTTCTTTGTGACGTCCGTGCGCACCACCTGATGTCCGCGTTCGATTTTTTTTGCCGCAGCAAATCGACGAGTCGGTGATCGACCCGATCTCACCGGCGCCGCACCACTGTCCGGCCGCTTCTACACGCCGCGCGAGGACGCGATCGACCACGACGCCACCACCATCCTCCCCACCGTGACGCGCCGCGCTCCGTGGAGGCCTTCCCCGAGCCCCTGCACCTCCGGAGCCTCATCACCACCGACGCCCGAGCCGCCGGCCGCCGTCCTCGCCATTGTTCCGGCAGCCCGCGCCGCCAAGGTACAAACCCTAGATCCGAACCGTCCGATCAAAAATCAACGCTGTAGATTAGATCCATCCCGTGTATGCCCGCTTGTCCACGTCCGTCCGCGTCCGCATCGCCCGCATCCGTCCACGGAGAAGACGCGCACCTATCAGGAGATGACACGTGGCCAAGGACTCCAGCGCAGAAGATTCTTTCCGTTTTCCTTACTTTTAAGCCCCTGCATGTTACAGATAGGTCCCTGCGAATTAAATTGATCATTAATTTTTGTTGACTTATCCAAAAATTATAAAAAAAATATATCTGGGTAGCTTATGATGTGTAGAAACTTTCTAGCATGTTTAATCTAGGGTTTGGTCGAATTAATTTTGTTTAATTCTAAAAAATGGTTTAATTGATATTTTTTGGCTATATTTTAAGTTTAAAAATAGGTTTTAAAGTATTTTCTTTTGCTATAATTTTATATGACTAAGTTCTGGCCGTAGGGTTACTCTAGTATTTTTGTAGAAGTGTTTTTCTACGTTGTTGTAATTAAATAATGTTTAAAATGCTTGTTAGGTGTTAATTTAATAATTAAAATTGATTAAAATTATTCTGCACCATATTTTCGACTAGAAAATTTGACTAAGTCTTTATGACCATGTTAGATGCAAAATAACTTAGATTTGTTCCACCTCTCCCACAAAAGTGTTATTTCTTCCTTAGAAATTATTTGGATAAAATTTTAATAATACTTTTCCTTAGCAAAAATTAGCACCTTTTAATTGGTTTACTTTTCCTTAGGATTATTTTTGATTTATTGTCTTAACCTTTATTTCTCTTAGTGGAAATTTTCGAATCTTATGTTGTGACCTTGGTCCTTAGTCATTTTTGGACCATCTTGTGTGCTTGCATTTCCTTAGAGCATTTACATAAACATGGCATGCATAATTAAGTCCTTAGTATTATTTTATAATTTCACATGACTTGCCTCCTTAGAAGTTTTGGAGGATGCATGTTAGCTCTTTTGACTCTCCTAGTCAAAAACCACTAAGTTAGAAATTAGTGGAAATCAAAGAAGGACTTAGCATGAAAACAAGACTCCAGGAGCATCTCCAAGAAGAAAGGACTTAGAAGAAATCAAGAGGAAGTTCATGAAGACCAACCAGCTACAATTTCTAAGTCTTTCTTCCCATTCTCTTTTTACTTCTTCTTCTCTTAGACTTCATAGTGACTAAGTTATATTCAAGACCAATCTTGATGCTGCCAACAATCAAGTCTTCAGAACCATCAAGTCTACAAAGTGCAATGAAGTCATCGCAAGGAAAGCTACAAGGAAGCAAGGAGAAGATTCTTGGAAGACCAACTACTTTATTTCTATCTTTGCTTTCTTTCTAAGTTTTGTCTCATTTTGGACATAGACCAAGTCCTTGGTGTTTAAGACTAAGTTCATAGAGTGCTATTTGAAGATCAATGAAGCTGCAAAGGAGTTGAAGAATTATTCGAAGACCAAACTTGTGAAGACTTAGAGTAGCCTTACAACCTTCAAGTGGAGGTTTTATCAAATTTATTTTACTCTATCTTGACCTTGCCTTAGTTGAATGAGATAATGTTATTTTGTTGTCTCCCCCTTATTTTGTTTTGCTTGTCTTTCATACCACATTTCTTTGTATCATCCTGCATCGCATGCACATCATAATTTTTTTTTAAGTGTTGCATTTATGATTGTATGTTTATTTGTGATTTGTTTGACTTGTTAGAAATTCCGGAGAGAGACGAAAGTGGTTGCAACTGCTACACCTGTTCTTCTGTTTGCCGAGGCAAGTGGCACACCCCCATAAATTTCCTAAGTATTTTTATATGCATTACTTAGTGTATTTCCTTATATGCATGTGTTGGATAGTATTATTGCTATATGCTAAATCCACCATACCTTTACTCTAGTTGTGTCTAGAATCCCCTTTGATAACTTAGTAGAATATTTGATGCTATGCAAATGTGTTTTCCTTAAAATTTAATTCTACTAAGTAATTTATCACCTGGGTGGACTTGGTTATGAAAAGATGATGGAAAGGTTGAGTGTCATCTCTTAGGGGTGACCTCTAAGGGATGGTCACTTGTGGTTGCCACCCAGGGTATTAAGGGGCCAATGTTTTCTCCAAGTGAAGATTGCTTCCCGTGCAGCCATTAGTCATATGGGCTCTGGCTAGATGGATTAAGTTGCGTGGACTCGTCCCGACTTGACAGGTGGTGGTAGAATGGTTAGAATGGGAGCGCGTCAAGTCGGTATGGGATGGGAAAATGCTTCTGAAAAGTCTCGTCTCAACTCTCTCCTTTTCCTTAGCACAATTTGAGTGCTTGAGGATAGTTTGGGTTTGTTGGGTCTAATGGTGAAAGTGCACAACCTCTGCAGAGTTAAAAACTAAGTACTTAGCCGTGTCCCCGGTTACGGACAATTTGAGCAGCTGATCAAGGATTCAACGGAGGCTTCATCATTCCAATTTTGAAAGTAAAACTTGATGGTGAACAAGGGTAGATGAGACTATGGTCTTATACCATATCGTCTCCAACTTTTGAAGAAAATGTTTTACAAAGTGTTAGGCAAAATTGGCTTTTATGCAAAATAGCCTTGAAACTCCACCAGCCAAATATGCATATAGGCTATTAGAGTTATTCCATTAAGTGTCCACATAGTGTCACTTGCCAGATCCATTTTTAATGGTTCTGACCCACTCTGTTGCAAATTTTTATTTGTTGCAGATTGTTCTGACGACGAGTGAGTTTCGTTAGGGGGTTTCGAGTCTGCAACCAACATGTTTTCGCCTGTGGCACATGCAAAGGATGAGGACTCCATGAAGATTATTATTTCCGCTGCTTTACTCTTTCAAGCTAGCTATATGCTATGCAAGTTGTAACGAATATTTTACCAAGTCTGGATCATTCGATGTAATAATGATACTTTGTTGTGATACTACATCTTAAACTGTGTGTGCAAATGAAACGATCCAGGGGTTTGCACTATACACAGGTACCTTGCCAATTTCTAAGTGCAGGTACGCTACAGATGGTATCAGAGCACTGTGTTGCCTGTAGGTTCGAAACCCTAAGTCTGGTTAGAAATAAGAAAGCCCATAGGACAAAATTTATTTGCTTTTTGTCTAAAAACTTGTGATATCATTCTTGTAACTTCTTAACTATTCGCGTTCTAAATGCCTTCTCTTATTTATAGATGTCCCGCCTCCTGGAATCACTCAAGAAAGGTCCAGCAATGACCATGACCTTGGAATGTGAGACTGAGTTTCCAAAAGCTTTGAAGGACCTCATGTTGAGCATGGGACTTGAAGGAGCAGCAGTCTACAAAGGATTTCCTTTCAAGGGTGAAGGTCAAGAGTACTGGTGGGTACAACTCCATCTATACAAGAACAAAGACGATGACCACAAGACCAAAGGTTGCTACATGTTCACAAACCCAATAATTCGAACATCATTCTTTGATTCAGCAAGAAGTGCAGCATGGGAGGCCATCGAGCACCTTGGAGGAAGACTTCAATTTAGACTTCACAACACTCAGAAATACCTTGATGAACTCAATGGAATAGAGGAAGAACTCGATACACTCAAGAAGTAGATAGAATAGACCCCCTTATGTATTAGAATAAAGAAACCATGTTGATGTATTGACCTATCAAATTGTGGTATGGCAGTACTATCATATTGTTTCCCCATATCCTAGGTGTACTTCGATCCAAAAACGACTAGTGTGGTTTCTCAAAGGTTTGTGCGTTTTTATCAGGTGTGGTTGTTTGTGTCAAATTGCTTGTATGGGTAGGAATATTTCTTCTAGATCTGTCTATCTTTTGCTCATCTATGCTTAAACCACAGATGCCTCCCCGTCGTGACAACACCACCAACAACAACAACAACAACAACAACGAAGCCATGATGCAACAGATGATGGCAGCCCAGACTCAGCTGATGACCATGATGGCCCAATTCATGGCAAATCAACATGGACCACCACCACCACCCCCTCCCCAAGTGGACAGACTTGCCAGGTTCCTTAGGCTTAGGCCAAACAAGTTCTCAACTACAACTGACCCAATTATGGCTGATGACTGGCTGCGTTCTGTGCAAAAGGATCTGGTGACAGCTGAATGTGAAGATGCTGAGAAAATTAGGTTCACCGCACATCTGCTTGAAGGACCTGCTGGCCAGTGGTGGGAAACGTATCAGCTTACTCACCCTTTGGACACTTTGACCTGGGAGGATTTCAAGGAAGGATTTCGTAATGCTCATATCTCCACGGGCATTATGAATCTGAAACAGGAAGAGTTCCGCAATCTGCGTCAGGGGAATAGAAGTCTTAAGGAGTACATGGATGACTTTCAAGCCCTGTCCCGTTATGCTCCTGAAGACATTGATACTGATGTGAAGAGGAAGGCAAAATTTCTCAAAGGGCTAAGTGATGACCTGAAGATTCCTTTGACTGTGGCATATGCTCCAGACTATCAAGCACTCCTTGACCAAGCCATCACACTGGAAGATAGCATGAAGAAGGCTGAAAACAGGAAGAGGAAGATGAGTTCGAACAAGCATCATCCCAAACCTTCTTTCAAGAAACATTTTGCTCATGATGGGAACAATGGTCACAAACCTCATAGTAACAATCACAATGGAGGCCACAAGGGAAATGGACATGCTGGCCACGATCATAACAGTGGACAGCACCGTCCAAATCCTGAACCCAAGAAAGATCTCAGCCAAGTGCTTTGCTACAAGTGCAACAACAAGGGCCATTATGCCAATGAATGCCCAGAAAAGAAAGGAGCTGAAGCAGCTGCCAAACCCAATCCTTTTGATAAAGGATATGTGAACCACATCAATGTGGAAGAAGTGAATGGTACGTTCAGAATAAGTTTTCACTTCACTAGTTTCTTTCCTTTTCTTTACTGCCATCAAAAATCCTTTTAAGGGTGGTAGCCACCTAGATATCCCAGTCACAACCTCTTGCTAGCCTTCTCGAATCTCGGGGACGAGATTCCTTTTAAGGGTGGTAGTCTGTAACATCCCAAGTTTTTCAAAAAGTTGAAAAATCAGAAAAATTTAAAACTTTCGAAAACTATTATGTATTTCGCTTTGAAAAGAAAATCATGCATGCATTCATCATCATATTGCATTGTTTGCTTTTGGTTATTTCAAAAGTGGGAAATAAATTTCCACTTGAAAACATATTTAAGAAAATATATTAGTAGAGCAATTATGCTCCAATTTTCTTTTGACTCTTATATATTGTTCTTTTAATGTTTGCTTGTGATTGTTTGTATTTGTTGAAATATATTTTTGCAAAACGTTTATCTTGTGGTATTTAAGTCTTATTCAAGCCACATTTGATTGTTTTAAAACCTATTTTTAAATTTGACATTAAGTGTCATATTATTTATTAAAAACCAAGTTTGGGAAATCAAAATGATCTCTTTTTGAAAAAGTGTGTTCGGCTAAGTTTTGTTTGTATGTATTAAGATTTATTCTATTACTTACCTATTCTCTATTTTCAAATTTATAGTTTGCTTTTAAAAGAAAATGTTTATTTGGATTTTAAAATGAGTTTTGAATTCATTTTGAATTATCAAACCCTTTTTAAACAGAATGAGTTTTTATGCAAATTATCCTTTGAGTGATATGTAATATTATTACTCATATTTTGCTTTGGTTTAAAATATAATTTCAAAAGGAATTTATAAAACCCTATAGTTTTCAAAAGACATTAATATGTCCAAAATTCATTTAAACATATTTCAAAAATTTAGTAGACAAAATGTTTTGGAAAATATTATTTGAGGTTTTCAAATTAAAGAGTTGGTTTTTACAAAACTATAGAAATTGGTTTGACTTAATTTGGTTTTGTATTTAAAAAGTTATTAAAGTTTTTAGGAAAAGAAAAGAAAAGCTTTTGAACAAAAAAAAATAGGACGCCGCTAACTGCCGCACCCCGCAGCGCGCAACGGCCCAGCACCAGCCCAAGCCCACCCGCGTCCCTCTCCTCTCACTGACGAGCCGGGCCCATCGTGACGTCATCGTGACGTCACCCTACCATCTTCAACCTCCGTCCGAGATACGCGCCGGGAGATCGATCCATCCACGACTCGAATCCGAGCCGTGTTGGCCACGAAATCCGCCCTCGAGCACCCCTATTTATACCCCAGCCGCCGCCGCATCTTTCCCCCACGAACCCTAGCATCTCCGCCCCCAGGCTGCCCACAATCGCCGCCGCCGTGCCGCCATTACCGCCGCCGATCTTCGCGTTTTCCGGTGAATCTCGACCACCTCGAGCTCTCTCCCCTGCCCCGTCTTCTTTGTGACGTCCGTGCGCACCACCTGATGTCCGCGTTCGATTTTTTTTGCCGCAGCAAATCGACGAGTCGGTGATCGACCCGATCTCACCGGCGCCGCACCACTGTCCGGCCGCTTCTACACGCCGCGCGAGGACGCGATCGACCACGACGCCACCACCATCCTCCCCACCGTGACGCGCCGCGCTCCGTGGAGGCCTTCCCCGAGCCCCTGCACCTCCGGAGCCTCATCACCACCGACGCCCGAGCCGCCGGCCGCCGTCCTCGCCATTGTTCCGGCAGCCCGCGCCGCCAAGGTACAAACCCTAGATCCGAACCGTCCGATCAAAAATCAACGCTGTAGATTAGATCCATCCCGTGTATGCCCGCTTGTCCACGTCCGTCCGCGTCCGCATCGCCCGCATCCGTCCACGGAGAAGACGCGCACCTATCAGGAGATGACACGTGGCCAAGGACTCCAGCGCAGAAGATTCTTTCCGTTTTCCTTACTTTTAAGCCCCTGCATGTTACAGATAGGTCCCTGCGAATTAAATTGATCATTAATTTTTGTTGACTTATCCAAAAATTATAAAAAAAATATATCTGGGTAGCTTATGATGTGTAGAAACTTTCTAGCATGTTTAATCTAGGGTTTGGTCGAATTAATTTTGTTTAATTCTAAAAAATGGTTTAATTGATATTTTTTGGCTATATTTTAAGTTTAAAAATAGGTTTTAAAGTATTTTCTTTTGCTATAATTTTATATGACTAAGTTCTGGCCGTAGGGTTACTCTAGTATTTTTGTAGAAGTGTTTTTCTACGTTGTTGTAATTAAATAATGTTTAAAATGCTTGTTAGGTGTTAATTTAATAATTAAAATTGATTAAAATTATTCTGCACCATATTTTCGACTAGAAAATTTGACTAAGTCTTTATGACCATGTTAGATGCAAAATAACTTAGATTTGTTCCACCTCTCCCACAAAAGTGTTATTTCTTCCTTAGAAATTATTTGGATAAAATTTTAATAATACTTTTCCTTAGCAAAAATTAGCACCTTTTAATTGGTTTACTTTTCCTTAGGATTATTTTTGATTTATTGTCTTAACCTTTATTTCTCTTAGTGGAAATTTTCGAATCTTATGTTGTGACCTTGGTCCTTAGTCATTTTTGGACCATCTTGTGTGCTTGCATTTCCTTAGAGCATTTACATAAACATGGCATGCATAATTAAGTCCTTAGTATTATTTTATAATTTCACATGACTTGCCTCCTTAGAAGTTTTGGAGGATGCATGTTAGCTCTTTTGACTCTCCTAGTCAAAAACCACTAAGTTAGAAATTAGTGGAAATCAAAGAAGGACTTAGCATGAAAACAAGACTCCAGGAGCATCTCCAAGAAGAAAGGACTTAGAAGAAATCAAGAGGAAGTTCATGAAGACCAACCAGCTACAATTTCTAAGTCTTTCTTCCCATTCTCTTTTTACTTCTTCTTCTCTTAGACTTCATAGTGACTAAGTTATATTCAAGACCAATCTTGATGCTGCCAACAATCAAGTCTTCAGAACCATCAAGTCTACAAAGTGCAATGAAGTCATCGCAAGGAAAGCTACAAGGAAGCAAGGAGAAGATTCTTGGAAGACCAACTACTTTATTTCTATCTTTGCTTTCTTTCTAAGTTTTGTCTCATTTTGGACATAGACCAAGTCCTTGGTGTTTAAGACTAAGTTCATAGAGTGCTATTTGAAGATCAATGAAGCTGCAAAGGAGTTGAAGAATTATTCGAAGACCAAACTTGTGAAGACTTAGAGTAGCCTTACAACCTTCAAGTGGAGGTTTTATCAAATTTATTTTACTCTATCTTGACCTTGCCTTAGTTGAATGAGATAATGTTATTTTGTTGTCTCCCCTTATTTTGTTTTGCTTGTCTTTCATACCACATTTCTTTGTATCATCCTGCATCGCATGCACATCATAATTTTTTTTTAAGTGTTGCATTTATGATTGTATGTTTATTTGTGATTTGTTTGACTTGTTAGAAATTCCGGAGAGAGACGAAAGTGGTTGCAACTGCTACACCTGTTCTTCTGTTTGCCGAGGCAAGTGGCACACCCCCATAAATTTCCTAAGTATTTTTATATGCATTACTTAGTGTATTTCCTTATATGCATGTGTTGGATAGTATTATTGCTATATGCTAAATCCACCATACCTTTACTCTAGTTGTGTCTAGAATCCCCTTTGATAACTTAGTAGAATATTTGATGCTATGCAAATGTGTTTTCCTTAAAATTTAATTCTACTAAGTAATTTATCACCTGGGTGGACTTGGTTATGAAAAGATGATGGAAAGGTTGAGTGTCATCTCTTAGGGGTGACCTCTAAGGGATGGTCACTTGTGGTTGCCACCCAGGGTATTAAGGGGCCAATGTTTTCTCCAAGTGAAGATTGCTTCCCGTGCAGCCATTAGTCATATGGGCTCTGGCTAGATGGATTAAGTTGCGTGGACTCGTCCCGACTTGACAGGTGGTGGTAGAATGGTTAGAATGGGAGCGCGTCAAGTCGGTATGGGATGGGAAAATGCTTCTGAAAAGTCTCGTCTCAACTCTCTCCTTTTCCTTAGCACAATTTGAGTGCTTGAGGATAGTTTGGGTTTGTTGGGTCTAATGGTGAAAGTGCACAACCTCTGCAGAGTTAAAAACTAAGTACTTAGCCGTGTCCCCGGTTACGGACAATTTGAGCAGCTGATCAAGGATTCAACGGAGGCTTCATCATTCCAATTTTGAAAGTAAAACTTGATGGTGAACAAGGGTAGATGAGACTATGGTCTTATACCATATCGTCTCCAACTTTTGAAGAAAATGTTTTACAAAGTGTTAGGCAAAATTGGCTTTTATGCAAAATAGCCTTGAAACTCCACCAGCCAAATATGCATATAGGCTATTAGAGTTATTCCATTAAGTGTCCACATAGTGTCACTTGCCAGATCCATTTTTAATGGTTCTGACCCACTCTGTTGCAAATTTTTATTTGTTGCAGATTGTTCTGACGACGAGTGAGTTTCGTTAGGGGGTTTCGAGTCTGCAACCAACATGTTTTCGCCTGTGGCACATGCAAAGGATGAGGACTCCATGAAGATTATTATTTCTGCTGCTTTACTCTTTCAAGCTAGCTATATGCTATGCAAGTTGTAACGAATATTTTACCAAGTCTGGATCATTCGATGTAATAATGATACTTTGTTGTGATACTACATCTTAAACTGTGTGTGCAAATGAAACGATCCAGGGGTTTGCACTATACACAGGTACCTTGCCAATTTCTAAGTGCAGGTACGCTACACAAGTTATCAACCAAACCCTCTACATCTTTCATGATGGCACAAAATACCAAGACAAAAAATGTTTGTCTTCCAAAGAGACATATCATTAGGATAAAAAGGCAATTTGAAGACAACTAATGTTCAAACGCATATAGGATAGCTCCCCCAAGATGTGTGCATTATTTATGATCTTGCATTTGAATACAAATGCACACAAAGGGGATCATCACTCACCATATATATTATACAAACACTAGTCATGTTGAAGAAGGAGCAATAAAATCCAATACCAAATTAAAGAATGGTGTTCTACTCAATGTAGGATAGCTTCCCCGAGGATAGTGCATTATCTAGAAGTATGTCTTGAATGTAAATGCACAAGGATGAGATCATTGCTTTTCCTAACTCACGAAAGCACAAAACAAATTTTGAGTAGAGCAACAAGATCCAAAAGATGAGAGACAAAAAGCATTTAAGAAAATATGGAACTTGTTTGAGCAACAGGCCACATAGGAACAAGATAATTAAGAATATCAATTCTAGGTGGCAAAACCTCACATGTTCACATTTTCTAGGCTTGTAATATGCACAAATTACTCCCCATAATGTGATAATCCATTTCTTTTAAACCAAGAGGCAAACAAACCAACTAGAGATAATTAATGGACATTATAGAATTTGAATTTCTCATGAGCATGACATACCACATAGAGAATAGATAATATTGATATATCGTCACTAAGTGGTATTCCTCATGTACACACAATTTAAGGATTGTGAGATGCACGAAGCACATCACTTTCCCAAAGTGGGATAGTCCATTAATCTCTCAAAGAGAGCCAACAAGATAAGATATCAAATAAAAGAAATAAGGCTCAAAAACAAGTAAGTGGTGTGCAAACCAACATACACATACTTGATTTCTCAAGATAAGTAAGTAGGGAGCACAACACATACAAACACTAGCAAGGTACAAAACCAAACACATGTAAGGGTGCAGGCAACTTTCAATGTATATATGATATAAGCATAAGTTACCGCAAGGAGGAACATTGGATATGAGATAGAACAATATAATCCAAATGGCTTGGCTTGAGAGAATATAATTGATGAAGATCCCTTAATTCTTCATGATGTAGCCAAGTCTCCAATGCCCTCCAACAACACCTATTGATCAAGTTTTAGCCTGTTGGTCCCCAACTAAGTTGGGTCCTAAGAGGTTAGTCACAATAGGCTTGGCAACCCAAATTGTTCTTTTCTTGACACCACTTTGAGTACCAACATATTTGGCAAACACATTGCCAACCTTATCCTTTCGAAGAGAATAAACATCATCAATTATAATGGGGTTGGATAAGGTACCATTAGTGCATGAAGAAGCAAAGTGGCCCTTCTCACGGCATATGTAGCAACATTGGCTTCCCCCCTTCTTCTTAGTTGGAATCTCAACTTGAGGAGGGGTAGCTTGATTCTTCTTGGGAGGTGGCCGTTCTTCAACTTAAGGAGCTTGAGTTTGAGCTTGAGGCCTCTTCCCTTGTTGCTTCTCACTAAGAGACTTCTTCTTCAAAGGGCAAGATCTAACATGGTGCCCTTCAACTTTGCACTTGAAGTAAACAATCTTGGCCGAATCTTTAACTTGTTCTTGGCCCTTTTTCTTCTTATTATACTTGGACTTGTTCTTGTTATTGGAGTTAAATCCAAGTCCACTCTTGTCATTGGGGCGTCTTTAAACACTCAACATATTGTCAAGTGTAGACTTCCCAACATGACGCTTTTCCAAGTCTTTCTTCAAGGAAGTGACTTGGGCCTTGAGCTCATTTAATTCCTCTACATGGTTAGTGTCGGGGGAATACTTTCTGGATTAACCCGCGGCCCAGTGCGACTTAACTTACTCGCACGGATGAAGGCCCACTTGGGAACAAGCCCAATATTGAACCGCCATAAGGAGAAAGATCTAGAAGACACATCCCGGAGGACGTGAAGACCAAGTAGTCTCCGAGTAGCTCATACGGCGAGTACCAGATCGGATCGCCTCCATTGTAACACCTCGATTATCATATCAATACCAATCTAGGGTAGGCAGGAAGTAGGTCTTTTACCTCACATTGAGGGGGCCGAACCTGGGTAAATCTGTGTTGATCTTTGTTCCTGCGATCCCAAGCTCGGAGATGCTTGACTCGCGTAATCCCACACCTACGAAGTCATCTATGACACCTGACGTGACAAACCCACGACAGTTGGCGCCCACCGTGGGGCCTGCGGTCAAAAGCGTCACGTTCCGCGCAGGATCGAAATCAGGCTTCAAGGACATCGCCATTGGCCAAGTTGAAGACATCAATGGGGTCCCCTTCATCGACGACTCAGAGTGGGGACCCGAGGCAGATCGCATCGAGTTCGGATACATCGTTCCCATCGGATCAGTAAAAGTTTTCGTCGGATCCGTCAGTCGCAGATCTATGGACGCGACTCAAGGAAGCGAATCGGTGAAGGAGCTGCGGCCGGTCAGGGTCCGCGTGTTGGAGGAGCTACAACAAGTTACGGCAAGATTGCCCATCCCCGTCCCATCAAGACCTGTTTGGGGATCCTACCAAATCAGGAAGGAGATCTCAAGATTGAAGAGATTGAAGCTATCAGGACGGAACTCTGTGAAGAGGCACAAAGACTCGCGGCTGAGCGCGAAAAACTCCAAGAAGAAGGCCGACGACTCCGCCACTGCCAGCCGAAGCACCAGGCGGTGCGAACCAAGATGACATCTGAGCGCAAGAAACTCCAAGAAGAAGAGTGGCGACTCCGTCGTTGGCAGCAAAAACATCAGATCAAGATGGCAGAGAAGAGAGGAAATCACAGTTCCACGGCGACCCAGAGAGCAACGTGCACGCCGCGATAGGGATATTATCAAAGATAGCACCGGTTGGAGACACGCGAGCTGATAAGGAAGCTCGCCATGCGATCGACCTACTACAAACTGCTGCTTTACAACAAGCAAATATGTATGGAGTCACGCCCAATGAGCCGCAAAACGAGGTATCATGGGGAGGAGAAAGTACAGCGTCGAAGAAGTGGTCAACCAGTTAGCAGGTTTGCAGGTATCATTGGAAAAAGAAAAGAAGATAGAAGGCGAGTCGCGGATGACCGGAGCGACTCAGCCATCCCAGATTGAAACTGATTCAGATGAAGATTCAGCGCCAGTAAACTCCTATTCATTATTGAAAGGACCAGCATGTTTTGGAGAGGAAATACGGCTCACTCGTTTCCCCCGAACTTCGTGAGTCGCAGCGAGTCACCACCTATCGCAGTGACCAAGACCCTGCCTTATGGATAGAAGACTACGAGGCAAGCATGACAGGGCTGATGTGACTCAAGAAATACGTGCAAAATACTTCCACTTGGCAATACAGGGAGAAGCTAGGGATTGGCTATTAAGGCTGCCATCAAAATCAATAAACACATGGGAAGACTTGAAGGACAAGTTCATTCGCAGATTCCAAACAGAAGATATGAAAAACCTTAGACAATGCATTCAAAAAAGGACGAATCAAGCGGCGACTGGATCAAGAGAGTCGCGGAGATCCTTGGCTCCGCCAAAAACTTAACAGTACAAGCTGCAATACAAGCTATGAGAAGAACTGTAGATTTGAGCCGCTGGTGCACAAATTAAGTCGCGCTGAGCACAAGATTGATAGTTTCGACCAGCTTTTGGCAACGGCTGACAAGTATGCAAAGACAGATAGAGGGACAGGCGGCTTATCACAGAACCCAACGGGGAAACTGCCAGTCGCGAAGACAGAACGTCGCGCACACCAGATGCAAGAGCAAGGGAGTGATAAGGCCTTACCCCCTAATAACTGCAAGGGGATCTTCGACGTGCCTTGCGACTTACATCGCAGGAGAGATGGCAGGCCAGCGGGTCACACAAAGGCGCAATGTCATTATTACCGGAGGTGGAAAGAAGGCGACACGCCAGATACAGCTCGCAGCAGATCGATGCACCACAAGAATAAATCTAGCTCTCATCAAGAGCCTGACGTTTTACCTAGAAGAAACATAGGACAGTTTCATACAGTGGAGGTACAAACGACGGATGGAACCGGAAGAGCAGTCAGATTTCAACGCCAGAAAGGTATCGTCGCTGGACAGAGCAATCGGTTATTTGGAGTCGCGGCGATCACCCCCCAGAAGTAAGAGATCCAGGACAGCCAGCTCTGGTGGTCACGCCAGAAGTCGCGGGATACAAGTTAAGTAAGGTCCTAATGGACGGAGGAGGAAGAGTAAACATCCTATATCAAGACACGCTCCGAAGAATGAATATACCCGAGACAAGGCTGCGACCATCCAGGAAAGAAATTCAAGGAATAATCCCAGGAGCTGTTACGCGACCAATCGGAAAGATAACACTTGAAGTTAGCTTTGGAACAGAGCGGAACTTCCGCTCAGAGCTCCTAGACTTTGAGGTTGTAGCAGTCAAAAGCTCATATCATGCAATCTTTGGAAGAGAAGCCTATGTCAAATTTACCGCTCGCCCCTGCTACGTCTACCTACAGTTAAAGATACCAGGACCAAACGGTGTTATTACAATATATGGAGACAGACAGAGAGCATTAGAATGCGAGAACGCAGGCTCAGTACTCGCAGAAGAAGCTTGTATCGCCAACTCTTCACATGGGTATCAGTCGCAGATCGGTGATCGCAGCTCAAAACGAGTCGCGTTGGAGGTACCGCGGAAGCGGCCAACAGGATGCAGCCACCGGATGGTAAATACCCACCGAGAAGTCGCGCATCAGCAAGATAATGCCCCAGAGGTCGCCTTGATACAAAAAGAAGACAAGAGATGGCGCATGTGCATAGACCCAGCCTCGATCAACAACCCAGCCAAAGGGGCTCAGTTATCGTGAGACCTTACAAAGCAAACTCAATCAACATAAGTCGCAGCTCAGTGCGGCTGATCGCCCAACACAAGACTTTCTACTTCAACATGAGACATACATCGGAGCTATCATGCTCGACCCGAGTCGCTTTTAGCGACTCAAAATTGAACCAATCAGGTGTTCAACCCACTCCGTCAGGAGTATTAATTCGCAACTAAGTGCGATGAGTATCAAGTATGCATGGCCTGCGGGGAATAGAAAACCCGCATTAAAGGGCCTGCATCATCATGTAACACCCTGTAAAACATCGAGTGATTATGAAATAAAGCCGGCACCCTTGACATTCAAGGGTTTGTCGTTTCGCCTCAACTATCATTGAGTCGCTGAGTCTTTTGAATTTCATATATCACTGACCCTTGAGGGCTCCTTACGAGCATCGCGAGTACCAATCGCACCTCAAATTTTGCCAAACTAGTGGCAATCCTTAAGCTAGAAGCGTCTTGCATTATGCGACCAAAGTACTGGGGTGTGGCGTCAATCGAGCTTGATTGCCTATCATGGCCGCTCTCGACCCTGAACACACATGTTCCTAGGAAATACTGAGCCGCGCGAGCGTCTACTTAATGGAATTATCAAGAAAAGAACCTGCTTATAGGTCACAAAAATACAGTTTATGATACATGAATATCTTACAGACTAACGGGCATGTCCCACATTATTTATTTTTCCTCTTCCGAGCAACAGGAGTGGGAATTGGCGCGGCTTGTCTCGCAGTTGCAGTCGCAGGTGTCCTAATAATCAGGGCGCCGCCAGACGAAGCAGAAGGGCCACCAGATACTGTTGCTGGAGTGGCAGCCCGAGATGACTCAGCTCCTGAGGACTTTTCCTTGACACCTTGCTCCCATCAAGATTGAATTTATCAAGATAAGTGCCCAAGTCTAAGTTATCAACAAATTTTGTGGCATACCCGCGCATCCCTTTCCAGATATCGAAGTACTCGCTTATTGGCAGTTCAGTATCATCTGCGCTCATCGCCAGGCCGTGGCGAGCAACCTTGCCAACATCTATCTCTGGATAATATGCTCGAAGCAATGTCAAGACATGCGCGGCTCCGGCGCGAGCAGAGGATCGTTTCCAATCAGAGACATAATGTGGAGCCTTGAGCAGTTTATTATCCAATACTCGCAAGATGTTGGGCCATCAGTCGCAGGAGTGATTACCGTCATAACTTCCTTGGTAACCTTTAAGAAGCGCTGGCTGAGGTCAGACAGATATACCAGTTGATCCTTCAAATTGGAGCGGGACACTGGGGCCTCAGGTCCTATGTCAAAGAAAGAAAAGGCAAGAAACAAGTCAGAGACTAACGAGTGGTTACCCAAAATATGTATGATTAAAGGAATACAAGACCAACCAGCAAGCTGCAGGACGGCTGATTTGACCATGGAGCCAAAACCCTCAAAGGCTTTGAGCAGCGAGTTATATTTTTCATCTCGCGCGGCGAGTTCCTTTGCGTGGTCTCCCTTCAGGCGATCAATCAATTCAGATTTAAGAGCCAGCCCTTCTCGCAAAGATCTAATGACCTCGTCTTTCTCCATGAGTCGCTGCTGCATATCAGCTTCAAGTTCTTTAAATTGCTCTTCGCAGGAGTCGAGTTGACCTTTGAGAGATTTTATTTCCTGATCTTGGTCCCTAATGACCTCATTATGCTGCTCCAGGCGAGACTGCATCATTTCAGGATGGTCTATGGAAATGCCTTTACCCTTTATTGAGCCAGAAGCATCAAGCAAGGACAGTTCACGCTGAAAACAAACAGAGCAAAACGAATAGGTAAATTATCCAGGAATTTGGGGGCTCGAGATTTGAAGCAGGAAAAGAATCAACACCCCGTGCGATGACACAAGGTTTTGATCCTTGGGGGCTACGGTATATGTACCTGGCGACTTGAAGAAAATTGCTCAACTAAGCCGCGCAGCAGAGCAGCATGCTTGTCTCCAGCAGAAATTATGGCATCTGCGATTGACTTAGAACTATTTCCTGGAGCTGGAATTCTATTTTCAGTAATATCCTACCAGCAGCAGGAGTTGTGGATGGAGCTGCGACTGGAGTCGCGGCAGGAGCCGCATCTGCAATACCTTCCTCCAGGGAGGGCCTTGGTTGAGTCGCACATTACTGTTTCCCACGTTTCATCAGCAGCATCATCCTCGCTCATAGCTTGCTGAGAAGAAGTGGGATGGAATTAGACTTGGTAGCCTCTTCAGACATGCCCTGCAAAACATTGATGGGTTAATAAGCTGACCTAGCAGAGCCGCAACATTGAAAGGAAGGCGAACCATACCCAGAGGCGACACGGATACTTTCATCAGGCAACCAGAGAAGGAGAAGATAAACCTTGCAAATCTGAACCTACAGAGTATGAAAAGAAGTGGTGTCAGCAAATATGCAATCAGAAAGAAAAGGAGAGAGTCGCAAACAATTACCCGAGCTTATTGAAAGCAATCCTTTGCACAGCTTCGGAAGAAAGTAGCCTTGTTGGGATCAGCAAGTTTTAAAGATTTGGCAGCTCTTGTTTCTACCAGTAGCGCCAAGGCTTTGCGACGTTTTTCAGGCTGCGTGGGTCTTCTGAGCTCTGGCATAAAATACGTTTCGAGGACCTGCGAGGCACCTCAGGAAGTTCCAGGAAAGGAGTATTTGGAGTCGAAGACAAAAGAGCGTCGGCCATTTGTTGTTCCTCTTCAGAAGCACTACCCTCGTGCATAACTGTATCTTCGTCAAAGGCTGCGGCTTGCCTTGACGACTCAGCCACGGTTCCTTGGTTCAAGTCGACGTCCTCTGAAGGAAGAACCCAGAAATAGGGATCGATCTGAAAAGGAGCTCAGGTCAGAAATAATCAATTTTTGGGAAAGGAATTTTCGAGGAAACAAGTGACAAGTAAACATTACCACAAAAGGCTTGTGCTCAGCCCAGAAGGGAGCAAGTCCGACGTTGTCATACGAGTCAATATCCTCGTCCGTCACTCGGCGAATGAAATTTATCCACTCCCCTTTGTCCCAATCTTCAGGGCAAGTGCGATCGACGTCATTTGCATGACAAGTGAAATCCATCATAAGCGCGAGCGGCGACTCACAGGCTGAATCGCCTTAGTCCAGCAAGATATGAGATCTAATCCAGTGAGACCATGGAGTGTCAGCGCCTCACCTTGTCTAGAAGGGATTCGATAAAGGGCAACGAAGAAGGATCAGGTTTAGAAGACAAAGCATCGGTAGCCTCGAAGGGAAGAGGAGACCAAAGAGGAAGGAATTTCACCCTCAGGAGAAGTGTTTTTACAATAGAAGAATGTCCTTTGCCACTCCTTGATTTTCTTGGCGAGAGTTAGTTTTGGGAAGATACTACCCCTACGGCGTTGGAAGGAAATGGCGCCGCATTGGAGAAAAGGACCATCTGTGGTTTCCCTTTGACTATTGCAATTGAAAAGAGCAAGCCAGAAATCTATTGAAGGCGGGACGCCCAGATAATCTTCGCAGAGGACGTGGAAGTTGCTCACTTGCAACATCGAATTAGGGCCAATATCATGGAAGCGAGACCTAACCGCTGCATCAAGGAGCGGAAGAAGAGAGAGCCCGGGGGCTTGAACCCGCGCTCAACATGCTCCGCAAAAATCACTATCTCTCCTGGTTGAGGATTGGGGATTACCTCCTCACCGGCCGCCGCCATTCGCATTGATCTTTTGGCGGAAGAAGGCCCCGTGCAGATAGGGATTCCAGGAAATCTTCGTCGACCCACGAGCCTTCCCAGTTGCACTTGCGGCGAGACATTTTTCTCAGATCGATGGAGATATCCACCGAAGGATTGTGAGTACGAGAAGCGAGATTGGAGGCGGCGGAAAGGATAGCGGATGCAGGACTTGATGCAGAACGCTGGGGAAAACGATGAGTCAAGATAAATAACCCAGACGCGAAGACGTTTAGATCTGAAAATCAACCGTCAAGACAGGATAAGTCGCGTTCTTGAGCCGCCAAGAAAGTTATAAGCCGCAGATTGGAAACAAGGAAAAGCACGGCCTAAGCATTCAAGATCAAGAAGTACTATGAAGTTCAGGCCATGCTTGGGGGCTAATGTCGGGGGAATACTTTCTGGATTAACCCGCGGCCCAGTGCGACTTAACTTACTCGCACGGATGAAGGCCCACTTGGGAACAAGCCCAATATTGAACCGCCATAAGGAGAAAGATCTAGAAGACAATCCCGGAGGACGTGAAGACCAAGTAGTCTCCGAGTAGGCCTCTGTGGATGTATTCCTTATGGGGAAGTTTCCTTTTGTAACCTAGCGAGCCTCTGTGTATATAAAGAGGACTCGCAGGACTTAGAGCGGGTCAAGCTATCAAGCCCCAAACCCTAGCTCATACGGCGAGTACCAGATCGGATCGCCTCCATTGTAACACCTCGATTATCATATCAATACCAATCTAGGGTAGGCAGGAAGTAGGTCTTTTACCTCACATTGAGGGGGCCGAACCTGGGTAAATCTGTGTTGATCTTTGTTCCTGCGATCCCAAGCTCGGAGATGCTTGACTCGCATAATCCCACACCTACGAAGTCATCTATGACACCTGACGTGACAAACCCACGACAGTTAGTATCAACACAAACACTAGAGGAAGTAGAAGCTTCATTGCTAGAGGAACCAGGCATAGAAAGTAATTCATCACAAGATTTAGCAATAGTATGTGATGTAGAATTAATAGGACTAGCACAAGGTAATATAGCATTTTTAGTAGAAGTTGTGTCTTTGTCCACATAAGGCTCACAAGATGTTATCTTTGTAGTGATAGCCTCATGAGCTAACTTTAGCCTTGCATGGGATGCTAGAAGATCCTCATTAGAGCTAGAGAGCTTTTCATGACTTTCTTCCAATATCCCATACTTGCTAGTTAGCAACTTAAATTGAGCCCTTAGCTCAACATTCTCCTTCAAAATTGATACTTCACAAGGAGTGGAGTTAGTAGCACAAGCATCATTAATATTAGAAATGGAAGAAGACAACTTGGCAAGCTCATCATTCAACCTAGCATTTTCCTCAATAACTTTACAAGAGGAAGTAGAGGAGCTAGGTACATCAATTTTAGATAGTTGAGTTCGGAGTTGATCATGAGACTTGGTAAGGAGAGAGTGTTCACTTTCCAAAGCCTTATGAGCTTTGTCAAGTCTCTCTACATCCTCTATTAGTCTAGCATTGCCAACACCAAATTCAACTTTTTTCCTTTTTAAGCACTTTGCATTTAGCTAGAGCATGATCTCTTTCCTTAATGATTTTAGCAATAATTAGATCATTTGTTTCATCAAGAGATTCAAGTTTCTCCTCAAGAGACACTCGAAGCTCATGTTCTTCCTCAAGAGCATTTTCTAAGGATACTTTTTCCATAGCATCCTCTCTTTCAATCCTTCCTTTTTCTTCAATGATATCCTTACACTTAATAGAAAAAGTCAGAATTTCACATAAGTAAGAGCAAGCTTGATTACCTTTAGGGAGAGCACCAAATACCATCTCACTCTTCTCCTTTAAGGAGTCAATATCACTATCTTTTAGTATATAATAATCTTCATCCTCATCATCACAAGATGTAGTGGGTTCCAAAGGTGAAGATACCTTTGAATCCTTAGCCATAAGGCAAAAGTGAGAAATGGACGATGAAGATGAAGATGAAGAATTTCTTGAAGCACCATTGAGGTCTATGTCTTGTTCCAACAAATGTCTACATTATTAGTTATGCAAGTACTAGAGGATATGGAAACATTATTTTCATGACAACAAGACATAGAGAGCATATCATCATGAGATTTAGTTAAGCAATTATTACATGATATGCAAGGACTATCAACACTATCATGTAAGACATTTGGAGTGCTAGAGGTGTTAAAGTCCAAAGATAGAATATTGCAATGAGATAGAGATGAAGTATAGTCAATAGTGGATTCACCATCAACAATGCAATTTCTATCACCACTCACCATATCATTACCTTGTGACAAATCACATGTTGGTGAAGTGGAAGAATAAGTGAGCTCATCATGGTCGGAGGTGGAGGGACAACAATCATCCTCAATAATGTTGGACACTTCATATTTATCTTGAAGCTTGGTCCAAAGCTCATGAGCATTCCGGAAAGGCATGATTGAAGAAGAAATACATCGCTCAAAACACATATAAGGCTATTAGATACTTGAGTATCGAGATGAGAGTTTTCCTCATCCTCTAAAGATAATTATTGGGAATCCTTTGGAGGAGAAAAACCCGCATCTACAATACTCATAATATAATTTGGACCCATGGCCCTAAAAAGATTAAGCATGCGAATTTTCCATACATCATAATTAGTGCCATCGAATTTAAAAGTGGGATTGTGCACTAATTCTCTAAACGACATCTTTACTCTCTAGGCGGTAAAGACCAATAAAGAGAGCCCAGACTCTGATACCAATTGAAAGGACAAGGATGCCGCTGATACGTCTCAAACGTATCTATAATTTTTGATGTTCCATGCTTGTTTTATGTCAATATCACATGTTTTATATGCACTTTATATCATATTATGACATTTATTGGACTAACCTATTAACAAGATACCACAGTGTCAGTTTCTGTTTATTATGTCTGTGCATTGTAGAAAAAGTCCAAAAATGAAAGTGCTCAGAAAAATCTGAAAAAAGTACAGAAATTCTAAACTCCAGAAGACTCCGGGAGCCTGAAGGACAAGTCTGGGGGAGGCCCACAGCCCCCACACCATAGGCCCGCGCGGCCAGAGGGGGGGCGCGCCGTGGTGTGGTGTGGCCGCCTCGGTCACCTCCTCGCGACGCCTTTTGGACTATATATTGCCTCCGTGGTGCAAACCCTAAAAGAATCAACGATTTCTCCAGAAGAGTTCCGTAGCTCCGTCGCCACCAAAAACCCTAATTCGGGGGATAGAAGTCTCTATTTCGGCACCCTGCCGGGACGGGGAATTGCGGAGCCATCTCCATCGACGCCACTGCCATCTTCATCACCGTTGCTGCCTCCCACGATGAGGAGGGAGTAGTTCTTCATCGGGGCTGAGGGCTCTACCGGTAGCTATGTGGTTTATCTCTCTCTCCCATGGTGTGATCTTTATGTGATCGTGAGCTTTGTAATCTAGTTGAATCCATTGATGTTACTCTTCATTATCTTATATGCTACTTGAGTGGTTTTATTAATGTAAACTCTGGAGTCACCTTTGTCCCACGGTGCGAAGTTGACAGTGTGCACACCGTGTGTGGCTCTTAGGCTAAAGATTACAGGAATACTTATCATGAGTTATTATTTGTGTTGGATGTCTCTATGGAAATTGTGGTGTTTGTCTAGTACTATTTTAGGGCGCTCAAGTTGACAGTGTGGGGTTCCCTAGATGTGGAATGTGACTTTAAGGTGTGCTTTTATAGTCCTACGCAGTGGATTGGTGTTTGTTATCCAACGAGAGAATAATTCAGAGTAGCATAGTGAAGAGGAAATATCTGTGTATTCAATTATATTATTATTGTTGATAGTGTCCACTAGTGAAAGTATGATCCCTAGGCCTTGTTTCCAAGCATTGAAACACCGTTTACAACCAATTCTGATACATGTTTGCTTGCTGCCATTTTTATTTCAGATTGCAATTACCACTTATAATCATCCATATTACTTGTATTTTAATATCTCTTCGCTGAACTAGTGCACCTATACACCTGACAAGTGTATTGGGTGTGTTGGGGACACAAGAGACTTCTTGTATCTTAATTGCAGGGTTGCTTGAGAGGGATATGTTTGACCTTTACCTCCCTGAGTTCGATAAACCTTGGGTGATTCACTTAAGGGAAACTTTCTGCTGTTCTACAAATCTCTGCACTTGGAGGCCCAACACTGTCTACAGGAATAGAAGCGTGCGTAGACATCAAGCTATTTTCTGGCGCCGTTGCCGGGGAGGTAAGGTAAAAGGTACTCACATCCTCCGTCTACTAAGCTATTTTCTAACACTGTTGCCGGCGTGTGAGTGCTCAAAGCTATCTCCTTTAGATCCTACAGTTATATCTTTTTGTTTCTTGTTTTTATTTTACTAGTTAGGCTTAATGGAAAACAGCAACAAAAAATAGAGATCTTTATGAACTTTATATTGAATCAGGACATGATGCTTTTGAAGAGAAAATTAAAAAACCTATGGAAGTTTGTTTGCATAGTAGTGATAGCAATGTTATTAGCATGAATTATTTGAACACCATTATTGCTAATGCTATGGAAGAATTTAAGCTTGGGGAGGTCGGTTTTGATGAAAATGATCTTTTTAGTTCCCCAGTTTTGGAGGAGAAAATTTGCTTTGATGATACTTTGCCTCCAATATGATGTTTATAATGATTGTGATATTTTCACTCCACCTACTATTGAGGATATAGTTTATGTTGATTATTCTATGCCTCCAATTTATGATGATTACAATGATGGATGTGATACTTTTACTCCCACTATTACTAATGAAACTGTTTATGCTTATGTGGAGAGTAATGATACTTATATGCATGTGGATCATGATAAGAATGCTTTATGTGATAGCTATATTGTTGAGTTTATTCATGATGCCACTGAAATTATTTTGAGAGAGGAAAGTATGGTTATAGAAATCTTCATGTTACTAAATTTCTTCTCTTTATGATGAAGGTTTTGAGCTTTCTCTTGATTTGCTTTTATTTGCTGGGTACATTAAGACCTACTGGTCCTTATGAGAGAGGGAGACATGGTTTCATATATCTCAATAATATTAAGTCTTCTCTCTTTATGTTGAAATTTTTGAAGTTGCACTTGTTTTGCCTTCCTATGCTAGTCACTTTGTGCTTTATTGATTTATTTTCTTACAAGATTCCCTTGCATAGGAAGTGTGTTAGGCTTAAATGTGATTTATATTTGCTTATTGATGCATTCTTATATGTTCAACTCTTATACATAAGAGAGCATCATTAAAATTATCATGCCTAGCTAAAAGACTTTAAAGAAAAACGCTTGTGGGAGACAACCCATTGTTTTATTTTTTTGCAATTTTATTTTTATTCAGTCAAGCAGCTTGTTTACTTCTGTAGAAACTCCTTTGTATCTTTACTTTATCGCATTGTTGTGCCAAGTGGAGCCTCTAATAGGAAGATGATGCTAGATTTGGATTTCTGCGCAGAAACAGATTTCTGCTGTTCACCGTTTTACTTTTGTAAAATCACAGAAAAATTATTTAAATCTGCAAATTTTTGTGTGTGATCCTCAGATATGTACGCATCTTTCGTTAGTTTTGCATTTTTCGATCTACGCAATTTAAGAGCCTCAAAAAATTCGCCTTTATAGACTATTCTGTTTAGACAGATTCTGTCTTTTATTTTTCGCATTCACTCTTTTACTAGTATTGAGTGGAATTCTTTTTAGGGTGAAGAGCTTCACATAACATCAGTGACAGTAGTTAATGTTAAAAGTAACTGTCATGTTTGTGTCCTTATAGAACATGTGAGTTTTTGATTGTCCACTAACCCTCTAATGAGAATTACTCTGAGTTTGGTGTGGCGGAAGTTTTCAAGGGTTAAGAGAGAAGGATGATATAATGTGATCAAGAAGAGTGAAGAGCTTAAGCTTGGGGATGCTCCCATGGATCACCCCAGCATATTTCAACAAGACTCAAGCGTCTAAGCATGGGGATGCCCAAGGCATCCCCTTCTTCATCAGCAACTTATCAGGTCATCTCTAGTGAAATTATATTTTAATTGTTTCACATCATATGTGCTTTACTTAGAGTGTCTGTGTGCTTTTATTTTCAGTATTTTATTTTTCTTATGGTCAACTTGATTGGACCCTAGCATTCTTGATTGGGAGAGAGACACGCTCCGCTTTTTCATATAAATACTCCTATTCTTCACTTATACTTATTGAGTATTCTTATCTAGCTATTGCTATGCTTTTAGCTCCTGTTTTGCATGCATCTCTTATTCAGAGCTGTTAGTTCTTTTAAAGAAAATACTCTCTTGCTTCACTTATAATTGTTTGGAGAGTTTATGTTGAACTAAGTTGATTGGTGTTTGGTTGGAACAGAAAATGCTGCATGTGGTAGATGGTATAATGGAAAAGCTTACATATTCATGTAGATCACTGTCTTGGATAATTTGATACTTACCAATTCTTTTGAGTTATCAAATAGTTCATGTTTAAGCTTTTGTATCATGTAGTTAAAACCTATTAATGAAGAACTATCGTAAAGCTCGTTGAAATTTGGTTTGCATGATTGGTATCTCTAAGGTCTAAATATTTTCTAGTAAAAGGGTTTGGTTAACAAGGAAGACAGTGTAGAGTCTTATAATTCTTGCAATATGTTTTCATATAAGTCTTGTTGTCTCGGTTGATATCCTGTGTTTGCTTCAAATAACCGTGCTAGCCTAAACTCTGTACTGAGAGGGAATGCTTCTCGTACATCCAAAACCTTGAGCCAAAATCCATGCCAGTTGTGTCCACCATAACTACCTATATGTGGTATTTCCTTGCCACTCCAAGTAAAATTTTCATGTGCTACCTTTAAACTATTCAAAACAATTACTCCTTTTTGTGTCAATGTTTACCAAGCTCATGAGGACGGGGTGGATGTCTTTATGTCAACTGTCAAACAGATTTAACCACCGGACTAGCGGCATATACATCCGCTTATCCATTAATTTTGCAAAAAGAGCTGGCAAATGGGGTGCCCAGTCCCAATTAATTACAACTTTAACCGCTTAATTCTCTTCACATTTTTGCCCTGATTTATCAGTCAAGCAATGACAAACAGTGAAATATCTGCATGTGTAAGCAAAAGAGAAGAGAGATGATCTGCCTTGCTGGTAGAAATAACGTCCTTCATGGGAGCCGCTCTTAAAAGTCTGGTTGGCAGGGGTCATATTGTACTTTCCATTTTCTGATTCGTTGACAATTAACAAACACCTCTCAAAACTTATTTTTACTCTCTATATGATTTCAAAAACTTAAAAAGCTCTAGCACATGATTTAATCCCTGCTTCTCTCTGCGAAGGGCCTTTCTTTCACTTTTATGTTGAGTCAGTTTTCCTACTTCTTTCTATCTCAGAAGCAAATACTAGTGTCAACTTTGGTGCAACAATTTGTATATGCTTGTATATTGCACTTATTATATTGCTTTGTGTTGACAAATATCCATGAGATATATATATTGAAAGTTGAAAGCAATTGCTGAAGCTTAAATCTTCCTTTGTGTTGGTTATATACCTTTACTTAGATTCTATTACTTTATGAGTTAACTCTTATACAAAACTCTTTGATTCTTGTCTCGAAGGTATTATTCATGAAAAGTTTTTGCTTATATGATTCAGTTGTTTGCTCATTATCTACTTGCCAGCAAACTATAGACCATTGACCTGGATCACTTCATTCATAACATGTGCTTTACAATACTATTTGATCAAGATTATGATGGTAGCATGTCAAATCAAAAATTATTTTGTTTTATCGTTTACCTACATGAGGACGAGTAGGAACTAAGCTTGGGGATGTTTGATACGTCTCAAACGTATCTATAATTTTTGATGTTCCATGCTTGTTCTATACCAATATCACATGTTTTATATGCACTTTATATCATATTATGACATTTATTGGACTAACCTATTAACAAGATGCCACAGTGCCAGTTTCTGTTTATTATGTCTATGCATTGCAGAAAAGGTCCAAAAATGAAAGTGCTCAGAAAAATCTGAAAGAATTACAGAAATTCTAAAACGCCAGAAGACTACGGGAGCCAGAAGGACAAGTCTGGGGGAGGCCCACAGCCCCACACCATAGGCCCGCGCGGCCAGAGGGGGGGCCGCGCCGTGGTGTGGTGTGGCCGCCTCGGTCACCTCCTCGCGACGCCCTTTGGACTATATATTGCCTCCGCGGTGCAAACCCTAAAAGAATCGACGATTTCTCCAGAAGAGTTCCGTAGCTCCGCCACCACCAAAAACCCTAATTCGGGGGACAGAAGTCTCTATTTTGGCACCCTGCCGGGACGGGGAATTACCCCGGAGCCATCTCCATCGACTCCACCGCCATCTTCATCACCGTTGCTGCCTCCCATGATGAGGAGGGAGTAGTTCTTCATCGAGGCTGAGGGCTCTACCGGTAGCTATGTGGTTTATCTCTCTCTCCCATGGTGTGATCTTTATGTGATCATGATTTTGTAATCTAGTTGAATCCATAGATGTTACTCTTCATTATCTTATATGCTACTTGAGTGGTTTTATTAATGTAAACTCCGGAGTCAACTTTGTCCCACGGTGCGAAGTTGACAGTGTGCGTACCGTGTGTGGCTCTTAGGCTAAAGATTACAGGAATACTTATCATGAGTTATTATTTGTGTTGGATGTCTCTATGAAATTGTGGTGTTTGTCTAGTACTATTTTAGGGCGCTCAAGTTGACAGTGTGGGGTTCCCTAGATGTGGAATGCGACTTTAAGGTGTGCTTTTATAGTCCTACGCAGTGGATTGGTGTTTGTTATCCAACGAGAGAATAATTCAGAGTAGCATAGTGAAGAGGAAATATCTATGTATTCAATTATATTATTATTGTTGAGAGTGTCCACTAGTGAAAGTATGATCCCTAGGCCTTGTTTCCAAGCATTGAAACACCGTTTACAACCAGTTCTGATACATGTTTGCTTGCTTCCATTTTTATTTCAGATTGCAATTACCACTTATAATCATCCATATTACTTGTATTTTAATATCTCTTCGCTGAACTAGTGCACCTATACACCTGAAAAGTGTATTGGGTGTGTTGGGGACACAAGAGACTTCTTGTATCTTAATTGCAGGGTTGCTAGAGAGGGATATGTTTGACCTTTATCTCCCTGAGTTCGATAAACCTTGGGTGATTCACTTAAGGGAAACTTTCTGCTGTTCTATAAACCTCTGCACTTGGAGGGCCAACACTGTCTACAGGAATAGAAGCGTGCGTAGACATCAAGCTATTTTCTGGCGCCGTTGAGGGGATTACGTCTCGTTGGAGGGGTGTGAGTTTCAAACTCAAGATGCCACAAATGGCCTCACCCTATTCTCCGATGAACCTCGCACAAAAGCTCGGTTCACCTTCCACTATTGATTTCCTTTTGGGCGGAAATCGAGTCCCTTACAACAATCTTGAGGCACAACCCACAAAAGGATTGGGATCTCCCAAGTGACCACAAAAGGTCTCAATCACCGTCTAGGGTCCAACGACCCAAGAGTAACAAGCTCATGAACTTTCACTTCCACGAATCCTCGTGGAGAGAGCAAACCGATGCAACAAAATGCAATGGCAAGAACACAAGAAGTGCTCAAGTCCTTCACTCCCAAATCCCAACAAAAGCAACTAATGCTTATGGGGGGAGAAGAGAGGAAGAACAAAGGAGGAGAAACACCAAGAACTTCAAGATCAAGATCTATTAGGTTCCCCTCACTTAGAGGAGAGATGGATTGGTGAATTATAGATCTAGATCTCCTCTCTCTTTTTCCTCAAAGATATGCAAGAATCATGGGAGGAATCAAGAGGGAGGCAAGCTTTCCAAGGTCAACAATGGAGGTGAGAGAGGGGGAAATTTCATGCTTGGAAGAGCTAGTCACTTTGGGGAAGAAGGGGGCCTTTTATAGGTCCCACGAAAAAAGAGCCGTTGTAGGAAAAAATAACACCGGAGACTCCGGTCTAGGGTGGTGGAGACTCCGGGGGTGGGAGACTCCGGCCCTGGGTGGGCGGAGACGACTCCGGCCCAAAAAGTCTCCGGGGCACTTCCGGCCCCCTATACGGCAAGCGCCGTCCATGGTGACGTAAGTGCCAAAGCCGGCAGGCCGGAGACTCCGGTACCCCTGAGTCCGGAGACTCCGGAGCGGTGTGAGAAAACCCCAAAAGGCACAGATCAAAATATTCAGATTTTTGACACAGACTGGAGACTCCGGTGTGTTTACACCGGAGACTCTGCCCTAAAAAACTGCAGAAACAGCCAACACGAAAATGAACATAAGTTTTGCATCCGGACTCCGTTTTCGATGTTCTTGGGCTCGTTGGAATCACCACAACGAGCACGACAAGATTATGCAGAGAAACATCATAGTCCAAAGGTGGAGGATAAGACCAAATATAGAAAGGTAAAACCTCTCTAGAAAAGAACGACCGGTAAAACCTCCAACATCAAAAACACAACAAGATATTCATATGAAATCCGTTTTTGATGAACTAGAGCTTGATATGGAGAAGAACACAAGCTCTAAATTCTCACATGGATAAAAGCCAAATAAGAACCAAGAAAGATGATATGCCAAGTATGCAAAGGTTTGAGCTCTCCACAAAGATGCGATCAAGTTACTCATTCGAGAGCCCCTCTTGATAGTACGGTATCTATCCAATAACCCGGTCTCCGAACTAACAACATGAAACCGGTAAAATAGAAACCCTATCAAGATCATACCTTTGCCTTGCGCATTCCACTTGAGTTAGATGATGACGATCTTGACTCTCTCAAGTTGGAACACTTTTCTTGATCATACTTGCTAGCACATGCTAGATGAAGACTCCTCCAAATACTCTCCCATACCCCATTATGGAGAGTCTCGTTTAGCTACGTCTTCATGTATCCATTGCAAGCTTCAATCAAATGATATCTCTGAGATGGATCATATTGAACTTGCACTTCATCTTCTTCTCTTAACATATAGGATGGCTTGGAGATAAACATGAATGTTTCCTTAATCTTCTTTTCTAAGCCATACTTTACCATGTAAGCTTCTAGAGTCCAACACATAAACTGCTTTCTTTTCCTATGTACAAGATCTACAAGGATATCTCAATGTAAACATTAGTCCATAAGGATTGTCATTAATTACCAAAACCATGCATGGGGCAACATGCACTTTCAATATTGGATTAGTAGTTTTGAATAAGAGATTTTGTAATCGTTTTGAGAGTGATTTTGATTAGTGTGTTTTGCATCTTGCAAAACAGTTATTCATATATGTAATGGAACAAGCCAGTTGTTTTTGATTATGAATAAGTTCTTCTTATGATCACATTTCGGTTGCAAATAAGTTATTCGCATAATAATCTCGATGATGACGCATTGGACATTTATAAAATCAGGAATGCTAAAATAAATATCCAAAGTTGATAATGATATTTATTCAGAAACAAAAACCACCGAATTTTTAGTCATATTGTCGTCATAATATATTTCTAGATACTTCGATCTATTGAACATATATGTTCCGAGTCTAAGGAGACGAGATGATTGAAATATCCGAATATTGATATGTCAATATGTGAGGGAATTAAAATTGAAAATCATACTAGATGATTATTAAATTAAATAAGTGGTGAATATCGTTATTTCAAAACCTTCTCTGTGATTCTAAGTAAATAAACGTATTTACTAAAAGAAACATTAATCTGAAAATGTTTGATAAGATCAAAAGGATTTTTCAGAAAGAAAAGTGGATATTAAAGAAATCGGATTCACATGATTTGATCAAAAAGGGACAGTGATTTTTCAATTATGGTTTTAGCATAAAGACTTGTGAAATTTTGTTCCACAAATTATAATAATAGGATACACATCAAACACGTTGATTTGTATAAATATTATAATCATACTCTATTTTAGATAAAGTATGGTCTTTAGAAGTATCTCTTAAGGTTTAAATATTAATTAGAATTAGTAGACATCCACTTTAGATAAGGGTTTTTCATCTAAACTTCGTGTAAACGACAATATATTGAGTGTCGTGGTTTATAAGATTATATGATAATATGAAACTATACACGAATAGTTCTTTGTAGAATATTCATAATAGGTATGAATATATCTTCCATAAACCAAATACCAATAAAAGCAAACCTGTGTTGCTATCTTGGTAATTTGCGAAAATAAGTTTTGCAAAGAAAGGCTAATGGATTAAAGTAAAAGCTTATATGAGGTAATTGACCTTGTTCCCATGAAGTATGGAGTAGCGTGTTGGAATATGTTCCAGAAATAAAACTCTACTAATGGAAATGAAAAGGATGATAAAAGATCATAACGTTTCATAAGAAGCTTTTATAAAGATGTTAGGCATTAAGAATATCTTCTGTCAGGACACAGATTAATATTTGTAATTTAATGATCGTGTTACCAGAAATATGCATCTACGAACTACAAAGAAAATAGGTGATACCAAATACGAATAATGGCTAAGAGTCATAAATCCCGAGTTACATTTAAGATTATAATGGTAAATGTTACTTGAATCTTATTAAGTAAATGAGATTACTTAATCTTTTGTATAAAAGGTTATATAAAGGAATGAAACTTTGAAAAGGACATAAATCTAATTTTGTCATGAAGAATGTCTTGGACAAAATCAAAAGGGTTGACTACATAAATGTAGACATGCCTGAGTCTGTTGGATTTGTATTGGCAGAATACTAATACATCGTATCTTGAATTTTCGAATTGACAAATGATCAATGATTTTGTATTGACCAAAATATCGAAAGAAATTATGTTTGAATAATTTAAGTGGGAGTCGAATGAGCTTGCCAAATTTAAGTGTGTAAATGACATATTTTTGAGTGGGAGCTTGGTAAGCTTCATAAATTCAATGAGATTGACATTTTGAGTGGGAGCTTAATCGTATCCTTATATGTAAATGACATATAATGGATGGTACTAGTATAATTAATTAGAAGTAATTATGGTATTATGATGAAGTTGTGAATGATTTAAACGTTGGTGTCTATTTAGATAGATCAGGAAGTTTAAATAAAAGTCGAGATGTTTTTCCTTAGATTAAATTCTGAAAGGTTAGGATAGAATAAAACCAAGGAAAGGTCCTTGGAAATCTAGTTAAAACATTTAGTGGATTTCTACACGATAATAGTGGTTATAAGATATGTTGCCCTTTATACTGCTATAATAGGTGGCATCATATAAAACTATATTATGTGCTCGACGTAGTATAACCCGTGTTCTTGTAGGAAGAACAAGTACTGAGGTGAATTTTGGAATTCACTGTAAGTAAAGTATATACTTCATTATTTAACAGAAACTGAGGATAAATATGGAATCTAGAAATTTTGAATTTATAGAGAATAGTAAAACCAACAAATGTTGTGGTAATGACTAATCTGGATGACTGAAAATCGAAAGTCGTAGGAGGCGTTAGTAAGACACTAGGCTGACAATAGAATGTCAAACTCTACATAGATATAAAAGGTGTATAGACACTGCAAAATTATACATATTATGATTGGTTGAGAAAATGTGTTCTCTAACTAAGTGCTTTCCTGGTATACTTGGCTGATTAAGAATTAGAGTAAGTACAGGGAAAGAAAAGTCTTACTTAGTCACCAAATATGTATATATATACGTTATATACGTTATCAAGATAACGGGATGATATCAAACAAGGTGATGTCAATGAATCGCAAAGAACATACGGTACAGTATGGTACAGGTCGTTAAAGGAAAACTCTTCCACAAGCAGGCATCGCCATAAAATGCTTATAAGATAAGATGTTATGATTAATAGTGAAATGTAACTGGTTTATTTGTACTCTAGTGCAAGTGGGGGACTGAACGAGATATGCCCTAGAGGCAAATAAATATTAAGTATTTGTCACGTTGTCTCATTAAGTTTATAATAAGTTTTATGCCATGCTATAACTGTATTAATCGGAGTTATTAATACACGTGTGGTATGTAAACAAACCAGAGTCCCTAGTTAGTCTCTATATATAAACTAGTTTATTAGTCAACTGATGATCGAGAATTCCTGATCATGGATATTTATATAGTTGATAATGAGGTCATTTTATTAGTGGAATAAAATGATGGACATACCCACCAAAGTATTGCAGAAGGATCGTGTCACATAGTTCATTGATGAAATAGGAAAGTAATATGGTAGCTTATTCCTCAGACCGTGAGATCGTATTAATTGATGCCTCCGGAGGGTACTTGGAGTGCATCAATCGTCAGTCCATAAATGGGTGACTAAAAAGGTGTATCTTGGGTATTTTAAAAGGGTACATTGAGGCGCATGGATCAAGAGCGGGATTTGTTCGTCCGTGTGATGGAAAGATACTCTGGGCCCACTCGGTGAGATTACATCTATAAAGCTGCGCAGCGTATGACTAGGTCATGTAGATGTAATATCACAGAACGAGTTAAGTAGCCCTTGTCGGTAACGAGATAAAACGAAGCATAGGATGTTCACGATCGTATCTCGGATAAGGGTAGTATCGATGGAACAAAAGGAATAAATATCATGGTAATGGTTCAACGACGATATTCGTGGAATGCACAGGGACCGTCATAGCAATCCAGGTCTCCCTGACGGTCATTGACGAGCGAGGGGTCTCGACCATGTCTGGAGTATTCTCGAACCGTAGGGTAACACACTTAAGGTCTTGACGACGCTTGGAGATCGTTTTGGAATTATCGGAATAATAAAAATAGAGAGAAAATGAACCGGAAAGATTCCGGTGGAATCGGAAGGGTTCCGAGGAAGAACGAAGGAAGTTCGGAGTGGCCCGGAAGTTGTTACGGAGTCACGGGAGATTAAATAATATGCAAATATATTAATTAATGAATCATATATATTTAAATATTAATTTAATATTAAATAAAAGGAAAAATATGGGCAGCCCACCTAAATGGGCCAAACCCCAAAGGGATAGCCCATGTGGGCCGCACCACCTAGGAGGAGGGGCGGGTGGGCCATGCGCATGGGGCCCATGGCCACCACGGCGGCCAAGGTGGCCGGCGCACCACCCCCTCCCTCTCCTTTTGTTTAGTCCCACATGGGGGAGCTAAGGAGAGATGCACTCCCTCTCCCCTAATAAATAGAGGCATATTAATTGGATTAAAGACACAGAAAATACAATTAATTTTGTATGCCGGCCGAGGTGCTCCCTCCGCCCGCCTCCTCTCCCTCTCTCACCTCCCGTAGTGCGTGGTCCCTTGAAGGACTGCGCGCGTGTGAGAAATCTATACCGCAGTACGCCGTCGTGCTGTGGGATTCCACCCAAAAGTTCTGCTTCCGCTATCTCGGCTGGATGGGAGAGCCCGGGAGTCGTCAGCAAGCTCTGCACGTGTGTGAGTACTCGGAGGCGCCACACTTGGGGCGCCGGGGCGTCATCGTCGTGCCGTCTTCATCTTCGTCGCGCCAAGTTCTTCGCGACCTCGAGGTCGGCTACGTCGTCTACTATGACAATGCTTGTGCGGGAGCGTAATTCCCGCTAATCAATCTACAAGGGTATGTTATCGATATCTCCTCCGTTATCGCATTACTAATAGATAGATCCTTGGCTTAGTTTTGGCGTACTCTAGTTAGAAAATTTTATTGTTTTCTGGTGCGAACCCCTTCAACTCTTACATTAAGAATCAAATCATTTCTATATAGCCAAATCGACCAAATAACGACAAACTCTCTCACCCTAGTGAGAATTCTATACTTGTGACCTATTCTAGATAACCAGTTGCTAAATAGGTTTGCAACCCTTCATGGCTGGTACAGGTTACAAACCATGTGGATGCTGACGACATACAAAGTGCAAAGCTACAATTCCAAAATAAGTGTTTAATTGTCACATCATGGTGACAAGGTCCACAATGTAATTCCCATGCTAGTTACGCTTTGCTAGGTTATCCTTGGTCAGGATTATACCTTTTTGAAGGCACCACATGAAATTTTTAATTTTCACCGTTCATTCATTTTCTAGGTTTTTTGTTATTATAGAATGAACTAGTTCTATGTACATGGAATCCACCGAGACGTAGACGTAGATACCAGCGCCTTGCGACAACTGAACCATTTACAACGGCCCAAGAAGAGCGTTTCATGCTGCAAGTTTGTGATGTCAATAGAAAACGTAGCGGTTGTGTCGCTCTTGTGAAGGACAATATTGTACATAGCCGGATATTTTTTTCCTGAAGAGTGGTATCACATATCCAATTATCTTCTCAAAATCTAGTTTCCAAACCATTCTTGATAGTAAATGATCCAAAAAAATATATTATTTCTTCATCACTATTAGAACATCACAGAAATGTGAATCCCCTAATTTCCAATGCATCAGGGACAATACCTTTTAGCCTATATACTTTCTTTTAAGAAGAGTTTGCCAAGCCCCATCCTTAGTGAGAAGGTTAAAAATCCATTTACCGAGGAGGGGTGAATTCTTAACCGTTAAGTCGTGATTAAAACTCCAGTTCCCACATTGAATCTTAGAGAACCTCTTCACGCCAAAATGTCCCATCGAATGTGTCCCACATTGAATCACACATATTTTATATTTTAGTCAACCAAAAAATACTCCCTCCATACAAAAATGTAAGACTTTTTAGACTTTCCGATTTTATCTTGATTCGTACGTATGTAGACATGTTTTAGTGTGTTGATTTACTCATTTAGAATCGAATTAATACAAAGTTAGAAAAATTAGAAAGTCTTATATTTTGATATTTTGATATGGAGGGAGTATTTTATATTTTGAAACGGATGTAAAACACTACTTTTTCTTTTGAAAAGTGTGTATTCGATACCCGGTTCGGCCCAGAACGCCAGCCAGGCCCGCCTGCTAGCCCAGCAGCTCCCATCCCACTGCATTCGAACGGAACAAACGTCCACGCCGTCACGGCCAGTCACATTTCAGTTCGAAGCCACAAGCCAGTCCTCCCGAGTCGAAGCCCCTTTCTCCCGGCTCCCCCAACCCAACTAGCGGCGGCGGAAGTTGTGAAGCAGAGATGCTGCAGTTCCCGGCGATGATGCGGCAGTGGCCGTCGTCGCCGCTGATCCCGGCGTCCACGCTCCTCCCCGTGCCAGCCACCACCCAGGAGGACGAGCTCCTGCTCGCCATGGCCGAGTCCGACCACGAGGAGAAGGTACCGCGGCTCCTCCCCTTCCTGGCCGGCTCTATCATTTCCCCCCACTGCTCCCCGCGGCGCTAACGCCTTCATCCGCGCTCTCCCCCTCCCCTCAGCTGAACGCGATCCGCAAGACCAACAGCAACCTGGTGATCATAGGCAAGCCCACCAACGACATCAAGGAGGAGTACGACGCGGAGGTGGAGGAGGACGACGCTGACAACGTCGATGAGTCGGACGGCGACGACTTCGACCAGGAAACCGGCTGAGCTGACCCTGGCTCCATCGCTTGACGCGGCGTGTCCTGAGATGTTGCCCTGTCTGCGAACCAATCTGTACGCTTGTTGCAGCCCGAGATCCCCAATTACCTCTTGTCAGTAGATCGATTTGTCCAAGCTATCCTACTTTACATGGTGTTTCGATGATTCGGGGGCTTCCTTGTCGCTGGATTAGCATGCTAATGCTTTTACTTGTTTATCGAAATACCGGCTTTAATTCATCACTCTATGTGAATGCCTTACTGCCTGCTGTTTCTTTGTCAAGTTTCTTCACAATGATTCAGTTATTTGGCTATGTATGTTTGGAAGCTAGGAACATGTCATGGGTACCTTATGTTCCTTTTGTGAAACACCATGTCTGTAAACTGTGATGACCAATGTGTGCTAGTGTTATTTAACTAAGAGATAATATTAGAGGCGGAGATTGAATCGGACTAGCAGCCTTTGAATTATAGATAGGGTTCATTGAGGTATCAGTTATGTCGGTTCCAAGTAGGTCATCTCTATATAGGGGGGAGCATTTATCTAGTATTGGGCAAACAATAGGTACTGGGTGATAGCCCAGTGGTGGAGGCGCAGCGGCGTGTCTACATCGGCCTAGGTTCGACTCCCAGTGTCCGTGGAATTTAGCACATTGGTTAAATTTCATGGGATTGCTTTCCAAGACCTCTCATTCTCTTTAATGAAAAGCCATAGGGCGGATCCTCCCCAGTTTGTCTTGAACAGAAGAAGTTATTCAGTGCTTCTTAGGGCATCTCCAGCCGTTCGGCCCCCCAGGCCGAAAAAGGCGCCTTTTTGGACGGCCTGGGGGGACGCCGGCGCTATTTGACGCCATGGGTTCGGCGATTTCCCAGCCGTGCCCAAACCCAGAATTGGGCTGAAATTCATCAAACATAAGCGAAATTCGTTAAACTTAGGCGAAATTCATACTATATAGGCGAATTTCGCATTGTTCATTACATAATATAAGCTTAAAACTTAAACGTAAACTAAAACACGGCGATCTACATGCCCAGCTGGCTGTAGAACGCCGTGTAGTCGCCGCCGCCGTCGTCGTCGTCGCTCGGTGGCGCGCCTCAGCCGAAGTGGCTCGGACTGGCCTCGTTGTTGTTGCGCCGCCGCCGAACCACGCGCCGTCGTCGTCGCTGTCGTCGAGGACGATCACCTCGCCGCTCGCCTGACGAAGTGGAGTAGGAGGCCGGCGTGCGGCGGCGCGACGGCGGTTGGCCACTGCCTCGTCGAGAAGGCGCTGCTGGAGCGCAATATCCTCCTGGGCGTGCTGGTTGCGCGACCATTCGAAGATGAACTCGTCCGAGCACTCCTCGGCGGCGACCATGGGCGGCGCGACGTCCTGCATGGAGGCGGTGACGGCGTTCTGCTCGCCGGGGAATTCCTCGTCGTCGTCCGGCGCCTCCGCCTTGATGGCCGCCCGGACGTACTCCGGTGGCGCCACCCACTCCGCCGCCTTCTTCTTCTTGGAGGTGGGGCCGTTGTCGTTGGTGTCCTCCAGCTCGCGGCGGTGGCGCTCGAGGAAGTACGCCGTCCAGAAGGCGGCGTTCGCCGGATCCCAGCGCGGGTCCGCCGCCTGCTCTTCGGAGAGCCCGGCGAGGACGTCCTGGATCGCGCCTTCTGGCGGCGGCGGAACGGGGACGCCTCCGGCGTTCAGGCGCCAGTCGCCGGGGACCCGCATGTCCGGCGGCGTAGGGTACCCGGCCTCGTACAACATGCGGGCCTCCTCCGGGTGCAGGAAACGCCGGCCGAAGCCGTTCGCCGCAGCTTCGTCTCCGGGGTATCGCTCGGCCATTGCTGTGCTCGGGGGGAGGAGAGAAATGGAGAGATAGGGGAATGGTGTGCCTTGCCACGGCGAGATGGGGGAATAAATAGGCGCAGGGGAGGCGAGACGGTGGCGCGTCATTACTCCGGCGCGTGGCAACCGACTGGACGCGTCGGCCGCCGCTGAACGGCGCGGCAGTCCACGGCCATTACTCCGGCAGGCTTTTGACCAGCGCGGGAGCCGAGGAGATAACGACGAAGCCTCCGGGTCATTTCGCCAATCTCGCTGACAGCTCTGGCCCACATTCCTTTTCGCGCTATTTCGCCCCCCAGGCTGAACCCGGTGGGCTGGGTTTGGCCTAGGAGCGCCGGCGCAATTTTCCGCCGATCCGGCGCTATTTGGGCTCCTGGGGGGGCCGACTGGGTGAAAAACGGCGCTCCCAGGCCATTTCGGCGCTTTTTTGGGCCCGGGGGGGGGGGGGGGGGGGGGGGGGGGCGCTGGGGGGGCGGCTGGAGATGCCCTTAGTGTTGTCTAGTTATCCTGCAATTGCCAAACAATCATTACATCACCAATTAAACTACAAGATGCAAAGTTTCTTTGTTTCTGTAGGGATATCTGTGTACAATGTACAACTAGAATCGTGTAGTTGAGAATTTAATCTACAATATTCGTTTCCAAATTGTGCTTTACTTGAAGAGAAGCTTTTACAGCAAGATCAGCAACCGCGGGAAAGGCACAACAATTCGACGGCGGCTACTGAGCAAGTCATGCGGACCTAGAAGTGCCTGTTAGAAGTTTTAGGTGCCATGTCAGGTGTAGAAAGCACACAGCTGCATAAATGCACAACATCATTGAGGCTGAATAGCCCCGTGATCTCAGTCCAGCCATCATTAAGTTTAGATGTGTGATTGCGTGTACCATCTTTATCTATCTATAGTTTCATGCCCCTGAGCCATACCATGAATTTAACCTTTCAGTTCCACTCTTACATGAACGGTAGCCTGAACACGGTCAGGATTCCATATATATATATATATATATATATATATATATATATATATATATATATATATATATATATATTCTATCCTTTATCTCATGAACCTGTAGGACAGTTTAATATTGATCCATTCAAATTAATTACATTCGCGCATGTGTTCATAAATAAAGAAAGTCCTGCTATGCTACCGAAAAAGCCATGTGTGTGAATTCTAAGTTTGTCCGTTGGATCTGATGCGTTGGCAAAACACGTGTCCCATCATATCTTCACCATTGAAATACTGATATTTGAATCAATTCCAACAAGAGATCAAACACGGCAATACAAACTTAGTGAGACAATGATACCATGATGTGAAGGTAGTTGTGTTACAATTAGTAAATCATGTGCAGTAACCATCTAATCAAGACTAGTTAAAAACATAATGATTTTCGGTCTTTTGAACCACAAGATCTTATATGTTAATATTTCTGTACATAATATATTAATATTTCTGTATTTCTTATATATGGTTAGTCCTTATGGATTTATTGAAACATTCCCATTTATTATGCTTTTCAACAAAAAAAAATCCTGCCCTTGCAGGCTCATGGGTTGATGACTCGTTCCCTTTAATCATTTCTATTTTGACTTTCGAAAATTCTATATTCTTGCAACGCTGAACATGCATTTTAGTATTAATCATGTGGTTCTTCCATTTTGGCCACAGAAAAATGAAAAAAAAATATTCACATTTATAGTGGCCCCGAGACAGCAATATTGTCAATGTAGCATATTACAAGGATAGTAAACCAACATGTGTCTATTATGTATGGTCAATTAATCACATCTCTACAAGAAATTATGATATTCCACCTTATGCTAGAAAATAAAAGATATAGATAGTACACTGTACATTAGAGATAAAAAGATGAAGAAGCTGGGAGTCTGTACCATGATTATTTATCATAGACCATTTCTCCTAATCATGTGCTTTGTTGCCAGGAAAATGATTATTTGCTCTGACAAAACTTTTCAAGTTTTCTGCTGGAAACTTTTAGAGGGGGCTCATCTATTCGTTGTTGCATTTTTTTTTTGCAAAAATAGAAAATTTAGGGACAACGGGCTGTACCTCTCAAAACAGAAATTATATTTCACAAAGTACTCACATAAAGTATTTCAGAATCTTGGTCAAGATCAATGTGTAGATGACTGATAGCAAAGCACCAACTGGAATTGTGATCAACCATGAGACCACAATTTCACGCACTGTCTCTGCTCTGACTCTGTTGAGCCCTCTTGCAAATCCCACACCCATCACTGCGCCAACAAGTGTATGTGTAGCAGATATTGGCAACCCAAGCTTAGATGCAAACAAGACCACAGAAGCCGCCGCAAACTCCGCTGCAAACCCTCTCGTGGGTGTTAATTCAGTGATTTTCTTGCCAATTGTTGCTATCACTCTATAACCCCACATTGTAAGCCCTGCGACAATTCCAAAACCACCCCAAGCTAGGACTTCAGTCGGTATGACTATCTCAGCGCTGCTTGCTACGCCCTGAAGAAGGGACAAAGCTCCGGCCAGAGGCCCTATGGCATTGGAGACATCATTGCCTCCATGAGCGAATGACATGAAGCATGCTGACAGGACCTGCATATAGCCAAATACGCCGTAGACAATCTGCAGTTGAGCTCCTCTAGGGCCAGCAACGTCAAATCCAGCTTGCTGAACATCTGTATTGTCAGCAGATGCTATCTTTTCCGCTTCAGAAGACAGTAGGTCACCAAGCTGTTTTTTTATTGCCCTGCTAACAAAGATGGCTCCTATTGCCCCGCAAGCTAATGCTTGCAGCACGGCGATGGAAAGTATCTTGCTGAGAGGGAAAGCAGCAAACGAGATTGCAGTGACACCCGTAAAAACTGCGATTGGTGCAGACGCAGCTGCAGCCTGGCCTGGATTTGGTGCGCTGTATACGAACTGAAGTGAAACATGGTTAGTAGAAATTCACCTTTCTGCCTTTTATGGTATAGTGTTCGTGTCTTCTGTTTATGACATATTAGTTTCTGTGCTATCTGCCCAATAAGATGTCTGACTACATAGTTTGCAAATATATCTTGTTTTCTTATTGATCATGTTGCAAGTAAAGTTAGTATAGTACTCACCCTGCGTATGCACTTGTAAACAAGAAATGAGACTGCAGCTCCCATCAATGGAGAAATAACCCAGGATGAAGATACTCTAGCCAAGGAGCTCCAGAAAACTGCATTGACTCCTCCATATACCAGTCCAAAACCAACCATGGCCCCGACAATACAATGTGTAGTTGACACAGGCCAGCCATAAGAGGAAGCAACCTAAGAAATAAGAACCGGCAATTCAAGCAGATGCTTATGAATGTTAATATGCTATATTTTCAAGCCAGTAAAACCAAGTGCACTATGGTGGATGCATTAGATTTGGTGATGATGAAAGATATTTTTGGCGGTTTGCTAATTGCATTGAATTTTCATTCAATTGTATCAATATCATAAATTCGTTGCATAAATAGATGAAACATATCAACGAATATAATGCAATCAATGATCCACCAAGATTGTCTTACTCCAGCATAATATTCTGTACTTTCCCTAGTTGAAATAGTTATTCAAAGTTTAGGTATGAACCTCTGTTAATTGGAAGTGAGGTGTACATGAAGTTTTTATAATAATCCTGAATTTGCCTACAACTTGATTCCAAAAATCAAACTGTAGATCTAAGATTTTCATATCAACCAGAGTAAAACCACGAATTATTCAGTTAAATATTGAATATGTTATGTTGTTTTCCCTTTGCTGAGTTGTTACTTCATTTAGGCTAAAAGGTTCTCACGTATTGTAGTAGGTTATAGCATTTGCGTGCTATAACTTGCAAGTTCTCCATCAAGTAGCATCTACAAGTGCATAGGTTTTCCGTGTTAGATAGATGGAGCTATTCTAGTGTCACAAATATGCCACTGAAGATGCCTTACATCTTCCTTTTTGTAGACTGAAACTAGGGGAAGCTTCAGTAATTCTGTGCTGCTAATGGAACTGTATCATCTGATTGGCATGGCATAACAAATTAAAAGGGTTATCAGTGATGGAATGTTACCTGCAACCATGTACCAGCAGCAGCGAGGGAGGACAGCAATCCAGCGAAGAGCAGAGAATCATTTCCTTGGAAGACAGATGTGACTAGGATGCCCTTCTGCATGGTGCTGGTGACATGAGTACCCATAAGGAATGCACCAGAGAACTCTAGCACAGCTGCAGTCAGCACTGCCTGCCGGATTGTCAAAGCTCCAGATCCTACTGACGTCCCCATGGCATTTGCCACATCATTCGCTCCGATGTTCCATGCCATGTAGAATCCTGACAACAGGGTCAGGTATGCCAACACCTTCATTTTGGTCGTCCCATGAAAGATCAGTGAGCGCATCGCCAGTGGCACGGTGAGGGCTGCAAATGCAATCACCACGGATATCGAAATCGCCATGCGTGGTGAAATATGGAATGCCTTTGCCATCCCTGACAACTCGGATCCCCCGTTCTGCTCTTCCGAGGCATCTGATTTTGCACTGGAGCCATCGTCAGCATTTGCAAAGGAGGATAGTGTGGCGCGCGGAAGCCCCAGGCGCGAGCTCACTGTCTTGGCAGGTGAGACTTTAACCAGAGGGAAGCACCTCGGACAGTGAATGCTAGGTGGCAGCTGAGCGGCAGGGCGATGGAGCAGGAGAGCGGCAGCCGCAGCTCGCCCCCCTGCTCCAGCATGTACTCGGGCAGTGGAAAAGAAAGGAGAAGATTGAGACATGGAGTGGCAGAAGGAAAAACCAGGGGGAGGGGGACGAGTACAGAAGCACCAAGAAGAAAGAAATGTGACGATTAATGGGGAGGAGAGGAAGGAGAAGCGGTGGCCATAGGAGTTTGTGGGAAGAAGTGAGCATCGTCATGTGGATGGAAGGAAGAGCTTGCTTTCTGTGGTGGCCCAGCTCAGGCTGAGACGAACGAGTGGCGGGAAGGAATGAGTGGTGCAAGGGGATATCGGCGAGATTCCTGCCTAATCCATAATCTGAGGTTCCAGCCGACTGACTGTTTTCGGTTGCATGGATGGATCATCTGGACCTCCCTTCCCTCCAGCCTGTTTGTTCTGAAGATCTGAATTCATGTCTCTTCCTGTTGTTATGATTCTTCACTGTGGCGCCTAGCTTGGCAATCGCATCTTCTCAGGGTTGTTGGATTTTGAGATGTCCAGAAGATATTTCCCTATGTGGTTTCCTGCCTGGTGCTAGATTTGGGTAAATTGCGCGAGTGTCATGTCAGGAAGTCAGGTATTTTTACCGCTCTTACTATACCTGTTTTGGTAAACCAGCTTCACAAATCTATACTTCTTATAAAGCAAAACCTCACTATCTTCATTAATTATTTTTCTATCTCACCATGCAAACTATCCACATCATCTATTATCTAAACCAATCAATTGTCCATGTTATCTCCACTAATTAATCACACATCATCTATTCCTTAAGCCACATCATCCACTATTTAAGCCATTATTTATCCATGTCTTCCCACATATATTAATGATTTTATATCCATCCATGAAAACAATTCGCATTATAAATTCTTTTATCCATACAATTACCTCGTCAATTTAGTTGTTAAATATACAAATATTGTACATTGATTAAATTTAGATTCTTGATTATTGTGGCCAAGAATTCTGAATATTCTCGAAAAAATTCCCGTTACATGTGTCATATGTCCTTTCGTTTATATTATAATTTTTATAAAAAGTTCCCTGCGGGATATTTTTCTAGTATCTACTGATGACAATGCACAAGAGTGCTTTATGTAAATCGCGGCTGCTAGCCAAGGAGCCAAGGACCACAGCGGGAAAACTAACCACTTGTACTACAGCCGGCCGCGGATAGGTATCAGGGCGTCCTTGTCCTTTGAGGCTCGGATCAGATCATTAAAGATGGGAGAGTTGAGCTTGTCTTGTCCTGTGCTTTCTGTGTTTCGCCTTCCTTTTATCTCTTCTGAAGTAATAATTGCAGAGCCTTGAGTTTTGGACAGGATAACTTGCTTCCATTTTCTCTCGCTCGCTCGTTCAGACAACATATCCTGCAAGCCTGTGCGCTACGTGAGGGACTCAGCTTCAGTGACTTGTAGTGCCACTGAGAGACTTGGGTGAATCTTGTCCCTCCGTTTTAGATTTGACCTCCGTTTTAGATCTGACGGATAAGATTTACCCAAATCTAAATCTAAAAAATAAAACAGTTTAGAAAAATTTGAAAAAAATTCAGCACAACATAAATGCTTCGCCGATTATTCTGAGAAAATATTGTTTGATTTGGAGCAATGGTTTGTGAATACATAGCTTTTTTAGATTAAACATAAAAACGCTATTTATACGCAAACCATCAATCGAAAAAGGGTCAAACTTTCGGAGAATACAAAACAAACCATTTATGATTTATTGGAATTTTTTTAAATTTTTCTGAGAAGTTTTATTTTTTAGTTTCAGATCTGGATGAATCTTTTCCGTCGGATCCAAAACGGAGGGACACGATGGACCCAAGTCACTTGGTGACTTGTGCACTACAAGTCACTGAAGCTGAGTCCCTATATGAGTATGGGCAATTTGGCTCCCGAGCACACATGGTCTCGAAATTTGAACCGTGCATGTCTCGTTGAGATTGTGTACCTGTTCTTTGTCGTCATGTGCATGGACAGAGTAAAAACCATTGAGGTGCGGTAACTTATCTGGACCACCCTGTGCGGGAGCCTGTCATGACGCCAGAATACACGTTTGCATGCGGAAACCGCCGACTTTTCTTGACCCGTGGGAACATGACGCCAAGATCTCATGGGCCGTGCGACATGGAAATATCCGGGAGAATTTTCATGGACGGAGAGTATATTTTCTATCCATCCAAAAAAAATATGCTGATTATAATCAAAGTGTTTTTGAATCCCCAGTTGCCACACATTTAGAAACAACCAGTAACACAAATACCACAGTAGCTTTGAAATAACAGAAAGTCTCTTTTCCTTCTTTTTCCAGATCTCTTTTCACTCATAATTCAAAACAGCACATTACACAGTAAAATCCGTTTTTCACCTTAAACTAGAAAGATAAAGTAGGAACAAAAACCATGCACGGTACATCAAAGACAAAGCAACAGGCTCTCGGAGAACAACGGCACCAAATTCACATCTCAAGGTTCACAGCCTAAAAGATCACGAAGCAAGAACCTGATTTGCCGCACAACTAACCCTGCAAAAGGGTAACACCAAGAGAAAACCAGAGTTGTCAAGTGTCCAAAACACTCTTGCAAAGGCTGTAAAACACACCGCAAAGCCGGCGTAGGCCGGACTGACAAGTGGTTCTTTGCTGAGTGCTGTTCGTCAGGGAACTCGGTAAAGACTTTGCCGTGTGTCAAAATCGAGCACTCGGCAAACAAAAGTAAAACATACGTTAACCAAACGGAAAAGGCGACTCCACGTGGCAGGTGGCTTTGCCGAGTGCCTGTCAAGACGATCGTCGGCGAAGGCCTCTCTCGTGCGGCCAGTCATGGGCTTTGCCAAGTCCTTGATGCAAACCTACAAAGCAAAGTTTAACGTGCAAATAAGTTCACAATATATGGTGCGAATAAGTTCAAAGTAGAGTTTAAAGTTCACATAAAACATCTATCAGGGTGCGGTGCCTAACTGTTGGCATGAGCAATGATATTCCATTAACTTTTATTATGATATAGCAGGCATCAATGTTCATATTAGATAGCATCGGGATCTGCTGCCAAATAACCATAGTTTATATTGTAGACCCATGTGATTACATTCCAGCTTTGCTTGTGTTTCAATAAATAAATAAAATCAACAGAACTGCCTGGGCCTTGGGCCTAAGAGCATCTCCAACAGCAGCGCTAAAAACGTCGCGCGCCCAAGAAACCGCCGATATCGCGCGCACGCACCGTTTCGGCGTCTCCAGCAGCCGCGCTAAAACTCCGTGCGCGGTAAAAAGGAGCCAGCGTGCTGGCCCAAGCAGTACTCGTTGCGCTGAATTTGGGGCGGCCGCTCCGGCGCGCGGTGCAAAAGCAAATTGCGCGCGAGAGAGCAACCACCACCCGGAAAATTCCCCGCTGCTCCCGCCGTCGCCCTGCCTTCGCCTAGCGCGCGGTGCCGCCGGCGGAATTCCGGCGATGGAAGGCCAATCGAGCGTTCCTCCGACCCCTCCCTACGTCCGCGACCCCTCTCCTGTCGGCGCCGCCGCAAACCCTAGCGCGAGCGTGACCACCTCCGCCGCCGGCGCCGCACCAAATCCCGACATGGGGCTCGCGCGCGGCCTTTTCACGGCGCCACGGACGAACTCCGTCGGAGCCGTCGCGCAGGCGCCCGGTGCGCAGCGGCGGAACGTCCTCCCCAAGCGCCCAATTGCGGCGGCGACGACGGCGGCGGCAGCCAACAAGAAGGTGAAGAAGGTGGGCGCCGCTGTGGTGCTAGCCAACAAGAGGAAGCCGACGCCAGCGCCAGTGCCGCCCCCGCCTCCGCCACCCGTAGCGCCGGCACCCGCGCCGGAGCCGTCGCAAGTTTTTGCGCCGGAGGAGGATGCAAATAGGGTGTTTGAAGAAATGGCCACAAGGTACTTTTCTCCATCTTGGGAGGCATGGGACCATATGGAGGGATGGGCGGCATGGGAGGTGTTGGTGCTACCATGGGAGGACCTCCGATGGGCATGGGAGGCATGGGTGCATCTCCAAACATCTTTGGAGCATATGGTGGGGTGGGCACCATGGGAGGAATGGGTGTACCACCGGTTAACTTGGGTGCATCCATGGGTAGAGGCAATGCTACCATGGTGTCTCCTATGCCTTCGGATGGTGCATTTGGAAATAGTGCAAGCATCGTCCCCGTCAATGATGAAGATGGGGTTGAACAAGGTGAAGAGAAGGAGGAGGAAGAAGAGGAGGAGGAAGAAATTGGAGAGAAATAAACTTGTGGCAAGTGATGATGTTTTATTCGTTTGTATGCACTTTATTGTAATGCATTTAAATTATGCACTTTGGTGAATTTGAACTATGTCATGAATTTTTGCTATTTCATATTGGCGCTGCCCGCGCGCGCTGCATTTTAGCGCGGCACGCGTCTGCTAAAGCAAAACAGGCGTCGCGCGCGAGAAATCGCAATTCTGGCGCCGCAAAAAAAATTTAGCACGCCGGCGCCTAGCGCTGCTGTTGAAGATGCTCTAATGCACATCATATACTTGAAGATCAGCAGCTAGGTTCCATAAACAGCCGAACACTCCGTCAGAGTGGCACAATTATTTTTACACCACTTCAACTTAGTGATATATTATAAAATAAAATAAAATGCAAAGATAATAAACAACAATTCCTGACTATTTGTCTTTTATCGACCACAAAACAAGGAAGCATCATTATATTTGTCCAACGACTCATATGAAAAGAAGGAAAGCACCATCATATTTCACAAAAAATGTACATACACTCATCATCTATCAGGACTCTATTCTATGAGGCCCACAATATCAAGATCTGTATAATGGCATAAGCCAATGATGGACTTGCAGAAATTTGGCTGATGCATTGGCAGTTGGGAGAGTGCAAAACAAAGTAGGAAACTGTTCTCACCTGCAGCAGCAGGACGCTGGCTTCCTCTCAGGCGAATCAGTGACTGTTGGCGACGGTCAGAGGCGCCACACCAGTGCAGCACCACCACCCAATCGATCCTCCTGCCCAGAGTAGAGCTGCAGCAGCACAGCTCCTCGTGCCGTGGAGCCGCCGGAAGTACAGCACCACCTTCCTCCTCAAAGCGGAGCTGCACAGAAGGTGGCCGAGGCGCCATGGCCGGAGGCGGAGCCGGCCGAGGCGTGGACGAGCGGAGATAGCAGGCCAATGCGGCAGCTGCCGGCACGCGCGAGCACCTGGTGCTCACGAGGTGCGCAGGAAAGCCCGCAACTTGCTCCGAGCGGCAGCGAGACGCCCTGTCGTCGTCTCCTCCCCTCTAGGTCGGCAAAGTCGATCCAACCGAACAAATCTAAGAATCAAAGCACAAGTCAGCGGCGTGAGCAGAGAAGCAATGGAAGGGAGACGCGTAAGGAGGAAGCAACTGACCGAGGATGTCGCGGATTCCGTTGATCTCCTTGTGCGACGGCCGCCGGGCCCGGGCCTCGTGGTGGAGGGCGCCAGGGAATAGGCGGCGGCCGTCATCTCCTCCCCCGCATGCGTCTGCTGGTCGGCTTTCATATCCGTGGCTCGCGCCTGGTACTCTCCGGCGTGCAGAAGCTCCCTCGACAGACCTCCATGGCGATATGGCCTAAATGGCTGTGAACGAAGATCGACATAGGGGTTGGGTGTGCTCCGGAGCGCCGACGAAGATTAGACATGGGTGGGGGAAAGATCTAGGTCTTGCCTACGATCTACTCCTGGGACAGTGAGCAGCGTAACGGGACGGCAGATTTACCGGACCTTTCCGTTCTTTTACATCTGTGCTGGGATGGATCGACGACATCGTGGTCATTTAATACGGACCAGAAGTGGGCCAAGGCTATGTTTTTATCATGGTAGAAAATGGCTGAAGGGAACCATGCATACGAATCTTGATGAGAATGTATGTCCAAGATACAGGGTGCATCTATGCTCGGGAGCCAAATTGCATTTTCGAGTATACCTGGCTTTTAATCTACTGTTTTCGAGCTAATAACTCATAGCTTATTTTTGATTGTCAGAAACTGGAACACTCTTATTTTTCAGTAACTGAATTTTGCCTCGTGAAGACTAGAGTGGTGAAGCCTAGAATGGCAAACAGACCATAACCGTTCAGACTACATGTGTGAGATGGCATATACGGAGTACTTTGCTTATGTTAGACCTAAGGCCCAGATGTGCAGAGGTCCAAGAAGCCTCGTCTTGGGCTATCTGCCTACAATTATTTGGGCCGGCACACACTCTTGGAATTATTGGTTGATCCAGTTTGTTCTCACAGTCTTCACCTAGTCCAGCCCAGAACGGGTGGCAAGTTTAGTAGTGGCTAAATCTAGCAATCAGATTCGAATCCCATTTAGGTGAATTTCTTGAATTCTCATAAAGGAGGAATCAATCTATCTATCTATATCTCTTATAAGACAAAACCCCACTAATATGCATTAAATTAGTCTATCTCTACATGCAAGGTGTACACATCATCCACTATTTAAGCCATTTATTTGTCCATGTCATCCCACATTTAGTGTCCACATCATCCACTATTTCAACCATTCATTTATCCATGTCATCCCACATTTATTAATAAAAATCTATTCATATTATTAATTCTTTTAGCCATACAATTTCCATATAATCAATTTTTAGCGGTTAAATATACAAACATTTTACGGTGATTAAATTTAGATTCTCGACTATTGTGTCAAATCAAATCCCCTCCGTATTCCCCAAAAAATCCATTTCATGTTTCAAGTATCCTTTCTTTACAATTTCTTTTAAAAAATCCTCGCCGCAATATGCGGGAATTTGCATATTTTTATCGATAACTTCAAATTTGAAGCGTTGTATTATATTCTTAAGGAGAATAGGAGATACCCACTGCAACGCGTGGGGTATGGTTCTAGTTCTTATATAAAAGTAAGCCACCAAGGACTAGTCCTGGTTGGTCTCGGTTTTTTCACCTACTCCAGCCAGTCCGAAAAAACACATCTCTCGCAGATCTCTTAAACCATCATAACGTAAAATCTCTCCCGGGAAGTGTCTTCAAAAACAGTCACCATAAAAACTGGCTCCCCATATACCCTGGCCCCCATATACCGTGGGACCCATAATCTTATTTATTTTTTCTTTTTTCCTCCTCCATCTTCCTCACAATTCCCATACACTGACACTAGCGCATCCTGCCTCCACGCCAAGCCACCTCGCCCAAGCTCTGGCTAGAACGAGCTCTGCCCCGATTGGCCTCCACCTCTAGCCACTCGTTCCCCGCCTTTGGTTGCGCGTGCAACTAGTAACCAGACCTCGTACGGCACCAGCCGCTCCGCACCGATGCCTCCAATCCCTCCTCCAGCTCCAGTCCTTCATCGAACTCGACATCGGTGCCTCCTGCTTCCGCCGCTTGGCCCTCCTCTAGGTCAACGCCGACATGCCCTACTCCCTCTATGCTCCAGTGCAATCCTCAAACCGGTTCCTCACATGCACGTTGGTTAAAACTTCCCTCCCGCCAACCGTTTTCTGGTTTACACATTTGCACTATTTACACATTTGCCGATTTGGTTTGGCACGATAATTCTCTGGTTAGCCAAACGCAACATTTGTGAAGATAATTCAAAAACAAGGAGCTGCCAATAATTTTGGGTTGTCCTGGCATACACTGTACTTGAAGCTAAAATTTCTTATGGATGTACAAAACCGTTCTTTCAGTTGCTTAGAGGTTTTTTTTACATCCTGTACGTGTTCTTCCAATGGTATTTTCATTTTCAGCTTTCAAGAACCTGCACGTCATTTTCCCACGGTACGTCCGTGTATCACCCGTCTCGAACCCGCTGCGGAAATCATCAGCAGGCCAAGCCAAGCCAACTGTACAGTACAACTGGCGCAGGTACCTTTATAAACGAGCCCCCACCTCCGCACTCACCGGCGGCATCCCAAAAAAGCGAAACACAGCGTCAGCAGCGAAATCAAACACCCACCCAAAAACCCCCAAACCCCCGTCCGTCCCTCCTCCGCCGTTTGTCGTCTCGCGGCCGGGACACCAGCCCCATTCTGCGGCGCAGAAGCAGAGGAACGGGGAGAAGGCCGCGGGGCCAGCGCTGCATACCCGATCGTCGCCACCGGAGGCGGAGAGTAGGACGAGGCGGGCGGCGTACGGGCACGGTCAGGTCGCCCATGGCCGCGGCTAAGGAGAAGGCGCAGGGATTCTGCGGCGGCGCCCCCGCCGGCATGGTCGCCGTTCCCGCGGCGGCAAATGGCGGCGCCGTGATGGAGGAGATCGGGAATTCCCCGTCCACCACCGCCAAGGCCTCGGCCAAAGGTATATGTGCGATATGATCGGTAGTCGTTAACTCGTCCTCGCCTCCCTCCCTCTGCTGTGTTGCTCTGCTATGTGAGCGGATTCATATATATGGGTCACGCTACTCGCGTGCTCGTTGCTGGATTTGGTGATACGAGATATGCGATGACGTGAACTGTTAGATATGCGATGATTATATCGGAATTTGATGGGGGTTCCAGGAAACGCTTTGGTTTCAATTGCCTTAATAGATCTTAAAAGGTAGCGTTCTGTTGATCTCGATCACTCTCGTGATACCAGATTGTTGTATGAAAGTACGTTGCATACGGCTGGTGTACTAATTTTCGAATGTCGGCATGAATCATAGAACTTAAAACATGGATCTGAAAGTGGCAGCACATTTAGTTTGTATTTGCGTTGGATCTGTGGGACTTGTTAGCATAGAACTACCACTTTACGCGCTAAATTCCGAACAACTACCACTTTACGTTTCAATCGCACAGAACTACCACTCTACGCCTGGTTTTTTGCAATGTGCGCAAATTTGTGTCTAAACTAGAATTGACAACTCGATCTGTGGTTGTATTGTTGAAGCATTGCAAGCACTGCCTGGTTGTTGTGCTTGCACTGAACATTTACGTAATCACTACTTGTTTGCTTCCTGCAACACACTGTAACACAACGTCAGAACAATAGCCCATGGAGAATGTTGCGGCAACACACTGCAAGTTGGTGATGATGCTAGGCTGTCAACATAAAATTTCTCTAAATTAAGCCTGCGGCAGAGCAGCAAGAGTGTCCGGAATAGGAACATTTTGCTAATATCTTGCCCAGCGAAGAGTCTACTTGGATGATCCTTGCAGGAATTACTAATTTTCTTTGTTGACATCAATGTGATGTGGCCAGGAAGTAAGGGACTATCTGGATTGGGATATTGGTGTATTTTATGAAGGCACAGTACCGTTCTTAGCTATTGGAGAGATGGACCATTTGTTGTTTGTTGTGGATCTTTGTAACTTCTTCTTCTATATATATTAAAAAAGGCGTGCTCTTTCATGTTCCTGAAAAAAAAAAAGATATGGGACCACTAGAATGTTTTGCATGGAAGGTGGCACCAAATGATACACAAATGACTCAAACAAATGCTGTGCATATTATATCAGTGTGATCAGTGTGGGGCCTGCAGTGATGGTTTTGGAGTAATTCACTAGTGTATAGCTAGTCATGGGTGCTTAATTAGATGAGGCCCATGTGGATTAGTCTTTTCATAATTACCTACGTTCTGACACATATTTTGATGTGTGCTCGAGAAAAATAACTGCCCAACTACTCCAAGTTGCAGGTTTTTGGTGTGTCTAACCAAATTTCTAATTTTCTTGAAAAGATTTCGTTTAACAATCACAAAATTAATTGTATATATTCATCTTATCTGTTTTAGCATGAATTGTATCAACAGATAACTGAAACAGAAATCGGGAGTCCCATTCGACTGAGAAGCTTGACTTTGTTATACGTGATTATAATTTTCAAAGCTAGATGTGGCGTTTCACTGGTTGTAACTATGTTTCGATTATCCTTGAAAATGAACAAGGTCTAAATTTATTGGAGGGGTAACTGATAATGTGCAGCTAATTATGTTTATGTGGTGAATAGAAAAATGGCTGTTAACTTGTAGCTGGCATAGTTTTATTCTTTTACATTGTTCCTTGTTACCGTGCATCTTCTTTTCCTTTGCACCGAGAAATTTGAAATTGGATGATGAGAATTGAAAGGGAATTAGGGAAAGATGTGGATTAGCGTTGGATACTATAGTATTTAAGATTCACAATGATACCATGACATGTATGATGTGCCCATTCGGTTTACCATTTGGTGCAACTAAAAAGTCTACAGGTAACCCCAAGAAGCATGTAAACTGGTTCAGTGTTTTCAATCTGCCAATTTACCAAATAGAAACGCTTGATAAAGAAAACCTACAATTTCTACAGGCTTATTTCATTGTTTAGTGTGCTTGTTGTCTGGCTCACACGTGCATACTTCAGAAATATTTGTGCCATTAGCGTTTATTGTTACATTGATCACATCCTTCCCTTCCTAAATCAACTTCAGTAAAGTCCAACTAGCAATTCCTATGTCATTCTTGCACCTGTCATAAGCCATAACTTGCATGTCTGGAAAGTTTCATGGTTTTCTTCTGAATTTAACCTTGGATTTTAGCCAGGTTATCAAGGTCATCACCTTCTTCACTGCAGACATGTAGAGTCTGAAGTTCTGTCTCATCTGAAAAATAGTAATGTCTTTCTTAAATTGCAGGAATCCCTATCATGACGAGGGCCCAGAGAAGCCACCCTTTAGAGCCATTATCTGCTGCTGAAATTGCTGTGGCTGTAGCAACTGTTAGAGCTGCTGGAAGAACTCCTGAAGTTTGTCAACCTATCCCCTTTTCACCTAAATTGTCTACACATGCTTCAAATATATAATTAACACGCCGCTTCCAAAATTATAGGTACGAGATAGCATGCGCTTTGTTGAAGTTGTGCTCCTGGAGCCAGAAAAGAATGTTGTGGCATTAGCTGATGCATACTTCTTTCCGCCATTCCAACCATCTCTGCTTCCCAGAACCAAAGGTGGTCCTGTTATCCCAAGCAGGCTTCCACCAAGGAGGGCCAGACTTGTCGTCTACAACAAACAAACAAATGAGACTAGCATTTGGGTTGTAGAACTCTCTGAGGTGCATGCTGCTACTAGAGGTGGACACCACAGAGGCAAGGTTATATCATCAGAAGTTGTTCCAGATGTTCAGCCTGCAATGGTATGCTTTAGTGTTCATAGATTGTTGGACAACTCTTTTCATGCTTTGACCATTTTATGCAGTTCATTTAGCACTTAATTTCAATTTAGGACAGAGTTTATTGTGTAACGACCATGTGGTATAATTCTGATATCTGCTTGCTTATCTCTTCTAAATTCTTGCTGTTGAATTGTGGTATTAGCATTTCTTGCACTAACTTTAGTATAACAGCCTGAATATTTGACTCTTGAAATCAAGTCATAGGTTTATTAAGCAAGTGGTGCAACATAGAACTTTTGCCTTATCTCCTTATATTGGATCAAGTGGTAGAACTAGTTTCATACGGCTTAAGTGGTTTACAGGATGCGATGGAATATGCTGAATGTGAAGCTACTGTAAAAGATTTCCCCCCTTTGTTGAAGCCATGAAGAAAAGAGGCATTGATGACATGGACCTTGTCATGGTAGATGCATGGTATATATGCTACGTATATATTTTTTGTAGTTAAGGATTTATCGAAAAATATCTTTGTAAGCTTTTTTTGATACAATCGAACTTTGAGCGTTGAACTTTTCTGCTGAAATTTTTAGGTGTGCAGGCTATTACAGTGAGGCTGATGCTCCCAATCGAAGACTTGGCAAGCCTCTGATCTTTTGTAGAACTGAAAGTGACAGCCCTATGGAGAATGGCTATGCTCGTCCTGTTGAAGGGATCCATGTTATTGTTGATATGCAGAATTGTTGTGATAGAGTTTGAGGACACGAAGTTTGTTCCTCTTCCCCCACCAGATCATTTGAGAAACTACACTCCTGGGAGACACGAGGTGGTGTTGATAGAAGCGATGTGAAGCCTCTTATTATTAGTCAACCTGAAGGCCCAAGTTTCCGTATTACTGGCTCTTTTGTGGAGTGGCAGAAGGTAATGTGATTGTCTAATATCTAACTGTTGAGCTAACATTAACAAAACCTAGTCTAGAAATATCACTTGTATATTTGTGTTGACCAGTGGAACTTCCGTATTGGCTTCACCCCCAAGGAAGGTTTAGTTATCCATTCTGTTGCATATGTTGATGGAAACCGTGGACGTCGTCCTATCGCTCACAGGCTGAGTTTTGTTGAAATGGTTGTTCCTTATGGAGATCCAAACGAACCACATTACCGGAAGAATGCATTTGATGCTGGAGAAGATGGGCTTGGAAAGAATGCACACTCTCTTAAGAAGGTCTGTTAGCTGCTTTCTATGAACCTGTTTTTGTTTTGATTCTGCGGACATATATTGTACAATCAAACTACCCTTCGATTTAACCATGCACACTTTTTAGTTTATGATTTCTGAGAATTTATCATTTTGTTTATCTGAGCATAACTGTGTTATGAACGGAAATTTATATGTTCGGTTGATTGAACCGTGGACTATCTTATCAAAATGTTGGTGAATTTTCAGTTGATTTTGTGCCATTGCCAAGAAGTTTTTGCACAGTTGAACCCAAAGGGGCTGTTCAAACTCCTGTTTTTTGTATTATTTTGTGAGGTATAACTATGTTACAAATTGTTTTGTGCAGGGATGTGATTGCTTGGGTTACATAAAATACTTTGATGCACATTTTACAAATTTTACTGGTGGTGTGGAGACAATTGAGAACTGTGTATGTTTACATGAGGAGGACCATGGAATCCTCTGGAAACATCAAGACTGGAGAACAGGATTAGCTGAAGTTAGACGATCAAGGAGGCTTACTGTGTCATTTATATGCACCATTGCTAACTACGAATACGGGTTTTATTGGCACTTTTATCAAGTGAGCATCTGATTACCTTTTTCTTATAGTGGTGTAACGACAATTCAACTTAACCCCTGTTCCGAAACTGAGAAAATGTGTCGACTTGTATTATAGTTTCTCTCATGTGATTCATACGTTTTTTTCATTTTAGGATGGTAAGATAGAATCTGAAGTAAAGCTCACTGGAATTCTTAGCTTGGGAGCTCTAATGCCTGGGGAACAAAGGAAATATGGCACAACAATTGCTCCTAGTTTGTATGCACCAGTTCATCAACATTTCTTTGTTGCCCGTATGGACATGGCAGTGGACTGCAAACCTAATGAGGCTTATAATCAGGTAGGTTTCTTGCCTTCCTTGTCGTGTAGGCCTTTTATGTGGTAGTAAAGGGAGTCTTGCTTCAAGATCTTGCAATCTTACCTATCCACTTCCATCTTGCTTCTTCCAGCATATGTGCCATGCCTTTTGACTCGTTCGCTTTTACATCAATTTATTCAGTCTTAAGTTCTTGACTGCCATTATTTATAAATGAGGATCCAAGCTTTTATTGATGTCTAATCTGCATGAAGAACATGCATTTCTTTGAATTGTCATCTGGCTTATGATTTGATACTACTGTTTCTTTTTCCGTCACAGGTGGTTGAGGTAAATGTTAAAGTTGAAAGTGCAGGCCCAAATAACATGCATATAACGCCTTCTACGCCGAGGAGGAGAGCTTCTGAAATCTGAGTTGCAGGCGATGCGTGATTGTGACCTTCATCTGCACGACATTGGATTGTAAGTGCATTCCAAAGATCTCTTTCTTTTTCCTAAATACATTGTGATGCTTTTGATCGTTAACAAGCATGTGTTGATGTAAAAGAGTAGGTCACATTCAGCCTCTGAACCACACATAATTAAGTAATTTGGATTATAAAGTTTCTGTTACACTGTTGCTTGCATAGTGTATTTTGAGAAGCTGTTCTTTGCATGTTGATCAGGTAAGGAACACAAGGACCGTAAATCGTACTGGGCAACCAACAGGTTACAAGCTCATACCTGGTTCAAACTGTCTGCCATTCTGCCTGCCAGAGGCAAAGTTCCTGAGAAGAGCTGGATTTTTGAAGCATAACCTTTGGGTTACTTCATACAAAGTGATGAGATATTTCTGGAGGAGACTTTCCTAATCAGAACCCACGCATCCACGAGGGTTTAGTACATGGGTCCAGAAGGATAGATCCTTGAGGAAACCAACATAGTTCTCTGGTACGTTTGTCGCCGCCTGCCAGCTGGTATTGATTCGCAGGTTCATTTTGGTTTGCAACGCTTATCTGCTGCGTCTCCTAAATAAAATGTTTACATTCTGCAATGCAGGTATGTCTTCGGAATCACCCATATCCCAAGGCTCGAAGACTGGCCTGTCATGCCAGTGGAACACAGTGGCTTCATGCTCATGGTAGCGCATCAGCCTTGAGATCTTTCTGCACTAGTATTTCTTGTGGCTTTCGAGATAGATAGTTCTCTCTCTCTACTAGATCAACTCAGACTACTTGATAGCAGGGATCTCACAAACGAAACCCTTGATGTTTTGCTTGTCCAGCCTCATGGATTCTTCAACTGTTCGCCTGCTGTCGACGTTCCTCCAGCATCCGACGTGGACGCCAAGGAAGCTGAGTCGCCCAAGGACATCCGAACCGAGTCATCTCAAAGCTGTGACCTCAGAACCGGAGAATCGTGTGGTTACTCCATTGCATTGCATTGCCCTGCCGTGATGCTCTGACGGAGACTAGAACTGCCTCTTCTTAGCTTTCCTTACGCCCTTCCGATACGCTGCAGCTGCTTCCTGTCACAAGGTGTGTTAGTGGCTGAATTCATGGTGTCTGATTACTTGGCTCCTCTGAATTCTACGTATGTTTCTGCGGGAGATGATAACATCGCATAGAATCTGGTTCCAATTTTGTGTCCGAGAATGGAGCTGAATTGGGTTACAAATTGTTCAGTTAAATCACTTGCCACTTGCCTTTGGTTGGACAAGTTCAACTGTCAGTCGATAATCCATCTGGCTAAACATATGTATAGGTGTATTTGTTTCCTTTTGCTTTATTCGCATTGCTTGCTGTATCCCCACACGGGCACGAGCTAGCCGTTGCTTTATGCCAATCGCGGTAGGGTAGTTGAGGAATCGTGCCCGGGTGCGGTGCACCATACTTTACGATTTTGGGCACACTGCACCTAGCACAGGGTCGTGCATCTTTACGTTGCATCCATCTGTCAAGATTTGTCCTTTGTATGACACGTCATATGCTTAGTGATGTAGAGAACCTTTCAAATCGTAGACTTTAGTCCTGAGAAATACCAACACGTCATATGCTTAGACTTTGTATGACAGTGCATGTACCAACACAATGAAACCCCCTTGGCTAAGTTCTCTCTGTGGCTTGGACAGTTGAACTGTCCTGTCAGGACAGCCTATTGATTCAGAGATACAGATATTAGATCTGCCAATAACATTGCTATGGTTGAAATTATGGAAATGGGGATGGCCGGTGGGCCACTCGTTGGTTTGTCTCTAGGAGGAGCTAATTTCAGTACGGGCTTCAAACCAAACCGTCGTAAGTAAGGTGAAGCCAAACAAAACCAGATCATCTAGAAAAGCAACCAAGAAACGACAACACTGTACGTTGAGGGGAGGGGCCTGCTGGCCAATGGGCGATAAATACGGGCAGCACGGCGCCGCCCACGTAGAGAGGAGCAAGGACGAAGCGTCCGGACGTGCGCTAGCTCCTGCATCGCATCGACGGCCCGGTACTACCACAGTGCGCCCACCCAATTCCGTAGCCGACCCGACCGGACCGGGATTGATGGGCCGTCCCCAGGACCTAACACCACGCCCACCGCACATGCCGGCACAGTGGATCTGTGTACTACGCAATGCGACAAAAGAGTCCTCCCGTATACACGTGGACGGAGGGTCTGGTTAGGCGTTCTTTTCTCAAACTTCGCTTCTCTGATTTGCAAAATTCGGAATGACGGTATGGACAAAGTCATCTAATTTGGAACGGAACGAGTAGGAAAGAGATAGGATTGTAACACAATTATCTATTTATTGTTGTATAAATATTCGATTCAGAAAGTGTTTTTAGTTCCGAGCTACAGTGATTCTGGTAGTTTAAAAATCAAAAAAATATTTATGAGTTAATTTTGTTGGAAAACAATCCCGGAGGTACTCATGTGTATCCCACAAGAGCACAAAAAATCAACTTCAAATGACTTGTATTTTGGCTACACAAAAATGACAAAATCTAATAAGTTTTAAAATATGCATATTCGGATCCACTTTTGTTATTTTTTTCTAGCACAGAATAAAAAGTATTTGAATGTGATTTTTGGCACGTTTGTTGAATACACTATTGGCTACATGCAGGATTTTTCAAAAAAAAAAAACACGTAAATATTGTTTTGGATTTCTTTTGAAATATCAGGATCACTAAAACTCGAGAGCATGAAATCTCTCGACTTGATTGCAATAATAAATCAGATTACATTAAATAATTATAAAACATTCTTAAACTTTGCAAATCAAGCATCATCACTACGTTTTGTTTTAAAAAACTACTCGTCTGTTTCTAAGTATAAGAAGCACGTTTTGGCAGTAACGTCTTATATTTAGGAACAAAGGTTGTATTTTACAAGCATTTTTCTTAATATTCGATCCTTTGAACTGCGGATGATTTTAAGTTGCCTCTCTAGCAATAGCGAATTAGTTGTTATGCATATGTTATATTATTTGCGGAAAAGAAAGAAGGAAGATATGCATACGATTAAATGTGCTTATGTAATCAAACATTGAGTACGATGGATACTATTTTGGACTTGAGATTATCAATGATTCAATGATAAACCGGGCACCTTTCCTGGTCTGCGAGCGGCTTTCCTGGTGCAGCTTGGGCTGTGGGTGGCCGTTGTCGTGCGGCGTCGTGATTTCTCGTGGTTGTGGGGCTTCGCCGTGGGTTGTGTCGTGTTGTTGTATGGTTTTCGCCCGGTTTTTCATAATAAACCGGGCACCTTCTGCTTAATTAATATTATGGGGCAAGCTTTTGCCCCACAGTTTCAAAAAAAAAAATGATTCAATGACCAAACTTGACAAAAGTCAAACTTGTAAAATAATTGATCGGTATAATGGCGTTTTACCTTCAACCTCAATTTTTGTGCTCAACGCAAAAGAATAGAAATATACATAGTAATTGGATTCATAGTAGTTAATAAGTATTTTTCGTGAGATTAAGACAGATCATGCATGATATGTCAATGTCAAGGTGGAGCCTGTAGTACTTATATGAGAGTTTTAATAAACAAGAGTTCTCCCGTCACCAACAAGTGTTTCCTTGGTACTATCTAGTGTCATTGTACAAATGTATTTGCTATTACTCTGTCCTTTGGGAAATATTCATTTTGTATTTAAAGTCGCATGGCATCAAATCTAATTTTGCCGGTTAAGACGTTAAAAGAAATCTGATGCTACCAGATTTTTCTTGCAACTTTAAATCTAAAAGTATGCAAGTGTGAACTTTCATATACATGAAGTTGCGGATAACCTTTAAAATGTGACACCACTCCGTTTGGCATTACATAAGAAACTAATATTAAATTAAGATGATACTATTTCTCATGGACATTGTATTAACTATTTCTGGGGCAGCTAGTGCTTCTAAGTCGACTGATAAACACACCTTATCTCCACCCCTCTCAAGCGTTTAATATGGGATGCCATATACTCCAGTATAATATACATGTTGTTGATGCACTTTCATAGCTTTTTGAGAGAAGTGTGTACTTTGATAACTTGGTTTGGAGCTTGTGGTGACAAGCTGAGAATCCACTATATATATCTCAAATATAAACACCTCATCCCCCAAAATAACCTCCTTAACCGGCTACATCAGTGTAACCCACGGACTCCTCTCTCTTTATAAGCACAAACTCCTTACACTCGGAGAAAAGATCTCACACACTAGCTCGAATAGAGAGGAGGAGCTAGGAGAGCAGACGGCCGGGGAGTTGATAGCTAGCGAGGAGAAAGAAACACATATATCCCCTTGATGGCCGGCCTGAGTGTTCTCCTAGAGACCCAGGAGAGCAACTCCATCAAGCACCAGATCATCAGAGGCCACCCTCCATAGCCCCAAGATCCGCTCCTCTCCTCCCCGTGGTCACCGGCGGCGACGCCCACCGCAGGCCGTACTGGCTCCTTCTTGCAGCGTGCTTGCTGTGCCACAAGGATCTCGCCGAGAACAATGACATCTACATGTACAGGTTAGGTTTCTCTCTTGCAGCTGCTCGCAAGGGCAAGGGCTAGCTAGCTAGTTTATGCATGTCTGACGTACGGGTTTGATGGATCCACGGTGCAGAGGTGACAAGGCGTTCTGCAGCGTGGAGTGCCGGTGCCGGCAGATCTTCATCGACGAGGACGCCGGCAGCAGCTTCTGCGGCGCCAATGGAGCCTCGGCCGCCGCCGCGCGCTCCGGCCGCACATCAGTACGCGAAGCTGACGCCGCCGCGCGCTCCGGCCGCCGTGCCACGGCGGCGGCGGCGTCAGCTTCGGCGGCGGCGGCGTCAGCTTCGCGTACTGATGTGTCAACACCAACAAACAACCGGATACATCTCAAAAAAAAAAAACCCGGATGTACATTACTACTGTACGTACGTAACGTACGTGTGCAAAAGCAACGAGAAAAGAAAAGGAGCAGCGCTGGGGTACGTGACAGCTCATCGGCGCGGGGCCCACGCACTACGTGTCTCCTGGTCGTACCTAACGGATAAGATGGCGGGAGTACAGCTGGCCCCACCTGAAGCGGATCAGGATCGATCCAGTAAAATGACGACTCCTTTTTTTTTAATATATTCTTTATTATTATATTATTGTCACGTCGACGCTCTCCTCTCCTCTACTCTGTCCGATGGAGATTAGCTTCTGCACGCAAAGTTGATCAATTAACTAATCATGGCGAGAAGGAGGTGAGGTTTGCAGCGAGAGTATACGGATTGAGTGATTAGGATAGTGAGGTTTGACATGAGACTAGCGTCTGACACGGGCACGGGTGGGGTTGTTTCTTTTTAACTAGTGGTATTGTGTTTTTGTTTTTGGTTCGATTGTTCGTATTCTTTTTCTGGGTATAAAACAGCACTAGCACCAGCTGGTATTAATTGAGTAGATTGTTTTGCTGATGAGATGTGTGTTGGCTGTACCACTCCCTTTGCTTGTGAGCTTGTCTGCAATTGTGTACCGATACTTCTACCGAACAGGAATGAAGACTGTTTTAGCTTGGGCACTGTATCTGTTCGAATGCTGCGGTGTCTTCATCACTGTCTTTAAGCATGCATTTCTTACCAAGCCCCGTCTCATAAATGTGCAAGCAGCGTGTCCATAAATTGCCAAAGCATAGATCATTTACAATTGCCTATCAAGGATGCCGTAATCGCAGCTGGTAATTCTACCCCTCTCGTAAACAACTCACTTAAAATACAGCTCCTTGCATATTTTGGCACGAATACTCGGCGCCCAGTGGTTATAGCGACTTTTACTTTGCTTTGGATGGGGCGCGCCAGGCCCTAGCAGCAGTGCAACGCTAGGTCGACACATGAGGGCCCCAAGCAGCAAGCTACTTTGGCGGGCCCTCCCCAAGAAAAATAAATTTAATATCAGTGAGGACGAGATCTCACATATCAGATATTAAACTGATAAGAACATATATTACACTTGATCTTAGCCAAAAGGCCGAGAAATGTATGATTTGCTACGTCGCGCTGCCCCTCGTCTATACCCGCCTCCACCTCCTCTGCCCTCTCGCCAGGCGAGGTGGGACTAATGTTTCCTTTTTTTTAAGAAATATAGGGGTTGCCCCCCGGTTCCATTAACATGAAACCAACGAACAACAAGTGCATGTCCAGCATGTCCCAAATTTATGCGCATGCATAGAAGGGTCCCAGGAGAAATTGAAGTGCAGCTTATTACAGGCCCTTCACGGACAAAAACACTAAGCGTTACAAGGCCTTATGAACTATCACCACCAAAGGAGCTAGGCGTCAACACCTCACTCAGCTCCAGGGGTAACAGGAAGGTCGAAGAAGGTCCAGACGACGGCGGAGGAACCAGTTTGTAGTTAGGAGTTGTTGATGGAGTTCCTCCGGTGTCCAGTTCCCCGACCGAGACGTCAGCACCATGCGATCCTGAGGAGTTCCTCTCGCTTTCGTTCCATATCTTGACGAAGTTCATCAACATCGGTTTCAGTGCAGCTTTGCAAAGCACCTCCCAGCTGCGTATGGTAGATCAATCTGTCCCATACGTCTCTTAGACTTTTCCATTGGCGTCCCTGGAGAAACAGGTTTCATTACGGTGAGTCCATAAACACCATAAGGTGGCAGAGGAAATCATGTTGATATGACCAAATTTATTTGGAGCAATCCATAGTCTAGCAATAGATTCATAGTCCGAACCAAAGTCAAAACCAGCAATCTCGGAAAGCAATTTCCAAACGAGATGCAATATACAAGAACAGAACAAATGCGATGAAGTTTCTGTTTCAGAACAATATACACAGGAAGTATCTTGTACAGTTCGGCGTTTAGACAAATTATCCCGAGCTAATGTTTCTGTTTCAGACTAATGTTTCCTGCTGCTGCAGCCCCGAGCGGAAACGGGCTCCTTTTTTTCCTGCCGTAACGGGCTCTGCTGCTTTAGCGGGCTCAATGCTGCGGCCAGCCCATTAAGCAAAAAGAGATTTCCATGTTGACTTGTCTGGTCCAGACGTCGCGAGCGAATCGACAGATTGATTCCCTCCGTCGCCTATCCGCTCGACGGATCACGCCGGCCGGCCGGCCCGCCGCACGCTCGCCCCGCGAGACCCTGCCGGCGGCAGGTTGACTCCGATGAGCCCTCCCGCGACGTCGCGAGCGGCTCCAACCTGCCTGCTGCTTCTGCTGCCGCTCTTCTTCTCGCCAATCGCATCGCTGGTACGATCAATCGCGTTCTCGTGATCTCACACGCTTATTCTTCGTTCTTTGGTATCATGTTGCTTTTTATCGGTGGTATGAGTTTCCTTTTGAGTTGGCGTGTATGTCGCTGAGCGATTTTTGGTGGGTTTTAGTGGATCCTTGATGTGCAATGTCTGCTTTGTCGCTGGAACTGCTGTGTATGTCTGCACTAAGGTACCGGTGTTAGTCTCTCTGGATGTCTAGGTTTAGTTAAGTGTGTAGGTTAAATCTTCATTTTCCTGGATGGTGGTTCAGAGATGTCTGTGATCTACGTGCATTTTAGGGCCCCATTCGGACCTATGACATGCGTTGTACGAATTATCAGCTCGTACAGCATAGTATAGGAAGATCTGTCATCACTTATGATTGTTTCAAGCTTACCTTCTACTGTTAGAACTTTGGTGTCTTACACTTAAGTAATTTTCAGTTTCTTGGCATTTTCTGCCGATCATAAGGTAGATGAGCTAACATACTTGCTATGAAATCAATAGCACGATAGCTTTGAGTTTTTAGCTTGTATATCAGTATATGAGCCTTGTGATTTTTAGATTGAATGGGTGAATATTGTTGAGATAGTTATGAGGTTCCGCATTATTTTTTGGATGAGCAATTGTAATTTGCATCATGGACAAACATTTCAGAATTATCTGATGTATACTTTGTTTAATTTTTGATCCACAGGACAACGAAAAGGTGTATGTGTTTCACCTGGTGGTCGGTTCCCTGCTTTCTATCTAAGGAAAGCCCCTGGAAGAGCAGCAAAGGGGCGCAAAGATCTAGCACTATGTAGGATATTCCGCCAGAACACATGTTGTGACGTGACACAGACATTTCCTGCCCTACTTTCAGTGAGAAAACTCTGTCAACCGGCGAAGGCAGTGGAGAATGCCTTCATTGTGGGAATTGCTTGAGTGCTCAATTTGTGATCCACGGGTGGGTGTCAGGCCTGGACCTCCAGTTATATGTGCATCATTCTGCGATATGGTTTTTCGAATCTTGTGCGGAGGCATACTTCTCCATCCATTGGTATGAAAACACAGGTAGACCCATTTCTGAAGCTATGTGAGTTATATCTAATTGAAACTATGTCAAATCATTTACTATTGTGCAAAGTACAAATGCAGTTGCCGATTATTTTGTAGTCAAACCAAGCAACTATGTTCACTCAATATGTGCATACATTCTGAAATAGCTATTAATACTGCAGAAATTGTTTTTTCTTTTGTTTGTCGAAATCCTTAGTAGCTAGCAGATCTTTTTTGTTGGTACATTTCACAGTTTGATTGCTGATTGCTCCCTTACTGCTATGTCAGGCCTTATCTCCTTGTGTTTAGGCGACTCCTTTGTGGCAAAGCACATAAGTGGGTTTCTAATGGCACAGTGCTATGTCGACTTGCTGGTTTCTCTGTGCAAGTTTCTGATGCCAGTCCTAATGAAGTTGAGACTTTCTGCTATGGTGGGAAAGCAAGTTTGGATTCCATCTCTGATACATGGACATCTTCAAAAGACCGCCCAACATTACATGGTGTGACCTCTTGGGATCTTAAAGATATAAGAGATGGGCGAAAGAAATGCCTGTCGGTGAAAGAATATCGTGGGCAATCGGGGGAATGGTTCTTACAGCAGGCCTTATTTTTATAAGGTATTTTTTATTATTTCCTTTTTTTTAATATTCTAATTTTCAGGGTACAGTTGGTTGTTATGGCATCTGCTGCAGGCTAGAAATTTGTCTAATGCGTTTTGGGAAATAGCATGCCTGTATAAGTGATCTGTTTAAAGAAAATTAGATTTAATTGCACAATATTGCAATTTCCTGTCATGGCTAGCTAGATTGGTGTGAGGGTTTAAACTGATTCCTTCAAAGGTTGAAGTTCACACTTCTTTGCACCTACTTTTCTATTTAACCTCAAACTTTTTGTTCTCTGTGCTGTGCAGCAAAAGAGAGGCCTACAGGCGTCGTCGAAAGCAAGCTTCTGTTGCTCAAACTGTGAGGAAAAATGGAGTCGGGAGCTAACCCGCGCCAACTCGAGCGATGCTAGGAAGACATAGGCACCTGTACATTACAAATAGATAATTCTTGGATTTGTACTTATGCCGCTCTGTGGTCATATTCTGATCAACTATGTAGGATAAGGTTGTAGCTGTCCTGATCCTGGTATGTAGATGCACGGAGTCACTGGTAGTGGTACAACACCAGCCCATGGCTTGTCATTGTTGTGTGAAGAAAAGCGCACGAGGTGTGCTAAAGAGGTCTATGAATTGTCGTTGATATTCTTCTGGGTGCAGTTTTTTTAAGTTTTGCTTGAATATCTGTATATACTGTTCGAGTATTCGGAAATGAATTATTCAGACAGTTTTTCTGCCGATATTCAGTTGCTATGATTACTGAATAACAGATGTCTAACTAGGAACAGTTGCTATGATTACTGAATAATAGATGTCTAACTAGGGACAGTATCATATATCTGCAGAAGACACTGTTTCATGCAAACTCTGTCGATTTATTATAAACTTTATTGTGTGCATTATATACTCACTGATTTGTTCCAAATGGTCACTATAAGAAATATGATACTATCAAGTACCAGAGTGGTTCATCGATAGTGATAGCGAAGTTCACGACCCTCTAGTTTTGAGGCAAGAATGAAGGAAACCATATTTTTGTATATCAATATTTGATGCGTGATTTTTTTTCTTCGGCCCTTCTTTCCATTTTGATATCAAGTACGGTCATGAATGTGAAATTTATACGCCAAATCAAAATTTCAAAATATGAAAATACTAATTTTGTGTATAGTTGTGTATGATGAAGAATCTGCTATTCATAATTCGATAGTCAGGAAGAATGTATGTACGTGTTGATCAATGACAATTCATAAGGTTCATTTTCTCAAAGAGCTAATCCTTCGATAAGCACAAACTGGTATTGATATTCCCCATACACCCAGCAGAAATCTGTTATATTTATTTTGTTGTAGCCAATAACGTTAACAAATAAAATGTTTGAATCATGATGTACATGACGAATATACCTATGTTACAACTATTGGCATACGTCGTCAGAGCTTTTTCTTGCTGCAGAAGCAGTTGCAGAATACCATGGCTTTATTGCAGTAGTGCAGGTTTCTCTTAAAATGATGATGCAACACTAGGGTAATGGCTTACCACATTTTCTGAGTTCTAAACCTCCATGAATGTAACTGCTCTACTCATCAGTCAGTAACAAGCGACACGAAAAAGTTATATGTGTAACCGGTTTTACCAGTAATCACCGCAAGAACATGCCCCGTCACTGAAATGATGAAACCGGTTGACGTCTCTGATAATAATTTCCCTTGAAACGATCTTTGAAATGAACTTGAATGCAACGTGGCAATCTCTGCATATGCGCAGGTTCTTCTGACCCTAATGGTGCTCCAGCTGGCGTGCTGATCAATGCAAATGCGACAGCCAGCCTCTCACTGTGATGAGAAAGAAGCAACTCCTTTTCGATCTTGTCGACATCATGGAGATCAACCTCTACATCCGCAACGTAACCAGCTTTGCTCATCAGATCTCCCAATTCTTCTAGCTTTGCATATATGTCCCTTGCCCTTGGATGGCTCTTGTCTCCGACAATGAAGGTATGCCATTGTCCTTCAGTTCAACCCAGCTCATAGCAGGCTCCTTCTTGACTTGCTGTCTTTCATCAATTTTCTCACCTTAGCCACCTCATCCCACATGCCTGCAGATGCATAGGTGTTTGCAAGCAGCACATGTGTGCCAGGACTTCTCTGGCTCCAGGATGAAGAGCTTTTCAGCTGCCAGCTTTCCCAGTTCTGGATCTCGGTGTACTCTTGAGGCTGCTAGTAGTGCCCCCAAACTGCTGCGTTGGCTTGGAATGGCATGCTGTTGACAAGCTCCATTGCATCATCTAGTTTACCAGCACGGCCAAGAAGATCAATCATGCACGCGTAATGCTCTTCCGTCCTGTCAATTCCAAACATCTCTTCATTGAATGAAGTATCGCTTGGCCTCATCGACAAGCCTGCATGGTTACAAGCAGAGAGAACACTGGTCATAGTGATGTGGTTTGGAGCAATACGCTCTTCAACCATCATGTGGAACACATCTAATGCTCTTTTCCCATGCCCATGTTGTGCTAGCCCTCCAATCATTGCAGACCATGAGACGACTCCCTCTCTGGCAGTCCAGAGAAAGCAAGATCTGCATCCTCTATGCCCGCACTTTGCATATTGTGTACACAAGAGCATTCCCCGCAAACACATCTGACATGAACTGCTCTTGATCAAGTGAGCATGCACTTGCTTCCCTTGCTCGTATGCTGACAGGCTAGCACAAGCATTCAGGAGGCTACTTAGCACAAAGGGATCTGGCTCGAGACTCTTTCTTAGCATTTCCATGAACAACTTAATTGCATCCTCGCCGTGGTCACGCTGTGAGAGTGCTGTGATCATGGATGTAAAAAGCTACGATGTTATCAGAACTGTGTTCTTCAAAACACTCTATTTGCATAATGGAGGCAATTACACTTCCAAGATGAATCAATAAGACCATTGACAACATGAGAGTCAGAAGGAATCCTATCTTCTCTGCAAGAGCATGAACCTGACTTGTGTCACTGATTGCCTCCAAGCTTGCTGTTGACTTGAGAACAGCAGCCAGTGTCGTCCTATTGACGTCAAACTTCCTTTCTCATCCTGCAAAAGAGAGACAACGCTCGCCATGGCATCCTTCATGAGAGCAACCTGAGATCAGCGCATTCCACAAACCAAATCCTTTTGAGGAATCCAGTCGAACACTTTCCTCGCATCATGCAAAAGACCGTACTTTGTGTACATGTCCACAAGACCAACACCGATATAGTCATCTGAATCTGCACAGGCTTTGATCATGAAACCATGAATTTGCGGCCCAGATTGAATGCACCAGCACCTACAGGCCTTCAGGATGCTGGGCAGCGTGAAAACGTTAGGCACAAGTCCTGAAGACTTCATCTGCAGCAATAACTCCAGTGCATGTCATCATGTCCAATGAAGCACACACCAGAAATGAAAGCGTTCCACGAGACGAATCCGTCTCGGGTACCTTGCCAAAAACCGCAGCTGCCATATGAATGTCCCCCAGCTTTGAGTACATGTCGACCAACGCATTGGCTGTGAAGACGTCCTTGTCATACCCCGTCCGTACCACCATGGCATGCACCTTCCTACCAGCTTCAAATCCCTGGACCCGGTGCAGGCATTCACGACGCAAGAGAACCCAAACTCGTTCGGCCGTACCCCATCCCACACCATGTCACCAAACACCTGGACGGCATCGCTGCACCGGTCATTCTTGACGTAAGCCGACATCAGGCCGTTCCAAGATATGGCGTTCCGCGTGCTGCCGGCCTCGTCGAACACCTTCCTCGCCTCGTCCACGAATCCAAACCCCCGTACATGGTGACGAGCGCATTGGCCACGAAGATCTCGCCGCTGAGCCCAGTGGCCACCGCGACGGCGTGCACCTGCGTGCCGAACCTGGCGTCCGGCGCGCACTTGAGCACAACGGGGAGGGCGAACTCGTTGCAGCGGACGCCGAGCGCGCGCATTGCGCGGAAGGCCCTGAGCGCGTCCCGGGGCAGGGCATTGTTGGAGTAGGCGGTGACGAGCGAGGACCAGGAGACGTGGCACGGGTCCGGGATTTCGTCGAACACCCTGCGGGCGCTGCCGGGAAGGCGGCACTTTGAGTAGAAGGATATGAGGTGGTTGCGGAACACGGCGAAGAGGCCGGACTTGAGGAGGTGGGCATGGATGTGGGCTCCCGGGAGCAGAGACTGCGAGGCGGCATAGCGGGTGAGGACCGGGCCGATGGTCTCCAAGCTTCTCATCGGAAGGGCATTCTAACACAAGGGGCGCCGCCGCGGCAAGGTTAGGCGTTTTTTTTTTTTTGAAACCTCTTTTCTGAGAGTACAAGTTGTAGTATCTGATTGGACATACAGGTACGCACACCACACGCACACACACCACACGCACACCCCTCCTATATGTCTAAACTAGACCTACAACTTATATCCCTAATACGTCTTGATAGTCTTCTGAAGTCCAGAGCTCCAGGTACGACGGGCACGTCGTCTCGCCTAAGGCCCAAAGACATCCGAGAGGCAATGCTGAAAAATCCAGCGCCAAACCAGTGAGACGTCCAGAAATTCTCTCCCAAGAGGAGTCGAACCCTGGACGGGTGCGTTGGCCACCGCCGAACGCAACCACCAGGCCACATGCCCGTCCTCGCAAGGTTAGGCGTTCTGATGCCGTTTTAGACGACAGAACCCGCACTTGAGCAGTACACCAGGCCGCCAAAAAAACTTTTTTTTTTGCGAAAAAGACACTTGCATTAAAAGGAACATCCAACAGTACAATACCTCAACAAGAACAGAAAACTACAACGGGATCCTTGAGATGCCCTTCGTTTTCAACCTTCAGACCGTGTCGACGGCGCGCCGCCGCTGCCGCTCCTCCCTGAACCGGTCTGACGTTGTTGGTTGCGGACGGGAAGTCGCCGAACGCGTCAAGAAAACCACATCCGTCCCGGAGCCGAAGAAGAAGGATGAACCGCCGATGAAGCTCCTTGACGATACAAAGATCACCATCGCTAGAAAAATCCTTGAGAAACACACCACTCCCACAAGATTCTCCCACAAGATTCTCGACGTCGCCGCCCAGATGGGACTGAAGCTGGTAGACCTTATTGAAAGAAACATTGTCGCCACCATCAGAGCGCCGCCTCAACAAAACTTGACACAGAAACTAGAAAACGGAGTCCTCCGACCGACGAGGGCCGAGATCCATCGCGCCTCCATGGCCCAAAAGCCACAGAGGCGACGCTGACAGGAGGTGAGGAATCCTAATCGGTAGAGAGTTAATTTTTGTAGACTAACACCTGGATTACATTAATCAAGAAAACGATTATAAAGGACGCGTCCAGACCTAACGGTTATCCTCAAAAGTTTAAAAAAATATCCCCAAAATTACGGAAAAGACCTAGAGAAAATTAGTACTAAGTCCAAACCTGCAACAAAACCTTCTGCATTTGAATCCGCCACACTAGTTTGGTTGCCACCGCATCATCGCAATTCGCAAGGAATGCATAATGACATAATAAAAACTGGGTAGTCCACACATACTAGAGTGATATTTCTCCTAAAAGTAGTCATGAAAGCCACCCAACTGAGTACAACGAGATCTACGAAGGAAGTTGAATCCGTGGGGGACACGCCCCAATCCACATTGACGGTCTAGCTGGAGTTGCATGTTGGGAGCCGACGGCTCAATCTGCATACGCCGTTTGCACAGTGCACAAGAGAGGAAAATGTTGTCGACAAATTAAATCAACAAGATGGTGATGAGACCAACACCACCCAAAGCCGGAGCACGAGCTGCTCCTTGACGCCGTCAATCATGCCCTCGAGATGGATTAAAGCCGATACCATTATTCGACGTAGTGCTGGTACCGTCATCTGAACAATGCCACCACGACACCAAAATCTAACCCTAACTACACGCAAAAGACGGAGAACTGAAGTGCCCCACCTCCCACCGCCGGAGCAGCCGATGGAGGGGAACTACTAGCCTCATCGATAGGAGATGTAGATATGATTTAGAGAAGGGAGAGATCGAGGGTGGCGGCTGAGGAAATTTTTGCGTTATTTACACACCAAGAGATGATATATATGTACAACGCTTAAAATTGGAAGTCTGGATTCAATTCACAGCTTGATATAGAAGGGAATATTGTCAGGATGGTACTATTCACAATTGTCATGAATCAATTTGCTGTTTATATTGTCATTTGTCAACTTTTTGTGGAGTGTGCCCACCCTCCAATTTTTCCCTGCGTCCGCCACTGCAGTGCAACATTGTGAAACAACGGACGCTTAGGATTTCTGAACTAAATGTATGATCTAGCATACATATATGATCCTCTGAAGAAAAAACATTAGACAAATGTAAACCATAAGAGATCGAAGATAAATCTTTTGAATTAGGGAAATAGTATGTTATAGATGATTTAATTAAGAGTTAAGACTAAATAAGAGAACAGGGGCACAAGTTCACAATATTTCTTGTAATTTTTATATCCATGGTCTGTTAAGTTGAAAAGAATAGCTGACAAAAAAACCCAGAGTGACAGCAAAACCAATATATCGTTTTGAACAACATCATATTGATAAGAAGACCTTGTCCTGAAATTAATCAATCAAATTGTAGCCATCTGAAACAAATTGTCGAAAAGTTGTCCTAGATTCAAACAAAAGAGCAACGGATTGTAGCAAATGAGAAAATTATAGAGTGTTACCTGCTAACGGTGGCAGTACATAAAGTGCAGCAGTTATTATTTTCAGTTGCAACATTAATCAAAATAAATGAGTTACTCTATTCAGCTTCCTAATTATCAGTTATCATTGAATAAAGTATCTCAAGTTCAAAGGATAACAAAGCTCCAGCGGTATGGCATATATATATCTATTTGTGCGAAAATGTATCTATAAAAGTTAACTACATGTTCTATGAAGATTTGTTCATAACACAGAATTACTCACATCTATTTTATGTTAACGTAAGAAAGTTGATCTGTAGGAAGAAAATGGCATCCTCTTTATTTAGATGGAAATAGATACAGTACAAATACTATTTGAATTCTATAAAGCTTGAAATTATCCTATGAGATTCATGAGAATAAATTTAGTGGGATGTGATAGTGCAAGATCTCCACTGTAAAATACGCGATCTAGTTTAGGAACAATATGCGTTGAGTTTTAAAAATATGTGCATAACAGCGAGACCAATTCTCTAAAAAGACGTAGCCATGCTATAGGTGTACTTTTTTTTTTGAACACCAGGACCGTAGGGAAATCCCCTATGGTTAATTTTTATATTAATGATGGGGGCGAAACAATGGAGAAATGCTATGCTATAGGTGTACTCGAAAAGCAACAAAGCTGCATAGGAACAAATCGTCAAGTACCTGCAAGTCCATCTAGCCGGTGACGCCAGGGTCAGCCTTAGACGGGCTAATGACAGGGGCATAAGAATAATCCTTATCAGCGAGGCAGTAAACCATTATAGAATTGACGCTCTGTAATATGTGGGCTAAATATTAACATGAAGATTTATCAGTTCCGTTGATATGTGAGAGACATTTACAAAACTAAAGCAAGACAATACAAAACTAATATTTGCTTGAATTACTTGCCAGAAGCAATCTAATATCCAAATAATTTGATCCATTACAATCTTTGCAATAATCCAATTGAGTGCTTGAAGCATATGAGACATTTGGCATATTATACCAAGAATATTCATGTGACATATATATGGAAAATCTAGCCGAAGTTTGGCAGTGGCCACATGAGCACTGACCAATATATGGCTCTGGGTATGCACTCAGGTTTCTGAATAGACAGGGAAGCCATGAGTGTCGTCCCGATGCAGCGAAATTTTCACATCCAATACTGAGTAATGAAACAACCATCTTATCAGCTAATATAATCATTGTCCAGAATCTAGCATAGCATCAGAGCCAACTGTGTAGGTATGAACACAATATTGAACAATTGGTAGCAACCACCAAGAGCTTCCTAGCTAATTGATTTCTGGGGCAAGCATTTCTGGTAAACTGCACACCTATAACCCTCTAAGCATGCTACCAAAATTTTATCGTACCAACAGTGTTCTTTGGTATTTACAGAAACTTTTAATCCCTTTGCAGTGCAGTGAAATGCAAAAGATTGCACTGCAGCTTTTATTCCCTTTCTTTTGCGAACCATCATTCCAATACAACTCCATACGGAAATTAACAAAGATAGCCTCTATTTCTAAGTGAATCGAGAAATTCTTATTTCCAAATGGACAATACTGAGTGTTGTTTTGATCCAAATTGAGTAGTTGCACATATTAGAATAGCTTGGGCGACTTGAAATAGCAAATCTGAATTAACAATTATGAAACCATGTGCAAGGAATCAAAATTTGTGCAAACTGCACTGCCCAAGAATTAGTAGTCAAGCGGTGTCTCAGCATTTAAGCCTCTACACCTGAGTGATTTTTTCAATCAATTTCCCTTGATTGGCCTGTTGCGAGTTCATCTGTATATAAATGCTAGCATGCTGCCGAATCAATCAATGCTTCATACAAAGCAAGCATCATGCGATGAGCCTCACAATTCTAAAATAGAAGCTAGACATTTAGTTAAAACATGGGCTAGGAACAATACGTAGGAAACAGTGATCGCTATGCAATAATGCATGCAGAAGCTGCTGTTGCCATATAGAAGTTCAGAGTGCGTGTTGCCACAAAATTAAGAGTTTGCGTCCAAGAATTTGAAATCGAGAGAGGGATAGAGGAGAGGAGAATACCTCACACATTGTTCTGCTCGCTGTGGAGGCACGACTTCTTGCAGTACTTCGAGGCCGAGTAGAGCTGCGGCTGCAGGTTCTTGAGCTCCTACGGCGAGGTGCCCGTGGCCGTAGTCCCCGGCACGGCCGAGTCGCTTGACGTCGGGCACCGGGACGAAGATGCGTGGACGACCGAGACGGCGATGCACGGGTGGCTGAGTCGGAGTTGTCGCCGGCGAGGCCGGCTGGAAGGCGAGGGAGAGTACGGCGCCGCTAGAGCACGGCGGAGCGGCGCCGTCACCGAACGCTAACCCTCGGGTTTGGGTTGCGCACGGCCGCATCAGGCGAGGAGGAGCGAATCGCCGGGGTAAGAATGGAGAGGGCGGCGAGGCGCGTGGTTTGCGCCACAGCACGGCGGCGGAGGTGGCCGGACGACGCCGGAATCGATGGGCGACGGCGGCGGACAGGGGGGTTTGGGTTGCGCACGGCCGCATCAGGCGAGGAGGAACGAATCGCCGGGGTAAGAATGGAGAGGGCGGCGAGGCGCGTGGTTTGCGCTACAGCACGGCGGCGGAGGTGGCCGGATGGCGCCGGAATCGATGGGCGATGGCGGCGGCGGCCAGCGCCGCGGGTTCGCGAGAGAGGAGAGGAGGGGAGTGTTGACATCGAGTTTGTCTCAGATTAAAGAATAACCGGTTATTATGAAATAAGGTCACAACATAATAAAATAAAGGACAAATTACGTGGAAAAGGTGTTTTTCAAAATAAAAGGGGTTTACATACGGTAGCTAACTTCTATGATTGCGTAGACCATATTGTTTACGCATATACAGATGCATTTAGGTGCTGATAAATTACTCAATCAAACCAAGGCCCATGTCCATAAACTATCCATGGCCGAAGACATACGATGCATGCATGGATTATGCATGGATTTTTTTTTTCGAGGGAAATTACAGTTACATCCAGCCAAGTTTCTTACAGAAAAGCCCAGAAAACATAAGAAAATACAACGAGGTCCTTCTGAGCTCTGGCTTCTTCTTCGTCGAGCACGACGCTGCGCCGGCGAATCTCACCGCACGACCTCCGATGGCTTGGACTGGGAGGCTCCCCATGGCGGAGAAGAAGTCGACGCTCCTCGGTGCAAGCACCTCCACCCTGCACAACGCTTGAAGAAACCACCTTGGCCGCCCGCAACTGCAACTCCAGGTCGTCAGACGCCGGATCCGCCATCCCGCGGCCTCCGGCGAAGGGGATACCCTGTCGAGCGCTCCGGAGAGCCGCGAACCAGGGCGCGACGGCAGATCCGCGGCGGAGCTCCTCGGAGCCGCACCATCGGAGGGGAAGTCCACCGCCAGCAAAAGCTTCTCCAGCACCGCCTCTTCCACCACGCCGGCGCCGGCAAGCACACACCCACGCACACCTAATCTACAGCCATACCTGGATCCGGTGATCCCCCGCCCTCCCGCCGCCGAAGCGGCCGCCGGAGGGCGAGGAATCCGACGAGCCGCCGGTGGAGAGCTGATGCGCACGGGTCGGGGGAAAAATCGCCCCTCTCGTTACTGTAGATGGGGAGAGGGAGACGGTCCAACTCGTCTGGATTATGCATGGATTAGCCGGCAAGATTTACAAATAATGATGGCCTAATTAGCCAGCCCATAGTCCACATACATGCATACAGTTCCGTATTGAACGCTCAAGAATTTCAAATATCTGCAAGAGACTAGGTCCACGCGAGAAAGCTTGGAGCGTATACACAAGTTGTAACTGACCACGCTCCCATGTCTCTGCCCACGATCGCCAGGACATGCGCCCTTCGTCTGTGGAACGTCTCTCGCGGCCGCCTATATAAAGGATCGCTGTTGGCTGGCTCAGTGGATCATCCATTCACCCACACATACGATCGCGCATATCATCCACCATCGCCTGGCTCATACTCTCGATCATACCATCTCGCTCAGACCATCTCGCTCATACCATCGCCCATACATCGCTCAACACATCCAGCCGCAGCGCTCCCACATACACGCTCCTGCTGATCATACGCCGCCGGCCGCCGGCATACAGGCCGCCGCTGCACTTCTCTACACGTGAGAAGAAGAAGGTTTGGAGAAGGTGAGACGATGGTTCTTCCCTTGCTTCTTGGTTGGTCATATTGACACAGCCATGGAGTTTTCTCCTCTTGATCGTTAGTTTGGTCATATTGACACAAACTGAGGATTTGTTCATATTATTTGCTACATGTTTATTTGCTCTTTGGTTGGTCATATTGATACACACCATGGAGTTTTCTTCTAAAGTTCATAATAATTAAGCTCTTGTTTTGGTCATATTGACACAAACCAAGTAGCATGATAAATGCATATGTCCCCAAATTTTGGCCCTTGGTTTGGTCATATCGACACAAATCAAGTTGCTTTAAATTCACATATACTTAAATCCGGCTCTTGATTTGGTCATATTGACACAGATCAAGTTGTCCTAAATCGACACATCTTAACAAAATATTGGCTCTTGGTTTGGTCATATTGACACAAGCTAAGTTGCTTAAAAAAAGACTACATATGTCACTAAAATATTGGCTCTTGATTTGGTCATATTGACACAAATCAAGTTGTCGTAAACATGATATCTTAACAAAATATTAGCTTGTGGTTTAGTCATAATGTACCCAAGTTACTTGAAATCATATATCTTGCTGAAATTTTAGCTCTTGGTTTGGTCATATTGACACAAACCAAAGCGCAATCAAAATTCATCTATCACTAAATTATGTGCTTGGCTTGGTCATATTGACACAAGTCAAGTCACTTCAAATATATACATCTCACCAAATTATGCCTTGCTAAATTAATCAAACAAAAGTACATGTAGGTTAATCTAAGATATAATCATTTAACTTGCATGTCATGATTATTCTCATACTGAAATGCATCAATATAAAATATGCATAGCCCAGCAAATAATCCAAATGCTACCCGATTGTAGTCAGTGCTATATCAACTTGGTACTAAAATACAATATATGTAGCTACCGTTCCATGCATGTAGAAAAGGTCACGTACATGGTTCTATGGCTCAGATTGCATGTACCAACCGGATGCATTAGTCGGCTAAGTAAAATGAAACACCTTCATAAATAACCAAACAATATACCGTAGCATCAAATTAATGTATGCTCAGCCGATTAAATAACTAAGTATCCGATACATGCTCACTTCTTGTACTGTTCATATTACTGCAAGTAAAAATGCGAAACATATGTTAAATAATAAATGATGTAAAATCATATGATAAATCAAAGAAGACAATATGCTCCTTCAAGCATCCGACGGCGACGACGGCGAGGAGGACTACTTAGTCTTAGTTTATATTTTGTAATAGTCATATGTGTTGCAAACTTGTAATCCTTTTGTATATTAGAAATGTTGGAATTCTTAATCAGGGGTTTTCTCTTCGGAGATGTAATTAACGGTTCTTTTATGAAAATGTAAGAGCTCCGGAAATATGTACTCGCAATACTTGAATGTCTCATTTATATTTGCGCACTTTAAATTTAAATTACACTGTATGTCTCTATGACGTGGACGCGTATTGTATTATTTGCGATCGCCCCATTTTACCGTCATCAGATTCTGGCACGCCCGGTGGGACATATTTCTCCTCTCATCTTTGAACTCCAACATAGGATTACAACATATGACATTATAAAATAACTATAGAAAAAAGAGATGTATGCAAGGAAACTAATATATGGTTTGCTTGATTTATATGAAGGATGGAGGGGCAAGTGCAACAATATGTGGCTCTCCGCATTGGAACCCTTTGGTTTGATGTGCCAATGGGTCCTCTTGTGACATTACTAAGCCAAAGTTCGCTTAGGAGCATGGCGCCATCACCAACTAAACAAGACCAAGAAAAAGAGGTCTTTTCTGCAGCAGTGGAGGGGTACACCCGTGTCCTTTCAAAGTCTGCCAAGCATAATACGAGATATGCTAAAAACGTATCTCCTCATGGTGTTGTGACTCCATCTTCAGCTCCATGTATGGAAGAGAAAGCTAGCAAAGTGGCAGAATCATCCGAAATGTCCAAAGGAAAAATAATGGTGCCCAACAATGGAAAAGAAAAGTTGGTGCATGAACTCCATTGTAAACAACCTGGAAAAGAAAGTGAAGTTGTGGCCATATTGCCATATGAAACAGCATCAAGAGGAACACCTACGGGTGCTCTGAATAAACTTCAACGTGATGCTCTAGTGTTTTCTCCTTCACTAGAACATATACCTAGTGAAGGATGCCCTGAATCAATGTACGAGCATTCCCATGACCGTGAAACTGGTCACGTGGACTTATCAAATTCCATATCATCATCGACACCTTGTGCACAAGAATCCTCCGAGGGTTCATATGATCCGATGCAGTATCAAGATTATCGAAGAAATGTTCTTTGTACAAACCTTCGCCGTGTTATAGTCGGCAAGGTTCGTATCTACTTCTCCAAGAAAACAAAATGCAACCTTACGGATCGCCGCTTCCGTATAAGTAAGGGCGGTCTGAGGATCCATACAACTGTAACTAACAATCCTTCCACAGTTGTTGCTTTTATCCGGTTCATTTGGAAAAAGTATCTTAACCACACCAAACATCGTGTGGTTGGACTCCACTATGAGTATACGAGACACATCCATAGAAAAGAGCGTCGTAAGCTTCCGCTTGAAGAGCAATCTGCTCTCACAAACCAAGAGCCCCAGCGTGCTGCTGTTTTGCAGCTTTGTGTGGGTAAACATTGTTTGGTTTACCAGCTATATCAAGCTCAGGCCAGAAATTTTATCCCTCCACTTCTCCGTTGGTTCCTCGCCAATGACACAATCACATTTGCCGGCGCTGCCATTGGCAATGACATAAAAAAGCTAGAGTTTTATAACCTTGGTGTTGCAAATGCCATCGACTTGCAGCAACTTGGCATCAAGGTTCGTAACCACAGAAGGCCAATTGGTGTCACTAGAGAAGCTAGCAAAGAAGGTGGCGAAAATAAAACTCAACAAAGACAAGAGTGTCAGTCTCAGTCTGTGGGAGAGCTGCAACCTGAGCCATGAGCAGATCAAGTACGCATGTCTGGATGCGTATGCGAGCTTTGAAGTTTTCAGGCAGCACTTCAATATCACTGGTTATCTTAGATCCCATTGAAATATTTATACATGAGTTCACTATTGTAAGAAAAGGGTTGTGTGGTGGACTGGTGGTTCCAAATGTACCACGCTAAGAAAAAACAAATGTATTATGATTAGCTCCATCGGTCCATCATCATAATGGCAGGGGCAGCCTGCACATTAGACAAGCGTTGATTATTAGATCAAGATATTATCATGAAACTAAAGCATGACAGGGATCATGTAAAATCTCTCGTTATGGTGCTGAAACGCTTGATGAAATGTACATTTGGCGCTCCTGCTGATTTTTGTTTTCAAGCCATGAGTACCATATCCTTAGTTTTAAATAGGACGTGCATGATAATCAGGTTGTTTCGTCTACACTCCATGAATGCATCAAATATATGGAGCAGTACGGAGAAACAGTGAGAATATTCCAAGATTAGCCTTGGCTTAATTCTTTTATACCAATACACAATTTTACTTTGATCATGTTGAGAAAGTAAACAGAAAGAAATCAATCATAGTACCTTAACCAAATACCTCAGAATAAGATGTTGCTGAATCTTCGTCAAGCCAAAAGTTTTATCAGTATATACCAAGCAGCCAGAGAAGAAAAGGGGACCCAATATTCTGCGTCTTTTATAAATCATCTGCTAAAAGAGAAAATGAGATATGATATCTCTACTGGTCCGTTCTTATGCAATGGTCGAGTTCAACTTGCGCCGTTCGAAAGGGTATTATCCCAGGCGCAACTCAAGGCTTTGTATGAAGATCAAACTTTGATAGAAAAAGGATATGGATTAGGATATGAAGTCTGAATGACCTCGACTGAACTTGCACATGGCCGAGGCTTTCTCCGCAAATAGTAGATGGAAATCAACCTACCATCGACGACTTTGAAGAAATACATATTGAGACTTCTTTGCTTAGATTTATGAAGAAATGCCGGGACTGGACCCAGAAGTTGCTGTCTATTGTTTCGCCGTACACAGGATGACTTTGCGCCGGTAAAACAAGGACAAAGAAAATATCGGCCTGAAGTACTTCCAAAATAGAAACTGAGGTAGATAAACTCATAAGTGCAGGGTTCATTAGAGAAGTCAATATCCTATGTGCAGCTTTCCGAAATTTTAACAAATCATGTCTCAAAGACGATTTCCTAGTACGTATTTCCAAAATACTATGCACTATGAGACTATGAAATTCTTTCATGGATCTTTATTATGGTTATAATCAAATAAAAATTGCACCAAAAGATGAAGAGCTGACTACATTCTGCACTAAATAATAAGTGTGAATGTCATGAAAACTTTTTCGAAACTTGTGGAATTATATAAGCACAACGTGAACACTGACTGAATGGATGCCTTATTCCCTTGGAGAAGAAGCGTTCCTACTAGTAAAAAAAAATTGCTTCAGTACGAGTTGCTATTCTTCTGTATGTAGTTGTGCTACTCTTTCGACTTCAAGTCTTGCAAAATCTGGAGGTATAATCAAGCTAGATTTTTTTCAACAAGCTAAACGAAGGTCATTCAAACAAAGAGATTTACGGTTTGCCTTCATTCGCTCCATGAATATCATATGGCAGAAGAAAAAAAAATTAACCTAAATGGGATGGTCCATACGCCATAGAGGTATTTTATTCCAAGGTAACATCGCCTCACCAAGGTGGTAATTACTCGCCATCGCCTTGGGAGCAGGAAATTCTCTAAGCATCATTATTCTTTAAAAATAAATACTCCAAGCACTCAGGAGTATAAACTGATTGCACCATATAAAAGCAGTAAATAAAACATGACTTCATGGCTATAAGAGTATAAATTGTCAGCCTTGTGTAAAAGAAAATATTACTCCATACCCTCAAGAGTATAAACTGGGGCATATGAAAAAAAATCATAATCATATAATATACTCCATACCCTCAAGAGTATAAACTGAGGCACATAAAAAAATCATCATAATCATATAACATACTCCATACCATCAAGAGTATAAACTGGGGCATATGAAAGCGAATCATAATCATATAATATACTCCATACCTTCAAGAGTATAAACTGGGGCACATGAAAAAAAATCATAATCATATAACAAACTCCATACCCTCATGAGTATAAACTGGGGCACCAAAAAAATTTATATTACTCCATACCCTCAAGAGTATAAACTAGGGCATATAAAAAAATCATAATCATATAATATACTCCATATCCTCAAGAGTATAAATTGGGGCATATGAAAAAAAATCATAATTATATAATATACTCCATGCCCTCAAGAGTAGAACTGGGGCACCAAAATGTATTATTGTTAAGCATATAATATATACTCCAAGAACTTACGAGTTTAAACTGTGATACTCACAATTTCGGGAGCTCCAAACTCTTACGAGCTACAACTATGGTATAACCGTACAAACAATTAAAATAGCACGAGTTCCCACTGTTAAAAAGAAAGGATATACAGTAAAAGGTTCCAACAATATAAATTCAAATATATGAATATATCATTAACCTTGCATGTAAACGCTACATGCAAATAAGCTGAGAGTGGTTTCAGCTATATTACCGAGAAACTACTTCCAGCATAAAGTCAGTATTTTTCCTGTACATAACAAAAGCAGGAAGGTACGTGAGACTAAAATATATCACATCCTCTTAAATAAAATATCACATGGATATCTGTACTTATGGTTGTACGACGGACCAAGTTTAAACTTGTCGCACACCAACCATAAGATCATGCCGCATAATTTTCAAACAAAACATGATCAGCGATTAAATAAATTGATATGTGCCCTGTTTGCAGTTGATTCAATCAATATACGTGAGATAGAATCATATTGCAGTTATATAGAATACAGACGCACATCAACCAAATAGAAAAGCAGTATATTATGACGGAATGTAATAATCTTCTCTATTGGATAAAAGCAAGCAAACACTTACCGAGATTTGAAATAAGAAGCAAGCTGCAGATCCGCAGGAGGTTGCTAGCTTAATTTATACCCCTATAAAAAAAAAGATCAACTATATGATGGAGACAAAGGATGATAGCACTGGGCCATAAATAAATGTCCGGACTTCCACCCACGAGGGCAATATTCAGGATTTCCTTGAGCTATTTCTCTCCTTATCACTGGGTTATGTACGAAACTTATATCTGGCCAAAAAAGATGCCTCTTGGCTAGCTGAGAGAGAGGCAGCCTATGCAGCTCATCGTGTGCCATCTATATAAGAAAAAAAAAGTCGAATACAAGTATGAAATGCTTTTGACATGATAAATAGAAGTAAAAAAATATCATCACATCCCCAATACAGTAATTCAGTACAAAACAAGATATTGTGTTGAGTTACATTATCCACAGTTGTACGACGGTCGAAACTCTGGAATGCCAACCGTGAACAGGTTGACTTTATATGCATATGTACAAATATTCAAACGAAAAAAACAATGTTGACATAGTTGTACGATGGACCAAGCTAATAACAAGATCCCCGAACGTCAACTATGTGAACTAGTTTCTCCCATACTCATATTACAAATGTAAAAAAAAAAAAGGTCGCCACCGTTGTATGACGGACCAAGCTCATATCAAGCTTTCCGGAACGCATACCGTGGGATCAACAATTAGCGCGAGCATGTTCAGAATGCTGGATCAGATACATCTAGAGTCAATTCATCTCATGTTAAACAAATTTGTAAAATAGCATTTGTTCATGCATGGTCACAAATCACGGCCGAGAGATTAACCATTATACCTTTGCGGAGAAGAGATGCACCGCAAAGGAGTAATCTCTGTTTCCAACTCGCAACTCAATATCTATCAAGAAAATTTGTGCATACCGTAAGTGGATTGCATGAAAGTATGGGTACATTGTTGCATTAAATAAAGAGATGAGCAAACCCGCACCAGTTGATCTACGAGCTGATGCAGAGGTACATCTCGCGAAAATAATCAGGAAACAACCTGGTATATAGAGATGACAAGCCAGCTAGTTAATCAACAGCTTCGCATCAAATCTACAGCAAATAATAACTATGGAAATTGAGGTTAAGGAGATCTCCCATGCGAGAAAAGATAGGAGCGACTCTAAACTTACGCAGGTCTAGTCGCAAGGAAAAAGACTTTAATCTGACGGCACTTAAGTCTAACAGAACAACCAAACATATTTATAAGAGGGAAATCCTCGCTTAAAAAAAGGAATGGAAGAGGAAAACAAGATAGAGTTGGTTGTCCTTGGAAAAAGTTTGTTGGGCAACAAACTACAAGCGTTGGCCAAATGTTCGCGTTACTCGGATATTCATCATCGCTAAAAATGAAATACGTGGCCACGTATATATCTAACTAAATATATATATGTGGAACTATTTCATCTATAGCGTGGCTTATATACCACGATCACACTATATATGTTCAAAAAGAAAAAAGATCAACGCGCTGGTATATATAATATCGGTTACAGTAGCTCGCCGTAACAAATTTCCAAACTTTAGCTCTTTATCTGCTGGAGTCTATACAAAATTTTGAAGCAGCCGCTAGATAATCCCCCGTTACATAAAAAGGGAACATGTTCTTATTTGGACATAAAAGAAAAAAGTGTCCATATATTTTCGAGCTCTGAATCCGAAGCATCAAAATATTCGCATCCAAACCTCGAGGGGTATCTGTTGACATCGAGTTTGTCTCAGATTAAAGAATAACCGGTTATTATGAAATAAGGTCACAACATAATAAAATAAAGGACAAATTACGTGGAAAAGGTGTTTTTCAAAATAAAAGGGGTTTACATACGGTAGCTAACTTCTATGATTGCGTAGACCATATTGTTTACGCATATACAGAAGCATTTAGGTGCTGATAAATTACTCAATCAAACCAAGGCCCATGTCCATAAACTATCCATGGCCGAAGACATACGATGCATGCATGGATTATGCATGGATTAGCCGGCAAGATTTACAAATAATGATGGCCTAATTAGCCAGCCCATAGTCCACATACATGCATACAGTTCCGTATTGAACGCTCAAGAATTTCAAATATCTGTAAGAGACTAGGTCCACGCGAGAAAGCTTGGAGCGTATACACAAGTTGTAACTGACCACGCTCCCATGTCTCTGCCCACGATCGCCAGGACATGCGCCCTTCGTCTGTGGAACGTCTCTCGCCGGCCGCCTATATAAAGGATCGCTGTTGGCTGGCTCAGTGGATCATCCATTCACCCACACATACGATCGCGCATATCATCCACCATCGCCTGGCTCATACTCTCGATCATACCATCTCGCTCAGACCATCTCGCTCATACCATCGCCCATACATCGCTCAACACATCCAGCCGCAGCGCTCCCACATACACGCTCCTGCTGATCATACGCCGCCGGCCGCCGGCATACAGGCCGCCGCTGCACTTCTCTACACGTGAGAAGAAGAAGGTTTGGAGAAGGTGAGACGATGGTTCTTCCCTTGCTTCTTGGTTGGTCATATTGACACAGCCATGGAGTTTTCTCCTCTTGATCGTTAGTTTGGTCATATTGACACAAACTGAGGATTTGTTCATATTATTTGCTACATGTTTATTTGCTCTTTGGTTGGTCATATTGACACACACCATGGAGTTTTCTTCTAAAGTTCATAATAATTAAGCTCTTGTTTTGGTCATATTGACACAAACCAAGTAGCATGATAAATGCATATGTCCCCAAATTTTGGCCCTTGGTTTGGTCATATCGACACAAATCAAGTTGCTTTAAATTCACATATACTTAAATCCGGCTCTTGATTTGGTCATATTGACACAGATCAAGTTGTCCTAAATCGACACATCTTAACAAAATATTGGCTCTTGGTTTGGTCATATTGACACAAGCTAAGTTGCTTAAAAAAAGACTACATATGTCACTAAAATATTGGCTCTTGATTTGGTCATATTGACACAAATCAAGTTGTCGTAAACATGACATCTTAACAAAATATTAGCTTGTGGTTTAGTCATAATGTACCCAAGTTACTTGAAATCATATATCTTGCTGAAATTTTAGCTCTTGGTTTGGTCATATTGACACAAACCAAAGCGCAATCAAAATTCATCTATCACTAAATTATGTGCTTGGCTTGGTCATATTGACACAAGTCAAGTCACTTCAAATATATACATCTCACCAAATTATGCCTTGCTAAATTAATCAAACAAAAGTACATGTAGGTTAATCTAAGATATAATCATTTAACTTGCATGTCATGATTATTCTCATACTGAAATGCATCAATATAAAATATGCATAGCCCAGCAAATAATCCAAATGCTACCCGATTGTAGTCAGTGCTATATCAACTTGGTACTAAAATACAATATATGTAGCTACCGTTCCATGCATGTAGAAAAGGTCACGTACATGGTTCTATGGCTCAGATTGCATGTACCAACCGGATGCATTAGTCGGCTAAGTAAAATGAAACACCTTCATAAATAACCAAACAATATACCGTAGCATCAAATTAATGTATGCTCAGCCGATTAAATAACTAAGTATCCGATACATGCTCACTGCTTGTACTGTTCATATTACTGCAAGTAAAAATGCGAAACATATGTTAAATAATAAATGATGTAAAATCATATGATAAATCAAAGAAGACAATATGCTCCTTCAAGCATCCGACGGCGACGACGGCGAGGAGGACTACTTAGTCTTAGTTTATATTTCGTAATAGTCATATGTGTTGCAAACTTGTAATCCTTTTGTATATTAGAAATGTTGGAATTCTTAATCAGGGGTTTTCTCTTCGGAGATGTAATTAATGGTTCTTTTATGAAAATGTAAGAGCTCCGGAAATATGTACTCGCAATACTTGAATGTCTCATTTATATTTGCGCACTTTAAATTTAAATTACACTATATGTCTCTATGACGTGGACGCATATTGTATTATTTGCGATCGCCCCATTTTCCCGTCATCAGGGAGCGTGTGGGGGGTGGGAGGACGTTTTCGTAAAATGTGGGAACTTGAGGCCCCTAAGTTTTCCGCAATTTGCAGTTAGGTCCACGTCTTCGTAAAATAGTGGACCGCGGAGCACGCACTGGATTTGTGAAGGGCTTTTTTGCAATTGTCTCGCGGAGATGTTTCTCTACCCGTCGGATTGAATTTGGACGGTGCAGATCGAAGCACTATAGTACTGTAGCAATCTACAGTGGCCGGTGGAGATACCGCCTTGAATTCTCCGTGGTTAATCGTACTCCAACTTATGATGCTTGAACAAAGTTCTCAGGAGTAGATACAGACTTGAATTCTCCTCCATTTCCAGCGTCCAGACGCTTCCTGAGAACTTTGTTCTGGATTTCTGATAGGTCCAAAATCATTTGTTATCCCTAATCCCTCGATGTCAAAACGGTTGTTGCTATCAACATCGCTGCACACTTAAAACACATTTTTATCGTCCTAGGACACTGGCGATCCGGCACAGAAAAGTAGACGCATACAAGAATGACGAACAGGAGTTTGACAACACGGATATCAGATAATTCAGGGCAACATAGGATTTTTATTACCAGAAAATAATAGGAAACAATAACACCAAGATTGCCAGCAAACTTTGTTACAGGATGCATTCTGTGGTTCAAGTTATGCAGACAATATCTGTATTACGCCCTCATTGCTCAGGAAAATCCTGGCAAGTATCATCTCATTTCACAGCAATGGCGGCTCGAGAGAACAGGTTCATGTCGCCCACAAACGAACCTAAACCTAGTCAAGTATCCGACATGGAGCATGAAGATCTTTAATCTTTATGCGAGTGGGCAATGTATTGGCGTGTGTATCTATCCACCTTCGGTCCAGAAGAGCCATACTCTCGATCATAGTACTCAACTAATCCAGAACCAATTAAGGCAGCCAGCGTTAGAGCCTGTGCATGCAACCTGCATGGTCAAACAGTTTTTCAGATACGATGGCTGTGAAATTTCAAATTATGAATGAGCAACAAGATTTATAGACACAGTCATCTGGAATGCACTTAAACCTATCTAAGTTACTACTGTGACCACATGGTACATGAAATTGCAACAGTTGCAGGCAAACATTATAAAGCGTGCCCGGGAAGTTTGAGTTTCATGAGGTGCAGGCAAAGCACATGTATGATGACATATACATATACAAAACAAAACAACACAAACTGAAATACCAACACTGGAAATAAGGAGTAAATGTAAATATTCAGGTGATGGGTGCACGGGAGGAACTACGGTGAAAAAATTCAATTAGCTGAAATGAAAATCGGGTCCTATAAAGTATTATAATCAACTACACCATTTGGACAACAGTTAGAAATGGCCAGACACTACTATATGTATTGGTTGCATGAAGAACTTGTGTCGCATTCCTGTGGATCAGGAGACTTCAACAGAAGGTGCTAATGGTACTGGTGTGATTGTGTTGGCGGTTCGATTTTAGAAACCAAGTAACCTCTAATTTTCTGACCTTGTCACCTGAGTTCGGTAAACTTGCGGAAAAAAACTTGCAAGGCACCATTTTTCATATGTTTACTCAACCACTGTGGGTTTAACATGTTTTTGCTTGATATATGTCACCTGCCACAACCACCATTAACTTGCCAAAAATATTCATATAAAAAACTGGACCCACAAAATTGATAGCTAGGATTACTGAGATGCCAAAATTTTAGTAAGGTCCTGAAAAAATGTGCCAAGTCTAGTAAGCATGTATATATTTTGGCAAGTACTTGTCGGAGCAAAAAGGGGTTACAAACAAAGCACAGCACATTTAGCGGTACAGAAGATATCAGAGAGAGCAAGCACTCCGTTGACTTATGAATACACAAAAAAGAATTATCGATTTTAAAATGCATCATTCTGTCATAGTATGGAATCAGTCCAACGACTAGCAATATTGTGGTGCAGCCTTCCATGGTCATTAAATTATTTTTCTTAGTCAACAACCATGTTTCAAGGATCAGGAATCATAGAAATAAGAGGTCACCTAAATTACTTCACACAGCTTACCGTACAAGCGCAACTATAGTAGCATTATAGCATATACCAGCAACAATCTGAATTTACTAAGGTCAGAACCAAACCAAACAATGATTGCTCACACATATGAAGTGTATCTTCACCTTCAGGTCTAAACAATAAAACGTATGTACTTAACAAATAATAAAACAGAAATGGAGGGTGTTGCGAATTCGTTCCTATATTTAAATGCGGACAACATGAATTGCTTTGGGTGTGTCAAAAATCCTAATATAACCCTGAATGGCTTTCCAGGAAATAAGCGTATGTATAGAAAGGATATCAGCATTTTAATTGCTATGATTTGAGTAATCAATCTTTCTATTGTAAATTATGCACACAATTAATCTTTTATTGCGGCATAATATTATTTCGAATGATAAGTCTTTCGGAAGAATCATCCATTGTGGAATTCTCGCATGATATGACAGGCTAATCTATACTAGTTCAGAAAGGTGCATTACTGAATAAGGACTGAGGTTAGATGAGAAATGTGCAAACCTTGCGTGGATGATCTTGACGCTGGTCTTCTGGGGCCGCGACCAGTTGTACGCGATCGAGCTGGTAATCCCAGTAAGCCACAGGCAACCTTTCCTCACAATACAAAATAATCAACAAATTAGAATACATGGCAACTAATCCCCCATGGAACCCGTAAACAAAATACGTCGACACAGAATCGCCAGGTAAAACGGGATAAATAGAGCAGCGAAACTTCTGATAATCGCGGATTACTTGAAGGGATTTGTCCGACGCTTTGAAACATCGATGTATGCGAAGGCAACCCAAAATACCTAGATCCGGCAGAGTAAATCAAATCGGCAGAAAAAACTTCTGATAATCGCGGATTATTACCTACGGCTCGGAGCTTGTGATCGACGACCCACTTCCTCGCGGATTCGATCCTGCTCGGGGTCTCCGCCATTAGCTTCGCCTTCTTCTGCTCTCCCCTTTGAAGTTTTAGCGACCTGCGTTTTCCTCTGAATTTCCGTGTTCTCTCTCTGTCGTTGTAATTTGGGAAGATTGTCCGCCCTCGTTATGTAGGGGGTTTGTTTGTACTTTGGTCCCTGGTAAAGTTTGAAAGTCGTTTAGTATCCACAACGTGGTTGGATTCCGTTTACATGTGCAATTGCGTTTTTTGCGTTGTTATTGTTTCAACCATGTTCGCTTTTCTTGTGGCCGAAGAAAAAGAAAGAACGGTGAGTATTTTCTCCCTCAACTTGTCATGTTCCACAACTGTATTTTTGTCCTTTTTGACATATCTATGCTAGTGCGGAGGATATATTTAAACCTATTTTAAATTGTAAAAAAATGGCCATGTATAGATCTTAACATCTTATATGTTCACAAAGTCGTTTCACGAAAAAATGATAAATTTTGTGACTTTTGTAAAAAAAGGCAATATTTGGTGATAAAATAAAACTTTCACAAGACATTTTTGTCTTTTTACACGGGCGCAAAAATACCGATTTACCACAAACGACTTTTGAACACAGAGAATGTAAAAATATATCTGAGAAATTTTATTTCAGTATTTCGACATTTCAAAATGTGTTCTCTCCGAGATGATCAGACATCTTGTTTGTCTTCTTAAGACATTTATATTTAGGTCAAAGATGACCCTTTTGTCACGGCGAGAGAGAGATGCTTTTGTGACAGCTTCGTTGGATTTTTCTTTTCCTCGGGTAATAGCTTCGTCTATTTTCAAGCTCTACGATCACAGTCTCCAGTAGGCTATGTGCCTATGTTGTACTTTTGTGAAAAGTACCGTCTCTCTCTCTCAAGAAGAAGAAAAAAAGAAGAAGAAGCAATATCGTCTAGCTCATCCCACGTCGGGTGAATCTAAAAAAAAAATCCCACGTCGGAGGGCAGTGTCGCGAAAAGATACAAACTGGAGGTGCGAAATGAGCAAATTTATTATGGCTGCACATTCGACGTTGGCTAGCTAGAGGGTCAAACTTTGGTCAAGGTACACCGAACGAACCTTGCCGAGCCGAGCGGGAACACGTACGGGGAGTATGCAGGACCGCTCATGGCTGGGCTGGCAAACGCCGAGCATGTTCTCATTTTCGTCACGTTATTCAACCTTTGGAGGCAGCTGCAAAGTTGGGTTACGCTTTCAGTTTAGAAGACGGCAGGCTACTCTAATCCCGTGGGCTGGGCGGTGGTATCCGAGTATCCGACGAGTACAGCAACCGCCAACCGCGGAAAAGACGTGGCTTAGATACGAGCTCAAGTTTTTTTTTTTTGAAGTTTTAGACTTGATTTTGGAGTCTATGTGTTTTAGAACAAAGGCCGAAACAGCCCGGCGATAAATTAATAGCGTCAAACGGCGAGAAGGTACAAAGTGCTGAACCCAGCATACAACACAACCCCCCACACACAAAGAAGACAAAACTACAAGGTGATTACAGGTAGACACCGACGAACACCGCCACCATCCACACAGGTAGACAGGCTCAACAAACCCCTCAACGGGACGTTGAGGAGACTAGGGCGAAAACATCGCCATTTACCACAAAGCTGCAGCCAGGCTCAACAAGGGGGCCACAGAGAGACGCCGGTGAGATAAGGTGAGCGCCGACGACCACCACCACTGACCACAGAAGCTGCAGACAGGCACCAGGTACCTCCACACAAGAAACGCCGATGTGCAAAGGGAGTTGTAGACCTTGCCGGAGATTAGCTCGGCGAGAGGATGCCACGGCAGCCAACACCTCCCAACCTCCGGGAAGCAACCAACCGTGTGCTCCAAAGCGGTGTCTTCAAGAAGAGCACGACGCTAAAGCGCCGCCACCGCCCGATCCGAGGATCTCAGGTTTTCACCCGGAGCACGGGAGATGACCGAGAGAGTCTCACAACGGCGCCTTCAAGAAGGGAACGGCGTCCAAGGACGTCGCCGCCGCGGTCCGGAAACAGCTCGGACAAAGGTTTCCCTTTGACATGACTCAGGGTCTCCCACACGAGTAGTCGCTAGACAGTCACCATGCCGCCCACACGGCCGCGGTCACCGACCAGCACCAGAACCACCGACACGCCCGCCAACCGAGTGATTCCCACCGTCCAGGGCCGCCGTCCCGGCGTCCGAGCTCTGCGCTCCGCTGAAGAAGGATAACACCGAGGAGAAAGGGAACCATCCCAGGTCGGCAACCAGCAGCCCCCATGGCTACGGACGGCCGATCTGGTGCGAGGGCCGATGGGCTCGGACAGGGCCCGGGGCCCCTGCCCCGTGTAACAGCCCAAAGTTGAGAACCTAAAAACCTGTGTAATTTTTTCACTTTTGTGTTCATTGCATCATGGCATCCATGCATCATTGTGTATCAATTGCAACCTCTAACTTTTGGTTAGGGAATTGTTGCTAGGGAATTGTTGTTGGGCTAGGGAATTGTTGTTGGTTTGGCACCATTTAAAAACCAAATGCCAAACTTGCTCTAACAAATTTCAAAACAATGAAGGCACTCAAAACTTGCAAAACAAAATACTTTGACCTCTCATATTTGTCAAGGAAGTTCCAAGATTTCAAAATACTATTTTGAACTTGCTCGAAAATTGCTAACGGATTAATTTGGGAATTTAGCAAAATGCCCTATTTTAAACCTCTAAGAACAAATGTTGTCCAAACTATTTTATTTTGGGCCACCAAATTTTGTGGAGCTTCTACATAATATGGAAAGGCTATAAGAATTTTCTCATATTTTTCTAAAATTTATAAGTGCATCAATTAAATCAGGGAAATGCTGCTGGTTATAAAAAGAAAAGAGAGAAGGACCTATCCATGATGGCAACAAAAGTTCCAGGGGTTTTTGCAAAATCTGCTTCTTCTTTCTCCGGTAGCGACCGAGCTCCTCTGCTCGCGCCGCACCAGCTCGCGCCGCGCCCTCCTCTGCTCGTCGTTGACCCCGCACGGTGGAGAGGACCACCCCGTTGCAGCTCACTCCCTCCCCGACGTTTTTCTTCCCCGTTTCCTCTCTCTGTTCTTCCCCGAGCACGAACCCTAGCAGCCATGGCCGCCGTGTTCGTCGCCGTCGTTTGAGCGCCCAAGGAGCAAATCGAGCACCACCAGCAGCTCCGCCTCGACGTCCTCCCCCGCCTCGCTAGAAGAATCGAGCCTGTTCACTCGCATTGTCGCGCACGAGCCCGTTCTTCTCCGACCACAGCCGACGCGTCGCCGGGCGATTCCCGCCGTTCTTGTCCACCTCCGACCTCGCTGTCGTCTCCTACGTGCTTAGGGTGAGCACACAAACCTCCCCACTGCCTCCGTTCCCTCCCTTCCTCGCTAGTTCGTCGAATCACCGTAGCTCGCCGCCGTTGACCTCCGCCCGGATATTCCGACACGAGCACACTCGGAATATCCGAGCAACCCCAGTGCGTCGATGCTCTGAGTCCTTAGTGGATTTCGGCCCATCGGGGGACATCGGATTTTCCGAGTAGCCCAAAATCGGAATTTCCGAGTTTCTTCAGGACCAAAAACTTCCTGTCTCCAGTGCATCGGATATTCCGATTTCAAACAAAATCGGAAATTCCAAAAATTGTTCAGCACCAATTTAATTCCTTTTCACCTATTTTTCTCCCGAAGTTGTATAAATAATTCTGTTGTTGCTTAATATAACTGATCAAAAGAGCATATCAAAAAGGAAATTAGAAATGTAATAACTTTTTATCGGTGCATCAGAAAAATGTGTTTGATATACCAAAATGTCCGGAAATTGTGAACTAACCTCTAAAATGAATATCATGCATAATTGAGCACCATTAGAGGACTGCACTTGTTACAAGTTAGTAGAATCATTAAGTTAAATGTGGGAATTTCCTTCTCTAGTTGAAGTAACTTAATCTCGCACCCCATTTAAAATTGCTAGATATCTCATGTTAAGTTCGGTACATTAAAATGTCATGTCATCATGTCTGTGCATTGCACCTGTTGTGTTCGTGGTATTTATTGTTCCTTTCCGGTGTTGTTTGTGCATCGGTAGACCAAGGAGTGGAAGTGACACCACAGTTTCGTGACGATCCGTACTACCAGCACGTTGAGCAAGGCAAGCGTAACCCCCCCCCCCTCTGAGCATGTCTTACCCTATGTTTCCGCAAATATTTTCTCCACTATAATATTGCATGCGGTTCCAAATGTCAATTTTATTGGATTAGAGTATCCTATAGTTGCATTAAGTTTCGATGCCATTACCTGTTTCCCTCCTATTATCCATAGGATTGTATTGTTGGCCTGAGATACTTAACTATGCTATGTTGATGCTTAGCCATGCTTAGTTAAATTTATTGTCCGATGGATATTTCATGTTGGAAACAGATGTGGAAATGTTCGGATGATGGTGGAGAATTGTGGTGACAGGTAATAAAATGCTTAAAGGTGGGGATGAGAGGCCACTGTGGTTGTGGTGCTTTGTCTCGTTCTCGCCGCCTAGGTGCGAGTTCTTTACCTCTTGAACCAAGACTGAGCGTGCAACCATGCGTGAGGCCTATGCAATTGCAGGAACCCTTATTCGACTAAATAACTTGTGAGGGGCTAGCCAGGGTCCTCTAGTTCGAGCTTCCATTTGCGCGTGCGTGAGATGGTGGTTGAGAATGGGATGAGGATTGTGGTGTTAGGAAAATAAGTGGCCGTGGGGCAGGGTGTTGGAGGCACTGAACTGTCCTACCGCCACTGATGATCCTGGAAAGTCTCGAGCGAGGGAGAAGTCGTCACCGCTCCCACCCAGCCGGCTTTCCAAGGAAGAGAGCTAAAGCTAGGCAATGGGCCGGACGGTACGCGTGGCAAACATTGTACACCCCTGCAGGGTAAATCTTTTCGAAAAGCCGTGTCCGCGGTTATGGACGACTTGGGAAAGGACGATAAGATCATAGAATAACTTGAACGGAATGATTAAAAACTGAGTACTAAAGGTACTACTCAAGAATGCAAGGTTAGCTTCCTCGAGGGTGATTCGGGGAGGTGCCTTTGTAGAACAGGTACAGTGATGATGGTGGTTGTGATGAGATCAAAGAAAAGAGTTACTTCTTACCCTTTTGAAAATACTCTGATTAGTCGATGCCATGGAGTTATGTTTTTAAATAAAATCAGCTTTATGCAAAACAGCCATAAAACTTTGAAAGCCTCATCGAGCTAAAGCTCTATATTAATCTTGCGAGTTCGTCGAACTCAACGTCGTTTGTTTTGTTTCAGAGGAGGACTTCACCGACCTCGAAGGTGGGTTCTTTGTGGACGTCGACGAGTAGTCTGGGGTTCCCAGGTGGCAGCTTGGGACATCCCGGAACAGCTGGCGCTGATGTTTATCTGTAGGCCTCTTAGGCCATAATTTGGATCTTGTTGTTTAGAACAACTTAATTCGCTTCCGCATGTTGTAATGTTGGGTCTGTGACCTCTGGTTGTAATTTGCTATCTTTCTCTATTATAAGAGTTGAACTATAATGATTTGTGTCGTAGAGTCTGTGATGTGCCAGTTGTTCCACAAGTCTTGATCTCTCTATTATGCATTGAGTTGTGCCTGTGTTAAGGCATCAATCGGGGTGTTGCGTTGCCGATGATCCATTCCGAGCAACGCCTGCCAAAGGTTTTGGCCGGGGATTGGTAAACCCGTAACCTCCGGTTGTATCGCTTAACCGGTGACACACAGCATCACTGTATAGCAGTCGGGTCGGGGCGCCACAAGTTGGTATCAGAGCAGTACTGCCTGTAGGAAACCCTTCTACTGGTCGACGTTGAGTCTAGTGTTTGTGAAAATATTTTAACCTAAAAATGAGTTGTGAAAACCATCTTAGGATTCTTTTTACTCCTTATCTGGTTACACTCTAATCTCGGAGCAATCTTACCTCGATTTGAGTTAAAGGTTTTACTTCTCATCTGTTACCTCAAAACTTTAGGATCACGGGTTGGGTTCTACCTTTAGTGTTATGTGTCCGGTTGCTCCCGCTGCGTTGCAATCCGAAATCAACTCAGATGTTTCTACCGAGTCTGATCATTTATTCCTTCGTTGGGTTTTAACCCAAGGACTTGAACAGAAGGTCCCGGATTGTGCCAACTAGAGTGTGTTGAATCACATGGTTTCTTAACTATTGAATCCCACGCTAGTAGTACATGATGCTGATCTTTGACCCAAGTTCTATCTTGTTGTCCCTTGTTAGTTGTTACACAAGTATTATCGTCCTAGTCTGTGTACTTGAGTAGACGCTAATGCTATTGTTTCAACCATTCGGAGGAAGATACTAACTGTGTCATTGTAAATTCTCCAGAATGGCTCGAGGAGGCCGTGGTAACCACAATGATGAGGAACCACCGCCACCACCCTCGATGGCTCAGGTCTTGATGGCCATTGAGGAGAACCGTGGGCGCAATGAGCGCTGTTGAGCAGTTGGTGCAGCAGAATGCACAGAGGAATGGCTGCAACACTCTCACTGAGTTCCTGCGCTCGCAGCCACCCACCTTTGCTGATGCTAAGGAGCCACTGGAAGCTGATGATTGGCTTCGCGCTCTGGAGCGCAAGTTCTCGCGCTGCATGTCCCAGTGGCCGAGCAAGTCAACTTCGCCACCTACCTCTGGTTGGTGCAGCTGGCTGTTGGTGGGAAAGCCATGTGGCATTGTTCCCGCCAACCATGTCTTCACTTGGGCGATTTCCGCACTGCCTTCCGTGCGGCTTACATCCCTCAGCCGATCATGGATTTGAAGAGGAGGGAGTTCCTGGATTTGCAACAGGGACGTATGGACCTCCGCACTTATGGTTGTGAATTCAACCATCTCTCTCGTTACGCCCCAAGGGACGTGACCACTGATGCTGACAAGCAAGAGCTGTTCCGCAAGGGTCTTGCCCGCAGCTCCGCTATGAGTTGTTGCCCTTCAAGTTCCAGACCTACCAGGAGCTGTTCAACCAGGCTCTTACTCTTGAGCAGGGAAGGAAGGAACTCGAGGCTTCCAAGAGGCCAGCACACGGGGACCACCAGAGTTCCTCGGGTTCTGAGAGCAAGAAGCGCAGGGTGTTTGTTCCCTACAGCGCTGTGCCGCGTGCTCCATTCATGCCTAGGGCCGCGGGATACAGGCCACCACCTCCGCGCCCCACTACTTCGACATTTGGGTCGAGCGGAGTGGGTATCGTCCTCAGCTACCTGCTCCACCTGGACTCACCTGCTACACCTGTGGCCAGGCTGGCCACTACTCCAGGGAGTGCCCCCAGAAGGCACCTATCGCGGGAACTCCTGCACGAGCCCCTGCCACTCCAGCTGGCAAGGCTGGACCTATTGTGCGTGGTCGCCTGAACCACATCTCTGCTGAAGAAGCTGAAGAGGACCCCGGCGTTCTCATGGGTGAGTTACGAATCAACGGCAATTCAGCTACAGTTTTGTTTGACTCTGGAGCATCGCATTCATTCATATCTATAGCGTTTGCAAAAGACCACAACATACCGTTCGAGAAAATGAGCCATCCCTTGGTGATCTCCACACCTGGCTCTAAATGGCGAACCGATGGTGTTACTCCTGAGGTCAGATTACCATAGGTTACTATCTTTTCCTTTTGCTTTGGTAGCTCTGAGTCAAGGCATTGATGTCATACTGGGCATGAACTGGCTAGTAAAATACCGGGCTAATCTCGACTGTGCTGCCAAGACCATCACCGTGACCACCTCTCCGGCGACATGTTGAGTATTGGTCTGCACTGTCAAGACCTCCATCTTCAGTCATACCCAACTCACCCGAGATCCTCCTTTGCTTTATGGAAGGCGAATCCCCTCCTGAAATACATGAATACACGTGGTGTGTGACTTCCCGGATGTGTTCCCGGAAGAATTGCCTGGCATGCCTCCTGATCGAAGTGTGGAGTTTGTCATAGATCTACTTCCCGGTACTGCTCCGATTTCCAAGAAGCCCTACCGTATGCCGGTGGAAGAGTTGGCTCTGTTGAAAGAGCAAATTGATCAGCTGTTAGCGAAGGATTTCATTCAGCCTAGCAGTTCACCTTGGGGTTGTCCGGTACTCTTTGTCAAGAAGAGGGATTCTACCGTGCCTCGTCTAGTCTCTGACTATAGACCGTTGAATGCGGTGACAATCAAGAACAAGTATCCTATTCCTCACATCAATGATCTGTTGGATCAGTTAGCTGGTGCAACAGTATTCTCCAAGATGGATCTGAGGTCAGGTACCATCAGATCAAGATCAGAAAGGAGGATATTCCAAAGACGGCATTTGTTACTCGCTATGGCTCATATGAGTATACCGTCATGTCCTTTGGTCTCACAATGCTCCAGCTACTTTCATGAGGCTCATGAACTCCATCTTCATGGATTATCTTGACAAGTTTGTCGTCATTTACATCGATGACATCCTATTTATTCCAAAACCGATGAAGAGCATGAGGAACATCTTCGGTTGGTTCTGACACGACTTCGAGAACACCGCCTCTATGCCAAGTTCTCCAAGTGTGAGTTCTGGTTGGATAAACTTGTCTTCCTTGGTCATGTGATATCCGCTAATGGTGTGGCTGTCATTCCCGACAAGATTCAGTCCATTCTGGATTGGAAAACTCCAATGTCAGTCAAGGACATCTGTAGCTTTCTCGGATTGGCGGGTTACTACCACCGATTCATCGAAGGTTTCTCCAAGGTCAGTCAAGGCTGAAGAGAGCTTCAAAACACTGAAAGCCAAACTCACGACTGCTCCTGTGCTTGTCCTGCCGGACACTAGCAAGGATTTCGTCGTCTTCTGTGACGCCTCTCTACAAGGCTTGGGTTGTGTGCTAATGCAAGATGGCCAGGTGGTGGCATATGCTTCTCGCCAACTTAAGCCGCATGAGCACAATTACCCTACTCATGATCTAGAGCTTGCCGCTGTGGTTTATGCTCTGAAACAGTGGAGACCATACTTGTTTGGTAACCGTTGCGAGATTTTCTCGGATCACAAGAGTCTGAAGTACCTCTTCACCCAGCCGGATTTAAATCTCAGGCAAAGGCGTTGGTTGGAGTTAATCAAGGACTATGATGTGACTCTGAACTATCAACCCGACAAAGCAAACGTCGTGGCTGACGCGCTAAGTCGGAAGTCTTATTGCAACAATCTGATGATTGAAAAGGCCCAACCTGCCCTTCATGAAGAGTTCTCTCGTTTGAACTTAGAGATTGTTCCCTCTGGCTATCTAGGAAATCTGGAGATTAAATCTACTCTTGTAGACCAGATAAAGGAAGCTCAAACACGTGACAAGGTTATTCTAAAAATCAAGGAGAACATTGCTAGCGGGAAGGCCAAATGTTTTTCTGTCAATGAATCCGGGGTTGTTTATTTTGGTGACCGCTTGGTGGTGCCAAAGAAACGAAAATTGAGGGAGCAGATCCTCCAAGAAGATCATGAATTCTGGTGGTGCCAAAGAAACGAAAATCCGGGGTTGTTTATTTTGGTCCTCTCTATTCATCCCGGTAGTACCAAAATGTACCAAGACCTCCGACCACAATTCTGGTGGACCCGGATGAAACGGGAAATTGCTAAGTATGTTGCTGAATGCGACACATGTCGACGGGTAAAGGCTGAACATCAAAGGCCTCCCGGCACTCTTCGCCCTATTGCTATTCCTGAGTGAAAATGGGATGAAATTGGTATGGACTTCATTACTGGTCTGCCGAAGTCTCCAAAGGGAAATGATACCATTTGGGTCATCATTGATCGACTATCAAAAGTGGCTCACTTCCTCCCCGTTCATGTTGACATTACAGCTGCCAGGTTGGCAGACCTGTATGTTTCTCGGATCGTCGTACTTCACGGCATTCCCAGGAAGATAATTTCTGATCGTGGAAGCCTATTCACCTCCAAGTTTTGGACTAGTTTCCAAACTGCTATGGGCACCCGTCTCAACTTCAGTACCGCCTACCACCCCCAAACGGATGGTCAGACCGAAAGAGTGAACCAAGTTTTGGAAGACATGCTTCGGGCATGTGTAATCTCTTTTGGCAAGGGTTGGGAAAAGTATCTCCCTTTCGCGGAGTTCTCCTACAACAATAGCTATCAAGCTAGTCTGGGCATGGCTCCATTCGAGGTTCTATATGGAAGAAAATGCCGCACTCCTCTAAATTGGTCCGAGACCGGAGAGAGGGCACTCTTTGGTCCGGATGTGATCAATGAAGCTGAGGAGAAGGTTAGAATCATACGAGAAAAATCTGAAGATTGCTCAGTCTAGGCAGAAGAGCTACTATGATAAGCACCATCAGGAAATTCACTATGAAATTGGTGATAAAGCTTATCTCCGCGTCTCTCCCCTTCGTGGCGTTCGCCGCTTCGGTATCAAAGGGAAATTGGCCCCTCGCTACGTTGGCCCTTTCACCGTTCTGGCTAAGCGAGGAGATCTTTCTTATAAATTAGAGTTACTGGTTATCTTCCCAAATGTACATGATGTGTTTCATGTCTCCCAACTTTGCCGGTGTTTTAAAGATCCTATCCATGGGTCAATCATAAGACCTGGATCTCCAGGAAGACCTCACTTATCGCGAGCATCCTATCCGTGTTCTGGATGAAGCCGAAAGGAAGACCCGTAACAAGACTACCAAGTTCCTCAAAGTTCAGTGGTCTCACCATTCCGAGGAAGAGGCAACTTGGGAAAGAGAGTCTAGTCTTCGTGAAGAGTATCCCGACTTCTTTCCGCAACCTTAGAATCTCGGGACGAGATTCCGGTAAGGGGGTAGAATTGTAACAGCCCAAAGTTGAGAACCTAAAAACCTGTGTAATTTTTCCACTTTTGTGTTCATTGCATCATGGCATCCATGCATCATTGTGTATCAATTGCAACCTCTAACTTTTGGTTAGGGAATTGTTGCTAGGGAATTGTTGTTGGCTAGGGAATTCTTGTTGGTTTGGCACCATTTAAAAACCAAATGCCAAACTTGCTCTAACAAATTTCAAAACAATGAAGGCACTCAAAACTTGCAAAATAAAATACTTTGACCTCTCATATTTGTCAAGGAAGTTCCAAGATTTCAAAATACTATTTTGAACTTGCTCGAAAATTGCTAAAGGATTAATTTGGGAATTTAGCAAAATGCCCTATTTTAAACCTCTAAGAACAAATGTTGTCCAAACTATTTTATTTTGGGCCACCAAATTTTGTGGAGCTTCTACATAATATGGAAAGGCTACAAGAATGTTCTCATATTTTTCTAAAATGTATAAGTGCATCAATTAAATCAGGGAAATGCTGCTGGTTTTAAAAAGAAAAGAGAGAAGGACCTATCCGTGATGGCAACAAAAGTTCCAGGGGTTTTTTGCAAAATCTGCTTCTTCTTCCTCCTGTAGCGACCGAGCTCCTCTGCTCACACCGCACCAGCTCGCACCGCGCCCTCCTCTGCTCGTCGTTGACCCCGCACGGTGGAGAGGACCACCCCGTTGCAGCTCACTCCCTCCCCGACGTTTTTCTTCCCCGTTTCCTCTCTCTGTTCTTCCCCGAGCACGAACCCTAGCAGCCATGGCCGCCGTGTTTGTCGCCGTCGTTTGAGCTCCCAAGGAGCAAATCGAGCACCACCAGCAGCTCCGCCTCGACGTCCTCCCCCGCAATGCCCGAAGAATCGAGCATGTTCGCTCGCATTGTCGCGCACGAGCCCGTTCTTCTCCGACCACAGCCGCCGCGTCGCCGGGCGATTCCCGCCGTTCTTGTCCACCTCCAACATCGCCGTCGTCTCCTACGTGCTTAGGGTGAGCACACGAACCTCCCCACTGCCTCCGTTTCCTCCCTCCCTCGCTAGTTCGTCGAATCGCCGTAGCTCGCCGCCGTTGACCTCCGCCCGAATATTCCGACACGAGCACACTCGGAATATCCGAGCAACCCCAGTGCGTCGATGCTCTGAGTCCTTAGTGGATTTTGGCCCATCGGGGGACATCGGATTTTCCGAGTAGCCCAAAATCGGAATTTCCGAGTTTCTTCAGTACCAAAAACTTCCTGTCTCCAGTGCATCGGATATTCGATTTCAAACAAAATCGGAAATTCCGAAAATTGTTCAGCTCCAATTTAATTCCTTTTTCACATATTTTCTCCCAAAGTTGTATAAATAATTCTGTTGTTGCTTAATATGATCAAAAGAGCATATCAAAAAGGAAATTAGAAATGTAATAACTTTTTATCGGTGCATCAGAAAATGTGGTTGATATACCAAAATGTCCGGAAATTGTGAACTAACCTCTAAAATGAATATCATGCATAATTGAGCACCATTAGAGGACTGCACTTGTTACAAGTTAGTAGAATCATTAAGTTAAATGTGGGGAATTTCCTTCTCTAGTTGAAGTAACTTAATCTCGCACCCCATTTAAAATTGCTAGATATCTCATGTTAAGTTCGGTACATTAAAATGTCATGTCATCATGTCTGTGCATTGCACCTGTTGTGTTCGTGGTATTTATTGTTCCTTTCCGATGTTGTTTGTGCATCGGTAGACCAAGGAGTGGAAGTGACACCACAGTTTCGTGACGATCCGTACTACCAGCACGTTGAGCAAGGCAAGCGTAATCCCCCCTCTGAGCATGTCTTACCCTATGTTTTCGCAAATATTTTCTCCACTATAATATTGCATGCGGTTCCAAATGTCAATTTTATTGGATTAGAGTATCCTATAGTTGCATTAAGTTTCCGATACCATTACCTGTTTCCCTCCTATTATCCATAGGATTGTATTGTTGGCCTGAGATACTTAACTATGCTATGTTGATGCTTAGCCATGCTTAGTTAAATGTTTATTCGTCCGATGGATATTTCATGTTGGAAACAGATGTGGAAAGGTTCGGATGATGGTGGAGGAATTGTGGTGACAAGTAATAAAATGCTTAAAGGTGGGGATGAGAGGCCACTGTGGTTGTGGTGCTTTGTCTTGTTCTCGCCGCCTAGGTGCGAGTTCTTTACCTCTTGAACCAAGACTGAGCGTGCAACCATGCGTGAGGACTATGCAATTGCGGGAACCCTTATTCGACTAAATAACTTGTGAGGGGCTGGCCAGGGTCCTCTAGTTCGAGCTTCCATTTGCGCGTGCGTGAGATGGTGGTTGAGAATGGGATGAGGATTGTGGTGTTAGGAAAATAAGTGGCCGTGGGGCAGGGTGTTGGAGGCACTGAACTTGCCCTACCGCCACTGATGATCCTGGAAAGTCTCGAGCGAGGGAGAAGTCGTCACCACTCCTACCTAGCCGGCTCTCCAAGGAAGAGAGCTAAAAGCTAGGCAATGGGCCGGACGGTACGCGTGGCAAACATTGTACACCCCTGCAGGGTAAATCTTTTCGAAAAACCGTGTCCGCGGTTATGGACGACTTGGGAAAGGACGATAAGATCATAGAATAACCTGAACGGAATGATTAAAAACTGAGTACTAAAGGTACTACTCAAGAATGCAAGGTTAGCTTCCTCGAGGGTGATTCGGGAGGTGCCTTTGTAGGACAGGTACAGTGATGATGGTGGTTGCAGATGAGAAAGGTGATCGAAAGAAAAGAGTTACCGCTTACCCCTTTTGAAAATACTCTGATTAGTCGATGCCATGGAGTTATGTTTTGTTAAATAAAATCAGCTTTATGCAAAACAGACATAAAACTTTGAAAGCCTCGTCGAGCTAAAGCTCTATATTTAATCTTGCGAGTTCGTCGAACTCAACGTCGTTTGTTTTGTTTCAGAGGAGGACTTCACTGACCCGAAGGTGGGTTCTTTGTGGACGTCGATGAGTAGTCTGGGGTTCCCAGGTGGCAGCTTGGGACATCCCGGAACAGCTGGCGCTCGAATGTTTACATGTAGGCCTCTTAGACCATAATTTGGATCTTGTTGTTTAGAACAACTTAATTCGCTTCCGCATGTTGTAATGTCGGGTATGTGACCTCTGGTTGTAATTTGCTATCTTTCTCTATTATAAGAGTTGAACTATAATGATTTGTGTCGTAGAGTCTGTGATGTGCCAGTTGTTCCACAAGTCTGGATCTCTCTATTGAGGGATGTCCCTGTGTTAATGCATCAATCGGGGTGTTGCGTTGCCGAGGATCCATTCCGAGCAACGCCTGCCAAAGGTTTTGGCCGGGGATTGGTAAACCCGTAACCTCCGGTTGTATCGCTTAACCGGTGACACACAGCATCAGTGTATAGAGTCGGGTCGGGGCGCCCACCCCGTCCCTAGTCGCGAGGCGACCCGAGGCCGCACAACCCGAGCGACCACCACCGGGGCCCTCCTTGCAGATCCACCAGGCCAGAGCGCCGCCGCGGACCGTGCCCGCCACGGCCGCGACGGCCAGCCTGCTTTCGCCGCGCTCCCGACTGCTACCAACCCGCCGAGACGCAGAGCAGCGTCACCAGCCACCGCAGCCACACCAGGGGAGCCGCCGCCGTCGCCGGTGCGCCAGGACCGAGCGGCCACCTCGCCGCCGCGGGCGGCCACGCCACGACACCCCGCACTAGCGCCGCGCCCTCAAGTGACCGCCGCGCCCGCGCGCCGCCACCGCTCGAGGGGGAAGGAGAGGCCCCGCCGCCGCCGACGCCGCGCGGGAACTTCCCGGCGACGCCCTCCGGCGGCGGCGAGGGAAGGGGAGGTGGAGGGGTGGGGGACCCGGCGGCGGAGATCTAGGGTTCCCCCTTGCCGCTCGCGGGAGCGGCTCGGGAGAGAGAGGGGGGAGGGCTACTCAACGGCTTTGGCTATGTGTTCAACTATTACAGTACTCCCTCGTCCCTCCCGTTCTTATGTAGACATATTTATTGAGAAGTTTCACTCATATTAGTTCGTAGGTAGTACACATTAAAATATGCTCCTCCGTTCCAAATTAGATGACTTGCTATCCACCACATGTGGATGTATCTAGACAGGGAGTATAAATCATCTTATATTATGTAATTTTTTACTTTTAGGACCATGGTCTTATTTTAGTTTCAATTTCAGACCTTTCACGCAAATGTTTCATCTCCCTCGAGTTTGCCCTGGCCGTGGCCGATCTAGGCCGTGTCGGTGACTTGGACGAAGGAGCCACATCATCGTCGTGGATGGGCCACATGCGATTACGGTGAGTTCTCGTTCAATTTCTCTAGAGTTTGCGCACGGCTTCACCAGGGGGGTGTCGAATATCGTAATTGTGACGGGTTTTTAGGTTAGTAATTTTTCGATGATGATCAACATGATACTTTTATGTAGGTCATCTTCATATACACTTAGATGAGTGTTGGCAGATGGATTTTGTGAGAAATTTCAGATGAACTTTGGTAGTTTAAAAAAAAAGCAAGGCCAAGGGGGGAGACACCACCCCGGCTTGTCATTAAGGTAGAAGGTGTGACTCGAACCCGCGACCTGGCGCTTGGCGCTTCAGCCTGCTGACCATCTGGCCATGGAAGAGATCACAACTTTGGTAGTTTATAATCATGATGTGCAATGCCGTCTACATAATTTGTATATGGCAATTGTAAGTTTATGATTGGTGATGCAAAGTTAGATTTTTTTTAACTTGGCCTTGACTGGATTTCATCTGTGTTTAATCGTGCGACATTGTTAGCTGAAACAAAGTGTTAATTTGAGCAGTGTAGGGAGAGATTGCAGTAGCTTCAGCTCGTAAAGAATTGTGCACACGATCATGGACGACCAGCATCGCACGCAAAAAAAAAACTGTATGGGCCACCGTCACCGCGACGAATTGTAACATCTCGTCACGTCAATATCATGGCACATCGCTGTCACTGTTTCGTGTACTTGCACTATCCATCCCTCTGCTATGGTGCGATTGAGCTCAGCCGCCACTAAATCCAGAGCAAAGTAACACCAAGCCACCAAGGTCCTCCTGTCATCGACCAGAGATTAAGGATGACACATCGACTTTTTGGGGACTCGATTCATTAGGGGGTATTATTAAGATTAAAATAGCAGGCTATTGTATTTAGCGCCTACATTTTCAGGAGTTATGAAAGATTATAGCCGGGTTAACACAGTGAAGACCATATACCAGTTTTGCTAAATAATGGAAAGATTCAAAATTTGGGAAGCATATATTCACATATGCAAAATAGTGGGGTGCCATGGGGGTAGTGGTGCACCCTCATCCAACTGTTTGGATACACTATAGCGAGCATAAGATTGGATCCAATGCAAACGGCAAAATTTCACGGCATCACACCGAGAGCACAAAACGATTGCATGTTGATTCCTCTTTCTCTCTCCTACCCATCAGTTTCGTGCCTTGAACTAGTCCTTTAGGGAATTCTAGTGGTGGCAATTGTCTAAAGTGGAATTGTTTCTTCGTTGCTAGCCACGAAGAAAAGCATTTTTTCATGGAAGAGTGCATATTTCATGCAAGAGTTCGGGCTGCATCCTTTTTCAAAACTCGGAAGGCGCTTCCAAATCTACCCGCCGAAACTCACCGCCCATACAAAAGTTACAAATACTGTGGTTGAGTGCGAGGGGTAGCAGCAGCCAGGGAGCCGGCCTTTTCAACTCGATTTTCCACTCTAAGCATCTCACATCCACGTTGCTCATCTCGCATCAAGCAAGCAGCAAGATCGTTGATACGAAGGTTCTAGGTAAGTTTTCATGAGACTTCCTACTGATCTTGAGACTCGCGGTTAGACGAGAAGGGGCGATTAGGAAATGATGCATTCTCTACCTTTTTTTTTTGGTTCCATGGGTGTCTAATCTGCTATTTCTTTCTGATTTGTTACATATTCCAAGTACTGGCGCAAGGATTTCAAGCACGATGAGCAGCGCGGAGACTTCCTGGAAGAGCCGGAAAGGACAAACACAAAGAGATGCTGCAACCTGCAAGGCAGCAAATCCTCGGGGAGTCGTAAAGCAAGCAGCATACGGGAATTAAGAGTTGCTCGAGGAGCTTAAATGCATAGTCGAGCAGTTCACCGAACATCAGACCATTCTAGCTGCATCTACAGGGTTCAAAGAGTTTTCGAAACCTGTACATGCAGTTAAGTTTGATCGACAGTTTACTGTTTGGCTGATGCCAAAAGTTGATACCATGAGCAGGTCAATTGGTGTAGCCCTGGGCAAGAGGTTCACGATTTTCCAGGAAGATGCATCAAAGGTTTTTGGGTTGCCGTGCTCAGGGAAAGAAGTTTGGTCCGCATCGTTGGACAAAACACATGACATGCGGGACGACATCGAGGAAATCATCGGCATGAATGAATTCACCAGGTCACCCATCATTGCCGCAGGGATTGCGTTCCATGGCCAGGCGTGAGTTATCAAAAGAAGAAGAGGGGAACTTCAAGATTTGCTTTGTAATCTTCGTTGTAGGAATGCTATGCGACAACAGAAACCCGGGTGACAGAGAATCTGTGAACTTCTGGCCAGCTCTACCGCAAACCGACAAGATTCACACATTCAATTGGGCGTCCTATGTGATTGAGTCAGTGTTCTCTGCTTGCGCATCTTCGAGGATGGCTATGAGGACGAACACCCCGTACTCGCCACCCGCAGGAACTGCGTTGTTTCTCCAGGTCAGCGGCCATCTCTGAATTTTACACGTTTGTCATGCAATGTTTCATGGATGGGCATAGTCCTTTAGGGAATTTTAGTGGTGGGAATTGTCTAAAGTGGAATTGTTGCTTATGTTGTTACCCATCTCTGAATTTTCTTTCGCATTTCCATCAAGGTTACTGTTTTCTCATTTTTGTTCGAGTTCTAATCGATTGGTTCGCCCACCGTTGGATACAATATAGGGAGCACATGATGGTGTCCAATGCAAACGGTAGATTGTGACGCCGTCACAACGAGAGCACGAAAATCATCTGCATGTAGCTCATTCTCTCTCCTAGCCATCTCCTCTAAACATTTTCACATCCCATGGAGTGAATTGTTGCATGGTGATGGACTATGGCCTTGAAACATTTCAACCTAGGGGGTGGACAGCTTGCATTGTACATGGGACAACTCCTTCTTTATCACTAGGCCCTTCCAAATCCAAGAAGCAAACCCACCGTGGATACAATTTTGGGTCTCGAGAGATCTACTTTAGAGCTGACCACTAGGAAAGCAGCAGCCACTTTTCCGTTTTCAGTTCATCTCAAGATCATTGCCCCCGCAGATATTAGGCAAGTTTACTTCTGTTTTCCTGCTGCACTATTGTCTCGTTTAACCACACCGTTGCCTTTTGGATGTTTTTGTGAACCTTACGATTAATCCACTACTTTTTTCTTGGGTTAAATCATGCGTTTCCGAAGAAACGGGGGCAGGAACTGAAGCACAATGAACGGCGCCAACGCTTCCTTGAGAAGCCGAAAATCCCGAACGCAAAGGGATGCTGCAATCCAAAAGGCAGCAAACCACCAGCAGCCGTAAAGCATCCAGCATACGAGAATTCAAAGCTGCTCGAGGAGCTAAATTCCATAGTCCAGCTGTTCACCGAGGAGCAGATCATTCTTGCTGCATCTACATGATTCAAATTGTTTTCAAAACCTGTACATGCAGTTAAGTGATAGGCAGTTTATTGTCTAGCTGATGCCAAAAGTCGATACCATGAACAAGTCAATTGGGGCAGCCGTTGGCAAGAGGTTCACCATTTTCCTGGAAGATGTAGCCAAGGTATTCGGGTTACCTTGCTCAGGGAAAGAGGTCTGGGACTACCGATGGCAATGGGTACCCATTACCCGCATACCCAGCGGGTATTTACCCATTAGGGTAAGGGTTTGGTAAAAAAAACTTTACCCATGGATAAGCAAATGGTTAAAAGTGTGTACCCAGTGGGTATTGCGGGTGCGGGTATGGTAAAGTAGTACCCATACCCATACCCACATAACCATCTTTTTTTTTTACATATAAATCCGTGGTACATAGGGTTATTTTAGGGGGGAAATCTCAAAATATTAACCAGTTAAGTAATTCTCGCTTGTTCTCATACGTGTGGCCACTTAATTTTCGCCTGATTCACAATTCTCAGGCAGGCCTCACCCACGTCGTTTCATCTCCAGTCTCCACTACTTTCAGTTCGATATGGCAATCTCCCTCCCGGCTCCTCGTCACCGCCCTGCCCTTCCCCCAACCAGGCAGCCACCAGCCTCCGCTAGTCCGCCATCCCGCCCTCTCTCCATACACACTCCCCTAGACGCGGTAGCCGGCTCGGCCACACACGCGTCTGCTCGCCATGGACACTAGCGGAGGCGAGCTCCACGTGGATGAATGGGTTGTTTTGTTGTTCATTTTCATATAAATTGTGCTACTTTATTGCTTCTTTTTATACATATATGCGTCGTTTGCCGAATCAGAGAATTGATGAGCATACATGTCGATGGTTTTCTTATACATTATGGATGAATGACTTGTTTGGTGGGTTTGCCCGTGGGTATTAAATACCCACGCGGGTGCAGGTATGGTAAAAAAATTATACCCAGACGCGGGTATGGGTGTGGGTGTGATTAAAATACGAGGACGCGGGTGCGGGTTTGGTTCTGCTCTACCCACACCCAATGGGTGCGGGTGCCATCGGTATCTGGGATGCATCTTTGGATAAATCGCTGGACATGCGGATTGGGACAATTGGGCTACTGTCTACACCACTGCCAACTCAAAAAAGGGTGATAACCATGCAAAGTAGGGGCGCCACTGCATCCTTTATTTCCCAGTTTATACGCCAAACTTCTTATTAAACAGGCGCAGTTTTGTCACTGCCTTTATCAGACACATAACTCTCGTCATGGCCAAACAGCTACGACTTCGCCGCTGAGGCCTTGCAATTCTGCCGGACATTCGACGGAGTAAAACAAGGCGGACGGCTAACAAGAGTGAGTCCATAACCACAATTATTCTAAAGGATGCGGACTCCGATTTCTAACTTCATTACCACCATCATTGTTACTGCAGGCAGTGGCAGATCGGGTAACACCTGCCGACCTTCTGTTCGACATGCTACACTTGAAGAACAATACAGGCAAACTGCCTCCACAGTTCGTCCAAGATCTCGAAGATTGACAGAAGGGCATGCACAAGAATAGCACCCCTCCTCCAATGCCATGTTTAAGTTCACAACGTTTTAGGGTTTAGGATCTGTCATGCAGATAGTTATTCGTAATTGAAATTGCGGGATGACACTACAAACAAATATTTGGCCCGCATTGCCTTTTACATAGTTGTTCTTCCGGCCATCTTTTCAGATCACTTCTTATCATTATCCACTTATCCGCATTCCCATAACCAACAGTCGAATTTTTGTACGTACAGTTCTCTTCTGACAACATGGTATTCTCTGTTTACGACACCAGTCGCGTAATTCACGTTCTCAACTAGGCGAGACGACCAAAATTAGCATCACACTACCCCGTACTAGAAGACACCTGTACACAAAGCACGTGCCGGGAGCCAAGTCATCCGACGTCGTACATTTGTCTCTACCACCACCATTCTGCAATTCCACGTGTTTGGGTGGATTATCTGCATCAATGTCATCGTGTTTGGGGTTATTGCCGCCAAGATCGCCGGTTCTCACTTGGCCTATCCGTTTCCAGTGGCTGGGCCCCTTCGCCTAGCTTAGGCCCGACATATGCAGCTCGTCAGGATGTTCGTTGGAGGATCTAGAACAAGGCAATAAATGGTTTTATGATGTGTAGGTGTATGCTACACCGTAGTTTCCTCAACGAGCTGCCGGTGCCTTTAGAAGTCAAATTTAGTAGCATTCATGTGGGAGCTTCACTCTTGCATGAAATGCCTGTAGTATGTTTGTTGTTATGCATGTAATGAGCTACTCCTAAGAAGGTTGGTTATGTTGTTTGTTCGTGACTCAGACTTGTTTTTTAGCTCAATTACTCGTAATGCACCATGCACCATGTGAATTCGGTAGAGCATTGAGGCACGTGCCAGGAGCCAAGTCATCCGACGTTGTACATTTGTCTCTACCACCACCATTCTACAATTCCACGCGTAATCTATTCGCGGATTTGTTGCCATGACAGAAGGCCGGGGAGCCTACGGTCGCTCGGATCTATCCCTACCATGCACACCCAGCCTCGTTTGCACGCGAAATCCTTCATGGTAATGGAGCGAGGACAAAAGGACCGCCATGCTCCACCACCACCGTCAGCGTCGGTATCTTAATTCTCTAACGGTTGTGGTGACAGTACACAAGGACGCAAAAGCCTAGCCCTAGTCGCATAGAGCTAACTCTACCACCACCGTTCTCTATTTCCGCTGCATTCTATTACGGTTGCGGTGACAGGAAAAAGGACCTACAAACCTAGTCCTAGTACCATAGCGCTAGCTCCACCACCACCATTGTGAAATTCCTTAAGACTTTTCCTTACTTTCCACCCATACATGGAATTGTTGTGTGGACATGGTACTTGGGGACCGCAACCATCCACCACCATTGTGAAATTCCTCTATGGAAACCATCCACCACCATTGTGGAATTCCTCTATGCAAATGTCTAAAGGACATGGCCACATGCAGAGAGAGACGAGTAGAAAAAATGTCCACCTTTTGATTCCACGTCCATCCGGAAATGTCTAATGGATGTGGAGGGAGCACATGCAATCTAACATACAAGTAGACGGAGGCTGCCGCCGTTGCATGCACAAACAACTTTCTCTAACCATGGATTCATCAAGGGAGCACATGATTGCTTTATACAACGGTGGGCACCCTATGCACCACTACCCCCCATGGCACCAAATCCGCATTGATTCACATATACTATACCAATACTTTAGAGATGCATAACATATTAACATGATCACTTAAATCACTTAAGAGATGTGAATAACCAGACATGCATAGTTCTTGTTCACATGTTACAACATTTTGGTCTGAAGAGAAAAGGTTGAAGATTTTAGGGTTAGGGTTATCATAGCGGTTTATTTGGCCTCCGAAGCCGCATGGTTCAAAAAATTTAGGCCCTTCAGCGGGAAGATTAACAGCTAAGGGGCTAAACCGGGGTTAAATCCATTTAGACGGGCTATTAGTGGCTATTTTTATAGATAAATGGCTTTATTACTAAGTATTATACCATGTCTCTGCATAAAAATGAACACAACCGCAATCAAACAGAACAAAAAGAAATAAAAATGTAGCACTAAACGTATAAGTAAAATATCATGACGAACGCCAATGCCTATGCTGGACCAATCCAGCGATCAAACGACCATCCATGTTGGATAAAAATATCCCTCGCCACTTATTTCAATCGTGCACATGCCTCCGTAAAGAGGCCTTGATGCCCCACCCGTTGTAATGTGGACCACGAACGGAGAATATTTATGCACGGTAGTCATTAAAAATCTTGTCATTTCTACAGCCAAAACGACCAAATAACGGCTATCGCTCCTACCCTAATAACAATTATAAACTTTTTATCAATCCCATGTAGCCAACTGCAACAGACTTGAGTGAATATAAGTTAGAAACTATCTGGATAGATGATTAAATAGAACGCGCAAAACTTCACTTGAAAAATAAGTGTTTTATTGTCTCTTCTTGTGGACAAAACACACACTTTGTACTTCTATGCCAATTTCGCTTAACAAGGTTATCCTTTGTTAATATGACACATCCTACAAAGATACTAAGTAAACACTTTCAGTCTAAATCAAATCTTCATTTGTCATATTTTTTTGTTATTATCGATTCATACAACGGAATGGACTAACACACTTCATTAGTGGCTATTCAGCCCCTCGAAAGGGCATAGCTGCCTAGCTGGTTATAGCCCGCTATTTAAAACTGTGGTGTTACCTAGTTTGCCTTGATCGATGGTGGAGTATATCTCACTGACAACGATCATAAGTAGGCCAGCATTGACGGATCGATGGAGAATATCTCACTGACAGCGATCGTAACTAGGCCAGCAGCCTACTGCGCTAGCTCCCGGCACGATCTATGTGTGCTCGTTCTTCTTTGCGAATAGAACAACTAGGCTTGCAAGTTGGAACACAGAGAAGAGACAGTCAAATATGTACTGCTACAACTACTTAGTCTTTAAATAATCCATCCCTCTTAGGCTTCATCAGACGGTCAAATCAATTACGTTCAACCGGTCAACTCTTCCACCAAAACTCCATTATTACTAACTATATGAAAGACATCGGAAACGAAGGCCTCACATCGATCGTGTCCCTCTGGGGCCATCTTTGTTCCAAAAAAAAAAAAAACATCGATCATGTCACTGTAGCTAACAGTGTTCATAGCTACAGTGATGAGCAGTGTTTGCCTTTTTGCGAAAAGGCCCTGAGTTTGCCGAGAATTACGATCCGGCCCTAACACTGTTCCTAGCTATAGTGATAAACCAAAATCCTAACCCTAGATGCTAATCACTCTCATTTCCCATCCGGCTCCTCCCGACGCTGGCCACCTCCCGCCTCCAACTCGACGCCGTCGCCGCCTCGGGCTCATTTCCCATCCGGCTCCTCCCGACGCTGGCCACCTCCCGCCTCCAACTCGACGCCGTCGCCGCCTCGGCCTCTCCCCGCCACCTCCGCCCCGTTCACCCGCTCCGCCACTGAGGAGGAGGACGCATCCCGCCACAACGGCTACGACCACGAGGCCGCGACACCTCTCCTTCTCCTCTTCCTCGTCCTCTTCATCTTGGTGGAGATGGCACCGGAGAATATTTATGCGACCTATCAGGTTAGTTATATCATCATCTCGATGTACAATTAGGTATGATTGGAGCATGATCTTTTGACAAACCAAAAATGGTATTTAAAAGTGTCAGAAAATGCAGATTTTAGTGTATGTTGATACATACTAACGTAATCTACGTATGCGTAAACCATCCATTAATTTTACTTGAGAAAAAATACATTTTCCTGCTGACTTTGCTTGCTATTCTTGCTAAATGTTTAGTGTACGAAGATAAGTCCTTTTATGGAAAAATAAGGACTAAAGTTTGTTGTTTTTTTCAGATTGGCGTTGCTTGATTGTGTGACTATTTAATTGTATATAGCTGATATTCTTTTGAATAACATATGCAATAGAGATAAAATGACTCATTTGGACCAATGGCCAGATTTCAGGAAAGTGGGAGTAATTATTTTTGTTCGGTGGCGATGAGAGAAATTCCTTCATTTTAAAATGGTGAATTAAATACGTCCATAAATTTTATTACCTAGAATAACTCTACTAACACAAATAATTTGTTTACTCCATACATTAGTTTAGTGAACCAAATCAAAACGGTTACAAACCTTTTAACCAATTATAGTGACTAGTTGCTTTGCACGTGCAACGCACGACTCATAAATAACCTTGCTACATGTGAAACTTGGGTCAAATTGAATCTAGGAAAGCTGGAAAAAACTGACTATGTTTTTAATATCTGACTATAACAATTTGGGAGTGTTTGACGTGTATATAAAGCCGGCATTTTCTACTGAATAAGTCCTTTGGTCGAATGTGTACCTGTATTTTTTGGCATCAGATTTTCCATTGCAACCGGAACTGAGGTCTGAACGACTGTCTGAATGTTGTGAGATTTATTAATTCAAAACCAGCGTCATACAATTTGCAGTGATTAAGGAAAGTCTGGTAGAAACCTAGCCGCTCATAATTTATAGCTCTCTCACGCGGATAATTCGCATACCCGTGAGCAACAATGTATGTTGGAAAGGACATAGAATGAAATAAGTACGCCGATCTCATGAAAGATAGGAGGGATCTCGGTTCTACAATTATACAAACTGTTATGTGAATTAATATTTGACTTGCTTGGAGATTTGTATCTTCAATTACTGAAGCAGTTTGGTTCCAAACTATATAGCTTGTATGTACCTGTAAATAGGTCGCTATACCCTCTTCTTGTCAAGCAACTCATGTAGCTGGACAACCTGCAAGCGAAAACATGTTTGATTTACCTTGCGTGAGTGCGTGACCATGAAGGCATGCAGCTATGTGCAAAATCAGTAATTGGGAGATGAACCAAGCTAAAGATCCCTTACCATTGGTCGAAGCATGTGGAATGTGGTGATGCGAGACAGTCAGCACATTGAGCAGATTTCAATCAGATTAAAAATATAGAACTTGTTGCCTAGCTGCGATTTGATGGAGGCTCGCTGGCTTGGAGGATGAAAGCAGTCCATGGCGTGCGCGGCGGCGAGGATGTCCTGAACGATTGAACGTCGTGTGCGTCAGTGCCCTCCACGCATGTACGGCGAGAATGAAATTGTGTAGTTGCGTGCGTCCGGCTGGTACAGGGGACATGCAGTGCAGCACGGCATTTGTCGGCGTTCCAACGTTCATGCTAGCCTCCCTGCGTGGAGCGCAGCCACGTTTGGCCGTCCGGCAAGAAGGACGGTGCGGCCCTCCCGTGCAGGCCGTCGCTGGACTCGCAGCCATGTTTGGCCGGCCGGCGAGCAGGGTGGCGTGGCCCTCCCATCATCCCGTGCAGCCCATCGCTGAACTCGCAGCCACGTTTGGCCGGCCGGCAAGAAGGACGACATAGCCTCCCGTGCAGGCCGTCGCTGAGGCGGCGCAGTGTGCTCTGCCGGGACGCGCGCGTGCGTGCTACGGGAGACGGGGGAGTGTAAGGCGGCGTCGCGGCAGGACACCCTGTAGCGGCGAGGCGACGTGGGACGCGTTTTCTTTTCTTTTTATCGGTGGCAATCTTTTGTAATTAACGGCAAAACGAAAAGGTGGTGACAATTTAGTCGTATTATGTGATTTGGTGGGAGGGCAAAACGGTCTAAAATGGACAATGTTGAGTTGTCAAACATTGGGACGATCTGAGCCGTTTGATCGGATATTGAAGGGCTCAGATTTAAAGTTTCCCAACAAGACAAGTTTACTCTTTTAATAGTAGTATAGATAAACCCACCGCTGTTACTTACAAAGTGTATTATACAGCTAAAAGAAAAACAAGAAAACATACCAACAACACAAATTTTCACTAAGGCCGCGGCGTGTCGCCGCGCCAAATTCAACCAGTACATATTCAAAAGATGGCCGCCATTTCCTTGCTCTAATCGAATATTTTCAGGTACGACCGAGAAAACCCAGATCTGCTGAAGCACGTAGCTTGCATAGCTGGTTCTCGCCGAACTCGTAGCTGCAGCAGCCAGACAATACATACGCCCAAGTCCACTGCGAACGCCCATGTGGATACGTTCCCGCCGCGGTTTATAAAACCACTCGACCAAACCCCGTAGCACAGGAGCAAAAAGAAGACCCCCGGCAGGAGAGGAGAGATCAGAGATGAGCTACTACGGCCAGCAGCAGGCGCCCGTCGGCGCCCCGCCGCAGCAAGGTACAGCCTCCCTCCTCTTTACATCCTGCCTAGCTAGCTCCATGGACTGTTTTTTGCTTCATTTTTGGACGATCGAGGGTTAGATAGACAGAACTGACCTTTGGCATGTGTGGATCTTGATTAATTTCTTCAGGTTACCCGCCGCAGGGGTACCCTCCGCAAGGCTACCCGCCGCAACAGCAGGGTACCCGCCACAAGGATACGGCCAGCAGGGCTACCCGCCCCAGCAGCAGCAACAGCAGCAGGGGCCTTCATTCATGCAGGGATGGTACGTTCTTCTGTCTCAATCCCGATCAACCTGCATACGTTTTTGACTCTACAGTAGCTAGCTAGGAGGATCGTGCGAAAATTTCAGGCCGGATTGTTCAGAAAGTTAACTAGATCGGGCTCGGGTCAACCTGGGGAATCCTTGAAATTTTGTAGTAAGCCTCCATGACGTTTCAACAGCAAATTATGGCCAAAGAGATCATGATCGAATTAGTTTTTATTTCGAGTAAACCATTATGATCAGATTCTGGAGTCAAACGGGAAGGACAAATCTCATCGATCTGATTCCGATAGTCATATGCGGTTAATAATTCATTAAAAAAATCCGGATGCTATCCTATAAATTAGCAATTATAATCAGCAAAAGAAGAAGCATCCGGATTTACATATATAATGAAATAGTAAAGATTACTAGTATTATCTTAAGAGGAGTATTATCTTAATTCTGATACTACCTATACAAGTTTTTACTCGTTATTGACACATTTATAATTCGGATTCATGAGGCATGAACTGTTTTTCGATAAAGATGAGGCATGAACTGTATCTGCATTGTGCCAATAATGCAAAGTTGCACTCATCCATTTCCAATTTCCGAGAGCGATATCCGTGCTATCCCATCCATCGCTCTATAATCTACACGGATCTCTCCTTGCTCGACAGCACAATAGCACATAGCAGATCGACGGCCGGCATGCAAAAGCTGGAAAACTGTAAAGGTTCTCATACGTTCGCTGTTTTCTGGACAGACTTGGTAGTATAACATTCAGGAAGGATAGTCCTCTATTTCTAAAGTACAAAATTTAGCCTTCACGTGCGAGTATGCGACCATGTTCCCTAGGTAGTGCAAAATTCAGACTTCTACTCTCTTTCAGATTCCCTAGAAGATGCCTTCTTACACGACTTAATATTCCCGTTGACACCATAACCAGCGTAACAGTGTTTGGTTAACGATCCGGCGGGCACTATTGTCATACCTTATACTGAAACTAACAGCAGGAATTTGCAATGTCAAATTGGCAATGAATTCTGTTTAAAAAACAAGAAGGTGGAAGAAGAACCCTACTTAGCCAGATCAAATTATATAATTTCTGCACTAGCCATTTATCCCAAAAGTCCGAACTGATAGAAAGGGTTGTGCGATATATTATATTTTCTGACACTCCCCCTCACGTCCAGGCTGTGGACATTTTCTTCACGAGCCTAGGACGTGGATTTAGGGTGTCTGCAGATATGTATTTTAATACTGCGTTTGTCAGGATTTGAACTCTATACCTCTGCTGATACCATATAGAATTTCTGCACTAGCCATCTATCCCAAAAGTCTGAACTGATGGAAAGGGTTGTGTGATATATTATATTTTCTGACACAAATCAACCGTGATTATGTAGAGCTAGCTTTGTCGACTTCGGGTTCACTATATGCCATGATACTGATCTGATATTGTTTGTTGCAACAGCTTGGCCGCTCTTTGCTGTTGCTGTCTCCTGGACGCTTGCTTCTGAGAAGAAAAGAGAGACGACGGGTTCAACCTCTGTGTTGCAGAAATGCTCCATGGGCCACGTGGCGCCATCACATTTTTCTACTCTCTGTTTGTGAACCTCCGCATTGGGATTATTCGGTTGATGTGCATGGGATGACTATCGGCCGGTTGAATGTAACATTCTGAGATATTAGATTTTTGCAAATAATTTGGTGTTATTTTAAATTATAAGATGTGTTAGATATTGAAATAAGTGAATCTACACACTTAAATATGTCTAGATACAATCAGAAAAAAGCTAAAACATCTTATATTGGAACAGATGCAATACATGTTAAAAAAAACAAGAACCCTCGTAGAAGGCGATATTAAAGTAGCTCACATATAGCCGTTATCAATCACCCGAGTGTTGTAGCCACTATTTTGAGCGTCAAACTCATTTTCCTGAAATATTACAGGTCCTCAAGCCACGACCTAACCGTCTTTATTATTAGTCACGGTGGTACATAAAACTTAGGTTAATTATGGTGAAATGGAATTTTCCTCAATTTGGGTGGTTGGTCGTTCTACTAGAAAGTTCTAGATTTTACATGATACTTGTCCCACTAAGGCTATATTCTATATGTGACACACAATGTGCCCGTGAATAACAAGATTACAAGACGTGTTTAGTTACCTCCACACCTATGGTTCTTGGCGAAACAGTACGAGGTTCGCATAATGCTGTTGTATTGACACTATATAGGGTACACCATTTGAACACTACTAGGAAATAGACTATAGGTGGATCCCCTTTCTGTGACGCACCTTTACGGTCATGCGCCACAGAAATTATTCAGTGGCGCATCCGCGGTGGTGCGCCACAAAATTCTACCACTTTCTGTGGCGCATCATTTGCCCATGCGCCACTGAATACGTCCTTTCTGTGACGCATTCATACACATGCGCTACAGAAATATGGTGGCCCCACCACAAACGGTTGGATTCGATACTCCGGTGCCTTTTCTGTGGCGCATTGGACAGGATGCGCCACAGAAATCCGCATTTCTGTGGCGCATCTAGACTCATCTGTGACGAGTAAACGAGTGTACCATTTGGTACCAAATAATATACAACAACACCTGTGATCACTGCTAGGCTCACTGGCCTCATCTTTCCACTCTGGGCATGCACGGTTGATGTTGGCTCAGGCCTAACTCTAGGCTCCCAACGATCACACCGCCATCCCATATCATGGGTAACCATCAACATCTCAATGTAACATTCCCTGCATCATCTTATTTGTTCATTTAGTGAGACCAGGTCGTTCATTAATTCTTTCAAACAGATCTTAAGTTTAACCTCTTGACACGACAAAAACACACAGTGTGACCGACACTGAACTGTTGTTCCATATCCCATGAATGGGGCTAGCTTGCTTGGTTGAGTCTCTCGAGAGTTTGCTTTACCACCTATCAGAATGCACCATACTCAGCCGACGCTCCAGGTTTCTCACGCCCAAAGTCGTACTAAGCAAATAACACCCACATGACGGTCCACTTGCTAAGACACTCTCCTGCACCACCCTATGTGCGTGGCACAATAGGCAAGTAAGTCCGGCACATCCCCCGGCGCGACCGAGTATGCCTAGCTCCGGACTCCCTATCACAGTCGAACCCGTGCCTGTCGACCACTACCCTCGGACAGCACAACCGAACGACTGCGCCCAATGGATGGCACAAAAGGGGATCAACAACCTACTAGGTCACGGTCCTCCATGAGACGACGATGGTTCTGCTTTCAAAGTTCAGATTAGTGGCACCATGGACTGACCCTATCATTGTTTGGAGGGGTGTTTCATTTAATCAAGTTTCATTATAACAAGTCCAAACAACCGAGGATTAGTCCAGCACAACAATCATAATATAATAATATATCATCAAACAACAAGTCATTAGCAACATAATAATTCAAGCAACACCTAGTAACCACATAATAATAACGGCAGCAAATAAATCATATCAACCTGTATGTATCAAAATTCAAACTTAGGAAAATAACAAGAAGCGTCAACCGGAAGACTACGGCAGCGAACCCGCCGACCAGCGCCTTCTCGTTCGACAAGGAAAAAGAAACGTCAACCGAAAGACTGTGGCAGCGATTCCGCTGGCAAGCGCCTTCTCGTTCGACAAGGAAAAAAGAAACATCAACCGGAAGACTGCGGCAGCGATTCCGCTGGCAAGCGCCTTCTCGTTCGACAAGGAAAAAGAAACGTCAACCGGAAGACTGTGGCAGCGATTCCGCTGGCAAGCGCCTTCTCGTTCGACAAGGAAAAAGAAACGTCAACCGAAAGACTACGGCGGCGAACCCACCAACCAGCGTCATCACAGATCGACGTTAATATTTTAGTGAGACGGCGGCGGTTCCCCCAGTCCATTATCTCAAGAAAGGTGTGTGTTTGATAAATATTACAATACATAATATAACCAAGCAAGTACGATAAATAAATATGCAACATGATACGCAACATGGCAGGAGCAATATTACAAGTTTCATACTAAACAAGAACAACAAACAGACATGCATAAGTATAACAGTAGTCAGACAAAAACATAAACACCCATCATGGCAATCAACAAATAAACAAACAACATTGAGGGATTGCTCATAGCAAGTGGTTAGCTTGCCTTCGAAGATGGGGATCCACCGGGTTTGGAAAGGTCGGGGTGATTCCGCGGCGTAGGGCAGCGATAGCCTCGTTCCACGGACTCCGGAATGCACGTACAAAAGGGCACCTCATAGAACCATTTTGGAACGAGATGAAATCAGTACCACCAGAAAGAGGTCGTCGAGACGAAGATTTAGAAATTTGAATCACTCCAATCGGAGCTACGGTTTAAAAGTTTTGGACGTTTGAAAATTGGTCCAGCAGTAAAAAGAAAAAAGAACCGGGAAAAAAACTGAACGGGCCGTTACTGGGCCGCTGTGCCTAGCTGTGCGGCTGGGCCGTGGATGGGCTGCTGGTCCGCTGGGCCGGGAAAACGGTTCGGACGGGAAAAAAAGAAGAAGGGAAACGGGCTAGGAACGGATCGAACGACGGGATCGTCTTCTTCCTCTGGCAACGCACAGGAGACGGCCGGCGCTGGTGCTGCTGGCGATGGGAGGCTTGGACGAGGACGGGGGCGAGGTGCGGGGGCACCGCCGCACTCGGGGACAGCTCCAGCGCGCGGGGGAGAGGCCGGGGCGTCGCGTGCATGCTCGGCCGAGCTCGGCCAACGCGGCCATGGCGGGTCGAGCACGCCGCCATCCGCTAGGGTAGCACGGGGACCAGCCGACGGCGGGGATGAGCTGGCCGTGGCCCACCACGCCCCGGGGATGCTTTGGCCAAGAGGGGGAGGCCACGGTTGTAGTGCTACGTGAGCTCCCGAGCTTCGGCCATGGCGGCCACGATTTTGGGGAGAGATTTTTCTGTGCTTCCTCTCACGTTCATGCACCTAACGAGAAGGCAGGGAAGAGAGAATGGGTGCAGCAGCTCGAGAATGGGCTTGGGGGTCTCCTTATGTAGCTAGAGGGAGAGGGAGCACCGACGGTGGGTTGGTGACCACCTTGGCTCCAAGGTTTAATGGGAGGGGATAGGGATGAGGGGAGGATGTGGCTGTCGTGCTGGAGGCACAGTGAAGCACGTGGTGTACTGCAGCAGAAGGATCAGCCACCGACCACAGCAGTAAGCGAGGATTAGGTCTTGCCTAAGCGCGCGTCCTGGACGTCCAGAGCGCGACACGGGCGACATCGTCGCGTTCCCGATGACTCGGGGGTCCAAATGGAACAAGGTTTCCACCACTGTGTTCGTAACGATGAGAACAACACAACCAAATAAGAATTCCTCAAGGATTCCAGACTTTGCAGAGTAAGATTTTCGGAAAACCAAAGACACCGAAGGTGCTCGATGAAATGACAGGGGCCTTGCACAACTCATAAAAATCCCCAAAAATTACCACTAATCTTATTTGGTACCAGGAGAGTGTCTATGGAGTTTGAGCTCGGTTGGACATGGATAAAATGGGTTTTGGCAAGATGTCCAAAAATTGGCATATTGGCATGATCAAGGCAAAGTGATTTTTCACACTTCACCTTGGGGTTATCTTCTGTATTTGGGTGTCTATGGACCATGTGGTCAAGGTGACCAAGTCTCATGGTCATCGGATTTGTCTAGGTATTGGTTTGCTTGGAGATCTTAAAAAGGCATGAAAATGGCCTTACAAAGGAAGTACCTCAAATATTGCTCAAATGGGTTTGGCCCCAAAAGATGAAGTGCAGGGAATGCAAAAATATTCATCCCCTGATTTTATCAGAATTTTTGGAGGTGCCTAGCTTGACTCAAACATTTCTGGGTTAGAAATGGCATTTTGGAAAATAGTGCCCAACTTGGAAATATTGCATTGAAGCATGAAATGTTTTTGCATGAATTGTCTTTATATGGGTAGGGGAGTCCTCTGGTATTTTTAGTGGAATTTTTCTAGCTATGGAAATAGGCTTCCCTTTGGTGGGTGGAGAAAAGGGTTTAAAAGGTTCAATAATTAGGGCTAGGGTTTTCGAGAGAAAACCTAAGCATCAAAATTATCACGGGTGATGGAGTGGTTCGTGGATCACTGGGAAATTCTTGAGGGTGCAATTCCCCAGTCAATTCATCCTCAAAGATTTGAAGAAATGTTTAGGATAAGAAGAAAAAGTTTTTTAGGTGTCAGAAAACACCACTGAAATTAGGTTTGAATTTTCGGGGTGTTACAGACCTTCCCCCCTTAAAAGAATCTCGTCCTCGAGATTAAGGAGGTTATACAAGATAATTCTTGAATGATCCATTTATACCCCAATTAAAACTTTTTCTACAAAATATTAGAGTTTAACACTCAAGAGATTAACACTCCATAAGATTTTTATTAAAACAGTATGTTATTTCTACCATACTCTATGCATTTAAAAGATGGCATGGCAGGGGCTCACTCAATCAATCAACATGGGATCTACCAGCAGGTTTATAAAAATTAAATCTAAAGTTTTGCTCAACCAGACATAAACCTGGCAAGATCAAACAAGATCTACAACCAAACTATCAACCAACAACCAAAGATCAATTTTAGGCAAAATAATTTCCTCAAGTTTGGAAAACCAAAAGTTTACGGTTTTATTTTAGAAAAGTTGTATATTCATTTTCATGCATACACAGGTTTTGAAAAACAATAGGGTTTCTCTTAAAAGAAAATATATGTGCCACTGATAATCGGCTCACAGACACTGTGGGATAGGCCATTTCCCAAAATTATTTGTAGTGGTATGGCATAATCATTTCAACCATACCGGTTATCAAGCACACAACATCTACTAAACACTCGACAAAAACTTTATACTTGCGTGAGGCACATGATCCGTCCCAAGTGGGGAACCATGTATAACACCAAGTAGGTGGTTTTTTTCAAACCTACACACGAGTTAACATCGAGTGAGCGGGGCACCGTGGTTACAGTGTCTCATTAAATACTTCCACTTAATGATTAAACTTGTGCAACACACACAAAAATATCCTTCATAATAGAAAATAATGGCATTCAAAGTTTGGGTTAATTTACAGGTGGGCATATGCGTCTGGGTTCACATATACAGTGCCTGTTTTAAGTGATCTGTCATTTTTTCAAAAACATTTAACTGAAGAAAAGAAAAGACATGATATTCCATCATGTGTCAACCAAGTGGTTAACAAGAGGATCAGAACACCAAGTTTTATTACGAGCTGATTCAACATCAACCAGGAAGCATACAACAAACTTACATTACAAGCTAACACAAGAAAAACAAACAACCTCGCTGATTCTCACCTACCCACATACAAGCGCCACTCAGGCTAACTAAACAGGGGTTCTACTCAGTTTGACGGCCTCTGGTAGTCGGTGGAGCGTGGCCGAGACGAAGAGTGGTATCCACATCTCCATCTTCCGCAGGGTGAGGAATTGCAGGCACGCCTTCGAGGATTATACCTCCTGCCTGGAGGTACTGCTGAACTGGGGCTAGTGCTTGAGTCCCAGAGGCATCAAGACTGGGTTCCGACAAATCATCTGGGAACGGGAGTCCTGTACCCTGAGCTTGCCCATGGTCGAGGGTAGGTAGGTTCCTTGCTCGACTCAGTTGCATGCGAGCACGACCGAGGTTGCGCCTTGTGGTCATGAGTTCATCCATCAGAGAATGGCTGAACCTTGTCATTGCAGCTCCGTAAGTGACTAGGGTGATTACGGCAGGGTCGACTTCTTCCCCGATGGGAGTTTGGATAGTCTCCACACCAGGCTGGGGTCTGGCTGGGAGAAGGTGGAAAGCTCGACTTTTCGCCATTGCCGGTTCCGAGTACCGCAGGCGGATGAGACCTTCCCAGGCTTCTACCTGGATGGCTTGATTAATAGTAGGCATGCTCCTACCTTGGATCAAGTAAGGCTTACTCGTGCCAAAAGGACACGGGCCGACATGCACGTCTGCTCGAAATTCACTCCCGGCAGGCGAGAGTGAGTTCTCGAACACCACATATCGAGGGCGAGCAGGCCTACCAAGAAGAACACAGACGGCCTTCCAAAGCATCAGTGGAAATCCGCCATGATCCTCGGCAGTGGTTTCTAGGATGACCTTGGGGTTCGCCATCGGATTATTCTGGATCTGGGTGTAGGATGAGATGAGAACGCGGGATTCCTTTGCGGGATCCTACTTCAAGAGAGTTTGGTTGCTAAGGATAGCAGGCGAGGGTGGGGGATAAATGGCAGCTAGGACCGGGGTCTCATATAAGTTGGGTTGTGTCGGTTCCTTCTCATGGAAGAAACCGGCGAGCCTCTCTCAGGGAATGGGACAGGTCCTACCGCACCTTACTGTGGACCGACACCAGCCATGTGATGCATGTAAAATGCATACATGAACTTTGCACTTTATTCACTCATATTTCAATCATATTTGCATCATATAAGGGTTATATCAATATTTTATCATGATTTTGGAAATATCTTAATGATTTCCTATTTTTATGGAATTAACCCTGCACAGGCAGAAAACCCTAGTTTTGTATTTTAATGTTTCAGGGACCCAGACGTCGTCCAAATCACCTGCAAATTTAGGGGCGTCATTTTTTGGAAGGAAGAAGACCTGTGGGTGAAGGAAGCGATCAAACGGAGGCCCGAGGGCCAAAAGAGGGGGCCCACGCGGCCACGTGGGACCCACCCATCTGGCCCTCGAGGCTCCGTTGCCGTTGATCTTTACTCCACCGACTCCATCTTGACCTAAAAACGCCTATAAAAAAAAGGTCCCCCGACGTTCTTTGGAAGGAGGCGGCGGAGAAACACAGAACCACGAAACAGAGAGTCAGAAGGCTACCGCCGGAGAAGATCGGAGGAGGGAAACACCGCCGGAGTCACCTCCGGAAGGCTCCACCCCCCTCCGGCGTGTTCATCATCAACATCTACAGCAAGAACATCTCCACCATCATCACCATGATGAAGGGGGAGTAGTCCACCCCCTGGATTTGGGTTTGTGGTGGTAACTTATGTATCTCTCCTCTCTTTGAGCTTCACTAATTAGTACCGTATGAGCTGCTGAACATGATTACGGTCATCTATGTAATACCTTTGTGGTGAATATTGTGGTATGAGATGATTTGTTATGCATTTACTGTTGTGTTGGAACTTTTATGACTTGTCATGCTTTGATAGAATATTGTTCTTTAAGAAGTATGATATATGTGGGTACGGGATGGCCGATGTGACACGGCATAGGTATTGAGTGACACGGTACCGCCCAACATCCTTTATCCGGGGGTAAAAAGGAAGAGAATGATGTGGGAGTGACAACAACCACGCTAGCCTTACGAGGTTGACCTAGCAACACAAATGAGTACTTCTTTCAACTATGTGTTTCAGGACATATAGGAAAAAAGTATAGATACCTCCCAGAACTATCCCATTCGGATCACATAACCCCCCCACCTCTAAAACTGGGATCTTAATCCCCTAAACTATTGTATACCAGACAAATCACCCCCTAACCTGTTTTGAACAGCTGATTTGCCTACGTGGAATCTGGTTTTGACTCCGGCCGGCCACGTCGGACAAGGACCGGTGGGTGCAGTCTAAATCACCCCCCGAACCAGTTGGAAGTTGCCTTCTTTTGGGACGAGCAGATCACGCGATTCATCTCTCTCCCACGGCGGCGACGTGGGCGACGGACCAGCGACGAGTGTGACAGCGATCGGCGGCATGAACTGAGGGCGACGGCCAACGACGGGGGACGGCCGGCGACTAGCAGGTCCGTCATCAAAGATGAATGCCCTTTTTCTCTGTTTTAGGTTGGGGTTTTCTTGGTTTAGGGTATTTCGAAATCATGATAGGCATTCAGATTGTTCAGGTATAGATTTATTCATCTAGGGTAGTGCGACCATCATGTGTAACGTGGATTTGTTTTTGTGTGTTCTGATTAGTTGATTCGGCTAGAACTGAAAGATAGAAGAGTGCTTTTTATTCAGTTTCTTTCTTTCAATTTTGTGGACAGGTTTGAAGCATGGAAGATTTCCTGTCAATCAAGTTTCATTTCAGAGGATATTTTCTGCATGATGGGAGAGAATGGCAGTATGTGGGTGGTAGGCACGGCATGTCCACAGTTCGGCAGTCCAAGTTGAGCCTTGATGAACTGAAGATTCATTTATCACAACATGTTGCTTGTTCAAAGTGGGCTTTGAAGGAAGCTACATTGCATTGGAAATTTCCAGGCCTGATTAGAGATGGGGTAATGAGCAGCGCACTATTAATGTTACATGATCAGAGATCGGTTTTGGAAATGGCAACGCATGCCAATGATGCAGGTGTGATGGACATATACTGTAACATACCGGCTGATTTTTCAGATGGAGAAGAGCAGCAGAAACATGTAAATTCAGAGGAGGAGCAGAAGCAGATTGCAAATGCAGAGGAGCAGCAGCAGCAGTTTATAAATGCAGGGGAGCAGCAGCAGTTTGGAAATGCAGAGGGGCAGCAGCAGTTTGGAAATCTAGAGGAGCATCATCAATTTACAAATGCAGAGGAGCAGCCCAAACAAGAACCAGAACCTTGGCAGTGCTCCAACTTGTATTATCAGCCGGGTAGGACTTCTAAATTACCAGTGAGCAGAGGAAAATTAGTTGTAGATGAGGAGGAAGTAAACACTTCAAGTGATGAATCTGATAGTGACTATGTTATTCCCCCTACAGAGAGCAACAGCTCAGCATCTGACGATGAAGTTCAAGAGTTGAGAAAATATGCAAAAGAATTGAAGGATCAAGTCAAAAAGAAAATGTTGAGAGAAGATGAGTGCAAACCATGCAATGTACCTGATGCTTTCATTGTGCCAGAAACATTTAAGCTTGATGATTCAGATGGCGAAGGCACACCATATTTTGAAAGTGATGATGATATGTCATACGACGAAGCCAGTGATGGAGAGGTAAATGAAGTGAGAAGGAGGAAGACATCACACAGAGTCTACGATGATACTACTGAAAAACCAGAGTTTGCTGTAGGCATGGCCTTTACTGATAGCAGGGAATTCAAGCAAGCTTTGGTTAAATATGGGCTAGCAAATTTCCACCATTTGAGATTTCCAAAAGATGAGAAGAAAAGGGTCAGTGCTGAGTGTACCTGGCCTGGTTGTCCTTGGAGCATCTATGGTTCAATTAGTAGCAGATCTGACTGGTTGCTTGTTGTGAGGTACAATAATGTGCACACATGCATTCCTAGAAGGGATAACAAGCTTGTCACTAGCACAGTCATTGCAAAGAAGTATTTTAGATATATAAGGCACAATCCCACTTGGCATGTAGAGCATATGCAGGAGGCGGTACTTGAGGATCTGCTAGCTGATGTTAGTCTCTCCAAGTGCAAGAGAGCAAAAAAATTAGTCATGGAAAAGCTCACTGATTTGACTAATGGTGAGTATTCTAGAGTCTTTGACTACCACTTAGAGCTAGTTAGAAGCAATCCTGGTAGCACGGTGGCAGTCACTTTAGACCCTGACATTTTTGACAAGCCAGTGTTCCAGAGAATGTATATTTGTCTTGATGCCTGCAAAAAGGGATTCCTAGCTGGCTGTAGAAGAGTTGTGGGACTAGATGGTTGTTTTTTGAAGGGTTCAGTGTCAGGTCAAATATTGTGTGCTATTGGAAGAGATGCGAACAATCAGATGTACCCTTTAGCATGGGCTACAGTTGAGGTCGAATCATATGACTCATGGTACTGGTTCATGTCATTGCTTCAGAAAGATCTACAGATAAGCAATCATGGAGATGGATGGGTCTTCATATCTGATCAGCAAAAGGTACTATCGAAGGTGTTTATATCATTGTTTATGTTATTGTTCATGTATGTGCACTGTCAACAAAGTAAACATGTTAATTTTACAGGGACTTATCAGGTCTGTCAACGAAATTGTGCCTGAAGCAGAGCACAGAATGTGTGCTAGACACATTTATGCTAACTGGAGAAAGCAACACAGGGAGAAAAAATTGCAGAAGATGTTTTGGGCGTGTGCCAAGTCATCAGACAGAACTCAGTTTAACTACAACAGAGCCAAACTAGCCCAGCAAACTGTTGAAGGTGCTCAAGACATCATGAAAACTGCACCGGAGCACTGGAGCAGGGCCTACTTCAAGCTAGGGTCTTGGTGTGACTCAGTGGAGAACAATCTTTGCGAATCATTCAACAATGCTATAATGAAAGCTAGGTTCTTTCCTATTATCACAGCTAATGAGATCATTAGAAAAAAGGTGATGGTAAGGATACAGGAAAATAGAGATAAATCTAACAGCTGGCCTGGAACTATTTGCCCAAATATTTTCAAAAAACTGAAGCTGAATATTAGGAGGTCAGGGATATGTCAGGTTCTCTGGAATGGAAAGGAGGGATTTGAGGTTCAAGAAGGTACTCATAGGAGGTTTACAGTAAACTTGGACACATGGACGTGTTCTTGCAGATATTGGGAATTGTCAGGTTTGCCCTGTTGCCATGCTATCAGTGCAATTTACACATGCTCTAGACAAATAGATGATTTCATTGCACCTTGCTACACTATCTCCGAATACAACAAGATCTATGACCATGTCCTGCAACCAGTCGAGGGAAAAGAGAGTTGGCCGATTGCCGACATGCCAAAACCTCATCCACCTCCACATAGGGTAATGCCGGGAAGAAAGAAGACAAAAAGAAGAAGAGAAGAAGGTGAGAAACCTCAGGGGAACAAGCTTTCAAAGAAAGGCATTAAAATTGCATGTTCTATCTGTGGGAGCTTTACTCATAACAGAAGAAAGTGTGAAGGGAATCCAGATAGAGGTAACAAACAGAATGCTAGCTACACTAAAGCAGCAAAGAAAGCAAGGAAGAAGCAGCAAAAAGACTCGGAAAATAGCACACAGGTAATTACTATGAAAATTTAATATCTCTCAACTATAACTGAGGTGATTATCTCTTAACTTTAAATCACTGACCATTCTTTTTGTTAGGTTCAGCAAGAAGCACCACCTCCAGCACGATCATCTTCTCAACCAGATAAGAGGAAAAAAAAGCAGGCAGCACCTCGTCCTGGAAGTTCATCTTCTCAGCCTCCACCTAATCGAGCAAGAAATATAACAGTAGGCTCACAGCCTACTCCATGCAATCAATCAACATCAAGCTCACAACACATGCAGGTGCCAACGCATAACAGAACTGAGTGTCTTCAGACTCGGAAAATTAGGAAACAGTGAATGTGTTGATTGCTTTTGTTGATTTGAAAGCTAGATAGGAAATAGTGGCTGCGAAAACTAGGAAACGGTGGCTTCAGTTACCTTTTTATTTGTTGGCAACAATTTCATTTCTTTGTTCTACAGCTTGTGTCCATTCTGAATTTGTCAAGTTTGTGTGAAATTGTCAGGTTTGTGTACTGAACCTTGTACTGAAACTTGTGTGGTGAAGCTTGTATTGAAGCTTGTGTACCGAATATTGTGCACTGAGGTTGTACTCTGGTTTATGCAAAATTCAGTTGACAATGTTACAATCTAGCTGTAACAGCCCTGTTGTATTTGACGATTTGAGATATTTAATTTGTGTACAAAACCGAGAGCACATATATCACAAAGCTGAGAGCACAATTTGCACAAACCACGTTTCTTTAATTCAGTCAAAAGCACAACGCTAACACACCATTATATTCCAGTACAAAGCTCACTCGATTACATTGAAAATCAAACTGAAATGAGCTCGGAGGACCTGGGAGGCTGGGAAACGGCAGCCTCGCCACGATGAGGATGCAGAGGATCGGAGGACCCGCACAACGGCGGCCTCGCCACGATGAGGATGCAGGGGATCGGAGGACCGGGCTACGGCGGCTTCACCACGATGACGATGCAGGGGATCGGAGGATCCGGGCTAAGGCGGCCTCACCACGATGAGGATGCAGGGGATCGGAGGAATCGGGCTACGGCGGCGCGACTATCCCGAGCTGATTGTGCTCATCGCCCCCATGGCGCGCACAGGAGGAAACCTACCGGTCCTTGTCCGATGTGGCCGGCCGTTGTCAAAACCAGATTCCACGTAGGCAAATCAGCTGTTCAAAACAGGTTAGGGGGTGATTTGTCTGGTTTACAATAGTTTAGGGGATTAAGATCCCAGTTTTAGAGGTGGGGGGTTATGTGATCCGAATGGGATAGTTCTGGGGGGTATCTATACTTTTTTCGGACATATAGCCGTTATAAAAGCTACCATTAAAACATGACAATTGTGTGTACTTTATCTATAACATGATAATCACAGTAGATGAGGAGAGAGGATTAAGTGAACCCATGAACCCATGTCCATTGTTCCTATAAGAGAAAACTTTTGTCTTGTCCTCTTGCATTGAAGAGGATTGGGACACTTTTACATTCTTGCTTGGTTACATTAAACTTCCATCCATCAAATCAACCACATTGTTCTTTAAACTTGTTTAGTGCATAATCAACTAAAACTTGTGACACTTTAGTTGTAGGGAATAGATAACTTTTCCTTCTTGCTCCTGCGGATCGATACCTTACTTCCATATTGAGAGGTGCTACGGTGATCCCCTGCTCTTGGGGGTAATCACCATGCCGGTTAGGCGGGGATGGGTTAAATCCATCGGGCTCACTGTCGGGAAAAAGTAAGGCGGGGTTTTCCATGCTAGGGTAGTCTATAGCCAGCCTGGTGCTCTGATACCACGTCTGTGACACCCCTCCCTGGCACATATTACCAGAGAGGCGGTCGTCCCGTGCGCCAGCCCAAGATATCTGGCCGCACGTCACGACAGTGCAACATAATGGAAATCATTACACAATCAGGCACAAAGAGTGCTACAAATGGTTTACAAGGCCATCAAGGCATGACCAAATATCAAGCCAAGCATGGCTCAGGACAGAGTTTAACTGGCAGTGGAAGACGACTAAGGCAACGGCTTGGAGCGGCTCCACTCCACAGGCATCTGGCTGGGTTACTGATCCTAGCACACTCTTGCTCCATCTCCTTGCTAAGGTAGAAGATGAATCCTCGCCAAAACCTGGCCACAATCACAAGGCCCGTGAGTACATTTGTATGCACTCAGCAAGAATCGCCACTCACCACAAACAAACCAACAATCATGCAGCAAGATATACATTGGAAGTAAAATCCTATAACATGGCAAGTGTATTCTAGATACATGACATCAAAGTAGCATGGCATTGGCAACCAAACATGTCATAAGCAAGCAATGGGGGTATCACCGATACCGAGTCCAAGCCAGGTGGGGTTGGATCGTGCACCGGCAATCATACAAAGAGATTACCTGTGACGAGTAAACGAGTGTACCAGTTGGTACCAAATAATATACAATAGCACATGTGATCACTGCTAGGCCCACTGGCCTCATCTTTCCACTCTGGGAAGGCACGGTTGATGTTGGCTCAGGCCTAACTCTAGGCTCCCAACGATCACACCGCCATCCCATATCATGGGTAACCATCAACATCTCAATGTAACATTCCCTGCATCATCTTATTTGTTCATTTAGTGAGATCAGGTCGTTCATTAATTCTTTCAAACATATCTTAAGTTTAACCTCCTGACACGACAAAGACACACAGTGTGACTGACACTGAACTGTTGTTCCATATCCCATGAATGGCCCAGCTTGCTAGGTTGAGTCTCTCGAGAGTTTGCTTTACCACCTATCAGAATGCACCCTACTCAGCCGACGCTCCAGGTTTCTCACGCCCAAAGTCGTACTAAGCAAAATACACCCACATGATGGTCCACTTGCAAAGACACTCTCCTGCACCACCCTATGTGCGTGGCACAACGGGCAAGTAAGTCCGGCACATCCCCCGGCGCGACCGAGTATGCCTAGCTCCGGACTCCCTATCACAGTCGAACCCGTGCTTGTCGACCACTACCCTCGGACAGCACAACCGAACGACTGTGCCCAATGGATGGCACAAAAGGGGCTCAACAACCTACTAGGTCACGGTCCTCCATGAGACGACGATGGTTCTGCTTTCAAAGTTTAGATTAGTGGCACCATGGACTGACCCTATTGTTGTTTGGAGGGGTGTTTCATTTAATCAAGTTTCATTATAACAAGTCCAAACAACCGGGGATTAGTCCAGCACAACAATCATAATATAATAATATATCATCAAACAACAAGTCATTAGCAACATAATAATTCAAGCAACACCTAGTAACAACATAATAATAACGGCAGCAAATAAATCATATCAACCTGTATGTATAAAAATTCAAACTTAGCAAAATAACAAGAAGCGTCAACCAGAAGACTACGGCGGCGATCCCGCCGACCAGCGCCTTCTCGTTCGACAAGGAAAAAGAAACGTCAACCAGAAGACTGTGGCAGCGATTCCGCTGGCAAGCGCCTTCTCGTTCGACAAGGAAAAAGAAACGTCAACCGGAAGACTGCGGCAGCGATTCCGCTGGCAAGCGCCTTCTCGTTCGGCAAGGAAAAAAGAAACGTCAACCGGAAAACTGTGGCAGCGATTCCGCTGGCAAGCGCCTTCTTGTTCGACAAGGAAAAAGAAACGTCAACCGGAAGACTACGGCGGCGAACCCGCCGACCAGCGCCTTCACAGATCAACTACAAAATATAACATAGTTGGTTTGCGTCGACCGGGTGACTACGGCGGCGATCCCGCCGACCAGCGCCATCACAGATCGACGTTAATATTTTAGTGAGACGGCGGCAGTTCCCCGAGTCCATTATCTCAAGAAAGGTGTGTGTTTGATAAATATTACAATACATAATATAACCAAGCAAGTACGATAAATAAATATGCAACATGATATGCAACATGGCAGGAGCAATATTACAAGTTTCATACTAAACAAGAACAACAAACAGACATGCATAAGTATAACAGTAGTCAGACAAAAACATAAACACCCGTCATGGCAATCAACAAATAAACAAACAACATTGAGGGACTGCTCATAGCAAGTGGTTAGCTTGCCTTCGAAGACGGGGATCCACCAGGTTTGGAAAGGTCGGGTGATTCCGCGGCGTAGGACAGCGATAGCCTCGTTCCACGGACTCCGGAATGCACGTACAAAAGGGCACCTCATAGAACCATTTTGGAACGAGATGAATTCAGTACCACCAGAAAGAGCTCGTCGAGATGAAGATTTAGAAATTTGAATCACTCCAATCGGGGCTACGGTTTAAAAGTTTTGGACGTTTGAAAATTGGTCCAGCAGTAAAAAGAAAAAAGAACCGGGAAAAAAACTGAACGGGCCGTTACTGGGCCGCTGCGCCGCGCGATGTGCGCCCTGTGCCTGGCTGTGCGGCTGGGTGGTGGATGGGCTGCTAGCCCGCTGGGCCAGGAAAACGGTTCGGACGGGAAAAAAGAAGAAGGGAAACGGGCTAGGAACGGATCGAACGACGGGATCGTCTTCTTCCTCTGGCAACGCACGGGAGACGGTCGGCGCCGGCGCTGCTGGTGACGGGAGGCCAGGACGAGGACGGAGGCGAGGTGCGGGGGCACCGCCACACTCGGGGACGGCTCCAGCGCGTGGGGGAGAGGCCGGGGCGTCGCGTGCATGCTCGGCCGAGCTCGGCCAACGCGGCCATGGCGGGTCGAGCATGCCGCCATCCGCTGGGGCAGCACGGGGACCGGCCGATGGCGGGGACGAGCTGGCCGCGGCCCACCGCGCCCCGGGATGCTTCGGCCAGGAAGGGGAGGCCACGGTTGCAGTGCTACGTGAGCTCCCGAGCTTCGGCCATGGCGGCCACGATTTTGGGGAGAGATTTTTCTGTGGTTCGTCTCACGTTCATGCACCGAACGAGAAGGCAGGGAAGTGAGAATGGGTGCAGCAGCTCGGGAATGGGCTTGGGGGTCTCCTTATGTAGCTAGAGGGAGAGGGAGCACCGATGGTGGGTTGGTGACCACCTTGGCTCCAAGGTTTAATGGGAGGGGATAGGGATGAGGGGAGGATGTGGCTGTCGTGCTGGAGGCACAGTGAAGCACGTGGTGTACTGCAGCAGAAGGATCAGCCACCGACCACATCAGTAAGCGAGGATTAGGTCTTGCCTAAGCGTGCGTCCTGGACGTCCAGAGCGCGACACGGGCGACATCGTCGCGTTCCCGATGACTCGGGGGTCCAAATGGAACAAGGTTTCCACCACTAGGTTCGTAATGACGAGAACAACACAACCAAATAAGAATCCCTCAAGGATTCCAAACTTTGCAGAGTAAGATTTTCAGAAAACCAAAGACACCGAAGGTGCTCGATGAAATGACAGGGGCCTTGCACAACTCAGAAAATCCCCAAAAATTACCACTGATCTTATTTGGTACAGGAGAGTGTCTATGGAGTTTGAGCTCAATTGGACATGGATAAAATGGGTTTTGGCAAGATGTCCAAAAATTGGCATATTGGCATGATCAAGGCAAAGTGATTTTTCACACTTCACCTTGGGGTGATCTTCTGTATTTGGGTGTCTATGGACCATGTGGTCAAGGTGACCAAGTCTCATGGTCATCGGATTTGTCTAGGTATTGGTTTGCTTGGAGATCTTAAAAAGGCATGAAAATGGCCTTACAAAGGAAGTACCTCAAATATTGCTCAAATGGGTTTGGCCCCAAAAGATGAAGTGCAGGGAATGCAAAAATATTCATCCCCTGATTTTATCAGAATTTTTGGAGGTGTCTAGCTTGACTCAAACATTTCTGGGTCAGAAATGGCATTTTGGAAAATAGTGCCCAACTTGGAAATATTGCATTGAAGCATGAAATGTTTTTGCATGAATTGTATTTATATGGGTAGGGGAGTCCTCTGGTATTTTTAGTGGAATTTTTCTAGCTATGGAAATAGGCTTCCCTTTGGTGGGTGGAGAAAAGGGTTTAAAAGGTTCGATAATTAGGGCTAGGGTTTTCGAGAGAAAACCTAAGCATCAAAACTATCACGGGTGATGGAGTGGTTCGTGGATCACTGGAAAATTCTTGAGGGTGCAATTCCCCAGTCAATTCATCCTCAAAGATTTGAAGAAATGTTTAGGATAAGAAGAAAAAAAATTAGGTGTCAGAAAACACCACTGAAATTAGGTTTGAATTTTCGGGGTGTTACAGATACCGAGGCGCTGCCGGTGGCGGCGGTGAATGATAGGCCGGCCGCCGGCACCGGCGCCCTTGTCTCGACATTAGCCGAGCTCAACGCCATCACCAAGGTAAACTAAATAGTTAGTCCGCGGCATCTTCTATAACTATGCCTTTGATGACTGCCATCTTATGATACCCAACATGTGTTGACTCAGGACATGCCTTGCATACTCCTGCATAGGGTGGGGACCGGCGGCGAGTTGAAGGAAGTTGCTCAGGGCACTGTCGTACAACCAATGAGCCGCGATATGCACAACACTAAAATGAGCGAGGCTGTGATGAAGGTCAGGTTGACTACGGTAGTGCCTGAGTTTCGTGACATAGACCCCCATGCAACCTCTGGGAGCCGAGGAGGACCACATGGTCCTTGGAAATTGCGTCAAGTGGATCATGGAATGACCGAAGACCCAGATTCGTCTTGGGAAGGGTCTTCAGGAATTGAGGCGCACCACCGGCGCCACCTCGAGGCCCCCGATCGTTCGGCCCTCGAAGCCGCCACAAAAAACTGTTGGGAAGGAACCGGCGCCACAAGCAGCCGTCGCCAGCACCCGGAAGGAACCGGCAGTCGTCGCCACCACCAGCCACAACCAAAAACTGTTGGGAACATCTGTACCGCAATGGCCGTCCAAAGGCAATGACGTTGCACCTCAACTTGGTGACAACGGCGACGATGATGAGGATAATATCGACATCGATGGCTTCCTCAACACTGGCGCGAGCAAAGATTTGTACATGCCTCATGTACATGTGGATGACGAACCCTTCCGCGCTCACGGCAATCAACCTGCTCGTCCCACTACATGCACGCAGCGCCTGACCTTCCACGGTTTATCTCAAGACACGCCTCCGGAGGCCGGCGATCAAGCTCAACCGGCTAACGTTTTCAGCCCTGGCACACTGCGTAAATCGGTTTGCGAGGGGTTTGCACCCCCAGCATCCCCAGAGATGAAGAAGAAGAAGCACAAGAAGAGAAGTAGGACAGGCGCCTCTGCGAGCCAGCCAGCTCCTAAGACAATCCGGGGTCATGAAGACATGGTATCACCCCGTGCGGATGGCTTGACCCGAGTTCATGAAGCTGGTAAACCGATACTGCCTCCGGAGTTGCTCCGCCTCGCAGAAGGACCCATGCACTCTTTGCATGAAGCTATCTTGATTCTAAAGGGCCTCCTTCTTAAAGACGAGCATCCAAATTACCCGGTGTTCACGGCCCAGGTGCCAAAGGACTTGGACTTCGTCCATGAAGCCCCCGCGGATCTGTTCTTCATAGCGTACGAGGACGTCTTCAAACTGTTTCACTCTAGACGGCTTGACTATAACTTGGTCCGCCTATACGCGCTCAATATGGCGATGAAGATCAAGAGAGATAATACCCCGTACATCGCGGTAGTGGATCCCTACTACATGCGTGACAGCCAGCTGGTGGAAGGATCAAGGACACGGACCATGGCGACGGAGTACCTCCAGAGGTTCATGCTGAGCTACAAGAGGAAGAACAGCCTTCTTGTGCCTTTCTTTCCCGAGTAAGTACACATCCGCTCGCCGCCGTCGTAACTTATGCTTTCTTATAGATTTCTTCCATTGCCGATCCTTTCCAACATTCTGTTTCAATTGTGTTGAGCAGAGACAAGTACTGCACACTCATCATCCTACAGCCGAGGTGGTCCATTGCCACTTATTTTGACTCGGGGAGTTTGAGTATGAAGAAAGACTACACCAGAATAAAGGGTGTTCTCGATGAGGCTCTCGAGGGCTACGCCCAAAAGGGAGGCCACTTCGAAAAGAAGGGGGAATGTCTCAGGAATGACAACAAACACCGGTTCAAGCATGTGACCGAGTTCCCTTGCATCAAGCAGAAGCCTGGCAGCGTGAAGGAGGCCTTCTACGTCCTCCATCACCATAAAGGGTTTGTCCGGGATGCAGAGAAAACGAGGATGCCATCTAGTCTTCGAGAATGGACCAAATGTGCGGGTGATATCACCGATGCTGAACTTAGAGAAGACTTCCATCGCATCCACATGATGTTATCGCAAATCATCATCGAAGATGTCAACACAAAAGGGGGGTCCTTACACAGCGCCAGAGGTAGGATGTATTATAAAAGAAAGCCTTGTCTCACTCGCAAGAAGTGCTTCTTTATTTTCTTTATTATAGACTTATCCACTTAGATGAATAAATCATACTCTATTTATATTATTAACCAATATATATCCCAATCCATCTCCAGGGTTGCCTCAGAGGGAGATCGAAGAATGCCTAGATATGCAGCATGACGCAAGGACGTGGATGACGAAAGACTGCTATAAACCGTTCCCGGCGCCGATCAAGAAGAAGGCTCCATGATCGTGCTCCCGCTCTTGCTCACCATCATCGCCGATGTACTCTATTTGATCCTAGTTTAGGCGGTGACCACTTCATTTGTAATGTGTGAAATGATAAACTTTTGTATCAAGACTTGTGTAAAAATTCGGCACTTGTCACTATATGTATGTATCTCGGGCTCTAAGTAATGTGATGACATAGTAATGTGTCTGTTTTCATATGCCGTGTCAAATATATTATTGTTTCTATTATATCTGTATAAATCTTGTATATATACCTGTATTTGTACAGCGGGCAGCAGCAAATCGCGAATACCTGTAGAAGTATTCTGTGGTGCACCGATTTCTATGACGCACGTCTGGGGGATGCGCCACTGAAATAATTCTGTGGCGCACGGTGGTGGGTGCGCCACAGAATCTTGGTCTTTCTGTGGCGCACCCCCGGATGCGCCACTGAATTATAATTTAATGGCGAGCTTTCTATGACGCACCCACCATGCGCCACAGAAAGCTAAAATTGGTGCGCCACTAATAGCCTATTTCCTAGTAGTGGGAAGGTAATAACTCTATCGTAGAGATAAGGTAGGACATATATTACAAGTTCTATACCACCAAATATATGTACGTCAAATATAATTCTTTTTTTTTGGTGATACGTCAAATATGTTTCTAACAACCCCTTGAAGTGTTAGCGGTAAGCGATAGCGTCGAGCATAGTAGGAACGTCTCGAACAGTCAAACTGCAGCGAAGCCGAAGTAGAAATCTCGAAGTCATAGCAAGAGTGTCATGGACGGTGTCAAGTCATAGACGTCTTGACTGTAAAGGAAGATGATGAAGTGCAAAGATGAGGTGATAACCTTTTGTGCCGGTGTGGACGTAGTCGAGAGCATGGGTGGTGTAGCCGCGGTCAAGATAGCCATACGACATCGCATTGTGATTGATGTCGTGGTCGGGGCTGCCGGTTTAGGTACCGAACAGGAAGAGCCATGGAGTCGTGAGTGCAAGGGCACGCTGGTGGAAAATATGGGGACTTGATCGAGACAGTCGAAGAGAAGGGTGTCGATGTTGAAGAAGATCGTGTCTAATCCATCGTAGGCGAGGCAGCATTGGGTGCCAAGTCCGAGACACGAGGGAAAGGCACGTGTCGGTTCTGCCAACACCAAGCATGTGTAGAGGGGGACCAGTACAAACTTGTGCCTATCGTTGCAGTTGCATGACGCGGAGCGCTGAAGAGACACCGAAGAGAGAGGTGTCGGTGCGGTTCGCGCTTGTTGGAGCAGACGAGAAGGTGTAGTCGAGAATGAGACGATGACACGACAAAATTGACGTTGGTGGAGTTTTAGTCGGCGAAACCTGCGATAGCTTGAAGTGGCCATATGGATTCCCTGTGGAAACACGATGACGATACTCAAAGGAGGCAAGCAAGAACCCAATGGCCATATGGTGATCCACACCATGGGACACAACATAATACTGGCCTTGGACATCTGTGCATGGGGACAACGAAGATGACTCTGGGTGGCAACACTATGACCCGAGGAGACGACATGGTTGTAGTTTGTGAAGAACACCACCAACGATATGCGTGCTTGGGAAGGTGTGTTGTCATGCTACAGTGAGGACTAGGGGCGGCATCGTGGCAGCCCGAAGAGGCGACACATCGGAATCTCATCGCTCAATCGGTGGGCACACATGCTCCCAATAGCGTTCATCCGACATAGTTGTCGGACCGTCTATTGGTAGTGTCGGTCGAGATGCTCTAAGAATGTCAATTTTACCCCTATCTACGGTTACCCACGTGTACCCTACCCATTAAGCGTGGATAGGCGGTATAGTTGTGTATCCACGGGCAGGTATAGATACCCAAACCCAACCTATTTTGACTTGAAGATATGGAGTAGGGTGCACCCTCGAGTTCTCAATCCACCAACCCTTCTCATTACGCAACACCGCATGGAAGGGAGTCAGGCACCTCTGCCACTGACCTTCATCTTCCCCCTATATATCCACCTTTTTCTTTGTTTTCTCAGCACCAGTGGGTCAGCGGCCAGACGACGGGTCGGTAGGGAGTAGGAGAATATGGCCATGATGTGGCCGCTCACGATAGGCTGCAACATATTGTGTATTGCTGATATACCTAATGGCTAGCAGTGGATAAGAGTGCCCACCGGGTATATGTGCAGGTAAAACTTTATACACATGAGTATGGTCATGGGTAGAATTTTCTACCCACGACTTTTAGGTATGTTATTGGTCTACTCTAGCCATACCCACGGCTTACCATTACCATCCTTATTGGACTAATTAGTGGACTAAAAGTTGTCTTTTGCCAAGCGGATAGAACCTTTTTTTCTTTTTCTTGAGGCAAAAACCGTAGAACAATTGTTAATAAAAGGTTATGTACATCAAGAAAACACAAAAAAAGCACAAAATCTATCTGATTCTTGCTTTCTCTAACATCATGAAAACACAAAAAAGCACAAAATCTATCTGATTCAGCTTTCTCTAACATCATGTATAAATAAACCTTGCAACTATGTAAGAACCGAGTCCATCCAATCTTTTAGGCAAACCAAATGCTTAGCCTTAATCTTGTAACATAGGATATGAGATCTTTTTGAAGAAGGATGATACCGGAGTTCATGAAGGTATGATACCATTGAATATTTTGTCATTTCTTTGCATATAAATGTCCCAGCAGCCCATAATAACAATACATGGCAATATGTTGGGGAAGAGTCTGTATTGCTAAGATATGTTCTTCTATCACCGAGAAAACCCCTGTTTGTATCTTGACAAATTGAATCCTAGCAGTTTAATGAAGAATGACAGTCCCAAAAGAGATTAAGAGCTGTTTCTTCCACCTTATAATTACATAGAACACAAGAATAGTCTGGAACAATGAAGATTTTATTTGTAGCAAGTTTCTTGTGGTGAGTTAATCCTTCAAAATTAGCTAAAAGAAAATATTGTATCTGAGTATAGCCTTAGTTTACCAAATTTGAGAAAAAAAGATTGTATGCCAAAGGCCCTTTGAGTAAATTATAGACCTTCATAGAAGAAAACATAGGGGAATTGTTCCCAGTGAGTTTCCATGAATCAAATTCTCCACCGAACTGAGGGCTCCTTTGATTTGTAGGATGGAAAAGTGTAGGTAGGAAACTCATAAGATTGAGATGGCATGTCTTGTTGGATCCTATGGGAATGACAACTTCCTTTGATTGTGGTGAAGGAAATTTTCCATGAGGTTGGACCTTATGGGCCTGTTTGATTCAAAAGATTGGCATAGGAATCTTGTAGGATTCAAATCCTTAGGAATTTTTCCTATGGTACTTGTTTGATTCATAGGATTGAATTCCATAGGATTTTTTCCTATGGAATCCTTTGCACTAGTTCCTATAGGAAATCTAACATCCACTCACACCTATTTTTCAAAATCATTTGCTTTTCCTGTGATGGAATCAAACAAAGATTGATGCATGTGAAATCCTGTAGGATTGAAGTGGGCATGACATTACAATCCTGCAATTTTCCTATTCCCACGTTTTTCCTATCATGCGAATCAAACAGGCCCTATGTTATTTTCCTACAAGGTTTGTACTACAAAATTCCTATGGGATTTTTTCCTATTGGATATGATCCTATGAATCAAACGGATTCGAAGGAAAAAAATCCTATTGGATTTGAATCCTACACAATTCCTTTGCCAATCCTATGAATCAAAGGAGCCTGAATGTGTCCAATATCTTGCTCTAGAATTTGGAGTTGCTGAAAAGCTTCCACCGGCAGAAGAGTGTACCCAACAGTATTTCCTTGAAAATATTGACGGATGCTTTGTCTGTTGTTTAAACAAAAGGAGAAAAGGTGTGGAAATTTCTCCTTACAAACTTGTGAGTTCCATGCATTTGTCCACATCAAAATAGTTTTGTCATCTCCCACTCGACAAGAAGCTAGTTTGTTCTATTCAGGTATCAATTTAATCATGCTTTTCCACAGAAAGACCCAACTAGCTTGTCAACGACAGGTCCGTTAGTGCAATGTTTCCCATAGATTAATTTGAGCCAAGGTAAATCTTTATGATGGAAAAATTGTGTAAGTGATTAGGAGCAAGACTTTATTATGCACAACTAGGTCAATAACTCCAAGACCTCCTTGTTCTTTAGGTGTGGTTACTTTCTCCCAAGCAATGAGAGCATGACCTTTGTCTTCCATCCCATACTTTCTCCAAAAGCAGTGCTTGATGAACTAGAGAGGCAGGTATCAAAAGAGTGCAAATGAAAAAAACTAGGCAAACTAGGACATGAAATTTGAGCAACCTGCAGCAAGTCTAATTTGAATTCTTCCAAAAAAGAGGAGTATAATCACCTTAGGTTTTGAAATATTCAAAGGTTAATCCAAGTAAGTGAATGGGAGATCACCAATGACACAACCAATTGATTCTGTCAGAACTGAAATGTTGTCACTAGGAACATTGATTGGCACAAGAACAGATTTTTCATAGTTTACTCTCAGGCCAGTGTAGCCAGCAAAGTGTACCAAAAGAGTTTTTGCATGCTGAAGTCGAGTGCATAGAATGTACTATTAAAGCGATCAGAATCTCGCTGATGGACTCAAACCATAGTTATGTCCTACGGTGATAAATACAAAGTAGTCAATGACTCAACCAAAAACCTCTTTTGGTGGCCGAGCTAACAGGTAGCTCGCTATCACCACTGCCCAGACCACCTCGTGATTTGTTCCTTCGAAATATTGGGGTGTTGTATACAGTGTAGAATATTAGGCTTGTATGTATTTTATCCTATTTACAACAGTGCATGGCTCAGGAAGATTGCGAGCTGGTAGAAGTGCCAAAGACGCGTGAAACAGATAAGTTTTGAGCAACGCCATCACATAAATCAATCAATACATCTGCACAGAATTAGTCTTTCTCCGCCCATCTCCAAAATTCAGATTTTTGCTTAATCTGGCATTTTCATTAGTTCTTACGGTTAATCAAATTCTCTCTGCACCCATTTCCAAACAATCTCCAACAGAACACTGGAAATTTAAACATTTTGTGATAACAATTTTTTCCATAACTAAGAACTACTCCGTACCACACATTAGATCGTAATTGCTCCAAAACAATTCTTGTTCACTAAGAACATAAAATCTTGAACAAATCAACAACTGATTTCTTACAAAAGAAGAGAATAGCGCATGCCACAAATCTAATGAACATACCAGATCGGACAATTCAAGAAAAAAAATCATCTCATTCATTAGTTTGTACGGGTGAAAAAATATCGGAAGACCAAACCAGGAGCAATTTGTGTCCATCTTTCACGAAGATCAAAAGCACACACTCTCAAAGAAAGAAGTAGGAGAATCACTATGAACAAAGACCGACGAGTGGCTCGACGAACAAACCCGAACGGTACACGTGAATCACAAGGTGATGGATCTTGTTCCCAATCTTTTGCTGGATCTCGCCAGACCGCAGTTCCATCTTGCGGGACCTGGCCGCATCTCGCCAGATCACACCTCCATCTAGCCGGATCTCGCCGATGCTCACCGGACATCACCTCCTTCTGGTTGAATCTCTCATCCCCACCTCTCGATTTGGCTAGCGTCAGAGAAAAGAGATGGAGACGAGAGAGCAGCGGTGAAAACCTGAAAACTTACGTTCCCTGCCATCGGATCGACAGCAGACAGCCCAGATTGAAAGTAGGGAAACGTCCTGCCACTTAAACGTACTTTTGCTGATAACCCCTGGCATAACCCTTTTCGTTGAAACCGAATAGCGACGGAGGTTTCCCTGTGGCATCAGTTATCCATTGACTCGTCCTCTTCGAATCCGGTGCCTCGGTGGAGAATAGCTACGGCGAGCCCACTGCACTTCTCCCATGCCGGCGAGTCTGTGTCTTGGCTCCGTGCGGCGACGACTCGGAATCCGGTGTTGGCCCAAGCGACAGCGACCAGGTGGCGGCTACGGCGATGCCCGCGCGACGGCAACCCGGCGGCGACGGCACGGCGACAGAGACCTGGAGCTACCACGCCGCGACGGAAATTCGAAGCTTACCCCACGTACGGATACCCGGCGGGAGCAGCGCTTCCCGCACGGAGTGGCGACCTGGCGGCGTCGTCGCACTTCTCTGATCCTTTGGTTCAGGGCTGCTTCTCTGAAGCTTTTGTACTGATGCCAACACACTGAAGATCATGTACTGATGCCAGTATAGAACAATCGACAGTTATGACACTGAGTATGAAGGTTGTACCTAAGCAGTGTATTAATCGGTTGGTGGCTGATCACCTGGCGTGGGCTCCTGCTAAGCATGGTCTTTTTTCTGTACGAAGTGCATACGGTTTGGCCATGGATGATTCTTGGAGGTCTTCACAACAATCAAGTAGTTCAGCTCCTGACGGTATGCGCAAGATTTGGGACCTTATTTGGAAATCAGATGCTCCTCCGAAAGTGCAGCATTTTGCATGGCGCCTAGCTACTGATTCCCTCCCAACCTGGAGAAACAAATTTAAGAGAACTCTTGAGGTCACTGATCAATGCCCAATTTGTGGTGTGGAAATGGAGGATAATTTCCATCCTTTTTTCAGGTGTACTTTGGCAAAGCACCTGTGGAATGTGATGGCTGAAGAGTGGCAGCTGCCTGCACTGGAATCAGTGGAAAATACAGGTACGGATTGGCTTTTATCCTTGCTCCAACAGATGTCAAAGGGAACTATTTGCAGAACCTTGATGACACTCTGGCGATCATGGCATATTCGCAATGAGATTGTGCATGACAAGAAACCTCCGCCGATAGATGTATCCAAGAGGTTTTTGTTGAGTTGCATGGAGTCATTGCTAATGATTAAATACCATCAGGTTGAGGACATCACAAAAGGCAAGTTTATTCTTGACACGGAGGAGAGCAAAATTCATAGAGTTGAAGTGAATAAGCCTGAATCAGTGCCCTTGTGGAAACCTCCTCCTGAAGGCTGACATAAACTGAATACTGATGGTTCTTTTGGTGTGAATGGAGATGCGGGTTCTGGAATGATAGTACGAGTTCATAAAGGGGAAATTATATTCTCAGCTTGCCGTCAGTTGGTCTCATGCAGAGATGCGTTGGGTGCTGAGATATCGGCCTTGCTGGAAGGCATGTCTTTGGCATTACACTGGAGTAATAACCCTTTGCTCATTGAAATGGATTGTTTGGAGATTGTCAACATGGTCAATAACAGTGAAGTCGATCGTTCGGTCTACGCTATGATGATCCAAGAGATTAAAACCTTGATGAAGGTTCGCCCGGCTTGTATTGCTCATATTAAGAGATGTCAGAATTCTAGCAGTCACTTCCTTGCAAATTTGGCTAGAACTAGTCCCAGAACAGCAGTGTGGCTCGCCTTTGGTCCAGTGGGTTTATTGAGCACCTGCGTTCAGGATTGTAATACCTGATGTTTTTTGTTTTTTGAGTAATACAAGAAGTTTATAAAAAAAAGCAGTGTATTAATCTGTCAACGCGATGGCGTGTGTGTACCATTTTGATTCTGTACGGAGGCATTGCAGCTTGGTTCTGTAGGATTGCAGCGTCTACTTACTTCTGAACTTGTAAGCTGTTGCCGACTTGCAGTTTTCTACTATGCAGACAAGCTGTGATCTAAACTTGTAATTGTTGCCAAAACATGTTATTTCTCAGACTCATTGTTAATCTTGTACTGAATTGGCTATGTGAAATTGCTCTGGTGCAATCTGGATACTGCAATTTGTTGTTCTACTCGGTGCGGTGTCTCAGTTGCACAAATATGCTGAACCAAGCTCTTGACAAATAAAGGCATGTATGTTGGATTATTTTGCTGACTCAATTGCACAAACTACTAGTATGTGTGCTTCGGGTACAATTGCTTGTTTCGGTGCAAAATATTTCTCATATAGAGTGATTGTTGAAGCTCCAATTGCTTTTTTCGGTGCAGTCCAAGAAGTTTCTTCTTTTGTCTTTGTTTGCTCTATGTGCCATCTTATTTGACCAAGCCCAAGCTGTTAAATACTGCAGCAAACATGTCATGTACTCATGTTGCTCCAGGTTGGCTTCCATGATGAATATTGAAGTTTAACAGCAGAATATGGCAAGTAATCATCAGGAAAAGAGCTCAACACTGATTACAGCAGAGCATTCTCACACAGTTTATTCAATAAAATGCAACATGTATATTGCAACAGTGATTTTCAGTCAACAGATTTGATACAGGTTTCACACTGAGTCTTGACTCATGAGAGATAATATTTACACAGATTGCAGCCGAGATTATCTGCACAATTCTCCAGCAAAATTGCAACAATCAGATAGATAGTCTTCAGAAAAAGAAGCGCTACAAAGCTAAATCTTCAGTTTCGCACTCCTGAATCAATCGGCCATGCACGCGCCATCGCGATGGGCAGCACGGTGGCCGCCGAGTTGATGTCGCCTGGAGAAGCAACGAGGACGCAGTACGCGGAGCCGCCGTCGCGCGGGCTGAAATAAGGCGGACGCCGAGCCACCGTTGCGGCGTGGGGGCTACGCCGTGTCCGCCGTTGCGTGGGAGCAGCGACGTGCCCATTGTAGCATAGTGCTTCGTCTGCCGATTCCGCGGCCGTCTTCGCGTGGGAGGGCAGCGCCGCGCCTCCCAGCCACCGTCGCCGTCACGTGGAGGCAGGCGGCGCTGGGCTGGGTAGGTTTTAATTAGACTGCACGAGCGCGATAACTCCTCCGAAATGGCTTCCTGGTCGTGGGTAATTCATGGGGGGTTAAGTGCAAAAGTGGGTTAAGTTGCTGGTGGAAGTCCACCTCGCCATCAGTTGAGAATCCGACAGTCAACGATGGTAGTTTTCAGGTTTGCGCCGAATGGTGGTTTTCACTGCACTAGGTAATATGCCCGTGCGTTGCAACGGGGTGAAAAAAAATCTGCATATTTGATGTATTCTTATTGGTATAGCTGCATTGAGTCACATAAACCGGCCAAGTTCGATGTAACTCTCCTTTTGGATAAATAAAGCGCCACAAGGCATTCTTTAAAAAAAGAAAATGTACTTCAGAACAGACGATGAAAAAATCATTAACAACATTAATTGTGCCAAAAGACAAAAGACAGTTCATGGTTTATTGACTAATTTGTTGTACCTGCTCCTTATGGCACAATAATTTACACCAAACTACAGTGCCCCTTTGAAGTTGTTTCCGATCGGGAGCCATCATGGTAATATTTTGATCAGAGAATGGGCAATCTGACATCCTAACCCTCTTCTCTCAAAGTAATTTCAGTGTAGGAGAGTTGGAGGACTGGAGAATCCAAATAATGATATCAACAAAATTTGTAACCAACTGCACATGATAACAAAACTAACGTCTGCATTTTCTTGGAAAAGAGTAGGGAACTGAAACTGCTGCGCTGTATGCATGGCCGTATGAAAAAGGGCAGGCATTCAGGCTTACATCAACGGTATAGTACACAGGTGTCCCTCCTTATTTGTTTACATTACACACAAAAAGTCCCTTCGGAAGTGTTCTCTTACTCTGCCCTTACAAACCGGAAAAAGACAACCTGTCTAAGCTACAACAGCAGCAACGCAACTGAGGATAAAACGAGTTACGACATAGAGCAAAATGCAATGTAAATCGGCCTTTTCACACCGGTTGGAATGGCGCGGTGCACACTTGAGACCCCTCGACTCCGCAAACATGATGTTAAGATACGTCTGGACATGATCCAAGTACCGGAAGATCTCGTGGACATCACTTACACCTATGTCTGCATCCTCCTTAGCAAACTTTGGCGTGCTGAAATCGTCTAATTCTTGCAGAAGCTCGTCCTTTGTGTGGTGTTATGACCTTCAGACTCATGGGGACAGCGGTATAAGATGAGAGTTTTAGAGGGTTTGTACGAGAAAGTAACAACCATGGAATATGCAAAAAAAACAAAGTCGAAGTTCGTGTACCTTTTTGCGACCATCCGGATGCAATCTAATGGCATCCATTGTCCCTTTATCTGTTATGGTTTTACATTTCCAGTCTCGCTTCGTCTCCTGTACATCATCCAACCTGACAGAGACAGAAATATGACTCATTACAGTCATCGAAGCACTATTAATGCAAATACTCAATAACACAATGGTAAGTTTTCTTCAGGTTGTTCTTGGTGTTAACATGTGATCCTTCACTTCAGGTTGGTTAGGTACCTAGGTTTCTAAACAATAGAAAGCACAAGAGGGTCAGATCATACAGCAAGCAAGTCTGCATTCAGGATCAGTTCATATAAAAAACAGAGTGAAAGGAAAAAGAAAGAAGCCAATAGGTCTACACAAGCAGCACAATTTGCAGGAAGTGTTACTTCGTTAGTTTTGTTGCGAGATGAACACACAGTGTTTATATGTTGCATAAGAATTTGGGGTTAGAATTAATAAGTGACTAATTGGTGGCCTGGCTAGTGCACTATAGGATGTGATATTTTATTTTTCTGTGCAGATTCAATCAGATCAAGAACGAATAAGAGAAGAGGGGCAAAAGAACAGGTGACACGGCGCCGACAGCAACAATCCATTCAAGCATACCGCCCCAAAGAGGAACCTTTTGACAAATATTTATCACATAAAAAGGATCAAACATGAGAACACCGAATACTAAAATTTTGAATAAGCGGACGCAGAAGTAATGATAATGTTCGAACAGTAATAAGACTCAAGTTACATGGAGACCACACAAAGAATTACAATCGAGAAACAGAAAAAAGGACCAAGTATTTCTGTAGTACTAAGACAGCCCAATCATTTTACTGATCTGAGAGGTCTTAGGAAAGCACTCATAATGCTTTACGATTTCAAGCAATCTAGAGCAAGAAACAATAAAGGAAGGACTATACTCAAAAGCCAAAACCGAGCACCAGATATAAACAATGAGAAAATCAAGTACTTTCTATATAAACAATGAGAAAATAAAGCACTTCAAAATTTACTAATGTCAAAATGTCCAAACCAAGCAACACTTTCAAATAGCACCAGTGCCACGACACAAAAACCGAATCACCGTGCCACTGACGAGTTTACAATGTATGACATCTTAAACAGTGAGGCCTATCACAAATAACAGGCGCGAGGTCTGGTGTCTTACCAGATTGGCTGGGAACGGTCTGGTTGATCTGATTGGGGGAGATGTATGCCAGCGGCTGCCTCCCTAATCTCAGCGTCTATATAATTCCTTTCCTCGTCCTCCCAAGCAGTCAACCATTCTTAGAAACCTCCTACTCTGCATTTGTACAGCATTCCAGTTGCAACAACATTCAGATGGAACTTTATGGAAAGACAATAATAGTGTATATGTACATTGCAACAATGGTTAATGAAAACATAATTTGTAATTCAAATTCCATCTGATGTGCAATTATTTCAAGAACATTTGAATTGATGATGCAGTTCCACATGCTGTGCTCTGCTCCTAGGCTGAACTCCTTTTATAAGAGCTTGAAACCATGTTGACTGCATACTTCGTGCCTAGCAGATCACTTGGATGCCTGAACACCCAAAATTTCCCCATGTACGAAAGCTTCAGCTGATTTTCGGAATCGTGCGAGCCATACGAGATAGGTCGAGGCACTAATCGACGAAGAGATGATTTCTCCAGGTGAATAATAAAATTAAGGACGAGAGTCTGACGAAATTACCGTCACAATGACGGGCGCCGCCTTTTCCTTCCGGCCGGGCATGTTGGCGGCCGCCATCGCATCCAGATTCTCATCGTCCTCCTAGACAGAAAGGTGCCTGAGTGCGGAGAAGCGTGCCGCCCCCGAGCGGAGGTCCCGGTCCGACTTGGCACTGCCGTCAGGATTACACCGCCGCCTAGTGCCCACTCATGTGCCAAGGGTGGATGGCGAGGTCGTTCGTCAGATCAGGGCGGGTGGCGACGTCGTTGTATAGGAGGGATCCGGCGGCGGCGTCGTTGTACAGGAGGGATCAGGGCGGGTGTGCGCCTCGATGGAGTGGGGAGCAGGGATGCGTTGGTGGTTTCCCGCACGCGAAGGAGCAGGGGAGTTCGGTCGTCCGGCGGTGGAGAGATCCGGCCTTGCGGGTGGATTGCGCCGACCTTCCACGACTGCGTCGTCCCCGCCGCCGCCCCTGTCGCCTGCAAATCGTGAGAGGGATGGGGGATCGATGAAGGTGCCCTGCGTTTTTATTTTCTCTCCATCGATACCTGTTGGCTGAAGGGTGAAAACGAAAATTGAGCAATACATAAGTGTGGAGTGCGGGTTAGTTTCATACTTTCTGAGGGACTAAATTGCAAAACAACGGCGACGTACGACGGGTGACGGCCGGAGACAGGACACTCCATACTTTTTATAGTAGAGATAGTAGAGATACGTTGCCTAAAAAGTAATAAGGGACGAGGAGCAGTTGCATCATGTGCCAGCCCATCATGCGCTAAGTGTTCCGGCCCATGTACGGGAGCATCTGTATCCATGTATCCATACGACGGCCCACCTGAGTTTTCGTTCCGTAATTCGCTGTTGCCTTTTCTGACTTCACGCAGAACCGACCAGATCTCACGCACACACGACGAGGATACCGGGCTACCTGTAGCCCGGCTTCCAAAAGTCCGCTCTCTCAACCATGACTCAACGTTCTACTAAAATACAAGTAGTCAGCCAAAAATAAAAAAACAGCAAGTAGCACTCCTTGAGACGGCCGTTAGTAAAAATGTATGATGCACACTGTGTGACTACTATATGCAACCTAAATTAGCAAGATTTGATTCGGGGGACCCTATAGCGGACGTGGAATATGAGTCTCCCACGTGTGATATTTCTCCTAGCAGTGCCAAGAACTAAACAATCGTCCACGAGCGATGGAGATGCAGCCCCAAAATCTTCGAGTATACTCCAGTGATCCTTGAGGTCAGACATCAATCTCGCGCCCACAGAATCCGTTCCAAAATATTAATAATCACGTACCGTACGGCTGGCATCGAGATCTATAGCTCATGAAAAGGAGAACTTGGACGGCTTAAGAAGTAAAATTGACCTGCCGATCTGCAGATCTGCTTGGAATACCGATGAGCAAGCCTTAATGCGCAGCTCGAGTCAACTGCGGAGGAATTGAGTAATGTAGAGTGCACGGATGCCAAGAGCCATTGATCGATTAAAATTTCCAAGGAATGCAGAGCAGAAACCAGAATTATGCCAGGCCACCAGGTGTCCAAAGTGAGACGCTACAAATATATCAAATGACACTGTAAGACTTCTCCAGTTGCCCTTTCAAACTAAATTGCCACTTGAGATTAGTACTTGATGTACACTAGTGATCCCCTACAGAGCACCACAGCTAGCTCTCGCTAGATGCTCTCATCTAGCTAGCCCAGGTCCAGCCATGGAAGCGCACAGCTGCCACAACAAGCAGCTCATCTACGGCCTACTCGTTGCCGGGTCATGGCTCTTGTCCGGCCTCTTCCACTTCCAGTACTTCCACGTCTCGCTCTCCCGTTACTCATACCTTTCCTCTCACCGTCGTGCCGGCCCCGCCGCGCTCCCCGTCAATCTGCTCTCTCCCCACCAGCGGTCGGCGAAGATGACGCCAAGAGCCGGCGGTCGCCGTCGTCGTGCGAGGGCCGGCGCGTGTACATGCTGGATCTACCGTCGCGGTTTAATCTTCTCCGGGACTGCGTTGAGGGGTCTCCGGCGTTTGAGGACGAGAGCAGCGCGTGCGTCTTCATGTCCAATGCCGGCCTCGGCCCGGTGCTCGCTCCCGTCGCCACCAACGACACCGACCATGTCATCCCTAACGGATGGTAAGAAAGCAATCCCTAACATATGGCCGGACCATTGTTTCCATTTGAGTTTCTTTCTTTGTGTGCTCTGCTCAAGTACATCCTGAAAATTGAATGCAGGTTCAACACGAACCATCACGCCCTGGAGGTTATCTTCCACAACCGTATGCGGCGGTACGAGTGCCTCACCGACGACCCTGCGGCGGCGACGGCGGTGTACGTGCCGTACTACGCTGGTCTGGAGCTTAACCACTACACATGCGACACCAACGCGTCGGTGCGCGACGGGCCGTCGGCGGAGTTCCTCCGGTGGCTATCATCGCGGCCACAGTGGGCGGCGTTCGGCGGTCGCGACCACTTCATGCTCGCGTCCAAGACCACGTGGATGTTCCGGCGTGTGCCGAGAAGCGACGACACCATAGGGTGCGGCAACAGCTTCCTCGACCGGCCCGAGTGCCTCAACATGACCGTGCTCACCATCGAGTCCAACATCTGGGGCCGCCGGGACATGGCCGTGCCTTACCCGAGCTACTTCCACCCGTCGTCCGCCGCCGAGGTGGCCGCATGGCAGGCGCGCGCTCGCGGGACGCGCCGGCCGTGGCTGTTCGCATTCGCCGGAGCACGGCGTCCTGGCGGCACGCTGCTCGTCCGCGACCGCATCATTGACAAGTGCGTCTCCTCGGCTGCGGCATGCTCGACTGCAGCAAAGAGCCCGTCTGCCGGTCCGCGGAGAAGCTCATGTCCCTCTTCGCCTCCTCCCGTTTCTGCCTGCAGCCGCGTGGAGACTCCTTTATGCGCCGGTCTGCCATCGACGCCGTCGTCGCCGGGTGCATCCCCGTCTTCTTCCACGAGGGGTCCACCTTCGAGAAGCAGTACCGATGGCACAAGCCGGACAACACCGTAGATGGCCGCCGCCGTTACTCGGTGTTCATCGACGAGGACGAGCTCGTGGACGGGAAGGTGGACATCGAGGAGGTGCTGGGTAGATACAGTGACGAGGACGTTGCAGCCATGAGGGAGGAGGTGATCAAGATGATCCCGAGGTTCGTGTACAAGGACCCCAGGGTGAGGTTTGAGGGGGACATGAAGGATGGCTTTGACATCGCCATCGAGAAGGTGATGGCGAGGACGAGGAGGATAAGAAACGGTGAGGATCTGGGATGGGATGTATAATGTCGATTATATGCATGGTTGCGGTAGATATACAAGAATCAAGACCAGTTGGGAGAGGGAGGACTCGCGGCATTTGATCGACAAGAAGTTCTCCTTGATCAAATGCCGTGATTCTTTCTGTGAAAAAAATAAACTAGAGCGATTAAGTTCTACCCCAGATGATCAAGCTGGAGTCGGCATGGACACGCCAATGCTCTCCCACCATTGAGCCAAGAGCCTATCCATTTGAAAAACGGTGAAATATTTTGTGTTGCTTGTACTAGTTTTGTTGCTGGTACGTAGTTTTGTTGCTATCTCTAAGTCGATTAAGGTTATTTCAGAATCTAGTACCTCATAGAGAATAATCGTGCACAAGGTTTTTTCTTTTTGAGGAAAACGCGCAAAAGGTCATCCTCGCACTTCCCTGCGGTTCGCTCACAAGTAGAAGGAATTTTCTTAGACGAAAGGGACCTCGTCCCAGGTTAGGCTTCATTGCATAACAAAGAAAAAAAAAACGGTATGATACAACTAAAAGTCGAAAAGGAAGACCAAGGTTATAAAACATAAAAAAAATCGGAAAACAACTAAAGTCACAACTCCCCCTCGATAGGAATTGCAGGGTATTGCTATGCAAATGAGGATAGAGATGTATCAGCTATATCACAACGGGTAGACATCAATCACGACATTTGTTGGAGGCAGTTTGCTTGAGCTTCTTTAACGTCATGCCTTCTGGGTTTGGCGATCATCATCCAGGATCTAGAGGAGATGTCGGCCTCATTGTGGTCTACATATCTTCAATTCTCCAAGAATGTCCATTGTCAGATTGGCTGGGGAGGTTTGCTCAGCAACTCATCAGCCTCAGAGCATCCATAATAATTTTGAAGAGGGTTTTGCAGAAGTTCTCCACCTTTGACATTTCATGTTCATTGAACAATGAATAGTATGTTTCAACTCTGGATAGTACAAAGGATTCCAGAAAAAGGCCATTGTAGCTCGGGCTACATGCAGCCCTTAATTTTGAAAATAAAAAAAATGATTTTTAAAGTTACAAAAAATTCTGAAAAAATATGTACATATAGTAAATACTATGCATTATAGATGTGCAAAGTCTCAACCCGAAAGACAATGTATTCTGAGCTACAGAAAAAAGACAAAATTATGGATCTAGAAAGTGAAGAGTATATCTCCAAACTTGTCAGAAATTTATCTTTTTTATAGTGTAAAATATAAATTATTTTTTACTGAAACTTTGCACACTTAAACTATACATCGTTACTTACATGTAAATAATTTATATATTTTTTTGAAACTTTGAAATACATGTTTTGAAAGTTCAAATTAAAGGGCTATATGTAGCCCGGGAGACAAAACTTCACTCTCAAAGGATTCCCCTCAAGCCTTAATATTTGGCCAAGGAACATCATTAAAGACCATGTCATTCCTGAATTTTCAAATATTCCACATGACATGAGCACAAACGGATTCCAATGCAGAATTATTAGAAGTGGAAACCCAAAACCTAGCTAGATATTCATAGGAATCTCCAGTTTTAACTGCCCAGAAATTATAGGCCAAATGTTTTTGCTACTAGACAATCAAACATCAGGTGGCGAACACATTCATTTTCAGAGCGAAAGGAGCTGTCTTCAGGTTTTATGATCTGCCTTTTCTTATGGCTGCCTTTGGCCACTATCTTATTTGTGTGATAACAACCAAAAGCAAATTGTGGAGAGTGCTAGATAGAAGAAATATAAACCCCGATATAACCCTCTGAAGTAGCAGGAATTTTTAGAATGGAGTGCCGCTAAATCAAAATTGTATCCCTAGCGATGGACTGCGTCCGGATCATACAATGTTGCCTCCGCGCACTCCATTCAATCCAAGCCTCATCTCAGCAGAACTAAATGATGACCATCTATAGCACCGATGCCTCCATTGTGGTGTCGCATATTCACTTGGCTGGTGGTGCAAGGCAGATGTCTGATCGCCGATGCTCTGGCACACTGGGGATTGCCCCACAATGAGGAGTGTGCACTCTAGCTAGCGCCAAAATGGCACATCACGGCATCACCTCCTGCCAGCTAGCCTTTTCACGATGCAACCATGGTGTACCATTCCCCCGATGGCTGAGCCACCACCCCGCCTTCTTGCCACATGCGAACCAATCGAGTTAGCTTATAGATACACATCAAATGATCACAAAGCATGGCAGTCAAGGTTATGTTGGAATTTACTAGTATTTACTAGCTCAAGATAAATTCAGAAATTCTCATTGGCACATTATTATATTTTGTTAATTGGGAAAATTAATGAGTCATTGATTAATTAGTAACGGTCACGTTTATTACGGCCGTTTCTAACTCATTAATAGACACGGTTAATACAGCCGTTTCTGAGTCATTGATTAATTAGTAACGGTCACGTTTATTACGGCCGTTTCTAATTCATTAACAGACACGGTTAATACAGCCGTTTCTGATTCACAAACACGTTTATTGTGACCGTTTTTAATTCATAAACGGACGTGTTTAATACGGCAGTTTCTAAATCATAAACGGACGCGTTTATGAGGGCTGCTTTGACTCCCAACCTGCACTATATAAAACCGAACCAAGCCAATTTTGGCACATACACCAACACATTGTCTCGCACCACCGTTCCAAAACCTTGGGCCGCCGTCTTCCAAGTCTTCTCCATCCCGTCTTCCGGCGTGCACCGGTTGAAGAGACAGTAGGCCTCTGGAACCCCGCCTCTTGTGATCCTGTACGGGAGAGAGGCGATCAGGTTTTTGGGGAGCGCACTCGCGCGACTACTGGCATCGAGTTCTTCCCCAACGACGACTTCTTCCCCGACATCGGCAGCCTCTTCATCGACGACATGGGCGACAACAGCAACGCCAACGCTTCGGTTGTCGCTGCACCGTATGATTACTTGATCCTCCTGTTTACGATACTGCTACAGTTTCTGCTTGTAGTAGTTGCTTTAGATTCGTTCTATTTATCTACTATTCAAGTAGATCGCATGATTAGTATAATTCTGGTTATTCTAGTCATAAACTATTTACTGTTTTCGTGGATTAAATCAATAGCTAAATTGCTTATCTCTACTATAAAAGAACGCAGTGTCCTGTCTTCTGTCGGACGGACGAAATCGGACGTCTCCGCTCGCTAGCAACGGACGAAATCGAACGGTCCAATATTTACATACCACTGCCACCGCCAAGTGAACTTACCTGTTCGATACTATAAAAGAACGCAGTGTCCTGTCTTCTGCCGGACGGACGAAATCGGACGTCTCCGCTCGCTAGCAACGGACGAAATCGAACGGTCCAATATTTACATACCACTGCCACGGCCAAGTGAACTTACCTGTTCGATTATGTATTTTGCAAATAACCCCCTCGTAAATCAACAAATCAACCCGCAGTCCCCTGCTACCGTTCCGCTTCACCTCATTTCGCCAATTCTCGCACCGACGAAAGAAAGAAAGGCGAGCGGTGGCGCTAGGGTTTGTCGCCGCTGTCCCCCGGCGACGCCGGCACTGCCGCAGAAACAAATATTCCGCCGCATCCCGTCCCCGATCTAGCCTGTTGAAGAAGAAGCGACCCTCGGTGTTCGTCTACTGAGGGCATGATTCGGTCTCCGGCATGCCTCTCCCCCACATCCACGGCGCATGTGGTGTTGGTTCGGAGTCGATCCTCTTCCTCCTCTGAGCCTGGGCGACCAATCGGAGACACGGAGGCACCGGTGGATACCCTCGAGCTCACCCAGTCCCCCTTGATTCGAAGCCCCATGGCGGGAGCCGAGGGCCCTTGCCTGCCGATCTACCCTCCGTGGCCCGCTACAACTTGCAACTACTTAATCCATGGCGGTAGAGAAGGTGGTCGACGCGGATGGCGGAGTGCGGCAGCAGGAGCCGGAGCCAGAGTCAGCTGCCGAGGGGTCGAACGGAGTTGGCCATTTGCCTGGAGCTGGTGGAGGCGTACGACGCCATGGGTTGGAGGTATCCCAATCCCATGAAGATCCAGGACGGGGCCACCCCCACGCAGCCACGCCCTCCAAGGTAAGGTACTATTATCATCATGTACCTCACGAACCTGTGCAGCGTAATCACGAACGCATAATATTGTTGCTGCTGATGCCATTAGTATACTCAGTGGTGTCGCTTATTAGCATTCTACAGTGAGTCACCAGCAGTAATAATTTACACTGTTAATTAGCATTATAGATTTGTTTGTATCGGTGGACAATGCAGGCCCTTGTGAATTTTTGGATTGGATATGTAGGAAACCTCAAGATTATGCAAATTAAACAGATTATGCACCTATGCATACCTTTTTAGTTTTTGTATTTGATTACCGTTCGACACAGGGATCACTCCTATTTGCATATATATGTGCCTGCAGCTTAATGCTAGACTACCGGGTTTAGTGACTGCAAAAATTGGAGCAGATGTATGCGCGCCACTGAATACCTTACTGTTAGATTCAGGGTCTTGAATTGCAGCCAGAATAAGCTAGCCTGTTTGATGAGGTAGCAATGGATTTGAACCGACTTCTATTCTTGACCAATTTCTCTATGTTCCAGCGAACAGACCTTAATGCTACTCTCTATTCTCCGAATTTCTACTCTACCTCTTAGGTTACTTGTTGGATCTTAGGTTACAGTAAGGTATTAGATCAGAGGTATAGCTTCAGCGAACAGATTGGTGTTTCTTAAATTGGGGAATGGTGGTATTAGATCAGAGGTATATCTTCAGCTAGCCCTTTGAGTCTGGGCTGATATTTCTTGAAATGGGTTACCTGGAATTGGGGAACTTCAGAATCGATTTTTGTTCCTTTGATGGTTTGCTCTGTGCAAGAAATCCGAAATCCTATGGATGGTTTAATTAAATGTGCTTCTCTCCATGGAAATTGATTGCAGGATTCTTTATAGGCCGTTACTCAACAAGTAACTGTTCTTAGAGGCGCCAGTCTTGGTTAGGTTTCGATTTATCCTCTTCGGTTTTGGTTGATAAGTGCAGGTGAAAAATATATATTTCGATAATTTGCGCTACTTACCAGACAACTATGTGTCTTGATTTTTGAGTTGAAACATTCTATTATTATATCGTGTAAACTGACATCTGGTGGGTACAAACTCAACCTGTACTATTCTGGCAGATTGCTTTATTTAGTACTGTATAAAATTCATATGTATTCATGCTGGAATCCTTAAAAAGATATCATCATGCTGAGAATTAATTTCAGCTGCATTATGTAACCAGCTGCTGCCGATGAGCTCTCTCCACCTCCTCCATGGTGGAATATGTTGCAATAATTTTGGAGATATCAGCTGCAATCTCCCTTTCTGAATCACATAGAATCATCCTGGATCCTACTCTTGATTCTTCGCTGCTTCTGTCTTCTATTCCGTGGTCTGCAAAGTGCTTAAACCGTATTTACTCCCCTTCCTGGCCATATATGTATCTATTTGGATTCTCTAATCTTGCTTCTATAATTTACTTGCTCTTAATCTCACCTCCTAGGAGTGTAAACAATGATGTTTAGTTTGAACCCCTACATCTGCTATCCACACTAGCAGCACGATTAGTGGTAATTGTTATATTATGATATGGTACCCTTCTCACCGTACAACATCAACTTTTTTTTGACCGGTGTATTGGGTATGGCCTCAGATTGATTATGTCAGAAGGACACACTTTTTTTTGGATTTAGCATTATGAACAGAATGACCTGCCAATGGTTCCTTTCCCTGAAGAAGGTATGTAGTACTGAAATCACCTTCTGGTTTGGTGGGCAGCAATGGTTGCTTTTCTACTGTTATCCCCTCTGTGCTTCACATACAGAGGACTTGCCAATTAGATGTGCACTTTTATCTTAGTGTCTATTTCACATTCCAGGTTCATGGAGGCTGGCTTGCCAGATGATCATAGGAAATACGCAGAACTCTAATGCAGCTCCATTCATTTGTAGTTTTTGTTCACAGTTTTATCAATGCATGAGGTGCAACGAGTAGCTTTGTTTAATCCAGCTACCTAATATAATACTGAGAGACATGTTAATTTTGGAGCACTAGGAATTTTAGTTTGAATGGAGCTGAAATTGCTGGTACTCGGGTGATAAATTTTCTCTTGGTCCACTGTATGTAATCACTCGGTTAGTGTACATTTGTCGTCAAGTACTTTTAAGTACAGTTCTGCACCTTCTCGTTTCAGTTCGTTTTCCATTTTTAATTGTTGTCATAAATTTATTTTCTGCACTTTTAACTTTAATTGCCTAGGGGAATTATGTTACATTACGATTCTTAGAATTTCCATTTATTTAGTTAATCACCTAATCCCATAGATCTAATATTCTTTCTTCCTGTCCGCACTTGTAGTTTGCAGATATAGGAAAGGAGGATGGGGGTCTGAAGGGTTGCACAGGGGGAACTCATTCTTAAGTTCTTCACATACGTCATCACACAACCCTTCCAGTTGTCTATATCGTTCCTTGGTGCAGCGGAAACTTTTACCAAATGAAGTTTATAAGATCATAACTACAACCGGCTTATTCACATCTTCTATATTCTTGTGATTGCAAGACAAATCTCATGTGTTTATTATTATTATTTTGCAATGACACAACTTTGCATTAAAAATATATGTGGACAAGGATGTATTGCGCATTCACTTATTTGATGTATTTCAAGATTTTATCTCCCCTTCTGCATACTGAGTGATTCATTGAACAAATAATGTGAAAGTGAAACCATCAAGCTTTTGTATTCATGAACCAAATGTATAAAGCAAAATTATTCAGGAAGGCGCTAGAGCGAAGTAACAACTTGGCCAAATCCAAATCTAGAGGACGACGAGGTCACTAAAGGCGACTTCAACCGTTGAAATTTGTCGATTAGGAAAAATATGGTGGCAATAGATTATCAAGGAGGGAGCGAGCAACAATCATTAGATGGGCGAAAAAAAGTACCATTTAGAATTTCAACCGTTGAGATTTGTGGATTAAGAAAAATATGTTGGCTGAAAAAAGGACCATCTAGATTAATGAGTTTATATGCTACAATGTACATCCGTAGCAACGCACGGGTATTCAACTAGTATATTCAACAATCCAAAAACCTGATTATAGGCAATTTGCTGCGCCTAGCTTTCTCGCGTCTATGAGGCTGTTTCCCTTTAAAGGGGTACAGTATAAACGGTGGCGCATGAGAGCAGTTTACTGGTTTCAAAACAGTAACTGCTATGCTGCCACCAAAGGCAAGCCTGAGGGCGATCTCAATGCTGAACAACTGGAAGCTTTTGAGAAGCTCGATACCCTTTTCAAGGGTGCCCTTCTGAGTGTTCTTGACGACTCCATTGTGGACTCGTATATGTCGTTTGATAACGGCAAGGACATGTGGGATGCGCTCGAGGCCAAGTTTGGTGCCTCGGACGCTGGCAGCGAGCTGTACGTCATGGAGCAATTCTATGACTACAAGATGACTGATGAGCGCTCTGTTGTACAGCAGGCTCATGAGATACAGTCACTCGCTAAGGAACTTGAGCACTTTAAGTGTAATTTACCGGACAAGTTTGTTGCCGGTGGCATTATCGCCAAGCTTCCACCTTCGTGGAGCAACTTTGCTACTTCTCTGAAACACAAGAGACAAGAGTTTTCCGTTTCGGATCTCATTGGGTCGCTTGATGTTGAAGAGAAGGCGAGAGCAAAGGATACACGTGCTCGAGTTGCTGAGGCTGGTTCTAGTGCCCATGTGGTACAGAAGAAGAATTACCAGCCGCCCCACAAGCCCAAGTTTAACAAGAACAAATCTGGGGGTAAAGGCAAGTCTGACGATAGGCACAAGCCTTCACAGTCTACCAACTTCAAGAAGAACAACAATAAGCCAAGGAAGGGAGCATGCCATGTTTGCGGTGATCCGAATCACTGGGCACCTCGCTGTCCTAACCGCCATGAGCTTCGCACATCGGAGAACACGGCAAGACTGCCAATGTTGTCATCGGCGACACTGAGATGAAGGAATCTGGGTACGGTATATTTCCTACCATTCTTTCAGTTTGTCATTCTCCTGAATGGTTGATTGACACTGGTGCCAATGTACATGTTTGTGCTGATGCTTCCATGTTTTCTTCTTACCAGGTCACAGGGACTTCTCCCGTGCTGATGGGGAACAACTCACATGCTTCTGTTCGTGGTGTTGGTACGGTCGATCTGAAGTTTACTTCGGGAAGACCGTGCGCCTGAAGAACGTTCATCATGTGCCCTCCATCAATAAAAATCTCGTTAGCGGATCTCTTCTGTGTCGAGATGGTTATAAGTTGGTTTTCGAGTCCAATAAAGTTGTAATATCTAAGTATGGACAATTTGTTGGTAAAGGCTATGAGTGCGGAGGCTTGTTCCGCCTATCTTTGTCAGATATTTGCACCAAAGTTATTAATCATATTTGTCACGAATTTGAATATAATGTTTGGCATTCACGACTTTGTCATATTAACTTTGGTTGCATGACGCGGCTAGCTAATTTGGATTTAATTCCGAAATTCACTACTGTCAAAGGTTCCAAGTGTCAAGTGTGTGTGCAAGCTAAGCAACCTCGCAAGTCTCATACGGCTGCGGAGGCAAGAGACTTGGCGCCACTGGAACTTATACATTCAGATCTTTGTGAGATGAATGGCGTGTTGACAAAAGGCGGAAAGAAATATTTCATGACGCTTATTGATGACTCCACTAGATATTGTTATGTGTATTTTCTGAAAACAAAAGATGAGGCTTTAAACTACTTCAAAAACTATAAAGCTGAAGCAGAGAACCAACTTGATCGAAAGATTAAAAGGCTAAGGTCTGATCGTGGTGGAGAATATTTTTCCAATGAATTTGATTCGTTTTGTGCGGAACATGGTATAATACATGAGAGGACGCCTCCCTACTCGCCTCAGTCAAATGGAGTGGCTGAAAGAAAGAACCGAACTCTAACTGATTTGGTTAACGCCATGTTAGACACTTCGGGACTGTCTCAGGCATGGTGGGGGAGGCTCTATTGACAGCTTGTCATGTCCTAAACCGAGTTCCCATAAAAGATAAAACTGTTTCTCCATTTGAGGAATGGGAAAGGAAAAAGTTGAAACTCTCTTACTTACGTACTTGGGGCTGTTTGGCGAAAGTCAATATTCCAATTCCCAAGAAGCGCAAGCTTGGACCAAAAACCGTGGATTGTGTTCTTCTGGGCTACGCTTTTCATAGCGTTGGTTATAGATTTTTGGTAGTCAAATCTGAGGTATCCGACGTTCATGTTGGTACGATTATGGAGTCGAAGGATGCGACTTTCTTTGAGGATATCTTTCCCATGAAGGGTATGCCTAGCTCATCAAATCAGGAGATACCTAGCACATCTAGTCAGGAATTAGCTGTTATTCCTGAACCTACCATTTCGATAGAACACACTGATAACCCTGTGGAGGATGACAATGAAGCTCCTGTTAGGAGCAAGAGACAGAGGACTGCAAAGTCCTTTGGTGATGATTTCATTGTGTACCTTGTTGATGACACCCCTAGTACCATTTCAGAAGCCTATGCATCTATTGATGCTGACTACTGGAAGGAAGCTGTTCGTAGCGAGATGGATTCCATCTTGGCTAACGGAACCTGGGAAGTCACTGATCGTCCTTATGGGTGTAAACCTGTAGGATGTAAGTGGGTGTTCAAGAAAAAGCTTAGGCCTGATGGTACTATTGAGAAGTACAAGGCGCGGCTTGTGGCCAAGGGTTATACCCAGAAAGAAGGTGAAGACTTCTTTGATACTTACTCACCTGTGGCTAGACTGACCACGATTCGAGTGCTACTTTCATTGGCTGCCTCGCATGGGCTTCTCGTTCATCAAATGGACGTGAAGACAGCTTTCCTAAATGGAGAGTTAGACGAGGAAATTTACATGGATCAGCCCGATGGTTTTGTAGTACCTGGTCAGGAAGCAAAGGTGTGCAAGTTGTTGAAGTCCTTATATGGCCTTAAGCAAGCTCCTAAGCAATGGCACGAAAAGTTTGAAAGAACTTTAACTGCTGCAGGTTTCATTATAAACGAATCTGACAAATGTGTGTACTATCGCTATGGTGGGGGCGAGGGAGTTATTCTCTGTCTGTATGTCGATGACATACTGATCTTTGGAACCAACCTTGATCTAATCAAGGAGGTTAAGGATTTCTTATCTCGTTGCTTTGAGATGAAGGATCTAGGAGTAGCCGATGTTATCTTGAACATCAAGCTGCTGAGAGATGGTGATGGTGGGATTACACTGCTTCAGTCTCACTATGTGGAAAAGGTCTTGAGTCGATTCGGGTATGACGACTGTAAGCCTTCTCCGACACCATATGATCCTAGTGTGTTGCTTCGAAAGAATCAACAGACTGCTAGAGATCAACTGAGATATTCTCAGATTATTGGCTCGCTTATGTATTTGGCTTGTGCCACGAGGCCTGACATCTCTTTTGCTGTGAGCAAGTTGAGCCGGTTTGTTTCTAATCCGGGAGATGATCATTGGCATGCGCTCGAGAGAGTTATGCGTTATTTAAAAGGCACTGCGAGCTATGGAATTCACTACTCTGGATACCCGAGGGTACTGGAGGGTTATAGTGATTCAAATTGGATATCTGATGCTGATGAGATTAAGGCCACGAGTGGTTATGTGTTTACACTCGGTGGTGGAGCTGTTTCCTGGAAGTCTTGCAAGCAGACCATCTTAACGAGGTCAACTATGGAAGCAGAACTCACAGCGTTGGACACAGCCACTGTTGAAGCAGAGTGGCTTCGAGAGCTTTTGATGGACTTACCTGTGGTTGAAAAACCAATACCCGCTATCCTTATGAACTGTGATAATCAAACTGTGATACACAAGATTAAAAGTTCTAAGGATAATATGAAGTCATCAAGGCATGTGAAGAGGAGATTGAAATCTGTCCGAAAATTAAAGAACTCCGGAGTCATTGCGTTGGATTATATCCAAACGTCTAAGAATTTGGCAGATCCCTTCACAAAGGGTTTATCACGTAATGTGATAGATAGTGCATCGAGGGAGATGGGTTTGAGACCCACGGTATGAGTTGTCCACAGTGGTAACCTACTCTATGTGATCGGAGATCCCGTGAATTAGAAGTGGGAGACAAGCTGTTGGGCAGCTGAGAGGAGAGTATCCTTATATTATATTTCCCACTCCATGAAGATGCAATACTCTTCTATTCTGTATGGCAGGTTGATATTTATCTTAATGTATTCCAAGTGGCTTACTTTTATAAGCGGAGATGTTGTCCTGCAGAGCATCTCTTGAGGAATACACCTATATGAGTCTGACTGTTAAACGTCGCAGTCCGTGAGAGTTGGGTGCTCTTTAATAAACTCATGAAAGGTCTTGGAGTATGACGCATAAGCTCCACCCGCGGGGAAGCCTTGCGGCAGCTCAGTATTGGTCAAGGGCTTGTGTGAAACTAAGTCGCAGCAAACTTGTAGTTCAAGGCATAGTCCACTATCCAAGTTGTGATCTAGTGTAGCATAAGTTTCTAAGTGGAAGTTCAACTTAACAGTCTCCACTGAGTACCGGTATATAAAACAATGTTTTGGAACTGAATGATGAGATATGAGCCAATGAGACTTTGTGGGGGATTGTTGGAATTTACTAGTATTTACTAGCCCAAGATAAATTCAGAAATTCTCATTGGCACATTATTATATTTTGTTAATTGGGAAAATTAATGAGTCATTGATTAATTAGTAACGGTCACGTTTATTACGGCCGTTTCTAATTCATTAACATACACGGTTAATACAGTCGTTTCGAGTCATTGATTAATTAGTAACGGTCACGTTTATTACGGCCGTTTCTAATTCATTAACAACACGGTTAATACAGCCGTTTCTGATTCACAAACACGTTTATTGTGACCGTTTTTAATTCATAAACGGACGTGTTTAATACGGCAGTTTCTAAATCATAAACGGACGCGTTTATGAGGGCTGCTTTGACTCCCAACCTGCACTATATAAAACCGAACCAAGCCAATTTTGGCACATACGCAACACATGGTCTCGCACCACCGTTCCAAAACCTTGCGCCGCCGTCTTCCAAGTCCTCTCCATCCCGTCTTCCGGCGTGCACCGGTTGAAGGGACAATAGGCCTCGGAACCCCGCCTCTTGTGATCCTGTATGGAGAGGGCGATCAGGTTTTTGGGGAGCGCACTCGCACGACTACTGGCATCGAGTTCTTCCCCAACGACGACTTCTTCCCCGACATCGGCAACCTCTTCATCGACGACATGGGCGACAACAGCAACGCCAACGCTTCGGCTGCCGCTGCACCGTATGATTACTTGATCTTCCTGTTTACGATACTGCTACAGTTTCTGCTTGTAGTAGTTGCTTTAGATTCGTTCTATTTATCTACTATTCAAGTAGATCGCATGATTAGTATAATTCTGGTTATTCTAGTCATAAACTATTTACTGTTTTCACGGATTAAATCAATAGCTAAATTGCTTATATATTCAACAGGTTGTACATCTCTACCTCTGGTACAATTCGTATGCTAGATCACCTAGAATTGGTAGGAGAGAAACACTCGAATTTTTCAGCCACAAGAGAGTAGTCTATTACACCTGAAGAAGATGGTCATACTGGAGAGTAGTCTAATACCACTAAGTTACATCTAATGAAACAAAACACATGTTTTACTTAATTCTCTTGTTCATAATTACATTCTACCTAACAAGATTTATGTCTATGAAAAGTCTCATCCTACAGGAAAACGTTTCTTTATTGGAAGAACTTAAAACTAGCATTCAAACGCAAAAATAAACCCCGCCCATGGGATACATCTATTAAAATACACCCTCTGTGCATTTTGGTTTCCATACTTATGTTCTACTCATAAACAAAAAATCTATGAAAAATCCATCCCACAAAAAAGGACATCTATATGTTACGCCACCTAGTGCCATTGCTCGCACCGCACAACCCCGCTGCCGTCCTCAGTTCAAACAACGATAGGGTCCGGCGCCTGCTTGCCTGGTTTGCGTAGCCTCCTAAGAGAATCTCCACCGGCATCCTCCAAATGAGTGTCCGGCACCCCCTAATTGAAGCCCAATTGGGGGTGCCAGACGTGTGTCCGACCAATTGGGGTGCCGCCCATAGCGGCACACTCCAAAGGCCAACTCCAAAAAAAAAATCATCTAACCACATCGGCGGTTGTTTTTGCATTTCAATACGAATTGAAGATAGAAAACGTAATAATTATTACAAGACAAGTTTAAATTCGAATGCAAAGTTTAAATACGAATTCAAGTTTAACACATGACATATCAAACCGCCGCCGGCTGAGTCGCTTTGATAGCCCACAGGTGCATCACGAGGTCATTGTGCTGCTGATGATGCATTATTCCATCACGAATTTCCCGATGCATGGCAAGAAATTCTGCATACTGCATCGGCACGCCCGGCTGTGGATGGGCCATAGGCCCCTGAAAATCAAACACCTCGTTGATCAGTTGCTTCCTCGTATCTCGTTCGCTCTCAATGATCATGTTGTACATGATAACACAAGCACTCATGATCTCACACATTTCATCTAGCGACCATGAAAAACAAGGGTAGCGGACGACGACAAACCTGGCCTGACGCACTGCAAATGCCCGCTCCACATCTTTGCGAACAGACTCTTGCCTCTTTGCAAAATGGCAATCTGCCTCGCCGACAGGGTTACGGATAGTCTTCACAAATGTTGACCAAGTAGGATAGATGCCGTCAGCAAGGTAGTACCCCTTGGTGTACTCATGACCATTGATCACATGGTTGCATGGTGGAGTTAGGCCTTCACAAAGTTTCTTAAACATCGGGGAGCGTTGGAGCACATTGATGTCATTAGCGCACCGGCGGTGCCGAAAAACGCATGCCAGATCCAAAGATCATGGTCTACCATGGCCTCAAGTATGACACTGCACTTTCCGTGATGTCCCGACTTATACATCCTCTGCCAAGCGAACGGGCAGTTCATCCAGTTCCAATGCATGCAATCGATACTTCCAAGCATCCCTGAAAATCCTCTTGCTTGGTTTTGTGCCAAGAGATGAGTCGTGTCTGCCTCATTTAGTGTTCTCAGATATTCTTCTCCAAACACTTTCACAACTGTCCTGCAAAATCTGTAGGTGGCTTCGACGGCGGTGGACTCAGACATACGGAGATAGTCATTCAATGCATCGGCGGGAAGTCCGTAAGCAAGGCACCGTATGGCCGCCGTGCATTTCTGAAGAGATGAAAACCCAAGAAGGCCGGTGCAGTCTCTCTTCAGCTCAAAGTAGTCGTCGTATTCCCGAACGCCATGCACGATCTTCCGGAACACGTCCCTGCTCATCCTAAAGCGCCAGCAAAATTCATGAGGAAAGTTCACCGGATTCTGGGCAAAGTAGTCGGCGTACAAGAGCATGTGCACAGTTGCTTTGTGACGTTCCTTGTTGGCCCTCTGCCCCTTCGCTGATCCTCCAAACTTCGGCGCCGTGTTTGCCTCGACTGCGGCATCTAGAACTGCGGCCATGACCGTCTCATTCTCCTCGTTGCCGGCCGCAAGGGCGCATCCTCCGCCATCATTTGGAAAAAACATGATCTCGTCGTCGATGTCCATAGCCTATTGGACGAAACAAAGCAATGAAACAAGGCCACGAATGACCAATCAATAAAATCAGCCTATCAACCAATGGTCGAACAGGTTGCGTGCGAGGCGGGAGGGAAGAAGAGGCATACCTGGGCTGAATTAGCTGCACCGGTGCTAGACGAGGTCAGAGACCGGCGGGGAGCGGCGTCAAGCAGGCCTGCGTGAGCGCTGCGGCTTGGGCCCAGAGGTGCGAATCATGCAGGCGGGGACGAGAGTGGCGGCGATGGTGCGAATCACCGGCGAGAGGAAAAAGAAGGAGGGTGGGGGAGCGAATGAATCAGGCCACGCCGACGCTGTGTGTATGACGGGCGGACCACCACTATCGGAGGCCATGTCCGCCCCATGTTTGGCACCCCCGAGGGGGCCCAATGAGTCTTTGGAGGGTCATTTGAAGCCCCGGTGGAGATGCTCTAACTAGCTCAACCCTGGCCCCACCCGAGCTTTGCCCCCGATGCCTCCTCATCGTTCCCATCATCGGCAAGCTCTAAACTCTGGCAACCATAGGGTGTTTAAAGAAATGTCTTACCAGAGTGTTGCGTGCTTGCAATGATTCTCTAATCAAGATCCTTTGTGCCAAAAAAAAACACCATAGTCAGCATGCCACGTCATCATTTGGTGCTTCATTGGCAAAACTGTGACCAGTTTACTTGTCTCTGAGAGTTCAGTGATCAATTTGACACATTTTAGGGGATTTTTTACATGAACCATTTTAGGAGTTTAGTGAAAGAGTACTCCTCTTTGTAGAGTTTAGTGACTTCAGCCGCGCATTTCGCTCTTTCATAACTACTCGTTCTGTGAGATTTTTTTTTTTGCGTGATGCCCCACTTAGAAAAACGGATTTGGTGGGCACCCAGTGATCCTGTTTTTTTAAATCGAAAATGGTACTTTAGAGTTTCAAAAAATTCCAATTGTTTGAACATGGTATATATATTTGTGCAAAGTTTCGGTTGAAAATACTTTTTATTTCGGGCTACAGAAAATAACAAGCTCATGGCTGTATGAAGTATAATGAAAATCCAAAAAAACAACTTAATTTGATAGAGAGGCGGCGGCCTAGGGTTTCAACCCTAGCTGTCGCCGCCGGCGCCATCTGCATCTTCATCGTCACCTTCGTCTAAGAATTGACGGGTCCTCACCTCCTCTTGGTGCCACTCTGGCACTAGGAGGGGTGGGGACCTCGGACCTGCGCAGGGCGCTATACAAAGGTCCTTAATATTAGAGCTTGGTTTTGGTTGTTGTCTTCTTCGTCAATGGAGATGGCATCGTCTGCAATAAGTGATCTTCCGCGCTTCGTTCGTCGGCGAGATCTCCTTCCCGACGTCAATGGTGGCTTTGGAAGATTAAGTTTTTCTAGGTATGGTTCTTCAGATCTTTCTTCGCCAGATCAATCTTGGATTGTTTCTCATGATTGCCGTGAGGAGGTTTGTCCTCGCATTATCTATCCCGGCTACTACGTCTTCGGCAATGGTGATTCGTTCTCTCGGCTCCCAACGACGTCGACAAAGTGGTTCGGTTATTTGTCCCTGGAATATCAGTGGTGGTGCTCTTGCCGATGTTGCTTGATTAATTTAATGGCTGCGTACGTGCACAAAGCCTTGGCACTGCGACTCAAAATTAAAAGGGGAGAACCTTCGTTGGTATTCACAGGTCTGTGGTTTGGTGTTTTCGGTATTGTTCTACGGCTGCCTTCAGAAAAGTACAAGATTGTGTCATGGAAGAAGAAAGGACTTGAAGATCTCATAGATTTGCTCGTCTTTTTTAGTATTGTTTTTGTAATCGATGTAATCGTGTACTCTTTGTTGGTTTAATATATATGGAAAAATTCAAAATAAATAAATAATGAAAATCCCCTATTTTGTCCCAAATTTGTCACTTTTGTGTAGACTAAAATATAACATATTTTTAAACAAAATTTAGTGTATACATAGAAAATGTGTATATATATCAGTATACTTTTTGCCAGAATTTTTTGGAACACAAAATTGCATTTTTTTTCTTTTAAAAGCGGAATCACCGGTGCCCAGGTGCCAAAAACAACTTTCCCAAGTGCTCTTGACTCCCAGGCACTAGTGATCCTGGTGTTTTTACAAAATAAAAATAATTATGAGTTTAAAAAATATCTAAAACCAATCCCGGATGTTGGAAATTATGTATCCCACAAATTTTAAAAAAATCAAATTCAAATACTCTGTATTTTGCGCTACGCAAAAATCATAAATTCTGATAAATTTGGAGATTTAAAAATATACGTATATTCAGATCTACACTTTTATCATTTTTCTGTAGCCCAAAATACTAAGTGTGTGAAGTTGTTTTTGCAACCTTTTGGGATAATCATTGCCTACATCCGGGAGTTTTTTTTAAAAAAATCTCCAAAATATATTTTCCGATTTGTTTTCAAACAGCGGAATCACTAGTGCTCGAGAGTCGGGAGCACGAAATCTCCTCTCAACTTAGGCCCAAGTAAGGCAGACCAGGGAAAGGTGTCGTGGCCCAGGCAATCGCTGACCGTAGGCCCGTAGCGCGAAACAGGGGCGACGGGCGAGGAGGAGGGGACGGGCAAAACCTATTTGCCGCCCGTTAGCGCCCCATAGATTTAGCGCCGCCTGAACGAACTGCTTCGCGAAGCGTTATCTGGGCCGGCCTTTTTTCCCTTCTTCCTCTGCTTCGTTCCTTCTTCGTGCTTCTTCCCCATCAGAGCTGCCCCTGAGTTCATCCCCTTCTCCCGCCGGAGAGCTTCGCGAGGCTGCTTCGTGCGGAGCTCGCTGTCGGAGAGATCGAGGCGGTTCCTCCACAGGTCTCGCGAGTTCCTCTCCGGCCGGCTTTGCCCCCTTGATTCTACGCTAGGGTTCGTGCTTCAGGCCATGGCGGATCTAGGTTCGTTTTTCTCCCACGGTCCCTGCTTCGGCACTCCTTCTTCGGTTTTTGTTAGATCCCTGGATGTGTTATAGCTAGTTCTTCGACCTGATTGATCCTTGATTTGCGTGAGTTAAGCTCGTGTTCGAGTTCTTAGCTTAAGTGTTAGGTTTTTTTTGGCAAGCGCAGTGGGTGCTCGTGCTCAGTCGGTTAGGGCGCGGCCACAATGTGTGTTCCCGCGCGGCCGAATCGTGCGAATAGAGTGGCAGATCGACAGAATAACATGAAAACCATCGAAAAAGAGGCAGATCGAGCTGGGCATCTTGAGTGCATGCGAGATAAAGGGGGGCCAACGTGTTGGTGTTGTTAGTATTATCCTAATGTATTTTCCTGTTGTGAATTAGAGATTTTGTTCATGCCATTGCAGTGCTTATTTCAGTACACACAACCATTTGTTGTTGCTTTAGTTAATTTTTGTTGTATTTTTTTGGATTAAACATGTATGTTAGCATCTAATAATCCTGGTTTGATTGGGGGAAACTGTTTATTATGTTTCTAAATTATAATAACGCCATCCGCGTACTGATGGTTTTGATGATATCAGAGTGTGAGTTCCAGTTTTGGGGGCTGTACAATCGATGTATGTTCAGCGAGAGAGCGCTAGGTAGGTTTGGAAACAAACTGTTGACAAGGAGTATGTATAGTTGAATTTTTTTTCACATCCATACATGAAAGAGTGGATCCAGATCATGTTTTTTCGGGGTCAGTACTGATCGTTATGCATATTTTATTAGCTATGTATGTTGTGTGATGTTTGTGCATTCTTAGTTCACTGTTTTTCTTACTTGTTTCTTTTTTATCTTTTTTGTTTTAGGCGTAGTTTTGCCCGATGCTGTTCGGTGCAAAGCAACCATAAGATCTAGGTTTTCGACCCTTCGGTACAACAAAGTTGTCAGGAAGTTCAATGATATTCAGAGGGGTTACATAATAAGCAATGGATTTCCTTTCTTACTCAACATACCAGAGCACCTCATGGTACCAATGCCACTAACACAGTGGATCATTGACCATATATCTTACAGTTGCGATGGTGTTTTTAAGCACAAGCAGAAGTCATTCAGGTTCTACAAGGATTTTGTAAATGTAGTCTTTGGGTATGATTATGGTTCCAGGCGGTTTGTTTTTGCCAGCAGCGATCCAAATGTTGTAGCTGAAGTGGAACTGCTTCAGGCAAGGTACACTGTCAATGGTAAAATCCCTATAGCAGAGGTTGTTAAGGAAATGTTGGCTGACACTATTTTTATTATTGGACTGGAAATGTTTCACTTCTTCTCCCTCAATGGGGTCTCCATTTTTAATGGAGAGGGAGATGAATTAAGCAGAACATTTTTTTGTGTTTTCTGCGTGATAGTCACTGTGTTCTCAATTTAAGTTGTTGACTGATATGCATTTCTCGACGAAAACCTACCCATGCCTTGCTTGTTTTTTCACGGTTGTTCCTATGTGTAGATGTTTTGTATGTCCTATATCCAGATATTTTTTTATGGTAGCCATCTTACTGTTTTTTGTAGCATATCCAGCAGGTGATAATCTGCGATTCTGTCACAACGCGAAATAAGAAACAGAATGATGAAACAAACTTGAAAACTGTTTGCAAAGAGCTGAATATTGGTTGCAAGGATTTTGAGAAGTTCAACAAATGCAGTACACTAAGTTACCCAACAGATGCACTGCTATTAGTTCAACAAACTGTTTGTATGCTCATTTAAATTTATCTTATTCTCAATAAATTCCAATCTATCTGATTCTTAGGCATCATGTGGGTTTTACATCTTGTTATATGCTGAAATTTTCAACGGAATGTTTATGGCGGATTTCAAAAAGGTATATGTTTTGCTTTCTTCGGCAACTACTATGGTTGAAGTTCTTTTTCTCTCATAGGTTAACTATTTTGGTAATACTTTTTTGGGCTCTGTTCGTAGTATTATTTTCTCTTGTCTTCTATTATGCAGGAAATAATTCCAAAGTACAGGATGTTGAAGGCTTTTCAAATGTTTCACTCTACAATGAACGAGATAAACGTTGCAACCTTTGAGACGATGAAGAAGCGCAAGGTGTAGCACCTGAAGATGAAGCAAGAGACAGTGAACTGATGTATCTTATGGCTTTTTTCTAATGTGGTCTGGGAAGATGTAATATGTTGGCCGTAGCTTCAAAAAATTCAGCTGGTTTTTGTAAATCATCCGGTACTGATCATGATCATGTTACATGTATACATTGGAATTATGTGATACCAGAAGTCTTTTCCTATAACTTCATCTTTTTCATTGTTGTCCAATGCATACGCATATAAGTACTTAGACTTCTTTCCCTTTTTGTTCAATTGTTTAAAAAATATTTAGTTTTTGTTTCATATAGTCTATAGGGAACTCATTAGATGCAATTGTGTTCTTTCTTTTAAAAAATGGTTCCTTCTTGAAAATGGTTCCGAACCGAAAAAATGGTTCCTTTTTAAACAGGTTCCGAACTGAAAAATGGTTCCGATTTTTCAAAAATTGTTCTTTTTTAAAATGGTTCCGAACCGAAAAAATGGTCCCGATTTTTTGAAAATGGTTCCAAACAAAAAATGGTTCCGATTTTTCGAAAATGTTTCCTTTTTGAAAATGGTTCCGAACCGAAAAAATGGTTCCGATTTTTTAAAATGATTCCAAACCGAAAAAGTTGTTCCTTTTTGAAAATGGTTCCGAACCGAAAAAATGGTTCCGATTTTTCTAAAATGGTTCCTTTTTGAAAATGGTTCCGAACCGAAAAATGGTTCCTTTTTGAAAATGGTTCCGAACCGAAAAAATGGTTCCGATTTTTTGAAAATGGTTCCTTTTTAAAATGGTTCCGATTTTGAAAATGGTTCCAAACCGAAAAAATGGTTCCGATTTTTTTTGAAAATTGTTCCTTTTTGAAAATGGTTCCGAAACGAAAAAATGGTTCCGATTTTTCTAAAATGGTTCCTTTTTTAAAATGGTTCCGAACCGAAAAAATGGTTCCTTATTTAAAATGGTTCCGAACCGAAAAAATAGTTCCGATTTTTTGAAAATGGTTCCGAACCGAAAAAATGGTTCCTTTTTGAAAATGGTTCCGAAACGAAAAAATGGTTCCGATTTTTCTAAAATGGTTTCCTTTTTTAAAATGGTTCCGAACCAAAAAAATGGTTCCTTTTTTAAAATGGTTCTGAACCGAAAAATTGGTTCCGATTTTTTGAAAATGGTTCCGATTTTGAAAATGGTTCCGAAAAAAAAATGGTTCCGATTTTGAAAATGGTTCCGAACCGAAAATGGTTTCGAACCCAAAAAATGGTTCCGATTTTTCGAAAATGGTTCCTTTTTTGAAAATGGTTTTGAAACGAAAAAATGGTTCCTTTTTTAGAATATGGTTCCAAACCGAAAACTTGTTCCGATTTTTTAAATGGTTCCATTTTAAAAATGGTTCCGAATTAAAAAATGGTTCCTTTTTGAAAATAGTTCCAATTTTTTAAAATGGTTCATTTTTAAAATGGTTCCGATATTGAAAATGGTTCCGAACCGAAAAATGGTTCCGTTTTTTCGAAAATGGTTCCTTTTTGAAAATTGTTCCGAAACGAAAAAATGGTTCCGATTTTTCTAAAACCGTTCATTTTTTAAAATGGTTCCGAACAGAAAAAATGGTTCCGAATCGAAAAAATGTTTCCGATTTTTTGAAAATGGTTCCTTTTTAAAATGGTTCCGAAGAAATGGTTTCGAACCGAAAAAATGGTTCCGATTTTTCGAAAATGGTTCCTTTTTGAAAATGGTTCTGAAACAAAAAAATGGTTCCTTTTTGAAAATGGTTCTGAAACGAAAAATGGTTCCTTTTTTAGAATATTGTTCCAAACCGAAAAATTGTTCCGATTTTTTAAATGGTTCCATTTTGAAAATGGTTCCGAATTAAAAAATGGTTCCTTTTTGAAAATTGTTCCGAACCGAAAAAAATGGTTCCTGTGTTTTGAAAATGGTTCGAAATCAATAAAATGGTTCCGATTTTTTGGAAATGGTTCCTTTTTTAAAATGGTCCCAAACCGAAAAAATGGTTCCGATTTTTTTGAAAATGGTTCCTTTTTAAAATGGTTCAGATTTTTGAAAATGGTTCCGAACCGAAAAAATGGTTCCAAACCGAAAAAATTGTTCCGATTTTTTCGAAAATGGTTCCTTTTTGAAAATGGTTCCGAACCGAAAAATGGTTCCGATTTTTGAAAATGGTTTTTAGAAGTAGGCAATTTTCAAAATTTAAAAATGGTTCCAAATTTGAAAATTGTTCCATTTTAAATGGTTCCTTTTTGAAAATGGTTCCAAACTTAAAAATGGTTCCATTTTTAAAATGGTTCCAAATTTAAAAATGGTTCTATTTTGAAAATGGTTCAAATTAAAAAATGCTTCCAAATTAAAAAAAGGTTCCAAATTGGGAAATTGGTCATTTTTGAAAATAGTTCCAAATTTAAAAATGGTTCATTTAAAAATGGTTCCAAATTTAAAATGCTTCCAAATTTAAAATGGTTCCAAATTTGAAAATTTTTATTTTTTAAAATGGTTCGTTTTTTAAAAAGGTTCCAAACTAATAAATGGTTTCAAATCTAAAAATGTTTCAAATTTAAAATGGTTCCAATTTTGAAAATAGTTCCAAATTTAAAAATGGTTCCAAATTTGAAAATTATTCATTTTTGAAAATGGTTCAATTTTTTGAATTCCAAACTTTTGGTTCATTTTTTAAAATGGAAAACGGGAATTGAAACGAAAATGGTTCTCAACAGGAAGAGGCTAAATGCATACATACGTATAAGATCTATTCATAACTTTGTTGAAACGAAAAAGTTATAACACGAAAGTTGTGGAAAACGGCGAGTTTCATATACCGTGAAAGGAATTTTGAAACCGTCGACTGAGTGTGACAAATTTAACAAAATTCATCTAAAAATATTGAAAACTTCGGTCCAAAATTAAGAAGGTACATTCCACGAAACTCGAAGCCGATCACGGGAATGGAACCTAATCGTGAACGCACACATATTTCGTGTGTAAATTATTTTGAAACCATTTTCAAAATTGGCAACCATTTTCAAAATTCATTTCTGGTTGTGCATATGTACCAAGCAGAACATACGAGAAGTGAACGAAGGAAGGAACGACGAACGAACGTGCATACGAACGTGCATATGTACGACGTATACATAGGAGAAGCAGCGTGAAAGGAAGCGGTAAAGGAAGCAGTGAAGGAACGAACGTGCATACGTACCATGTCCAGCGAGCGACGCGCCAATGGGCCAGCCCACGAGGGGAAGCACGTAGGCGTCGCAACTAGTATGCGGCGCTAACGAGCGTCCAACAGGGTTTGCCGAGGGGACGGGAGAGCCGGAGAGGCGCAGGCGGAACCAAAACCCTCGCCCCGAGCTCGAGCTCGAGCTGTGGTAGGGTTTACTGGTCTAGGCGGGGATGGGCGGAGCCTCGCCGGCAATAAAGCCGATCGGCAAGTCGGTGGTGCACCGGATTTGCTCCGGCCAGGTCATCTTCGACCTCTCCTCCGCCGTCAAGGAGCTCGTCGAGAACAGCCTCGACGCCGGCGCCACCACCGTCGAGGTCAGCCTCAAGGCCTACGGCGAGGAGTGGTTCAAGGTCGCCGACAACGGAAGCGGCATCTCGCCCAGCAATTTCCAGGCACGCACAAAAGAAACCCCTCATTTCTAATCTCTCTTGCCCTGCAATTTCGCTCTTTTTGCTGTCATTGGTTGCTGACCGTACAACTGCTCATGTGACCTGCTTTAGGCGCTCGCTCTGAAGTACCACACCTCCAAGATATCGGATTTCTCCGATCTGAACTCCGTTGCCACCTTCGGGTTCAGGGGGGAGGCATTGAGTTCCCTCTGTGCATTGGGGAAATTGACGGTTGAAACCAAGACCAAAGATGAGCCGGTCGGGACACATTTGGAGTTTGAACACTCGGGAGTGGTGATCAGTGAGAGGAAGATTGCACGGAAAGTCGGGACCACTGTGACAATTGAGAAATTGTTCTCCACCTTGCCGGTTCGGGGCAAGGAGTTCAGTAGGAATATTCGGAAGGAGTATGGCAAAGTAATCTCCTTGCTGAATGTGAGTCCTGCATCTCATTTTCTATATATTTTCGAAGGTAGTGCATGTAATTTAAGCCTTTTTAGCATAGCTTACCAAAAAGGCTTACATTGTGGAACAGAGGGAGTACTTATTAGGTACTTCGCTAGTGTTTTTCTTCTCGGAGTAGGTTGTTATGTTACGATAGATGTTGAAATTTTATTTCTTTTTGTTATCTTCCATTACTAATTGTTGAGTCTTACCTGCTTTAGGCTTACGCCTTAATTGCCAAAGGGGTCAGATTACTTTGCACAAATATCGTGGGCAAGAATTCTAAAATGGTGGTGGTTAAAACTCAAGGAAACAGCTCACTGAAAGACAATATCATTACGGTATTTGGTTTGAACACTTTCAAATGCCTGGAGCCCTTCAACATGGCCATCACAGAAGACTGCCAGGTAGAAGGTTTTCTTTCCAAACCTGGACCCGGCAGTGGTCGCAATTCAGGAGATAGACAATTCTTCTATGTAAATGGCAGACCTGTGGACATGCCAAAGGTCACCAAACTTGTCAATGAACTGTATAGAAGCTCAAATTCCAAGCAATATCCTATCGCTGTCCTGAATTTCTGCATTCCAACCACATCTTATGATGTGAATGTCGCACCTGATAAGAGAAAGATTTTCTTCTCATCTGAGCATACCATTTTGCTATCTTTACGTGAGACTATTGAAAATCTGTATAGCCCTCAACAATGCAGCTTTTCCATCAATCACATTGAAGATCGTCCTGAAAAGGAAGAGGCCCCTGCCATTGTTGAACCTAATAAAGGCACAGATTTAATAGAAATGGAGAATGTTTCATCTCCCGAAAATGATAATGACACGGATGAAACAGATAGTGATGATAAGGTTCCGCCAGAGAATCAGAAAGTGTGTTCTTCTGTGACAAGGTTAGCCACTGGAGCTGCATCCAGAGACACGAGTCCCTTGTCAAGGGGCCCAGCCACTCAGGTTGATAGATCTCCTTCAGTTTCAGCCTCCTGGTATGAACAGCCAAAAAAATCCCATGGTAGTTATCCAGCAAGAGAAAATCATGCTAGAACAGGGCTTGCTGCTAAATCCTCCCGTCAAGTACAACTCAGTCTTCTCTTATGAACTTTCTATCACTAAACAAGAGGAAGCACGAAGACAGTTGCAGTCTTATTTCTGAAGCTCCAGTGCTGAGAAGGGGAACATGCTCAGGACAAGTGAGACAGACAAGTCCAGAAGCAAATGCACCTGGTATTGCAAATGCCAGCTCACTTCAGGAAACCAGCCTGTTGCAGCGTCATTCTCCACAATCATTTGTACCTGAGTGGACAGAAGTTTCATCACAGCAATCTGAACCATCTAATAATGTGTCTCATAGTACTGAAGCGCCGCTCCTCAATCCATACGACGCTCACAGTACGGAAACGGATGTGGTAAGGCAGATTTTATTCGCAGTGGGACACTTCTTTCCATCAGATTTCTGTAGGAGCTAGACTACTGCCAATACCCTTTATTTTTGTTTCTCTTCCATTTTTTGCCCATAACCGATTGTTTCTTAGCATAGTGCCTGCCTATTAATGTTGCATTTTGAAAAGTTCAATGTGAATGTCTGAACTATTATAGTTTACAGGGCATCATGACTCTACTTGTACTTTGGTAGCTCCTTTTTGGTCGTGTAAACTTTTTAGAGCAACCGGCAGGAGCTCTCCTTTTTAGTCGTGTATGATATATGGACATCTGTCTTCGGAATAATTTCTCCGATTAGCTAAGTTGTGTTTTGCTATGAGTTCAGTAGTTTCCTTGGAAAAGCTTTTAATATCTTATCAGTTCATGGGATTGACTGTACAATGAATGCTGCAAACCCTGCAGGATGAACAGAATGATCGGCGCCTTTCAAAATTTGGTGCTCCCGATCAATATTTGGAAGATATTGAACCTCAAAATAGACTGTCCAATATTCCTTTACCCGATGCTCATGGTCATGATAATGGCACTTCAGGTTGTTCTGCATCAGCATCTTATCCGGTTATGCAATTTACAGTTGCTGAGCTTAGGAGAAGAAGGAAAAACAGTTTTATGGTATCACATGAAAATGGAGCCCATTGTTCCAAGGAAACTGCAAGGTAACACTTCTGCTATTTTATAAACAAGTTTTGTTGTCATCGGGAGTGGGGGTTTTGACTAGTTTAATTCTCCTAGGTGTTATAGAGCTGCAACATTGGATAACTACGTACCAAATGACGACGAGGGAAAATCGAAGTGTTTAGCTGCAGCCACCAATGAATTGGACAGGCTTTTCAGCAAAGATAATTTTGGAGAAATGGAGGTTCTTGAAACAGCTCCATGTTTTTTACATTCCAATTTGTTGTCTAAGGTTGCGAGTGACATTATATTTTATATGCCATTTGTCCTCTCCCTACCTAGGTGATGACTACGCTAGCTGCCTTGCAAAATTATTTTCTCTTTTCTGAAATGCCATACTATCATAATTCTGATGTCCTCAATGATTGGGAGGAACCATGATAATTTTTGGCTATCATGATTTGTGAAATAGGATATGTTCATGCCCATTCCATCCTTTTGGACCGGTCTTGCATAAAATTTGCCATGTGCTGTATCCAGAGGGCACTTGAACTATTGTAGTTGGCTCTTGTTCAAGGCCCTGCCAAGTACCATGGTCATGTTGCTGCAACAACTTAGAAGTACCTTTCAAGATGTGGACTGTATTTTGTTTTTTAAGACATCTGTTGTTAAGACCTCGTTGTTTAGGTACTTGAATGTGGCATAAGCATTCTTTTAAAGTATGTGGCAATAATAAACATACTGTGTTGTATGCAGTTGTTCTGTAGAGTACTAACTATCTCATCTTCAGGTTGTTGGGCAGTTTAATCTTGGTTTTATCATTGGAAAGCTGGACCAAGATCTGTTTATTGTAGATCAGGTACCTCTACATATTTGTCATTGTAACAGTGAGAGTGGTAGAAATCTCTGGATATATGAGTAGCACTACTCAAGGTACCTCATATCAGTGAGTATTGTTTTCTTTTGTTGTCAGCATGCTGCTGATGAGAAGTACAACTTTGAGAGCCTATCACAGTCAACAACCTTAAACATACAGCCCCTTCTTCAGTAAGTAAGCAAAACCCAGCATTTTCCTGTGTTATTTTGTACGTAGAACTTCTCGAAACCTATCGTTGATCATAGGTGGTTTAAGGAATAACTTCAGAATGTTAATGCTGTCAAGGTTCATGCACTAACCAACTATTCCAAAAGACCGATTTGTTGGAAAGGGCTAGGCAATCCACTTATACACATCAACACCCCCCTCACGTGTGATGGGAAGACAAGTCAACACGTGTAGAGTCAGAGGCAGGCTCAAGAGGCATGATGTGCCTGTACGTGGCCTGTACGCGCCTATACGTGGACACCGAGGGGGCAATAGCAATTTTAGAATAAATTGCGAAAACCAGGATTCGAACTCGAGACCCTGGCTCTGATACCATGTCAAGGTTCATGCACTAACCAACTATTCCAAAAGACCGATCTGTTGGAAAGGGCTAGGCAATCCACTTATACACATCAACAAATGCTAGGTTTATCTGTACCTGTTATAGCATTTTTTTTCACGTGTATTAGTGGAGTATTTCTGACTGTTTTCTGACGCAGGCCACTGAGACTTGAACTATCACCAGAGGAAGAAGTTATCGTATCTATGAACATGAGCACTATCAGGTACATTTGCTTGGGTCCTAGCTCAGTTCTTGTTGCTCAAAAGGTGGATCAAACAACTTGATATTGAATATTTAGTTTTTATTCAGCACTCATCAGTGGCCTGTTTGATCAGATGTTTTGTTATATATAGTTAACATTCATTATGCAAATCTTGAAAGAACATGTGCAGTATATTTGCATTCTCTGCTAGAAGTTTGTACTCCCTCCAGTTTCTTATAATTTTGTTGTTTGGAACATTGACAAGGTCTTCAAACTACAACTTTGACTACTAATTCTATCAAGAATATTTTGTCTAATCTGTTAAAATTACATATTGTGAAAGTACTTTTGGGAAAGATATATGCTTATGTTTGTCAACCATGTAATTATCTGATCACTCTAGCTGTGTCCGAAATGATAGCTAACACGGAAATCTTCATTGCTTGCTATTTTCTTTTACTGTAATAAATTAGCTGATTTTATTTTGTTTTGAACATGTCAAGTCATGCATGCTAAATTTTTCAATTGCACAATGAGGTGTATTTTGATTGCTCAACGTATAACCTTATTTACCATATGGTGGATTCTGGAATTGTACATGCTCCCTATCTCTCCTGTTAGCACGCCGTAAGCCCGTAACAACAACAAGAAAACACTTATCTTCTAATAATTAACAGTGTTTGGGAGTTGGGAGTTGGGACTGATTAAATTCATGCTCTTTTTTCTATTATCTTATTTCAGAAAAAATGGTTTTGTTTTACAAGAAGATTTGCATGCATCTCCTGGCAATCATTATCTTTTGAAAGCTGTTCCCTTCAGTAAAAATGTAACATTTGGTGTTCAAGGTAATTATTCATTCTCATATGCCTGAAACATACGTTAACACATCTAAAATACTCAAAATTTAAACTTGTTTTCAATTCCCTTGATTTAGACGTGAAGGAGCTGGTCTCCATGCTTTCGGACACTCAGGGTGAATGTTCAATAATTAGTAGCTACAAGATGGATAAAACTGCTTCTGTTTGCCCTTCGAGGGTTCGTGCTATGTTGGCTTCACGGGCTTGTCGGATGTCTACTATGATTGGTGATCCGCTGACAAAAGTTGAAATGAAGAAGGTAATTACAAAAATTAGGTTGTGAACCTAGAGAACAAGCTACTGTAAATTTGGCGTAACTGTTTCTGTGGTTATATGTGGTCACTGTCCAGTTCCCTTTAGTGTCACCACAACCTAGAAAGATACTTAATTATGTTTGCTTTTGCACTTCAGATACTAAAAAATCTAACAGGACTAAGGTCCCCTTGGAATTGCCCGCATGGGAGGCCAACAATGCGCCATCTAGCAGATCTGACTACTATAAAATCTCAAGGTAAAGGATTGACCGGTTCACTCTAGCAATGTCTATTTACATGATGGTTTATTGCAACGCCAAGTGGTTCTGGCGTTGTAAGTTCCATACATTCTGGATTCACTTCCTTTTCTTGTGCATGACTGCCACTTCTCATATCTACCGCTCATCTCTTTAACAAAGGATATCTCATGTTTTCGCAGAAGCAGATTGAAGCGGTGTTCAGAAGTTCGTTGGGTAGAAGGAACATGCATGTATTGACGCTCTTCAAGATTTTGTTGGCGACATGGGCGGTTTCATTTTCCACAAACATCATAGTGTAATCTTGAGGAACTTTGGCAGCATCCACTGTGACGTTTTGGTCACAGTTTAGTTGACTGTCGGGCTGGGTCGATGGCCTGTTTGGTAGCTACCAAATGGAAGAAGAAGGTTTCTCGCTCTTTGGCAAACGGTCTGTGCTCTGAGCCTGCCAGACGAAGTTACCAAGCATACACTCTTTGGTTTGAAATCGGTTGTTTCAGCGCTGCGTTATCAGTAGCTAGGCTAATCTTGCAGTTGTAGATTGCTTTCTTCATGTGCCTTGGTAGGTAGATAGATCGACATTTTGACCAGTCTGACGTTTGGTTGTAACAAACAAACAAAAACTTGTGTTGAGAGCCTCCCATTGTTTCGTCGGATCTGTGCTCTCTGTTTACCAACTTCTTTCCGTGCCTCTATGGCAAATCTTTTGTCTGGCACTCCTATCGCTGGGTTTGGTTGTAATTTGCGGTGCCGGGCTTCCTTGTCAGTAGGACTGCAAACAAGTCTACTTTGAGCGACTTAGTAGATTACTAGGAAAATTTGCGCGGCGACACGCAGCGCCCGTGTGGTGACACAACATAAATAAATTGGAGTTAGAAGTACGAAACTACTGTACAGAAGACCTAACTTTCAGATTTATCACGACCGGACAAAAGAGACGTGAGCATACAAATTGGCCAGGATGTCATCTTCCATACAAAACCAATCTTTGTATGTGAGGTTTTAATAAATTAAAAACCATAAGAAAAAGGCTACTGATATCGTGATCCATGGGCCATAAGTGTTAATGAAAATAAGCTGGGTGTCAAAACCAGCGCTATCTATTCCAAAAAGTACTTAGATTGAAAAGAAAACTTTGTTTCCACCATGAATTAAAGGATCTATAAAATGGGACTGCAGATTCAAAGAAGAAGAAAAAGTATGGCAATTCTTGCACACTTATCTGATCATACAAAAAATTCTTAGCTGACTCGGAGCTTTGATTAAATATACTGTGCCAAGATGTCCTAAAGTTTTTAATCTGCCAAAACCATAAGTTTGTTCTTGATTCAACTTTGCATACCAAAAAATAATGTGCACTGCAATAATTTTGTACCTTGCGAGCTGTTTGATCTTTCCCTTTTGTGTCTCGCCTTGAGATCCTGATGATCCATGGAGCAATCCTGCTGCCAGCCTTCTTGCTGATTAATCTGACGAACAAATCCTAGACAAAATACTGATTCAACCTTAGATGTAAAAAAGAGAAATCGAATGAACAAAAAAATAGCAGGCCAGAGACACCTAACGTTGTTTCCAGGAGGTACAGAGCCCGCCGGAGAAGGAGGCGAGAAGGTTGAGGTTGGCCTGCGCTATGGGGAGGTAGTTGCCGACGCGGGTCGTCGACGCCTTGCCCGACGTGGTCGGCGCCGGCAGCATCATCTCCTGCGCATGCGGCAGCGGCGCGAAGCTGTAGAGCTGGTGGTGGTAGCTGAAATCCCTCGCTGGCAGCGCCCAGAACCTCGGCGCGGGGCTCCCCATCGACACGGCCGCGGAGGAGGCCTCGAGGGAGCTATCCTCGTCGCCGTCGGCGCCACAGACCGCTTGCCGACGATGAAGAGCGCGGCGTGCGGGAGGTGCATGTGGTGGGGGGACGCGGCGTCGGGCTGGGACGGAGCGGAGGAGGGGCGACGGGGGGAGAGAGAGGAGGAGGCCCGAGGTCGGGGCGGGACGGTGGCGGGGGCGGGCTGGGCAGCGGTGGCAGCGTCGGGCCGGAGGTGGCCGACTCGGGGGGAATGAGGTCGATTTTGGTTCTAGGGTTAGCGCGTGTGTTTTATACCGGAGGTCCGATTTATAATTTTTTAGAAAACTTGGGGACTTTTCTGAAAAAAAGCGTAGGGTTCGCGCGTGTGTTTTATACCGGAGGACCGATTCACAAATTTTGGAAAACGCAGGTGCTTTTCTGCAAAAAGTCGTGTGGGCCGCCAGATATAGATCGGACGGCGCGGAGAAGGTCGCGCACTGTAGATTTGCACTGTAGAAGCGCATTTACAGTGCAAGGTGACGTGGCCGGCGTGACGATTTTGTAAAATGAGTTATTAATTGAGATTGTAGGAATATAATTCGGTTCACGAAAACTTTGTACATGAGAGGCAGGTAACAAAATGCCATCCTAGGCTAGATCTAAAAGGCAAATTTCTGGATCTAAATACCCGGATTCTAAATTTTGAAATCTGTCAGAATTTGTCTTTTTTTTGCACAGCCTAAAATACAACGAATTTGAAGATTAGAGAGAAACATGTAGATGTCCGTCAAAATAGAAAGGTTGAAACATGAAAATTGTTTTGAAGGGTGATATCCATCTACTCGTGGTAGGAAAATTCAGACGGATGACTGAGTGCGACGAATTTGACAGAATTCGTCAAATATTTTGCGAATTTGGATCCAAAATTAAGGAGTTAGAGTCGACCAAATTCAAAACCGATCACGGGAATGGAATCTGCTCGTCGACGCGCATATATTTCGTGTACATATTATCATGAAAAGGAGGGCCGTCGGATCCAGATCGGACGGTGCGGGGGCGGCCGCGCACTGTAGATGTGCGCCCACTGTAGAGCACTGTGGATGTTCGTCAAAATAGAAAGGTTGAAACATGAAAGTTGTTTGTAAGGGTGATATCCATCTACTCGTGGAAGGAAAATTCAGATGGATGACTGAGTGCGACGAATTTGACAGAATTCGTCAAATGTTTTGCGAATTTGGATCCAAAATTAAGGAGTTAGAGTCGACCAAACTCAAAACCGATCACGGGAATGAAACCTGCTCGTCGACGCGCATATATTTCATGTACATATTATCATGAAAAGGAGGGCCGTCGGATCCAGATCGGACGGTGCGGGGGCGGCCGCGCACTGTAGATGTGCGCCCACTGTAGAGCACTGTGGATGTTCGTCAAAATAGAAAGGTTGAAACATGAAAGTTGTTTGGAAGGGTGATATCCATCTACTCGTGGAAGGAAAATTCAGATGGATGACTGAGTGCGACGAATTTGACAAAATTTGTCAAATATTTTTGCGAATTTGGATCCAAAATTAAGTAGTTAGAGTCGACCAAACTCGAAACCGATCACGGGAATGGAACCTGCTTGTCGACGCGCATATATTTCATGTACATATTATCATGAAAAGGAGGGCTGTCGGATCCAGATCGGACGGCGCGGGGAGCACTGTAGATCACGTGGTACTGTAGACCGCGCGGTAATGTAGATGTGCGGGTACAGTGCGCGCACTATAGATGCACGGGTACTGTAGACGCACGGCACTATAGACCATCTAGATGTGCATTGGCCGAATGTCGCACGAAAAGTTGTGTCAAAATTTATCATTCAATAGGCTGAAAAGAAGAAATGGGGAAAAAGAGAGAAAAATCGGTTAGACTTTTTTGTATGGGAGGTAGATGTATATAAATGTGGTGGAGAAATTTCAGCCAAAAAATACGACCAAAAATACAGCTGGAAATTCTAAACTTGTTTGAAAAGTGTATCAATATTAAGAATAGCGAGATGTACAGTGGCCAAATGTTGCACAAAAAGTTGTGTCAAAATTTATCATTCATTAGGCTGAAAAGAAGAAATGGGAAAAAGAGAGAAAAATCGGTTAGACGTTTTTTTTTATGGGAGGTGGATGTATATAAATGTGGTGGAGAAATTTCAGCCAAAAAATACGACCAAAAATACAGCTGGAAAATCTAAACTTGTTTGAAAAGTGTATCAATACGGTTGGAAAATTTTAGACAAAAAATACGCCAAAACTTATTGTCAGAAAATCTAAAAAATATATTTAAAACTATAAAATGGCTAAAGAAAAATACCGTCAAAAAGTCTAAACTTATTTGGGAAATAGACCCATGTAAATGCTTTTGGAAAATTTTAGATAGAAAAAATATGTCGAAAGATACTGTGGAAAGGAAAAGTATGAAGAAAGGGTAAAAAAGAAGCTAAAAGAAAAAGAAACAAACTATGCACTGACCAGCACTGCCCAGCACGCTGGAACGTGGGTCGTTGATTGAGGTGATCGGACGGCCAGAAATCCGCGCGACGTGGCCACCTTCAGGGGAAGCTGAAGAGGACGGCTTTGATATATAGTACATAGAATATTATGCTTAAAAAGGTGAAAGCTAGCAGAATATTTTAGTTTCTTTTGCAAATCAAACATAACATTACGAGAGGAGACTTCGTACTCCTGACTTTCTAAGCACCAGTAATCCTGATGTTTTAAATAATCGAAAAAATATTTACGAGTTTCAAAAAAAATTGAAAAAAATTCCGGATGTAGCTAATGGTGTATTCTATAAACGTGTTCAAAATAAGTTTCAAATATTTGTATTCTGGACTACACAAAAAAGATAAAAGTGTGGATCTAAATTTTCATCTTTCAAACCTCTAAGTTTATCAGATTTTGTCGATGTCGGTTGAGGCATGTCTCAATCTTTGGTGATTCTTGAGATGTAAACTCGAATAATACACGCTCAAACTTTGTAATAAACGGATGTGTGCATCACTTGATGCAGAGGCCAGGATTTTTCCCTTTTCAAAAAACAAAACAGATTTTATCATTTTTGTGTAGCCTAGAATATAAAGTATTTGAATTTGATTTTTTTCCAGGTGTGTGGGATACATCATTGCTACATCCGGAATTTATTTTCAAATTTCTTGAAACTCGTAAATATTTTTCGATTTTATTAACCGAGTTAAAACATGAACTCACGGTGAGGCTGATTCTTTTTGAGCTAAAAATCAAACTATCTCGCTCGCCTTCCTCGAGTTTTTGTTGCAAACTATTCCCTCCGTTCTAATTTAATTGACTTGTTATGCATCACATGTGGATGCCAAAGGGAGTGGGGTGCCATACTTAAAAAGAAAGCGACTCAAAGAATGGCAGAGGCAAATAGAGCTCTTGCACATTTTCATTAATACATGAACATAATCTAGCTAGGTATATAGCCATATGGAGCAAGTCCATTAAATTGGAACGGAGGACGAGACCTTTATTCCCACATCCACCAGTCCCCGGCCCAAAATACGTCACGCGCTCTTTCCCTTGTCCGAGCTAGGTGAAGAGCTCCAAAACCCTAGCGATGCAGAAGCAGACGGGCAAGTCCGGTGGAGGCGGCGGATCCTCGTCGGTGAAGCGCGGACGCCCGTTCGGAAGCACCACCGGCAGCGGAGCTGCCGCCGCAGCCGCGGCGGCGGCCGTAGGCGACCCGGCGGCGCCGGCCGCCTTCGTCGGGCCCTCCCTCCAACTCCTCACGGCCCTCTCCGGTGAGATTCTCCCTCGCCCCTTCTTAGCTTGGAATTGAGATTGTGAAGGATTTTAGGACACAATGGTAGAAGCACACTGCAAACCGCGTCCTGGACCCCTGGAATCGACTTGTTGGGGGAACATTAGGAACTCTCTATTCTAGCTGCATCTGCAAGACTGCAAGCTTGCAATGCTGTGAGTAACTATGTCGCCTGCTATTGAAACGAGTACAGATGAGATAAAAGGAGAGGGGACACTTTGGGTTTGAGGGCTGGTTCGCCGCCGTTAATTATGTCTTCTGGGGGTCTTTTATTGGGACTGCCGTGAAGCTGTCTGTCGAAGAAGTGCTTCTTCCGTCCCCATCTGTAAAGCCATATGATGTGTGTTGTGATAATCCCATAATATACATCAGTAACAATGAAGACACCAATCATGTTTGTCGCGTTATTGATTGTGAAGAGTTGCAGATTTTTCAACTGGAAACCAATTGGACAATGAAACATTTTCGAATTCCCATGACAAGCAACAATGGTGTAAACACCAAGAGACCTATCATTCTGTCCCACATAAGCAAGTTAGAGGATTGGTTGTAACGTTGCTCTGGTGGTTTTCAATCAACGTGAATTAATACCTCAAAAATCATAGCTTGATGGGGCGAATCATAATGCACAATTTTTCAGCACACAAGCATACACTTTGTCAAAGCTGTATGATGCTGAAAAACCAAAGCACTACACCAACTAGCAATATTGCTTTGAGATCAGATGTTCCCTGTTCCAATTCTTGGACACAAAATTCAGGCTTCAGCACAACGACAAATCTATAGGATACTGAACGAGCTGAGGCTGCTCTGACCATTATAGATGCTTAGTCTTTTGATGAAGTTCATACAATAATCTTTAACGGAAACTTGTTTTTGGTTAAAAATGATTAGGGGAAAATTGCACATTACGGTCAAAATAGTTTTTAGGAATTACAAATGTTCACTAGTACTTTAGTAGGATTTACTGGTAATATTTAACTGTTTCATTTCATTTTGGGGACATAATTACTCAGAGCATTGCAATGATAATCCTGTGGGTTTAGCTGCTTTACATAATTGGGTGTTTGGATGCCTGAGTTTTTGTTAATGAAGTTTAAAAAGATTCCTTGCGCTTGCAGATATGAGATGAAATGTGACAGGTCAACCGTTCGATAACAGGATGTATCTATGTTTGATTTATCCAGAGTAATGTATGTTATATATCTTCTTTTTCCACAACAGCTAAAAAAAAGTAGAAGATAGCTTTTCATAGCAACCACAAACTGAGCCTGTATGATGATTTCACGTTTTGACATGTGCTTGCATGAAAAAAATGTGAATGATCTCAAGCATGGGTTATGAATGCATGTACATGTGCTGTTATTTTGCCTAGCTCCAAATCATTTTTTTGGGCTGAGTAGCTGAGTAATTGCAGAATGGTATAATCTGTGACTGCTTGTCTCTCTGTCCCTTCTCACTAATGCTTAAGATGTGGCCTTTATTGTTCCACTTTACTCAGACAGGCAAGTTTTTGTCCTGGTAGGTAATTTATTTTGCCCCATTTAGTACAGATTATACCTTACTTCCAGCATGACTATTCGGCAGGAAGGAAGTTAACTTTTTGTTGTTGTGGATTATTCAGATCAGAATAACAAAAGAATTGTACTTGCATTGCAAAGTGGGTTAAAGAGTGAGATACTGTGGGCATTGAACGCCCTCACTGTACTCTCATTTAAGGAGAAGGATGATCTCCGTCGGGATACAACACCACTTGCTAAAGTTCCTGGACTCTTGGATTCTCTCCTTCAAGTTGTAGGTGTTACTAAATGTTGCTTTCTATCTGAAACTTTATAGTAGAACTGGTTTCCAATTCCTTTGTCATTAACTGATTAATTATCTGCGTTATTATTTCATTTAAAATAATTAGTCAAGCTAGCTTAATCATTAGAAATTTAATCAAGCTATCACTTAAAGCAATTAATTAAGCTTATCATCGTTTGTCATTAACATTGAAGAAAAGCTGATGATCTTAGCAAATTCTAGAACTTGGCATCATTGTCCATTGTAGCTGTAAAGAAAAGTTATAAAGATAAGTTCTGTTTTTTACGCCTACAGTTTGTCAACTGGTTGCTGAAGCAATCTCTTATCTAATTTGACTTCTAAGGTTCTTGCACAAGAATGAGTTTGTACTGTCTGCTAATAATTATGTCTTTTATTGATTTTTCAGTTCTTCACATAAATGAGTAACGCTTTTATCGGGTTATACAATTGCTAGTCTTTTTCTTGGCATTTTGTTTGATGCTTTATCGTCTTATTCAGATTGATGACTGGCGAGATATCGCAATGCCTAAGGACCACACAAAACCACCAAGAGCAAGAACTTTGGGTGCCAATATAACACTATCAGGCTTTGGTCTTGAAAACGTTGGACAAGTCTACTCGGACACTGCCACGTATGTCATTATTGACCTCGTCAATTTCTTGATTACACATCTCACTTTTCATGATCCATGTGACATACTTATATTCTTTGAAATATGATTCCAGTCCTTTAAATGATCAACCAAAGATAGAGGACTCCACTATCACAAAGAAGAGACCTGCAGGATTTTTATTTGATGAAGATGGTCTGTTTAATATTGATGATGAAGGGCGGACAGAGAGGCAACAGTGTGCTGTTGCAGCCTCCAATATTATCCGCAATTTCTCTTTCATGCCAGAAAACGAGACTATCATGGTTCAGCATAGACATTGCTTGGAGACTGTATTTCAGTGCTTGGAAGACCAAAATGCAGGTAAAGTCTGACTCAATTATTGTCATCTGGTTTAGGTCCCCATGCATCTGTATTATGTTTGTTGTGTTCAGTTCATCTAGTTTACATGTACAAATTGCTTGGGGATTGAGTAAATATGTTTTTCTAAACACGACTGAATAGGTTTGTGCCAATATTATTCATGTGTCACTTATGCTATTTTAGAACCGGACCTATATATGTACGCTTCATTTTAGCTGCAGGTGCTTTCATCTGAATATTGACTCTTGTATGTAACCTATTTGATTTTGAGTTGGGATTTATAGAGCAAACTAAATTGCACTAAAGCTGGCATTTCTTTGTCATTATATTAATTTGGTAGAATATATGAGTTATTTGCACTAGGGCTATGTGTTGATAATACATCTGTTCTGTTGTTTGCAATAAATCTAAAGATTATAACAACCTGTTTTTGTGCATTTCTATCATCTGACAGAAGATGATGAGCTCATAACAAACATGCTGGAGACCCTTGTCAATTTGGCACCTGTGCTGGACCTGCGAATCTTCAGCTCTTCAAAGCCATCATTTATTCAGATTACGTGAGATAGAAGTCCATCACAAATGCTGTTCTTACTGTTTCCCTTCTATATTGTTCCTTATTATTTTCCCTCATTTTTGCCAAGACAGTGAAAAAAGCGCAGTTCATGCCATAATGGGCATGCTCGACTCTTCCATAAAGGCGTGGCATTGTGCTGCTGCTGAATTGATTGGGCGGCTAATAATTAATCCAGACAATGAGTCGTTTCTTCTTCCTGTGATTTCACAGGTAAATCTTTTGTTTAGCAGACCTCTAATTTTTTTACTCTCATATGCTATATAGATGGTCTTAAATGAAGCTTACATTGTATATTCGGTACAGGTATACAAGAGGTTAGTTGATCTGTTGAGTGTGCAAGCATTCGATGCACAGGCCGCTGCTGTTAGCGCACTCTACAATGTATCAGAAGTGAATATGGATTGTAGGCTGAGGCTCGCTAGTGAGCGATGGTAAAATCTGCTCCATTTAATCACAGCTAGCATACTAACATTGAATCAGCTGCCTTATTTTGAATTTGTGTGTCAATGTCTCGATTGAATCAGGGCTGTCGACAGACTTCTAAAGATTGTGAAGGCACCACACCCGGTTACCGAGGTTTGCAGGAAAGCAGCGGTGATACTGGAGAGCCTTGTCTCCGAGCCTCAAAACAGGATGCACCTCCTCGTTCACGAGAATACATTTGCTGAGATCTTGACGTCGGAAGGAAAATACTCAGACACATTTGCTCGGATCTTATATGAGCTGACAGCGAGGCCGAGCAACAAAGTGACGTCTGGGCAAGCTATCTGGGGAAACATAAACTGATGCATGTGCTGACCCCTCAACATGTTGTTAAATTTAGATGCAATGATGGAATGTAGGTATTTCTGTCTTAAAAATATCATTCGAGTTTCTGACTGCATGTAACAAGCCACTAGCTGTGTTTAGCTCCATGATATGTTTGTATTAGAGCTCTGTTGGGTTGCTGAAGCCTGGACTGGATGGTACTGTAGAACATAGCATGTGCCTGTGATGTATCTTGCTGGAATCACAGTACTCTTTTCCTTTGTAGTAGTCACTGTAATCCTTTTCCCTTAAGCAACTGTGCAGTAAGCGATGCGCTTCTTGTTCTTGATACTCGGGGCATAATAACTGCATAAGAACCTGTACTATTTGTTGGTTTAATTATTTGTTTTGTTTTCTTGCGAGGAAGAGGAAGCTTTATTGACCATTGGGAGAGCACGGTTCAATTAGGAGCGGCAAAATGCTGTAATGTTTATCTGCACCAAATGAACGAACAAGTAACATCAACGAAACTTTGTTTGATTGTTGGACTGTTTCAAAAGTTAAAAGTAGGCAAAGCTGGAAAGTAAAAGAAAAAGAAAAACAGAGTATCTGCCTCTCACAATTATTTCTAATGAATAAAGGGGTGTAAGTTATTAAAAAAAAAGGTCATGGCTCTAGAAGACGTGACAAGTGTTAGTGTGTAATTTTCCTCGATTTGAATATAATACCTTCAGCTTTCAACAGCGGAACGTGATGCCTCGCGCAACGAGCCTGCAGCCAACTTTGCGACGTCTTTACCGAGCAGGTCGTCTGATTCGAAGGTCCAAAGTGAAGGAGAAAGCCCGTAAACAAAGGCATCAGCTCCTTGTTTCGTTTGGTCAAGATCATTAACTAAGGGGCTGTTTCCTCTTTGGATTGGTTGACAACCATTCCAAGTGGGCTCTAAGGAGTGAACTGTTGGCCAACCGTTGCATCAGGAAGTTGCTTGCAAACCCTAGTTTAAATTTCAAATTGTTGTTGATTTTATCTCATTATTTGAACTTATTGGAAGACTAATATTTTGATTGGTTACCATAAATCTATGTCTCCTGATAATGAAGCCAATGCAATGAGTAATACAATATCTTTGTATCAAAATAAGACACATTTCTACGTTAATCAAAATTAAATATATGGGCTCCGGACACCTTTCTTTGGCTTCTTTGAATCTATTTCGCAATTACCTCCGCATTCTGTACATGTGGGGGTGGGTAAGGATGGCGATGGGTAGGGTATGGGGCGGATAGACTAATACCATACCCATACCTGTGTAGTCAATGGGTACAAAATTCTACCCGTACCCGTGGGTATGAAACTTTACCCGTACCCATACCCGGCGGATACCCATACCCATTGGGTACCCAACGGGTAGATCAAATAGTATACAAGTTACTTAAAATTTTACATTCATCGGTAAATTTTTTGATAAAAGAAAAAACATTTATCTCAACTCAATAACATATATTTGAGTACGTGACAATTATGTCAACTCAAATTGACAAGTGATTACAACTTCACATAGATTTACAAACTTACGAGAATAAATGTTGGACCTCCATGGGTAAGGTATATAAACGGGTAGGGTATGGGTATACACATGGGTACGAGGTTATACCCGTACCCTACCCACGACTTAAACGGGTGGGTACGGTATTACCCATGGGTATAAAATTGTACCCATACCCTACCTGATGCGGGGTGCCCGATCTTCACGAAGGATCTGCTTGATGATAGAATCAACGCCACCTGAAGGGTACGAAGGAAACCCTCGATCCCAGCCAACAACGTTGTCGGGTAATGGAGAAGTAGTGCAACCTGACAAAACCGAAGCTAACTATTGCAATGCAACAACCAGCAACAAGTATTCGCCCAACCACACTCTCAGTTTCCAATCCACACAACACGCACGAAGTTGGAAGCACGAACTGGTCGCCGCCTCAACGGCTGCTGTTGTAAATCACAAAGTGAGTTTACCCTCTCACAAGGCAAGTTTACAAGAGCTAAGGAGGAAGTGAACTCTCAAACAATATTCTGGTTGCACTTAGCTAACCTATGCTGAAAACAAATTGCCAAAGAGTTGTGCTTGAAGTGGGGAAAGGGGTACTTATACTAGGAACAACCCTCCTAGCTTAGGTGTGAAGCCAGCACGAAAATGAGGCTCAAATTCGTGGTAACTTGGGTGGTTGGGGAGCAGAAGTGTGGAGCCTCGCGCAGCAATAAATGTCTTGACAGCTTTGCATTGGAAATCACATATCTTTTGACTTGGGTCTTCAAATGATGCACGGTTTGTTTTGCTGGAAAGTAGACTTGATTTCCTGTCCAATGTGACCCTCCAAACATGTTACACACGTCATGTTCATGTGTCATGGTCCAGCAAGATCAGCGATGAAAACTGGAGCTGCGCTTGCGATGTTTGTTGATTGGAACAACTTGCTGGATTCCTTGGTGTAATCCTCCAACTCCTTCTCGTCCCACTGGACCCATGGGGTGTAAGGTGAGGTCCTCAAGCAATGCACGCCGTTGATGAAGTCTTGTTCGTTGCACTTTTCTCCATAGGCTTGAATTATCTCCATAGGTAAAACCTGAGTAAAAGCAACACACAAGATTTAGGCAGTATATAATTCTCATTCATATCAATATTAGAATCAGCTAGGAGCGCATTCACCTCTTGTTGTATATGTTTAGCACGGCTCCTTGTCATGGGACCCAAGTATGTCTTCTTTGTAGAGGTTTCCTTGTATTTTTGTAGCTTCATCTTGTGGACATGATGATGGATGAGATGAACCAGGGATGTCCTCATCATCCTCCCCCTCTTCAAAAGGAGTCGTCCTCGACTCTTGATCTTCTTGATTAATGCATGGAGACAAATCTGCTACGTTGAATGTTGGACTAACAGAATAGTCTTCAGGGAGGTCGATCTTGTAAGCATTATCATTTATCTTTGCCAACACTTTGAACGGTCCATCTCCACGAGGCAGGAGCTTGGATTTGCGTCGTTCAGGGAATCGATCTTTGCGCAAATGTATCCAAACCAGATCACCGGGCTCAAAAGTCACCTTCTTGCGGTTCTTGTTTGCCTTAGCGGCATAATACTTGGATTTCTTCTCAATCTCTTCTCTTGTCTTCTCATGAATTTTCTTCACATATGCAGCACGCTTGGAAGCATCCATGTTAATTCTCTCTTGTAAGGGAAGTGGCAGCAAGTCAATTGGGGCAAGTGGTTTGAATCCATAGACCACTTCAAATGGACACATGCTTGTGGTCGAGTGAACAGCTCTGTTGTAAGCGAACTCCACATGCGGCAAACACTCTTCCCACTCCTTTAAGTTCTTCTTGATCATTGTCCGTAGCAAAGCTGAAAGTGTACGGTTCACCACCTCTGTTTGGCCATCAGTTTGTGGGTGGCATGTTGTTGAAAACAGCAGCTTGGTTCCGAGCTTTGCCCACAATGTCTTCCAAAAATAGCTCATGAACTTCACATCACGATCTGATACGATGGTCCTCGGCATTCCGTGCAAACGTACAACTTCCCTGAAAAACAAATCAGCAACATGTGAAGCATCGTCGTTCTTGTGGCATGGAATGAAGTGTGCCATCTTTGAGAACCTATCTACAACAACAAAAACAGAATCCCTCCCCCTCTTTGTTCTAGGCAATCCCAAAACAAAATCCATGCTAATATCTTCCCATGGAGCATGCGGAACAGGTAGGGGAGTATATAAACCATAGGGGTTCAGTTTAGACTTAGCTTTGTGACATGTGACGCATCGCTGCACAAATTTCTCAACGTCCTTCCTCATCTTTGGCCAATAGAAGTGATCAGCCAGCAGCTCATATGTCTTCTCACGTCCAAAATGTCCCATTAATCCACCTGCATGTGATTCCTGCAACAACAAAGGCCGAACCGACGAATCTGGAACACACAATTTGTTAGCCCTGAAAAGAAAACCATCATGCACATGGTATTTTTCCCATCCTTTTCCATCTTTGCATTTTTCATATGGCTCCATAAAGACATGATCAGTACTATACAATTCTTTTAAACTCTCAAGTCCTGGTACTTTTACTTCCAATTGATTCAATAGAACATGTCTACGAGACAAAGCATCAGCTACCATATTTTCTTTGCCTTTCTTGTACTTTACAACATATGGGAAAGTTTCAATGAATTCTACCCATTTAGCATGTCTTCTATTCAATTTAGCTTGTCCTTTCAAATGTTTCAAAGCCTCATGATCAGAATGTACAACAAATTCCTTAGGCCATAAATAGTGCTGCCATGTTTCAAGCGCTCTAACCAAAGCATATAATTCTTTATCATACACAGAATAATTCAGTTGTGCACCACTTAGCTTTTCACTAAAATATGCAATTGGTTTACGTTCCTGCATTAAGACACCTCCAATGCCTATTCCACTAGCATCACATTCGATTTCAAAAGTTTTAGTGAAATCAGGCAAAACCAGCAAAGGTGCTTCAGTTAATTGTCTCTTAAGTTCAATGAAAGCTTCTTCTTGTGGCGCACCCCATTTAAAAGCAACTCCTTTTTTTGTCAATTCATGCAAAGCTGCAGCAATGCTACTAAAATCTTTCACAAATCTCCTATAGAAACCAGCAAGGCCAAGAAAACTTCTCACCTGGCTTATATTGATAGGAGTTGGCCAATTCTTAATTGCTTCCACCTTAGAGTCATCAACTTCAATTCCCTGTCCTGAAACAACATAGCCAAGAAAAACAACCTTGTTTGTGCAAAACGAGCACTTCTCAATATTAGCATATAGTTTTTCTGCTCTTAGCACATCCAAAACTTGTTTGATATGTTCTATATGTTCGTCTATGGATTTGCTGTAGATTAGGATGTCATCAAAGTACACAACAACAAACTTTCCAATGTAAGCTCTCAAAACATGATTCATTAATCTCATGAAGGTACTGGGTGCATTGGTTAATCCAAAAGGCATGACTAACCACTCATACAAACCAAATTTTGTTTTGAAAGCTGTTTTCCATTCATCACCTTCTTTCATCCTAATCTGATGGTACCCACTTCTCAAATCAATTTTAGAGAACACAACAGAACCACTCAATTCATCTAGCATATCATCTAACCTAGGAATAGGATGACGATACCTAACAGTTATATTATTGATGGCCCTACAATCAACACACATGCGCCAAGTACCATCCTTCTTAGGCACTAAAATTACAGGTACAGCACAAGGACTTAAACTTTCACGCACATAGCCTTTTCCTAAAAGTTCTCGTACTTGCCTTTGTATCTCCTTTGTTTCTTCAGGATTGGCGCGGTAGGCAGGTCGATTGGGAAGTGATGCTCCTGGAATGAGGTCAATTTGATGTTCTATGCCACGCAATGGAGGTAGACCAGCGGGTATATCCTCCGGAAAGACATCTTTAAAATCCTGCAAGAGATCACGAACAGCTCTAGGAAGACAAGTTAAGTCATTAGCAAAAATCACGTCATCCTTGTACACGAGTACAACGACAACTTGATCTGGGTTTTGTCTCACATCTCTCATTTCTGATTTTGTGGCTAACATGACTAAGTTCTCTCCCTCTCTTTTATTTTTACCACTCATATTTGGCTTGTGGCACTCACTCGCTGTTTTGTGGATGTCTCTCGAATTCTTTTTTTCTCCCTCTTTCTCACTTACTATTTTTACTTCAGAAACTTTCTGTACATGCTCAGCCATGATTTGTTGTGGTGTCATTGGTCGAAGCACCAAATCTTTTCCTTTCCACTTGATGGTGTATTGGTTGGTTCTACCACAATGTTGAGCTGAAAGATCATATTGCCAAGGCCTTCCCAACAGCAAGTGACACACTTTCATAGGCACAACGTCACACTCAACGGTGTCAATATAGTCACCAATCTTGAATTGGACCTTCACCATATGTGTGATTTTCAGTTCACCACAATCACTCAGCCATTGGACATGATATGGGTGGGGATGCTGCAGCAGTTTCAGCCCAAGTTTCTCACACATTTCTATACTAGCAAGATTGTGGCAACTTCCACCATCAATAATAACCTTGCATACTTTGTCATGAACTCTCGCCCTTGTTTGGAACAAATTGTGTCGCTGTCCAATGTCATCTTCTTTAATCTGCACACTCAAAACTTTTGTGACAACAAGGGAGGTGCCTTCTTCAAAATCACAATATTTCTGCTCATTTCCTTGTGTAGCATCATCGTCCTCATCTTCTTCTATATCACTACAGGAATCATATTCTCCATTTTCCATGATCAACATAGCACGCTTGTTGGGGCATTCCTTCCTCATGTGGCCACGGCCACCACATGTAAAGCATTCAATTTGGCTGCTTTTCCCACTTGATCCCATTGAAGATGTGGTTGATGCAGCAGGTTTACTTCTCTCCTTTTGGGCTGATGTTTCACTTCCAATTGGGCCTGCACGCACATTGGACCGGCTACCACTTGCAGAATTTGCCATTATACCTTTTCCAACATTGAATTGTGGCACAAACTTACTCCCACTTGATGTAGCTCTAGCTGAAAATGGGATAGTTCTGCTTGGCCTTGAGTCTTCTTGCAATTGTCGTTCAGCCTTGGAAGCTAGATGCACCAACTCCACAACATTGCGATATGGCTGCAAATCAACAACTCGCTTCACATTTGAATTCAGCCCAAACAGAAACCTTGACATGGATTGCTCTTCATCTTCATGTATATTGGCTCTTATCATTGACTTCTCCATCTCCTTATGATACTCTTCAACAGACATTTTTCCTTGCCTCAAATTCTGGAGCTTGTCAAAGATGTCACGCTTATAATGCTTTGGGATGAATCTGGCCCTCATTTCTCTTTTCATTTCAGCCCATGTAGCAACAGCAGGTTCTCCCTCTTCTTCTCGCTGGTTTTGAACTTGCTCCCACCAGATTAGAGCATAGTCTTCAAATTCAAGAGATGCCATTGCTAATTTCTTCGCTTCAGAATAGTTGTGCATGCGAAAAATCTTGTCAACTTTTAATTCCCATGTGAGGTATGTTTCTGGATCAGATCCACCATCAAACTTAGGCATGGTAAATTTAAGTTTACCAAACCTCTCCTCCTCGTGCCGCACACGACCATAGTTGCCTTGGCGATGAAATCTGCCATTTCGTTGCTGCTCATAATTATCTTCCTCAAATTCTTCTTCTATCTTCATCGTGTAAATTGGCCCTCCGGTGGCCGCCTCCACGACCAGCAGCACCTTCACCACGACCCCGACCAGCAGCACCTTCACCACGACCACGACCAGCAGCACCTTCATCACGACCACGACCAGCAGCACCAACATTTCCACACCTGGGAGCTCCATGTACACTTGCATCTTCAGGACCTTGACGTAGCTCTCGCACAATATCAGCAACAAGATCAGCCCTCATTGCTTCAATATTTTGGGTGAGCTGCTCGTTCACATTGCCCATAAGTTGTTGCAAATCTTGTGACAACTTGTCTTGCTTCTCTTCAATTGGGTCAAGGCTGTTTCTGAACTCTCGACGGAGATGATCACGCAAGGCATTGAAGTGAAACCGTGTGATGGGCTCACTGAGATGCCCATTGCCTTCAACCTCGTACGGGTCTCCGTTACCTGCCATGATTAGTTGTGCAAAGCCCTATACTACAGCACGATATATATGTGTAACATCTCGATCTCACCTTCACTTACCAACCGAAGCTCATGTAACTTCCAAGTGAGAGCAGAACATGTTCAACTGTGGTGCCGGTGGTTGGTACAAAGAGAGATAATTAAGCGAATACAAGTCTAGGGTTGCACATGCAGGGGCTGTTTTGTGGAGCTTTGGGTGGGGTATATATGTGGAAAACAACACACTAATCTGCAGTCTAGTTCTTGTTAAACCAAGTAATCATCCACACAAGATTCGAATGCCTTAGTTGCTGAATAGGATATAAGTGTAGAACAAGAACACACACCAATGAATCAGATTTGCTGCAGCAAGAATTTTTGGATGATACACACTTGACTAGTGTTTCAGCTCACACCACATAAACAAGGATTTCTCAAGATATAAGTGAAGATCAGTCCCAGATTTTCTCTTCTTTTTTCTTTCTGTCCTTTTTTTTCTCTTTTTTTTTTACAAACTTTTCAACAGGGGACTTTGATCTGAACACACACTTGGTGGAACTTCACGAATTTTTTTTGCAATGGAAGAACTCAACAACTAAAACAGGAGCTGAAACTTTGGCAGCAAACAACCACGAACAGATCTGATTTTTTGTGGGTTGAAAGCGTTGTGTAATCAGATCTAACAAGGATGGATGGATAGAACACGAAAAGATCTTTCCAAAAAGCAAAAAACAGTAAAAACGGACTCCGAATGTGAAAGATAAACACGATTTGGTGGAGATACAGATCTGAAATTTCTGGATGGAAATGAACACAGAAGAACAAAACGGATGGGGAAACACTCAGCAACAAAAACAAAAGATCTAATGGACAAGAACCTGATAAAACTCACCAAAACAACAGATCTAAGGCTGCAAAAGGCTCTAGGTAAAGGGAAATATTTTTGTGGGGCTTTTTCTGGACTATAGGATTGAAAACAACTAAAACTAAACAAGGGATACAAGATCCTACCGTGTCAATCAAGGCTCTGATACCAAGATGATGCGGGGTGCCCGATCTTCACGAAGGATCTGCTTGATGATAGAATCAACGCCACCTGAAGGGTACGAAGGAAACCCTCGATCCCAGCCAACAACGTTGTCGGGTAATGGAGAAGTAGTGCAACCTGACAAAACCAAAGCTAACTATTGCAATGCAACAACCAGCAACAAGTATTCGCCCAACCACACTCTCAGTGTCGTCGTATCGGCATTTTGGATAGGAGACGGGGTCCTGCTAGCCGAGGGTGAACGTAGGGCAAGAAGGTGGACGTCGTCAAGATCGGGATTGTACACGGCGGTTTACCCAGCTTCAGGCACCACGGCGGTGGCGGTGCCCTACGTGCTGCTATAACTCACTATAAGGCAATAGCCGAAGTACAGGTTACAATGAGTTGGTTGTGTATGAAAGTATGCCCTAAAGGCTGCCTCTAGGCTGGCTTATAAAGGCGGCCAGGCCTAGGGCTTACAAGGAAAGACTTATCCGGCAAGTAAATAGAGTCCTAATAGACTACGTATTGGAGTCCTTGTCTTGTATTCCAAGTCGGCTGACTGATGGGCCTTCATCTTGGACCTCCTCCATTGTCGGCCGCCATCTTCCTTGTCGTCAGCTTGCTGGGCCGCTAGTGTAGGGCTACCTCCACCAAGCCGGATTGATCCATGTCGGTGATACCCCCACTTGGTATATCCCCAACATTAGCCCCTGGAAGGGTTTAAGTTCTTTAGGCGCCGTCTTCTTTCGTCTGCGATATCCGTCTTGTTGTTGACGTTGTAGGCGGCTGAAGAGCTTGAAGCATTCCATCGTTGGATTAGGCGGCAGTCCGACTAAAGATGCCGGATGCATTGCTGCCAACATGGGAAAGACGGCCTGACCTCCTGTCAGGAATCTTCCATGCAGTGTCTTGTCATGTTGACTGGTTAAGTCGATAGTTGACGTGTCCATGTCATCCTTGGTCCACGACAGTTTGAACTCAAGGAGAAGTGGAACGATATCATGATGGCATTTGTGCCGTGCCACGAAGGCGATGATGGCAGCCGCGTCGCTGACGACAAGGCGGCTGTGCCACATTAGCAATTAAGCCGAAACGTGGAGCTTTGTTGTTTTGTACCAATCGATGTCTTCCCAAACTGGCCAGGTTTGGGCGATCGGAAACAACTAGTAATTTGGCGATTAATTTGCCTAAACCGAACCCGATGATGGCGGCGTCCCGCCTAACATTGCAGATACGGTTAGACTGAAATTTGACGGCAAGGCGGCCGTACCACGAAGGTGACCTTGTTGCTGACAACAAGGCGGCTGTGTCGCTGACGACAAGGCAGCCGTGCCACGGATGCGTCGCGCCGCGTTAGCAACTAAGCTGGAACGCGGCGATAATCGAGACAGCCATGTCGCTGACGACAAGGCGGCTACGTCGCTGATGATGGAGCTGCATGTGCAGCCCCCAAGTATCGGGCGAAGGCATTGTCGATGTCAAGCCCCCGAGTATCTGGCGAGGGGCAGCGTCGATGTCGAGCCCCCAGGCTTTGTTCGCCAGAGGTTTTCTTGATCCGCCTAGGTGCAGCCCCCGAGCGTTGAGTCGATTTTCTTGAAAGTCGGCTCGATGCTCAGAAGAACTTGTGGCGTTGTAGATCAGATGATTGTAGTTGCCGAGGTTAGTGCCGCCTTGACGGAAAGGCGGCTCAAGACTCGATGAAAGTGCTGCGACCGCAGCCCCAAGTGTCAAATATCCTGCATAGTAAACATAGCTGCATTAAGATGAACTTTTACTGTAAGCTGGACAAATGTAAGGCCTGAGCCGGTAGTTTTGGAACAAACACTTAGGGGTTGTAAATTTTATGTGGCCCGCCTTAATATTAATCTGGCATATATGCTTAGCTTTTTGTATGTTGGCGGTACCGCAGCGCAGTTACTTCAGCTGAGTCAACCAGGGCTTGTACCAGATAGTTTAGACTCAGAGACCAAAGCCGGCGTGTTGGTGCCAAAAACATACTACTAGGCAACCCACATATAAACAATCAGAATAAGGATATTAGGCGGTGCAAAATAATTGCTTAATTTGGCCCAGAGGCGGCAAGTATCTAAAAGTTTGAACCACTTAGCACGGAGCAGATTTTGGATAACTTTGATACTAAGAATATATGATCACATGAAAAGACAAAAGACGGCATGATCTCAGAACATAATGAGCAAACCATAGACTTTTATTTCATGACCATATGATTAATTAAATGTTATAAAGTACTTAGCTTTTGATGTTTGCTGACGTCAATGTCGAGGAGGAGGACGACGCGGAAGACGGCGGACTGAATATAACAGCCCTAGGATGTAGCCGGCAGCCCCAGGCTGAAGAAGACAGCCCCAGGATGTAGGCGGCAGCCCCCGGGCTGATTCCAGCAAGGCGGTGGCTTCCGAGTTCTCCTCTTATGCTGCATGCCACAGCTTGTCGGTGGCTCCGTGCTTGACGAGTAGCCGACGATGAGTAGACCGTGACGACAATTAAGCTGGAACGTGCGTTGTGCCGAGTTAGCGATTAAGCAGGAACTCGATGATGATCTTGCTGGAAAGACGTCGTGATGCGTTTAGCATTAATATGGAACGCAACGACAAGTATGCCGGATAGACGGCGTGCCGCGTCGGAACGCGATGATAGTTTGCCAGACTAATGGCGTGCCACGTCGGAATGCGACGATAATTACGCCTCTTTGCCGCGTTAACAAAAAACATGGAGCTAAGCTGTTTTTCGCCGATCCATACCTTTCCAAACTGGCCTGGTTTGGGCGACCGGAAATAACAGATAGCAATTCGGCGACGAATTAGCCTATACTGGACGTCGAAACGAAGCAGTGTTGGCTGACGATGAATTCGTCAAAGCCTGATGCTACGATGGCGGCGTCCCGCTGACAATCGTGCACTGGCGAGAATTGTCGACTTGAATAGTCGTCGTGGAACGGAAATCATAGTAGGTTTCGAAACCGTGCTACATGCACTAAATCCAAAGGTTTTTGACTAATCACGTCACGAAATAGTACTTGGCCGTATGTTCAGCTTGCCATGAATTGGTAGCCTTGAACTAGACAACCTCGGTACTTGATCTGTTGGAGTAGCTATTAGCAAAGCATGTTACGATGCAGGTTTCGCCTCGGGCGTTCTGCATGCATGCGCTAGCTTCCCTGTGATCTTTCCATGACGAGATTTGATTAGCCGCTGTAGACTCCATGCACGCCACGATCAGCATAGTTTCGATCTGGTAATTCCGTCAGCCGGCGGCGCAGATGATGGTGCTGTCGGATGGCTTCCGATTTCGCCGCCTTGCCGGCTGACGCGCTGTGCTGCCGCCAGCACACGTGAGATGTGATCGATCTGCTGATCTTGGCCAGTTACGGAAACTGCCGATAAATCTTGATCTGATCTCCAGTACGGATGGATTCGACAAACCGGTGTGATGGCAACTTGCACGTCGCGAATCAGATTGCCGGCGTTGAGCCCCGGGCCAAAATAAATTAGCCGGACAGATGCTCGCCGCCTTTGTTTGTCGAAGTAGGTCCTGGCACGGATGCGCGGGCTGGGCCGATCTACTCGACCATGTTGATAGATCGCGCCGGACTGCCGGAGCAGATGATCCAGCTAGATGCGATCTGCTTGGTGACGATTTCGCCGGCTGCGGACAGCCGGAGATGTTCCCGCCTGGAACGTGACGCCTGATGCCTTATGCCCCACGGTGGGCGCCAACTGTCGTCGTATCGGCATTTTGGATAGGAGACGGGGTCCTGCTAGCCGAGGGTGAACGTAGGGCAAGAAGGTGGACGTCGTCAAGGTCGGGATTGTACACGGCGGTTTACCCAGCTTCAGGCACCACGGCGGTGGCGGTGCCCTACGTGCTGCTATAACTCACTATAAGGCAATAGCCGAAGTACAGGTTACAATGAGTTGGTTGTGTATGAAAGTATGCCCTAAAGGCTGCCTCTAGGCTGGCTTATAAAGGCGGCCAGGCCTAGGGCTTACAAGGAAAGACTTATCCGGCAAGTAAATAGAGTCCTAATAGACTACGTATTGGAGTCCTTGTCTTGTATTCCAAGTCGGCTGACTGATGGGCCTTCATCTTGGACCTCCTCCATTGTCGGCCACCATCTTCCTTGTCGTCAGCTTGCTGGGCCGCTAGTGTAGGGCTACCTCCACCAAGCCGGATTGATCCATGTCGGTGATACCCCACTTGGTATATCCCCAACACTCAGTTTCCAATCCACACAACCACGCACGAAGTTGGAAGCACGAACTGGTCGCCGCCTCAACGGCTGCTGTTGTAAATCACAAAGTGAGTTTACCCTCTCACAAGGCAAGTTTACAAGAGCTAAGGAGGAAGTGAACTCTCAAACAATATTCTGGTTGCACTTAGCTAACCTATGCTGAAAACAAATTGCCAAAGAGTTGTGCTTGAAGTGGGGAAAGGGGTACTTATACTAGGAACAGCCCTCTTAGCTTAGGTGTGAAGCCATCATGAAAATGAGGCTCAAATTCGTGGTAACTTGGGTGGTTGGGGAGCAGAACTGTGGAGCCTCGCGCAGCAATAAATGTCTTGACAACTCTGCATTGAAAATCACATATCTTTTGACTTGGGTCTTCAAATGATGCACGGTTTCTTTGCTGGAAAGTAGACTTGATTTCCTGTCCAATGTGACCCTCCAAACTTGTTACACACGTTCATGTTCATGTGTCATGGTCCAGCAAGATCAGCGATGAAAACTGGAGCTGCACTTGCGATGTTTGTTGACTGGAACAACTTGCTGGATTCCATGGTGTAATCATCCAACTCCTTCTCGTCCCACTGGACCCATGGGGTGTAAGGTGAGGTCCTCAAGCAATGCACGCCATTGATGAAGTCCTGTTCGTTGCACTTTTCTTCATAGGCTTGAATTATCTCCATAGGTAGAAACCTGAGTAAAAGTAACACACAAGATTTAGTCAGTATATAGTTCTCATTCATATCAATATTAGAATTAGCTAGGAGCGCATTCACCACTTGTTGTATATGTTTAGCACGGCTCCTTGTAATGGGACCCAAGTATGTCTTCTTTGTAGAGGTTTCACCTTGTATTTTTGTAGCTTCATCTTGTGAACATGATGATGGATGAGATGAACCGGGGATGTCCTCATCACTACCCATGCGGGTACGGTACCCGCGGGTACACGTACCCATGGGTAAAATTGCCATCCTTAGGGGTGGGCTCTCTCACCCCGCCTCCAGCCGGCCGGGCGGCCAAAGAAGAGGAAGAGATGAGCCGGGGCGCTCTCGGCGAATCTCAAAACAGAGGAGGAAGAGGAGGAGGAGGAGGAGGAGAGAGAAAAGAAGGGATCATAGAATGGCACCCAACTCCCAATCACCCAGATGAATTATTTGTTTAGTGAAACGACGTCCCTGCCGGTAGGGAGATGGGGATTTCGCTAATCTGAAATCTCTTCGACTGGTTTAAGTTATGGATGTGTGGAGATCCATGTGCGCCTACGTCTATGATGTACTTGGTGTTCAGTACAAAGTTATAAATACACATTTGTACACCTAAAACCAAATGGAAGAGAGATTTTTGGCTTCTGAGTTCTAGTGTTCTCTTTATTTTTAGAAAAATCAAAAATCATATTTGTAAGTTTTTAAAAAATCTAGATGTACTCAATGATGTACCTACTCGAACGTGCTAAATCTCACTTTAAATATTTAAAACTACACATAATTGAAAAAGTTGGATCCGACTATATTTTTTAAGTGGTGATCCGACTATAAAATTTATAAGATTTGTCTTTTTTGTGTAACCTAGAGTTAGAAAAATTTACTGTTGTGGTTTTGCATGTTTGTATGATACATCAAACAACATCTACCCATTGTTAGATTTTTAAAACTTAAAAACAATATGAGTTTCGATATTTTCAAATAAAAAGCAGCATTGAAATCTCAAGAGTCCAAAGGAAATTTACGATGAAGGGGCATGTTGTCAAACAAAGAAAACAAATGGAGGGAAAACATGGTCATCGAGATGTTTCTTCCTCCGCCTGCCACCCGCTCCCTTCACCACGCCACACGTATCACCTCACCAGAAAGGATCCATCGCTCTTCATCTCACCAAAAATAAAAAATAAAAAATCGCCTTGGGAATTGGAATATCCCCACCTCTCCTCCCAACTCTCACCATTTTCCTACGCTCTCCATCTCCGAGCTCGCACCAATGGCCAGCTCCCGGCTCGTCCCCCTCTTCGTGCTCTTCCTCTTCGTCCCCTCCCTCGGCGCGCCCCCCAACGCCACCGACGTGGTGTCCAGGATCGCATTCGGCTCCTGCGCGAACCAGAGCGCGCCCCAGGTGCTCGACGAAATGCCCACCGCGCCGACTTTCTTGGCTTTGCTTGATTGGAGCTGATGGGGCTTGTTTGCTGTTCTTTCCTTGCAGCCCGTGTGGGAGGCTATCGTGGGGTTCGACCCGCAGGTCTTCATCTGGCTCGGGGACAACGTCTACGGGGACAACAAGCGCCCGTCCCGGGTGTTCGGGAAGGAGCGGACGGTGGGGCCCTGGAAGAACCTGCCGCGGTTCTACCCGGCGACGGAGGAGGAGCTGCGGAGGAAGTACGAGCTGGGCAAGGCCAATCCGGGGTACGCCAAGCTGAGAGAGACGGCTCAGGTGACCTCCCGGTCGTTTGCCGCATTGAACTTGCTACCTGTAGTCGGTTGCCTGTGTGCTCGGTAGTTGATTGCATGTCTAATCGGTAGTTGATTGCCTGTGTAGTCGGTCGTCGATTGGTAGCTTTGGTTTCCTTAGGGTCGATAAGTCCCTGTCTGCTCTGTTTCTTGATGGCAGGCTTTGTTGTTGGTAGTGACTTCACTGACTTGTGAGATTTTCTTTCTTCAGAGGGTTAAATAGTCTACTGTTTTGTTTGGTCTCTGTGTCTGGAAGTCCAACATGGTTGTTGGAGCTTGCTGGCGGAGGTTTCTTGGGGTTTTGTGGGTGTTATCATTATTACAAAATCCAACATGGGCACTACCGCACTGGCATTGTCAATATCACGAAATGTAGATATGTTGATGGCACACATGATTCCACGACTAAGGAGGAAGTCAATTTTATGCTATTTAGAATGATAGTTTATAACTGAGCCGTAACCTGTAGGACGACACAAAATAGTACTGGTTCATTTTGTTGCTCAGTGCCATGTCTGGCGGAGCTACAGAAAATAAACTGTGTGGGACAGATTGAGGAAGACTCAGTAGATTGGGCTTTTAGTGGACTAGGCTTTGCCCTTTCTATAGGCATAAAATTGTTTTTGGCTCCTGGACTGGGCGGGTCACTGCTTGGTTTTGCCTCAGTGTAGCTCCACCACTGACCATGTTTGAGACCCTTTTTTTGTATCTTCTGAGGACATGACGATTCTCGCAACATTTTTGTCGTTTCCATTTTTCCAAGAAAACGTCCTCTTTACTAGTTAATGAAGGACTTGCTATCACTATCATTCATGGTAATTGCAGGTGATTGGAACATGGGATGACCATGATTACGGATTGAATGATGCAGGAAAGGAATATAGTGGGAAAGTATTTAGTCAAAGGCTTCTTTTAGATTTCTTGGATGAAGCTGAAGACAGTTCACGGTATGTATACAGGAATAATTGAGCTAATTATGAATTCTTGATGTTCTTTTGCTACAAGGTCACTGCTTTATAAATGATGGTACTCTAGAATGCCTTCTTTTTTGTTTATTCTTTATGATGTTTCCTGGGTAATCTGTTTTTGGCAGCTTATTTGGATCTTCTGTGACTAAACATTCAGGATTTTTAGACTTACAGTTGTAGGCCATCAGAAACCTCATAGTACCCTCTCTTTTGTATTTAGGAGGAAACAAGCTGGTGTTTATACCTCATATATGTTTGGTCCTGAAGGAAAACGGGTAAAGGTACAGTCTATTATACCATGTCTAACTTTTTCTGCAAATTCTTAGGGTTTTTTCGCCAAAATCCCGTTCAAATAGGATGTCTTCATAGACGTACATAAACATGTCGGTGATCCCTCCAGTAGTCCAATATGTGCCATGTTCCCCTTTTGTACTTATAATTTGCACCCGAGTACTATTTCATTGTATTTTCGGAATGAATAATTGTAGCTCTTCTAGTTATCATGTGAACGGTTTTTGCTTCATTGTTTAACAGTCTGAAATGGAAACCCACACCACCCTTCAAGATTTTGTAGTAACTGATGTCGAAGGTTTGTAACAGTTTTCAATTCACAGTATGGTTTGTAACAAGTTGGTACCATCTGAGTGCAGATTTGTTTGGTGCAGCTTTTGCTTTATATACAGTTGTATGTTATTTGTTAAGTTCACCGCACAGTTAAACGCACTCAACTATTGAGTTTACAACCAGTATAAAGCAGCAACTTAGCAGATGTTATGAGCAACCTACATAAGTTTTGAGTTGTTAACAGCTGGTACTGTACTACATGCTCTAAAATGGTCATCAATGAGTCAAAGCCACCGTATTTGCATATTCTGTTTCATCATTAATTTTACCTTTTACGTGCATTAGATGTTCATAAAATAATACGTTATTACAGGTAATTATGTTAGACACCAGATATCACAGAGACCCACTCTTAAGTGATGGAACTATACTTGGAGATCCTCAGTGGCAGTGGTTAGAGAGGGAGCTGCATGGTCCTCAGTCAGAGATCACCATCATTGGATCTTCAATTCAGGTATATATTCTCGCACCTGTCCTAAAATAGACAAGAGTAAACTCTGGTGATTGTTTATGATGTTCTTTTTCCAACAGAAGCGGATATAGAATATGCTAAATGCGAATCTGGCATTCGATCATGACTGGCCATAGTGAAACCTTGTTGCCAAGTTTCGACGTGTATAGAAAGCATTAGAGCATCTCCACCGGGACGCCCAATAGCGCTATTGGGAGCGGCAACGCAAAAAACGCCCCATCGGCGCTCCCAATAGCAAAAATAAATGCCGGCAGTTCCAAAAGAACATCCGGCACGCCCACATTGACCCCAGGTTCTAGGGAGCGAAGCGGGGTTGCCGGCAACACGCGGCAACCAATTCCAGCTCAGCCTCAGGCCACCAACCCCACCGGTCAGTCTCTAAAATCCCACCTACCCGTCTCTCTCCTCTATCTTCTCTATTTCTTTCTTCCTTCCATCTTTTTCCCCACCATCGATGGATCTTCAACCCCCTGTTCCGGCCAGCACCGAGCACGCCTTCCGACCAGCACCGCCGCCGCCGTCGCGCGTCATCCTCAGCTCCATGTAGATCTCGGCCTCGGCCATACCGATGACCGGCTGCTGCTTCCGTGGGCGGCGTCCGTGGAAGCCGAGGCCGTTTACAAGACGGATGCGGCGTCCGCGCTGGCCTGCTCGGCCTCCAGGACCTCGTCCGCCAAGCCCGACGCCGGCCAGCCGCGCGCCCGCTGGCCTCGGAGGCACCACGTCCACGTCCATGGCGAATGGCGGGAAGAAGTGGAGCGTGACGGCGAGCAGGTCCGAGCGCGACGACGAGCTGGTCCGAGCGCGTGCTGGGTGTCGTGGAGCTTGGCGTCGCGAGGTGGGAGGAAGACGGAGCTGGGCGAGCTCGGCCACGCGGGGGCAGATGGAGGCGAGGTGGCCGTCAACGCCATGGTCGTGGCCGCTGGGACCTGCCTCTGGATGGAGCTCGTCCCGCGCTGGATGGAGGCGAGGTGCTGCTAGCTTGATGCACGAGTGCTGCTAGCTTACTAGCTTGATGCACGAGTGTTACTTGTCCCTGGATGAAGCTCGTCCCGCGCTGGATGCGCGGGTGCTGCTAGCTCGCTGGATGCGGCGGGCGGCTCCAGGACGGGCTCGTCGCCGGTGGACTGCGTGACGAGCGGCCTCCTCGTCGTCGCGCTGGGCGTGCTCCTCCTTGACCTTCCTCAGCTGAGCGTGAACCGCGGGTCAGGTCTGGGCGGCCGGCCGGCCGGCCGCTCCGTCGGCCTCCTCTCTGAACGCCCGCAAGCTGTTTGTTGTAATGGCAGCTATTGGGAGCTTGTGTATTGGGGTTTACCGGTGGGGGAACAGCGTCCCAATAGCGCGGCAGTCATATCCAGCGCTCCCAATACGTGCCGGCAACGACGTTGCCGGACACTCTACTGGGAGCCCCGGTGGAGATGCTCTTAGAAACATACTGAAACTTAGTGTGGTATAAGGAGTAATCATGGTATACGTCTTCACGACAATTTTATGGCAGGTGATAGTATTCAAGCAAAAGCTACCAGCATTTATGATTGCTTTGCTTAGAGAATTTGAAGAATACGATCGTCTTTTCCACTATCAACCCCAAAAAACCCAACTCTGCCTTACAGTGCGGGATTCGACTCTTTCTCTTAACTTCCCAACCGACAACAAGAGCCGCCAACCTCGGGATGCTTTACTCCAAATCCCACGGCGGTTCCGTGACTGAGCTTAACCTTAGTCTCGGTTAAGAACGGCGATGATGTACGTTTCAGTGGGGGCGCCAGAAATTGAAGGCTGGGTATTCCGCCATTTTTTTCTCTAAATTCAATATATGAACCAAACAGTACAAGAAAACAAGGGGAAATTCAAAAAATTAAAACTTTCATCTAGGAAATATGCTACTGCTGGCAACGCCACTCTTCTTTTTCATCTACAATACAAGAAAACAAGGGGAAATTCAGAAAATTAAAACTTCCATCTAGGAAATTAGATCTGCTACTACTAGTTGTCTAGTATGGGCATGGTAGGGTGGAGCAAATTCAGGAAACAGAAGAGGGGGCGCGCCGGACCTTGCTGATTTATTGTTGCTGCGCCGGGCCGATATGAAGACTGAAGAGGGGATGCATCGGGGAGGGGGCGGGGCCGCCGCAGGGGTGAAGAGGCCAAGAGGGGCGGGGCCGCGCCGCCGCCGCTGCTCCCAGGTCGACTCCCGCAATCCTGCTCGGTTCCTAGCTGCTAGGTCTAGCTCTGCCGCCGCCGCTGTGTGCGTGTGTTCCGTGTGCGTGGTCAGAGTCAGACAGATTGCGAGCGAAGCGAAGCTGCAAAAGGATGCATGCGTCTGTGGGCTGTGCTTTGCCGTGCGTTTATGGGCTGGGCTTATACGTAGTAATTCTTTTTTTTGCTCGAAATCATGGGTATTCATTGGAATACAGGTGCATACACCTAGCACCGCCACTGTTACGTTTCACACGGCGCGCGTTCACGTGTTTAGCAGCTGCCGAATGGCTGTTGAAGATCCTATTCCTAGTCACTGCCCCTCCTGTTGGGTTTCGCCCACGGAATTGTCATGTAATCCAGCTGAGCTACTAGATCTAGGGGCTGTTTGTTTGAGCTTCAACTTCAGCTTTTGGGGTCTAAAAGCAGCAGCTGAAACAAACAGCTCAAAATACAAAAGCGCTTGGTAGAAGCGGAGGAGGAAAATGAACTACGCTAGCCTACAAGCGCGGAAGCAGCCCGAGAGGTGCTTTTGCCTGCTTCCTGAGCTTCCCAAAATACGGTGGACGAAATAGACCTCGTGACTTCGGAAGAACTACGAAGAAAATGCCACCGAACCAACCACACAGCCCCCAGCCCCCAGCCCGTCTCCCCGACCCGCGACTCATTTCTCCGTTTATCTCGTCCCTGTCATGGCGTCCTAGGGTTAGGGTTTCCGCCGCCGCCGCCGCCGCCCCCCACCCCTAGCAGCCGCCGCCGTCTCCCACCCCGCCGTGCAAGATCTCCCTAATCTGGGCCTCCACCAACTCGTCCCCGACGGCCACCGGAGATAGGAGCGCACGACGGGTCGACCTCGTCCATGCCCGGCCACCGGAGACAGGAGCGCTTCGAGCCGCTGCCTCGCCCTGCCCTATCTCGTCCGCCGCCGTCCCCGTCAGCCGCCGGCATAGTAGCACCTCGAGCCGCCGCCTCGCCTGGCCTCGTCCGCCGCCGTCCCCGTCAGCCGTCGGCCACGGGAGCTCCTCAAGCCGCCGCCGCCTGGCCTCGTCCGCCGCCGTTCCCGTGGCCTTGCTCCGACCCAGCTCCGTTCCCGTGGCCTTGCTCCGTTCCCGCCGGCGAATCCAGCCGCGGGCACCTCCGGCCGCCGTCGCCTCCCGCCGCCGAGACATGCGGCCAACCAAGGAGTGGCGCGCGGGGGTCGGGCAGCTTCCAGCTGCGGGCACCTCCGTCCGCCATCGCCTCCCGCCGCTGGGCCGCCGCCCATACGGTTCGTCGGGCGCTCGATCGGTCTCGAGAGCTGGCTCCCTTCGTTTCTGTTTCTGGATGCGATTCTCTACCGTGCGGTTCAGCTTTGGATAAGGTTTTGATCGATTCTTTTTTTCTATCTAGTACGTGTGTATAAAGCGTATATACGAAAGTATAACTGCCGTATAAGATTTGGTAATGAATAAAATGGCATATGTAGAGGTATGAAGAAGTGAGAATTGCATATTTACAAGTTCGGTTTTTGTAATGGCATTTCTCCAATCTGTGAATTGGGCAATGGCATAGATCCAATTAACCTCAAAGCAAACCCGTCGAGACGGCGGAATGGAGGGAGAAGTCTTGTAATATAATTGCCGCGAAAATTTCGACTTAGAAGTCAAAAGCCAGAAGCCTAAAAAATAGCTCATAAATTCCGATAATTCAGCCCTTAAGCATGTCAATTATGTTAAAAAAGGGTCAAGATTAGCTAATTCGTTTCGAATCAGCATTTATACCAGTTCTTCAGCATTTAGGGGCATTTCAGACATTTCATTGTCCAAAACAGCAGCAGCAGCCATCAAAAGCACTCCTGCCAAACATCAAATCTCTGCTTCCAGCAGTTGCTTTTCCACAGCTCAACAGCTACAACTGCTTCTCAAAAGCTGCAGCCCAAACAAACAGACCCCTAGACCTACTCGTACATGAACTGATGATGTACGTGTGTACTCCAACACAACACAGCTAATAAGTCTACTAGGACTCGGACCATACACTTACCTAAACTAACGAGTCAAACTAGCATGCACTGCTAGGTAGGCAACAAACAACTACCAACACATAGGGAGCTAGCTATTCGACTTGAACTCGACAACAATCCTGCTCACGTTGCTTTTGACAACTTGACACTGACGTTATGTGTTTGAATTTTCATGGGAATAGCTGTAAATAACATAACTATCTTCTGATATGTTGATGCAGGTAGTGTCCAATCTTTCTGCCACTACTGAACCTTTATTCTACGTGGAGTCCTGGGCACGCTTCCCGAGGGAGAGAGAACGGCTGTTTCGACTGATCGATAGCAGTAAGGTTGCTTACTGTTACTTGATTAAAAAACAGCCCTTTGTCATATTTACTTATTATTAAGCATCTGTCATATGTACACAGTTTTTTTTTTTCATCTATGACCTATGTGAAGTATTCTAATAGTAGAAAAAATGTTGCCCAGTTTGATGACAGATGTCACTGTGGTATGTTATAAAGCTTTAGATTTACTTGTCCTATGAAGAGGTGTTGGAATTCTTTCTAAGTTTTCACGAAGTCATCTAAAATGAACATGGGTCTTACTGTTTATATGCAGAGAAATGGGGTGTTATTTATCAGTGGTGATGTTCATTTTGGAGAAATTGCTCGTTTTGACTGTGGTGCTCAATATCCATTATATGACATTACCTCAAGCGGTCTTACCCAATCTGTGGAGAATTCTGTACCAGCAGTATTTCAGTCTCTTATGAGACTTCTGGCTTGGCTAACACCAACCCCCATGCGAGTCTTTAGCCCCAACTGCCGTCACAAATCATGCTCATATGGTAAGCTTTCATTTCCTTGGAATATGATGAAGACATATCTCCCTAAGAACCAATTACTGTGGGATGTGTTCTGAAGTTTTGGTTCACTGAATTCCGTTGCTCCTATGGTATTGCGATATGAAGATTCTTTTCTAATACTGTTTTGTTTGCAGTAATCTGTTCCTTTGTTTGCCCAATTGCATAGTTAGTACTAGTAGTTTCACAAGTTCCCAAAAGCTGTAGTTAATGCTAAAATGTTACCATGAAACATGTGAACATAATACTGCGAATTTTCAGCACTATCTAATTTATTTTCTGCTGTGTTTGAGTTGTGCTTTTACTCCTCTGTCGGTTGGTGTTCTGCTGTTGTATCTCTCAGGTAAACCAAATTTTGGAGCAATAGAGATAGATTGGAACGCAGGGCCTCCCAGATGAAAGTTGAACTAAGAGATTTACAGGGTAATTCTGTTGTTGGCGTGGAGTTCCCTATATCTGAGCTGAAGCCATCAAATGCGCGTTTGAACCAAAACTAGGTCATTCTTTTGAACGGCATTGTAATCTCGAAACCGAGCTTCCATGGTTGGTACGGCGCCGTCTTGCTCTGCTGTTTTTTGGCACCATTGCTGGTATGCTATTCACAGCTATCTCAACATTTCAAACCGCAGTGTCTTGCTTTCCTCTCATTGCAACACCTATCTAGCTGTAGTTTTCACGGATTTCATATTCTATCTGCAGTTTTTGTCGTGGCTGTGGCGCTGCTCGGAATGGCCTGCTGGTCAGCTACTAATATGGTCACTAGGAAGTGCAAGGTGGCATAGCTACACAGTACATAGAACGTAGGCTGATGATTTCCGTCTGACTAAAGTTGGAAATACTGAATTAGACACTGATCAAGTTACCAGGGATGTTCACGGGCTAAGGATCAATATGGCATTTCAATGTAAATATAGCATGTTGTGCAGCGTAAACATCACGAACTGGATATTGCGTAACGACTATCTGAACTTCTGAAGGCTTTCTGTGTAGAATCTTGGAGTTGTGTTGCGCTCGAAACGCGTCACACGAACACGTCCTCGTGTACCCGCGGTGCCGGGGGAGATACTCCGCAACTCGCCCCGCGGGAGGCCTGCTTCCAGCGCGATACGCAAGACAGCAAGCAGGCGCTTTTGACCAGACGCCCCAGCCCCTCGGGAAGCCCCGTCTGAGGAAGCCGGCGACGATTGGCTGAACTAAGCCGGACTTGGCCGCTCTCAGCTCGGTTTTCGATACCCGGCGAAATCTAGATGAAGTCGCCGAACAACGGAAGCATAAACAAGGGTTTGAGGAGATAAAAGTAGGTTGTATTGATAGGTTGTCGATTGTTTGCTTAATTTCAATCGGCCGTCACCTCTCACATATATATGAGGCGGCTGGACTTCCCGTACAAGTAATGGACTTCTACAAGGCTTACAAATCATAGTCTAAGTCGAATCCATCTCTAAAATAGGCAACTTTTGGCCGGCAACGTTGGCTTCAAACTTGTTGGCTACTTCGGAAAGTTGCCTTTTGCCTTCCGTACTGGCTTCCAACTTGCTGGCTACTGGAAAGTTGCCTTTTTCCCTTCCGTATTGGCTTCAAACTTGCCTTCTTTCTTAGAGACGAGATATCTTGATCGGCTTCGTATTAGACCCGGATTTCTGTCCGGCTTCTTTTAGAAAGTTGCCTCCCATTTTCCAGCCTTGATCTTAGAAAGTTGTCTTCTCGTTTTCCGCCTTGATCTTGACCTTGAAAGTTGTCTTCTATTTTTCTGCCTTGATCGGTGGAAAGTTGACTTGCCGGCTTGTATTTGACAAAGTTGGCTTTATGCCGTCTTGTCTTGACAATGTTGACTTCTTTTCTGCCGCCTTGTCTTGACAACATTGACTTCCTTTTTGCCACCTTGTGTTGACAAAGTTGGCTTCTTTTCAGCCACCTTTATTGCTTCCTTTGACTTAGCTCGCTATGTCTTCAGGCAACTTCGCACTCCCGAATCCAGCTTCCGCCTTGTTCCGGTTGCCGGATTATTGGCAGCCTTCTTCCGGCCATCTTTTCCTGGAAAGCTTCCCAGATCACCATTTTAGCCTTCTTTGTTGCCTTCTTTAAGCCGCCAAATCCTCCTTGAACCTGAAACTGGCAATCTGCCAAAAACGGGTGCTAACACATGCCCCCTGTTTTCTAGTAGAGCTTGCGTACTAGAAAATATTCAATGTAGAAGTTTTTGTCTAAGGGCGATGCTTAAGCTCATCGGCCATATGCTAAGGGCGATATATGTATATCGGCCATACGTGCAACTCATGCAGTTTGCCACACGCTCGGGTGGAATTTCTTCAAGTATTTCCCATTGATAGCTCGAGGCAACATGCTGCCTTCCAATGTCTCCACCAGATAAGAGTTGCCGGGTACTATTCTCGCGACTCGCAGCGGCCCTTCCCAGTTTGGGGACCATTTGCCAAATTTCCGGCTTCTAGAGCCAACTGGCAATATAACTTTCCAGACCAAGTCGCCAATTTGAAAGTCTTTTAGCCGGACCTTCTTATTGTAAGTTTTTGCCACCCGCAACTTTTCCTTCTCAATTTCTCGCAAGGCAATAACACGCTTGTCGGCTACTTCATCAACATTGTCCATCATCAAGCTGCAGTAGTCTTCAGCCGACAAGTCATCTTGCTTAGCAAGCCTCAAGGCAGCCAGATTCACTTCTACTGGCAAAACGGCTTCTTGTCCATACACCAACTCAAAAGGAGTTGCCTTGGTTGCTCCATGCCTTGAGATCCTGTGCGCCCACAATGCTTCGGACAGTACCTCGTGCCACCTCCTTGGATGATCCTGTACCTTCTTCTTGATCAATTTGACCAAGATTTTATTGCTTGACTCGGCTTGTCCGTTGGCTTGTGCATAGTAGGGAGATGAACTGAGCATCTTGATTCCAAGTGATTCGGCAAATTGCTTCACCTCCTTAGCCATGAAGGAAGTACCTTGATCTGTGGTAAGAGTCTGCGGAATGCCGAATCGATGGATGATATGTTCTGTAATAAACTGGATCACCTCCTTGTGGGTCATGTTTCTGAGAGGTACTGCTTCAGACCACTTGGTGAAATAATCAGTAGCCACCAATACGAACCGATGCCCCTTGGATGAAGGCGGATGGATCATGCCGACAAAGTCAAGCGCCCAACCCCGGAAAGGCCACGGTTTTATAATTGGATTAAGAGGTGAAGCTGGCACCAACTGAATATCTCCAAACTTCTGGCAGGTTTCACATCCCCTGTAATATCTGAAGCAGTCATTGATCATTGTCGGCCAATAAAAACCTGCTCGCCTGAGCATCCACTTCATCTTGTGGGCCGACTGATGTGTTCCACATAAACCATCATGTACCTCTCCCATGGCAACTCTAGCTTCGTCTTCATTCAAGCACTTTAGAAGAAGACCATCGGCAGTTCGGCGATATAAGGCGGCATCCACCAATGTATACTTGAGAGCTAGGCGCCGAACTGCTCTGTCTGTTTTTCGACTTGGATCTTGTAAATAGTCAATATAAGGTTGTCTCCAGTCGTCCGCCAAGTTGTCACTTGACTCCTCCTTAGCCGGCTCCAACAAGCCGGCTTCCTGTTTGGCTTTCTCCTTAGCCGGCTCCAACAAGCCGGCTTCCTGACTGGCTTCCTCCAAGTTGGCAACATGAGTTGTTGGCTGTTCCTTGATAAAGAATAAACCACGACTGACGTGATAGCCAGATGCCTGTTGTGCCAACTCATTCGCAAGCCAATTGTCTTGCCTAGGAACATGAGATATGTGGAAATAATCCAACGTTGAAATCATATCCAGGCATCTATCAAGATAAATGTTGAGAGACCCGCTGTTGCATTGACAAATCTTGGCCACTTGCTGGACAATAAGCAACGAATCTCCATATGCCTCGACATGAGTTACCCCTGCGTCCACCAATATTTCTAGCCCGAATAGAAGTGCTTCGTATTCGGCTTCATTGTTAGTGCATAAATAGTCAAGACGACAAGAGGCTTCAAAAACAGTACCGTGTGGTGAGATGTACACAATGCCAACTCCTTGTCCGCTGCTGCAGACTGAGCCGTCAAAATAAAGCTTCCACGGTACAGCCGACACAATATTTAAGCCGGCTTCTTCCTCCAGGTCAATCCGATGTTCAACAATAAAGTCAGCTACAATTTGGCCTTTCATAGATTTTAGTGGTTCATAAGCCAAATCATATTCAATCAACCCGTACGCCCACTTGCCGATTCGCCCACTAAGAATCGGCCTTTGTATCATGTGTTTGAGAACATCGGTCTGACCAAAGACTTTGCATTCACTGGATAGCAGATAATGTCGCAATTTGGTGCAGGCAAAGTAAAGAGACAAACACAACCTTTCTACAAAGCTGTACCTTGACTCGGCATCCAGCAAACGTCTACTCAGATAAGTGATGATGTACTCTTGTCCTTCGGCTTCCTGAGTTAAGGCAGCTCCGATCACTTTGTCCTCAGCAGCAATATAAAGCCGGAAAGGTTGACCATGAGCCGGCTTCCTGAGAACTGGAGGAGTAGACAGGCAAGTTTTTATCTTGTCAAACGCCTCTTGCTGCTTTGCCCCCCAGGTGAATTCATCATCATTCTTGAGCCGAAGGATCTGTGTAAATGCATCAACTTTTCCAGACAAGTTAGCAATGAATCTTCTCAAATAGTTTACCTTGCCCAGAAACTTCTGCATGTCATTTTTGCAACCCGGCGCCTGTATCTTCTGGATGGCTTCAATCTTTGCCGGATCAACTTCTATGCCATGTTCATGTATGATGAAACCAAGGAATCTCCCAGCCGACACGCCAAAGGCACACTTCAAAGGATTCATCTTGAGCCCGTACTTCCTCATTCTTTCAAACGCCAGCCGCAAGTCGGCCAAGTGATTTGACTCGCCGTCCGACTTAACCACCACGTCATCAATATATACCTCCAGTACGACTCCCAGAAGATCATGGAATATCAGGTTCATCGCTCTTTGATAGGTGGCTCCGGCATTCTTCAATCCAAAAGTCATCACGGTCCATTCGAACAAGCCAACAAAGCCTGGGCAGCGAAACGCCGTCTTAGCCGAATCTTCTTCGGCCATAAATATTTGGTTGTAACCTGCGTTGCCATCCAAGAAGCTGATAACTTTGTGACCTGAGGCTTCGTTGATAAGCATGTCGGCTATTGGCATAGGGTACTCATCCTTTGGCGTGGCTCGATTCAAATCCCTGAAATCAATACATGCCCTAATCTTGTCGGATCCTTTCTTTTCGACCGGCACAATGTTGGATAACCATTCGGCATACTTACAGGGCCGAATAAAGTTGGCTTTCAAAAGCCTGCCAATTTCCGCCTTTATCCGATCATAGATCAGTGGATTAAATTTGCGAGCCGGCTGCTTGTATGGTCTGAAGCCGGCTTTGATAGGCAACCGATGTTCGACCAACTCTCGGCTTAACCCAGGCATCTCGTGGTATTCCCATGCAAAGCAATCCACGTACTCTTTGACTAGCGCGATTAATTCAGACTTATAATCGGCCGCCAACTTTTGCTTTACAAATGTCGGTCTAGGGACAGTGCCATCCCCAATGTCAACTTCTTCCAGCAAGTCAGCCGATGTAAAGCCTTGTCCCAACTTATCCATGTCATCTGGTTCTTCAATTGCTTCATACATATCGTTCCTTTCGGTCCGATACTCGTCCAGACGCTTCTGCAGCCACTCATCATTTTGATCCATCTACTTGAGCGGCAGCCGATTGCTACCAATCGGCTTTAGAGATACTGGCACGAATCCGTCCCTGGTAGCACTTAGGAAGTCGAATCCGGATAAATCACGCCCAGAAAGGCATGTGACATTAGAATGTTGCCAGTCAACAATCGACTCGGCTAACGCAATGCATGCCGATTCGTCAGCATGGACAACTTCAACTTCGTCGTCAACCCATTGCACTAGTTGCTGGTGCATAGTAGACGGAACACACTGGTTAGCATGAAGCCAATCCCGTCCTAGCAGCACATTGTAGTTTCCCTGCACCTCAGCAACAAAGAAGGCGGTAGCCAAAGTCTTGCTTCCTACTGTGAGCTCCAAGCTGATAACGCCTTTGGCTTCTACTCCTTCTCCTCCTTCGAACCCATTTAACACCATGTTTGTCTTCATCAGGTCGCCATCATCTAGTTGTAGCTTCTTGAAGACAGAATATGGCATCAAGTTTACCACAGCGCCGCCATCCACCATCATCCTGGTGACCGGCTTGCCATCAATGTGTCCTCTGACATACAGAGGCCTGAGGTGTTTCACCGGCTTGTCAGGTTTTTCGAAGACAACATTTTTTGGTCCAAAGTTGATTTGCGCAACCTCGCCTTCTTTGACAGCACGGAACTCGGCCGGCAAGTAATACACCATGTTGATGTCCATTCCTGTCCGAGTCGGCGATTCTTCATAATCTAGCAGATCTTCATCTGTCAAATTGCCTGACTCATCCATTGTTGACTCTGACATTGCTGGTTCTTCTTCTGCCTTTTCTTCCATTGCGAGGTCTTCACTTGCCGGCTTCTCTGTGGCCGGATCTTGGATTGCCAGCTCCTTTGCCAAACTTGCCATCGCCAAGTCTGCTGCTTCGACTTCGTCAGCCCATGAAGAATAGGTGATAGCCGGCGTAGCTGCCGGCTCTATTTCACCATCGACAGCAGGACTCATGGTAGTTGGTGCGGAAGCCGCCATAAGGACTGGCCTAGGAATCCACTTTTGCGCCGGCAACATTGGTCGCTCAGCATTGAATTTGACGTCCCTGGATTGCTCAGCTCTTTCTTCTGCCTTCTCCCGGTTCCTTGCTCTTTGCAGTTTCCGCTTTTGTGTCTTTGTTATACCTGGCGGGCACCACTTTGGCTGAGTATATTTTGGATCCCGGGGTTGAGCTTTCATGGCTTGACTGGAGCTAGCTTCATGATCATTGGTTGCTGGCTTTGGCGCGATAGCAAGTATCGGCTCACTGTTTGCCGGCTCTGTAATCGGGTCCTTCAATTTTAGCACATGAGTTCCAACAACCAATAAGTTGTCTGAGACTAATCCGCCTTCTGGCTCCGCCTTTTTAGCACCTTGCGCCTTGATCCGCCAATATGACATGTCTCCGGGATACACAAGCCGGCTTTGCATAGATGGCCGGATTGCCCTGCGTTTGACCTCGTCAGCCGGCCTCTGGTGCCGGCTATTTTCCTCCGTGGATGGTGACCTTGGTCGTTTCCCATACTGCCACTGGTGCGACCTCGACCCGGCCTGGCGCACGTACTTGTTCAGCAGCATGTCAAAAGTTGGCTTTGTCTTCCTTGGTCTATATTCAACCTGGTTTGTCTTCCATCTGCCAACTTCTGGGCTCTTGGGCTTGATAAATCTAGGCGGCGACTTGTCTGGCCGTGGTACTTGCCCCCCGAGTGTAGGGTTGTTGATGGTAATCTTGATGACTTCGCCTCCATCGGGTTGCCGGCTCACTATAACTTGTCTTCCTGCCGCCTTGCTGCTGGCCACCTTCCTGGGTTCACCAACAACAACATTTGATTTATTAGCGGCTTCGGCTGCCTCTGGCCGAAGTAGAACTTTCTTTCCCTCCAGATCTAGCACGTTTACTGGAAACGGCTGTGTATCAATTGCCATGCCGGCAAAGCTCAATCGTCCGTCGTTGAGGGCCGATTGGATCTGTTTACGAAAGACATTGCAATCATTAGTAGCATGAGAGAAAGAATTGTGATACTTGCAATAAGCCCGCCGCCTTAATTCATCAGGCGATGGTATAACATGATTTATCCTTATCACTTTATCCTTCAACAAGGCATCAAATATTCTATCACACTTGCCTACGTCAAAGCTGCATTTTATTTCGTCATCCCGATTTTTACGAATCGGCTTTAGATCATCACACATGTATGGTTTGGCCTTGCTGGGCCAAACAAACTCAGCGGAATAAACATCGGCTTCATCACCGGAGTCGGCATCGTTGTCAACAATATTAAGCCGGCTCCTGCTCATCCGATGCGAGTCTTTTGACTCATTGACCCGGCTCTCTTGAGCCAACGCTCTCTCCTGGACTTGGCCAACAGACAAGAATTCATGTCCTTCTAACCTCTCTTTCAGGTAGGACCTTAAACCATTGAAAACCAAGTCAGCCATGTCTCTTTCAGTTATTGCCAAACTATAACATCGGTTTCTGGTATTTCTAAATCTCTTGACGTAATCAGATACCGATTCATCCTGCTTCTGCCTAACCGATGTAAGGTGAGACAATTTTAACTCTATTTCGCCGGCAAAGAAGTGTTCATGGAACTTTTGCTCTAGATGAAACCATGTATGTATAGAATTAGGAGCTAAAGCCGAAAACCAAGAAAACGCAATGCCGGTTAAAGACAATGAGAACAGGCGAACTTTAATGTGATCATGGTTAGCTTCGCCTAATTGAGCCAAATATTGACTGATATGTTCCCATGTTGACTTACTATCCACCCCATTAAATTTGGCAAATTCAGGGACTCTATAACCAGGTGGATAAGGTTGCAGATCAAAGTAATCGGGGTAAGGCTTAGTGTAAGTTCTATGTTTTGGCATCACCCCGAGCTTGTCAAAAGCTATCTGGTCCAATCTTCTCCTGAATTCGGCTAAGGAATCGTCCATAATGGCCGATTGAGCCGGCACGAGAGAAGAATTGGCGGCAGGGCCAGCTTGCACCCAAGTAGCCGAATTTTGATTCGGCATTGACTCATGACCCAGAATCCGCCTTGTCTGACTCGGCTGGCTTGCCGAGTTAGGCATACTCTGGACAGGAGTTGGACATGGCAGCGTAGGCACAAGTTGGTTTTCCCTACTTTGACCGATCGGTTGTTTGTCCGATGGTTGGTCATGGGACGTGTTTTTCTTAGCCTTTTCATGTTCTAGCATAAGGTCGTAAACATTGGCAGTGCCTTGCGAAACATGAAATTGAATTTCGGCTATCTGTTCAGAGGAAAAAAGGCTACTACTTACAGCGGGTTTGTCAATGTTGGCATCCAGCGGTACAAATTCCGGCTCCTTGATCGGCGAGATTATACCTTGCCGATCTACCTTGAAGCTGGATAAGTACAGGTCTTGATCTTCTTGATCCCGCTTGGCTCGCAGCGCCTCGAACTCCTCATCTCTCTTCTTCTTCCACGCCTCCAGACCTTGGCGTTGTTCTTCCGACAACTTCTCGAGAGTTGGCTTGATGATGTTGTCGGTATTGATACCGGCAGCGTCGGTCTTGGAATTGGTCATTGCTGTCCAATTTTCAGATCGAATCGTCCCCAGCGGAGTCGCCAAAAAGTGTGTTGCGCTCGAAACGCGTCACACGAACACGTCCTCGTGTACCCGCGGTGCCGGGGGAGATACTCCGCAACTCGCCCCGCGGGAGGCCTGCTTCCAGCGCGATACGCAAGACAGCAAGCAGGCGCTTTTTAGACCAGACGCCCCAGCCCCTCGGGAAGCCCCGTCTGAGGAAGCCGGCGACGATTGGCTGAACTAAGCCGGACTTGGCCGCTCTCAGCTCGGTTTTCGATACCCGGCGAAATCTAGATGAAGTCGCCGAACAACGGAAGCATAAACAAGGGTTTGAGGAGATAAAAGTAGGTTGTATTGATAGGTTGTCGATTGTTTGCTTAATTTCAATCGGCCGTCACCTCTCACATATATATGAGGCGGCTGGACTTCCCGTACAAGTAATGGACTTCTACAAGGCTTACAAATCATAGTCTAAGTCGAATCCATCTCTAAAATAGGCAACTTTTGGCCGGCAACGTTGGCTTCAAACTTGTTGGCTACTTCGGAAAGTTGCCTTTTGCCTTCCGTACTGGCTTCCAACTTGCTGGCTACTGGAAAGTTGCCTTTTTCCCTTCCGTATTGGCTTCAAACTTGCCTTCTTTCTTAGAGACGAGATATCTTGATCGGCTTCGTATTAGACCCGGATTTCTGTCCGGCTTCTTTTAGAAAGTTGCCTCCCATTTTCCAGCCTTGATCTTAGAAAGTTGTCTTCTCGTTTTCCGCCTTGATCTTGACCTTGAAAGTTGTCTTCTATTTTTCTGCCTTGATCGGTGGAAAGTTGACTTGCCGGCTTGTATTTGACAAAGTTGGCTTTATGCCGTCTTGTCTTGACAATGTTGACTTCTTTTCTGCCGCCTTGTCTTGACAACATTGACTTCCTTTTTGCCACCTTGTGTTGACAAAGTTGGCTTCTTTTCAGCCACCTTTATTGCTTCCTTTGACTTAGCTCGCTATGTCTTCAGGCAACTTCGCACTCCCGAATCCAGCTTCCGCCTTGTTCCGGTTGCCGGATTATTGGCAGCCTTCTTCCGGCCATCTTTTCCTGGAAAGCTTCCCAGATCACCATTTTAGCCTTCTTTGTTGCCTTCTTTAAGCCGCCAAATCCTCCTTGAACCTGAAACTGGCAATCTGCCAAAAACGGGTGCTAACAAGTTGTGTCATGGAAATTCATTCGGATGATGGTGAATGGATGTGTATTGTCTGTCCATTCTGCTTTGGTTGATTCTTCTGATGGGATAGGTAGATTTGTTGCCGTTTGAGTTCCTGATCGAAAGAAGCACATGTGTCCTGTCGTGGTGGGATCACGACAGATGCCATGGGTATGGCTAAGATGGGGCCGAATGGTCGTTGGGGGAATCCGGGAGGGTTTATGCACTCTTGAAGTGCACAAGCAAGAACACACCAAAAACCGCAAGAACACGAACTGAAAACCAACCAACCAAGAACACGAAGAACACCACGATGTACCCTGCTTCGGGGCCCTCATGCGGAGGTAACACCCCTACTGCAGCACTATCCTAGTCAGTATATAGCACAAGATGACTAGTACAGGTCGCTCCTCGAGCTGTGTGATGGTACAAGGGTGAGAGCTTGAGGTGGGAGATGAAGTTACAAGGAGAATCAACTAGGGTGCCGGGGTCTCTTTTCTTTCTTCTTTGTTTTCATCCTCCCCTCTCGTCGTCCCCTAGCACAGGAGGGGTAGAAGCCCCTTATATAGGCTAGCCGGGTTACCATAGTGCCCCTCGCCGAGTACTGTAGCCATGCCTCTGCTTTGATCATCATTGCACTCCTGTCAGGGACAAGACATGACATGCCCATCCCCTGCATCACCACAGTGGAGCTAGGATGTCCCCTTTGACTGAGACAGGACGTAGCCGCGCCGAGCTACCTCGTAGCCCTGACCTCGGAAATCTAGGGGTCAGCGGTCAGAGACTTGCTGTCCCGCTGAACCCGGGGCACGCCTCTGCCACGCTCCGTGACAGACGCTCCCGTGTCAGGCGGGAAGTGACTGGGGCATTGACTCCTGCCCGAGCTATGGCCTCCTGAGCATAAGATCTTTTACCAGGTCGGACTTCACTTCCTTCCCACAGCTCATCCTGCACTCACAACCCAAACCACGGCAATGAGGTAGTTAGGTCGGCTGAACATAGCTCGGACAGTGAACCTCGGCCCTGGCCAATAGTATACCTCGGACCCCTCTGGGCCAAGATAGGTCGGCCTGTAATCTCCAGGTCAAGATGAAGCTCGGACATTCCCAGGCCCAAACAGGTCGGCCCATTCCGTACCTCGGCACACCTTCGAACTCCACTTATGCCAAGCCTTGACCCTACCCGGGGATACTCCCCCGACATTAGTCCCCGAAGCTGGTGCGGTCCTACGACCTCGGATGGAGGGCCGTAGCAGGTTCAAAACCAGCAAGACACCACCTCTAAAACCGACCTCAAACATAGGTCCGCCGAGGTACTTCCCACATACCACCATCTAATCTGAGGTAGATATGCAAACTGAATTTTCCGAGCTGTTCGACAGAGCACAATCTTGCCCCAAGATCTTCCGAGGCACGTGGCGAAGAATCTCTGCCCGAACCTCGAAGCCCGGACCTCTGAAAGACAGGTCCTGACCATACGCCGCCCTCGTCAGCCGGACCCACCAAACAGCACACCTGCGCACTCAAGTGCGAGACCCATTTGACCGCCCGCGACTCCTCGATTCTCGCACTGACCGGCACAGGAAATCCGAGGTGGGCGGTTGCCACACTACGGCCCACGATGTGGCCGATCGTGCGGCCACCAATCGCGTAACCGTGCGCCCACCCGCACACGATCCCGCGCCTTCCCGATAACCGCGCGGTAGTGGCGTAGTTAATGCGTGCAGTTACCGCACGCGGCTATAAATAGGGCCCCACAGGTAACTTCACCGTCTTCTTCCTCCATCGCCCACTGCTCCGTGCCCATTGCTCCGTGCGCTCTGCCTCCATCGCCGCCGTCAAGCACTTGTCGCTGCGACCTCGCCGTCTCGAAGAATCTCGCCGGAAACGCGCACCGCGCCTTGCGCTGCCACTCCGTCGTCGATCTTTCCCCGATCTTCGAGTACCTCACCGGTGAGTTCCTTATCTCCCCTCCATTGCCATAGCCATGAACAGGTTCATCCTTCGATGAACTCGAGGATCTGGATGCATATGATGAACTTGAGGAACCCGATGCTCTATCTTTGCACCATCTTAGCCATTTTTAGATCTCCTCTAGACTTGTACCAGATGTATCCGTAGCACTGCCCTTTCAGTTTTGCCCCTGGATGAACTTGATTTTATTTCCCTTTTTGCTCACCGGTAGATCTTTGCTAGCATCTTGCCACGGTAGAAACGTGTTTCCCGCCTAAAAACTCTTTAGCCCGGCTGTTTTGACTGATCCGAGGTATTATACCCCGGCTATCCTGAACTATCCGAGGTACCTACCCCGGTGGAACCTTGAACTGTCCGAGGTACTTACCCCGGTTGAACCTCCAACTGTCCGAGGTACTTACCCCGGTTGAACCTCCCTTTTCTGCAGGAAAGTGCCAACATGTCGGCATCAGCGAGAGAGGTGGATGGGATGGCTCGGACGTCACCGATGACGACATTAAATGGCTCAAAGAACTCATCGAATCCCAGCCGAACTGCTGTATCGGCTTCACACTGGGGACGGCGAACCGATCGCCAACCCCGGCGAGAAAGTGGTGTTTGTCTCTCACTTCGAGCGCGGATTCGGACTTCCGGCCAGCAAGTTCTTTCGAGAATTTCTGAAGTTCTTCGGCTTGCAGCCGCACCACCTCCCAGCTAACTCCATACTACAGCTGTCGTGCTACGCAGCTTTCTCTGAAGGATATCTCGGCCTCTGGCCGAGCGTTGAGGGCTGGGCCAAGTACTTCCAGCTGAAGAAACAGAGCATCCCCAACAAGGATGTTGTGCACAAGGATATGACTGCCTGTGGGGCGGCCGCTATCTCACCCCGGCTGGGCTCCGAGTTCCCACGGATCAAAGGCCTGGAGAGCTGCAAGAAGTGGAATCGATCCTTTTTCTATGTGAGGAACCCCGGTACTGCCGACCTTATCAACCTTCCGGACTTCCAGCTCGGCCCTCCCACTGCACAACTCAATTGGGATTTCAACCCGGAGGACGCCTACGCCGAGGTTCAAGAGATCCATGAATACATGCTGGATCTCAAGAAAAGAGGGTGGAGTTCCGATGACATCCTCCGGACTTTCGTAGATCGAAGGGTCAGCCCCCTCCAACAACGAGCCCATAAGATCTGCCATATGGAAGGTCTACTCGATCCTACCGGATCAGCAGCAAAGCGCTCTCCAAGGCCTCAGTTTGGCGCCGGGTCAAAGCCGTTGCCCAGACTGAAATGGACGAGGAGTGGACATGGGGCGTGGAGCCTCACAACAGAGAAAATCTTCCGGAGCAAGTGAGTACTTTACTAACTTTCCGAGCTTACGCTCCGGTCTTGCACACCTCGGTTGCTTCTTAACTCAACTCTTTTTTGCCACTCCTGCAGCGGTTCGCCCGGCAGCTGATCGAGGACGGCCCTGAGCCGTCGAACTGGGCTCCTGCCCGCCTCGCCCTGGAAGGTTCGGAGACTGACGACCCGGACAATGAGGATCACCTTCCGATCCCTAAGGCCGTTCCGAGGTCCGCCCCAAAGACTGGCTCCTCCAACCCGGGTAAGAAACAAGTTCCCACCTCCATCAGAGACTGGTCTGACGACGATGATGACGATGACGATTGCCAAATTCTGGAACCTGTCAACATTATTCCCATTTCATATGCTCCTCCAACATATAAGAACTTTCATCCAGCGTCTGCAGCTTCCCGGAAGCGCTCAGGACCTGGTACCTCGGATGCCGAGGCTTCCCAGACCTCGGATACTGCGGCGCCCAAAGCCAAGCGTGCCAAGAAAACCTCGGCGAAGCGCAAGAAACGAGGCCCCGTGGAGGAAGATGCGTAAGTCACGTTTGCTCCTCCTTTGCTTCTCACGCTGCTCCGAGGTTAAGTTTTTTACACTCTAACTTAATCTTTCTCTTTTTTGTCTAGCCCGGCTCGGCAGATCAAGCAGAGCCACAGCTCAATACACTCACCACTGCCTCCAGTGGTTGAAACTCAGACCCCCGAGTTGAGGTCAACCTCGGAAGCCCCGCCAGAGCCTCTCCTCCAGGACCGTCCATCGACCTTACCAGCCCGGAGAAGACCGTCTCCTCCCCAGTGCGCGTCTCCTCCTCCGAACTTCCACCGCCGAGCTCTGCTCCCCGCCGAGGTCAGACTCCTCCACCTCCTCAGAAAGATGCGGAGACAGACCGCGCCAAGACTCCGGCAAAGACCGTGCAGGAGCCTCGGCTCTCCCCCAAGTCTCAGGCTGCGCGCAACCAGCAGCAGCAGCAACAAAAGAAGAAACAACAACAACAGCAGCAGAAGCAACAGCTCCAACAGCAGCAGAAAGATTCTGTTGTTGAGCCTCCCAAACAGCCACAACAAACTCCAATGCCGCCACCGCCAACGGGACCCAAGGCTGCGAGCACCCAACTGGTGCCGCACGTTCCTGCGTCTGCGCCGAGGTCCACCTTGACCAAGACCGCGCCCTCGAGCTCTCAGGTCGCCACCTCCCGAGCTCTTTTTGCTGCTACCACTCAGCCGGACATCAGCAGCTGGGAGGTCGGGCAACTCCGGACCCAGAGCGGGAACAGCTTAGGCTCAGAGAAGCATTATGACATAGACTGGAACTCGGCTGACACTGCCGAGGTCTCCTCTAACCCGGGCTCTGAGCATCCCGTTGGACCCAGCGCCGTGCTCCAGTCCATTTACACCATGCAGACTGCAGTCCTCGATTGCAGCAAGAAGGCCTCGGTAAGTTTCTTTACAACTTTCTTTCTTCCTTTGATATCAAATGACCAACCATACTATTCCCAGTCCCCGAGATTCGGGTTGAGCAATTGATACTCCACCGAGTTAAAATTGCTCGACTTGAATCTCAAAAACTTGTCATTTCTCCACGCTGAGTCCCCGAGGCCAATGCCAAGTCCCCGGGCCTCTTCGAACTGATCTCTCTATTTCTTCAGGAATGCAACAATGCTCGGACAAAGGTCTTCAAGAACCTCCTGCTAGATCACAACAGACTGAAGAAGTCTCACCGGACTCTTCTATCCGCCAAGGAGCAGAGCGACAAAGATCACGCCTCCAAGCTGAAGACAGCCGAGGATGAAATAGCTCGGCTGCAGCAAGAGCTGAACCGGGCTAACGAAGCCAAAACCACTGTGGAGGACGCCATGAAGGTCAAAGACCAGGCCGCCGAACAGCAGCAAGAGCTTGCCAAGACCCTGGAGAGCCGCGCCACCTCGGCCGAAGCCGAACTTACCGCCCTCCGGGCTATCTCGAAAAGCTGTTTGTCCGAGCTTACTCGGATTAACGACCAAATGGACAGTAAGTTTCTTTTCCCCTTTTCCTTATTTTCTGCCGACCTAGACCCCGTGCCACCGTATGTCTTATTTCAGCAACAGCCTTTTTGTCCTCTTCAGAGAACTTCGAGCACTCCAAGGACAAGGCTATCCGCGAAGTTCAAGCAGCTCGGGCAAAGAGGGCTGAGACAGAAACCCTCAGCGACAGCTGGGATATCCAGGACCACCTTGTCGCCCTCAATGCTCGGATCAGGCCGCTCAGAGCCATTGGAACCAAGCTGGTTGATGCTGCCATCGAGGTCCACCGTGCCCTCTGGCCCAAGGTTAATGCTCCCACTTGCATCGACGAGCTCGCCACAAGCTGAAAGGAGCCGAGGCTAGACTTCGGGAGTGGAGATGCTCATCAGCTCGGGCTGGATCGGACAAGGCCCTGGTATTCGTGCTGTCCTGGTATGAAGAGATTGAGATCCATACTGTTACCTCCTTGCGCAAGGGCTCTCCTTGGAACTCCACCCCTGATGGCATTGCGAAACGCCAAGCAGCAGCCGACCTCTTTGCTAGTTATGCAAACACCCGGATCTTCAATGAAGGGCGCCTTTACTCAGAGGACGAAGAGAGCTCGGACGAGGAAGGAGAGTCCGGTGAAGAAAGTTCTGAGGCGAGGAAATTGACTTTGACGAGCCTGAGAGTTCCAAGGGCAAGGCCGGCAAAACAACCGAGGTGGCTGAAGGCTCTGATGATGACTTCAGCTTCGACGACCTCCGAACTCCAAGGGCAAGTCCGGCAAATCCGTAGCCACCGAGGTGATCCCCCGACGTGACGGACACCCGGCATCCACTCCAACAACCGAGGTTGCTTCCGCGACCGAGGTGGTTCCTGCGCCCGAGGTGGTTCCGCGCCCGAGGTTGTTCCTGCACCCGAGGCTCTTCTTCCGAGGCCTGAACTTGTCTCGAACAAAACATTAAATCCCCGGTATGCCGGGTGCAGATGTAACAGACCTTAAGTAGTTTGCCTTGCTACCAGTACTATTAACTTGCTATCCGAACCATGCTTTTCTAAAACTTTATGCCGAACCCTTTTGGAACGAGTCCCCGAGTTCACTTTCGTGTTTACTATATCTGGCATTCTTTGCTCTTGTCTACCATTTAGGCGTTCGACAGTCGAGTCACAAGATTGTTGTTTATAGCATACAGTACTTAGCAAATCTCGAAGTGTGTTTCCAAAACCATCCGACATAAACGAAAGGTAAAGACAGGGGTTAGTAAACGACACATGCCGAACTATATTTTTGGACCGAGTCCCCGAGTCCATTTTCATGTCTCCCACGTTTTTTCATCTTTGCTCTTGACTACCTTTTAGGCAGATGCCAGTCGAGTCACAAGATTAGTTACATAGCACACATTACTTGAAGTTTGAGACGAGGTTCAAAATAGTTCGGCATATGAACGAAACTGACAAACAGAAATAAAACACAAGCACAGAGCGAGGCAGTCCCCGAGCTTCAACCTCGGAGTGCCGACATTTCATTAAGGATTAACCGAGGTACATACATTGCGCCTTTCATGAGTAGAAAGGTCGGAGTAGAGCTATATTCCATGGTCGCCTGACCTCTGATCCGGGGTTGTCCAGCCCATCTTCCCTGGTTCCTGCGCATCTATTAGATAGTAGGAATCATTGAGCAGAGCTCGGCTCACAATGTACGGTCCCTCCCATGGAGGTGACAACTTGTGCCGACCTTTCTTGCGCTGCACCAGCCTCAACACCAAATCTCCCTCGTGAAACACACGAGGGTTGACACTCCGGCTATGATAACGCCGGAGACCTTGCTGGTATATTGCTGACCGAGATGAGGCCAACTCTCTAGCCTCCTCAAGCAGATCTACTGCATCCTCCCGAGCCTCTTTGCCTCGGCTTCAGTGTACATGGCCACTCTGGGCGCATCATACTCAATGTCAGTGGGTAGTACAGCTTCTGCCCCATAGACCATAAAAAATGGCGTATAGCCAGTTGATCGATTTGGCGTGGTCCTTAGACCCCATAGTACTGCTGGTATCTCATCAATCCAGCACCCCGGAGTTTTCAGCAGTGGTTCAATAAGCCGAGCCTTGATGCCGGCCAACACCAGAGCATTTGATCTTTCCACTTGCCCATTAGACTCCGGATGTGCCACCGAGGCTATGTCCAGCCGGATTCCCTTGTTCATGCAAAACCGAGCAAACTCTCCAACAGCAAAGTTCGTGCCGTTGTCCGAGATAATGCTATGAGGGTACCCATATCGCAGAATGATTTCCTTCAAGAAAGTCACTGCTGAATGACCATCCAACTTCCGATTGGTTTCACCTCGATCCATTTGGTGAATTTGTCCACCATCACCAGTATGTGTGTCATGTTACCTCGGGCTGGTTTGAACTCTCCCACCATATCTAAACACCATACCGCAAACGGCCAAGTGATAGGAATTGTTTTGAGCGCCGAGGCTGGCACATGTGTTTGCTTGGCAAACCTTTGGCATCCTTCACATCTCCGGACTATGTCCTCTGCATCAGCAAGAGCGGTGGGCCAATAGAACCCATGGCGAAACGCCTTGGCCACTAAAGCTCTTGTGCTGCAATGATGTCCACACTCTCCTTGGTGGATCTCCAAAAGCATCTCCTTGCCTTCAGCTGGCTCGACACACCGTTGCAACACCTCGGTTACGCTTCTTTTATAGAGCTCCTTGTTTATGATGGTGTACGCCTTGGCCCTCCTTTGGATTCTCCTAGCCTCGGTTGTGTCACTTGGCAAACTTCCCTCCGTTATGAACTTCATGATCTGCTCCGCCCACTCCGGCACTGGGTGCAAAGGAAAAAGTTCCTCGTCCACCTCCATTGGTTCGGCCACCATAATTTCCTCCATTATTTCCTCCACCATCCTGCGACCAGTCCCCGAGTTTTGATGAGCAGTCCCCGGGTTCGGTGCGCAGTCCCCGAGCTCTGCCACGCAGTCCCCGGGTCCGAGCAAACGCAACCGACGTCTACCTCCATTGGAACAGGTCCGGGCTCTTGCTCAGCCGGGATGAAAATAGATTCGGATTCAGGGGAAGGTTTGATTGAAGGAGTTCTCAAGTGATTCAGGGCTACTCCAGGTGGTATTGCCTCCTTAGATGAACCGAGCTTTGACAACACGTCGGCAGCATTGTTTTCTGTCCGAGGTATATGCCTGTACTCACACCCTTCAAAGAACCCGGATATCTTTTGCACATGGAACCGATACAACGCCATGTTGGCATCCAGTGCATCCCAAGTTCCAGAAGATTGTTGCACCACCAGGTCGGAATCGCCGAAGCACTCTACACGCCGGATACCGATCTCCTTTGCCACCTTGAGGCCATGGATTAAGGCCTCATACTCCGCCACATTGTTTGACGCTGAGAAATGAATCTGCAGCACGTACTTCAACTGATCTCGCTTTGGCGAGGTGAGGACTATTCCAGCCCCCAGCCCGATCTTTGTTTTGGACCCATCAAAATGCATCTTCCAATAATTATAGTCCGGCCTGGGTGGCTCATACTGCATCTCGGCCCAATCACAAAAGAAGTCCGGCAACGCCTGGGATTTGATTGCATCTCTTCTCTCATACAGCGGTGCATATGGAGACACCTCGATCGCCCATTTGGCAACCGGCCAGTTGCATCTTTGCACCCGATGATCTCCGAGATTGGAGCTTCGCACACCACCGTCATGGGATGCTCCTGGAAATAATGCTTCAACTTCTTGACCGCCAGGTAGACACCATACGTCATCTTCTGGTAGTGAGGGTAATTCTGCTTCGAGGTAGAGATCACCTCGCTCAAGTAATACACTGGTCTTTGAACCGACCTGCCACCTTCTTCGCGCTCCACCACCACTGCCACACTTACAACTCGGTTTGTGGCCGCAATGTAAAGTAACATCGGCTCATTGTGCAATGGTGATGCCAACACCGGAGCGGTGGACAACATCTTTTTCAGCTCACTGAACGCCACGTCGGCCTGCGGGGTCCATGTGAACCCGGTACTTTTCTTCATGAGTGGTACAAGGTAAGGCTTTCTCTCCCAACCGCTACAAATCGGCTCAACGAGGCTAGACACCCGTGAATTTCTGCACATCTTTCAAACACTCGGTAATTCATGTTCTCAATAGCTCGGATCTTGGCCGGGTTAACCTCAATACCCGGCTAGACACCAGGAAGCCGAGCAACTTTCCAGCCGGGACACCAAAGGTGCACTTGTCCGGGTTAAGTTTCAACCTATACTTTCTCAGGTTCACAAATGTCTCCTCGAGATCCTCGAGGAGAGTATGTTTCTCCTTAGACTTGATGACAATATCATCGACATACACTTGCACATTTTTACCCATCTGAGAGTGCAGGCATTTCTGCATACACCTCTGATAAGTTGCCCCGGCATTTCTCAGACCAAAACACATGACACGATAGCAGTACGCCCCATACGGGGTAATAAAGGCAGTCTTTATTTGATCTTTCGAGTTCAGTGGTATCTGGTGAAAACCAGAGTACGCATCGATAAAGGACAACAGTTCACAACCAGCAGTAGAATCGATCACTTGATCAATCCGAGGTAATGGAAACGGATCCTTCGGGCACGCCTTGTTGAGGTTAGTGAAGTCGATGCACATGCGCCACACCTTGACCACGGCTGGCTCGTCCTTCTTCTTTTCCACCAAGACTGGATTGGATATCCAGTCCGGATGCAGCACCTCCATTATGAACCCGGCTGCAAGCAACTTAGCCAGCTCGTCCAGCACCACTTGTCTTCGGTCGTCTGAGAGACGACGGGTCGGTTGCCTCACCGGTTTCACCTCCGGCCTGACAAATAAAGAGTGCTCTGCCAACTCCCTCGGAACACCAGGCAGGTCCTTAGCTGACCATGCAAAGATATCCCGATTCTCACGGAGGAAGTGACAGAGCTCGCCTTCCTATTTCTCGCCCAGCCCGGCCCCAATGATGGCCATGCGCTCTGGGTGCTCCGGGTCAATGGGAATTCTCTTGGTCTCCTTGGGCACCTCGAACGCAGCAGCTGAGTCCGGGCTCATCAGTCCGGACACGCCGAGCTGCGTGGACTGCGCCATTGCCACCACTTCGTGCAGTTTCTTCTTCTCAGCTGCAATCACCAAAGCCTCGGCCAGATTAGACCCCGCCGAGGCACACTGAATGGCTCGCTTGTAATCACCCGAGATGGTTATGATCCCATTGGGCCCTGGCATTTTCATCTTCAGGTACGCCACATGGGTGGAAATCATGAACTTGGCCAGGCTGGCCTTCCAAGCAATGCATGGTATGCACTCTCCAAGTCCACCACCTCGAACTCGATACTCTCAACTCGGCAGTTATCCTTGGTTCCAAATGCTACATCCACCCATATCTTGCCCATGGGTGCACAGGAAACGCCAGGCACAATCCCATGAAAAGTACAACTGCTAGGCATTAACTGATTTGGGATATGCCTAACTTCACCATTGTGTCCGGTACATGATGTTGATGGCACTGCCATTGTCCACCAGAACTCGGGTAAACCTTACATTGTTAGTAGGCCCGCACAACGTCGGATCTACCACCAGGGCATACCTTCCAGGGCTCGGCATGATCCGAGGTGTATCTTTCCTGCTCCAAGTGACCTCCTGCTCAGACCAGTTCATGTAGGTCGGCACCACCGGCATTACTGCATTCACCTCCATGGCACGCCTCTGCACACTCTTCTTGTCAGTGGGCTCGGTCACAAAGACCACATAGCTCGCATGAGCCTCTCTATAGTCATTTCCGGGGTATTCATACTGCTGGCTTGGTCCGGCACCACCATTGTTGTTGTTACCTCGGACGTTCACCACATTCACCGGTCTTGCCGCTGCAGGCCTCGGAGGAGGTGCAGTGGTTATTGGGGTAACATTTGCTCCGGACAGATTCGGGTTAGACCTCGGCTGAAATCTCTGAGGTGGTCCTCCTCTGTTTCCTCCGGCCCTTGCCCCTTCTTCCCTGATCCTGCGGTGCCAGCTGCACTGCCGGGTTGAATGGTTGGCTGGCTTACGCGGATCGGTCGTATGGTAACGGCAAGGACCATCTATCATTGATTCATAAGTCAAGGGTGGCTCTGGGTTCGGACTAAATGCCGGACCACTGATTTTCGGCCTCTGGACACCTCCAGCTTCGGGCTGATCCGGGTTCACCGCTGCAACTTGGTTCGAGGTGTACGGGTAGTCCGGCTCCCTCCTCTTGTGCCCGAGCTCTTGGCGGTCACTATACCTCGGTCCGAGCCGGTTATTTATTGGCTCCCTTCTTCTGTTACGTGCTCCTGCCTCGGCTGCTGGCTGCATCGGATCACCAAGAGCATAAGAATCCGCAATCCGGATTGCCTCTGCAAGGGATTTCGGCATATCTCTCTGTAGCCTCTGCCACAGCATACTGCCATGTCGGCAACCATCTGCAAACCAGGAGATGGCCTGGGCCTCTACAACTCCTTCACAGGAATTCCGGACATTGCTCCACCGAGTTAAGAACTCCGATCAGTTTCATGATCATCTTGCTTACATGCTGCCAGGAGCTGAGGTCGGTTTGGCCTTTTGTAGGTACTAGCAAAGTTGCTGTTAAACGCCAGCTCCAAGTCTATCCAGGAGTTGATACTATACTCCGGCAAATTATTCAGCCAGATCCGAGCTGGACCTCCAACATGTGCGGGAGATACCGGACCGCCCATCGGCGATTGCCCCCCGCTATGTGCACCGAGGATACATAATCTGTCAACCAATCTTGTGGCTTGGTGCTCCCATTGTATGGCTTGGCGTTCCGACCTAACTGGAACTGAGATACTGGTGGTGGTGGCTCCCTCATGATCCGAGGTCCGAAACATGCCGGACCAGGAGGGCCTTCCTCTCCAACTGCTCGGACAAGTAGATTCTATCCAGCTTGTTGCGGACGTCGCCCGGAGCTAACATCCGAGCTCCTATCCGAGGTCCCAACGCCCCATCCACTCTGTGATACCCGGCCCGCGCCATGGCCGAGTCTCCATCATCGTATCGGTCATCGCCTTGACCGACGTTCTGAGGTTGCTGAGCATACTCCGGCTCTGGCTGATACTGCTCCTGCGGCCGGGGTTGTTGCTGATACCTCGGGGGCGGAGGTGGTTTACCTCGGCCAGCCGATGCTGCTTGCCCACCATTCTGATTTCCCTGGCCGGAGTTACCCCTAGCCCGGCTAGCATTGCCCTGGCCCACCTTCTGCTTTGCTGCTAACACCGGATCATACTTCAGCAGCTGCTTGTTCTGACCCGAGTTGACACTCCGGGCTCGATCGGCTCCTCCGACGAGTGGAGACGAGGCTTGCCCCTTGGACACCTGACTAACGGGCCTAGCTGAATAGACCATCTGCGAATCACCAGCCCCGGCTCTGCGGAGAGCCTCATTCTGCTGGTTAGCTACATAGACCAATTCATTGACTCGCTTTTGCTGCGCACGCCATGCATCTCCAGTCAACCCGGATAGCTCGGCCCTGCCTGCCTCGGCAGCTCTGAGGTTCTTGGCAGGGGAACTATACACCGGCCTTCCAGTTGACACGCGACTCTCACTCCTAGCCGAGGTGGTAGGTCGAGCCTCCCTGTTCATCTCGTCATTGAGCCCCTTGCCTCTCTGCCGCACCCCGGCTAACCTACTGGTATCAGCTGCAACCGGGGTGAAGCCATTCGCTGCATTGTACTCACGCAGATCTCTATTGAACTCATCTCGGGCTGCTATCATGGCTACAGCCTCCTTTTGCAACAAGACACGCTTCTCCTCTAGCTCGGCCGCAGTCATCACTATATCTACTCCGGGATCTACAGGATCTGCTAGTGTCTCTGCTATCTTTGTTAGGACTGCACCTCGGCCCTGCACCTCAGGGGTGCCAGGCAACTCCTTCTCTAGCCTGGGCTTTGCAGCTCTCACCTTAGCCGCAACCTCGGCCGGCTTGGATCTGCTGGCATCTCCTCTGCCAGCGGCATCCACCGTACCGGTCATCATCACCTCGACGCAGCTCTCAGGGCGAGTGATACGCCGACCTAGCGCCGCAAGGAGAGGAGTTTCGTCGTCCACGAGCACCTGCTCCGGGTACTCGCGAACAACCTCGACAGCAACGTAGGTGACGAAGCTGCCGAGCATCATGGTGAAGCCATGCTCGGGGAAGGGCTTGCCGGCGAAGCACCCCGCGTTGTCGCTGACGAAGTTGAACTCACCGATCTTGGCGATGAGCCCGGAAAGAACACGCTCGCCTGAGCCCGTCCGGATGTATACTCCCTCCAACGCCTCAATCTGCCCCACGGTGGGCGCCAACTGTCGTGGTGGGATCACGACAGATGCCATGGGTATGGCTAAGATGGGGCCGAATGGTCGTTGGGGGAATCCGGGGAGGGTTTATGCACTCTTGAAGTGCACAAGCAAGAACACACCAAAAACCGCAAGAACACGAACTGAAAACCAACCAACCAAGAACACGAAGAACACCACGATGTACCCTGCTTCGGGGCCCTCTTGCGGAGGTAACACCCCTACTGCAGCACTATCCTAGTCAGTATATAGCACAAGATGACTAGTACAGGTCGCTCCTCGAGCTGTGTGATGGTACAAGGTGAGAGCTTGAGGTGGGAGATGAAGTTACAAGGAGAATCAACTAGGGTGCCGGGGTCTCTTTTCTTTCTTCTTCTTTGTTTTCGTCCTCCCCTCTCGTCGTCCTAGCACAGGAGGGGTAGAAGCCCCTTATATAGGCTAGCCGGGTTACCATAGTGCCCCTCGCCGAGTACTGTAGCCATGCCTCTGCTTTGATCATCATTGCACTCCTGTCAGGGACAAGACATGACATGCCCATCCCCTGCATCACCACAGTGGAGCTAGGATGTCCCCTCTGACTGAGACAGGACGTAGCCGCGCCGAGCTACCTCGTAGCCCTGACCTCGGAACTCTAGGGGTCAGCGGTCAGAGACGTGCTGTCCCGCTGAACCCGGGGCACGCCTCTGCCACGCTCCGTGACAGACGCTCCCGTGTCAGGCGGGAAGTGACTGGGGCATTGACTCCTGCCCGAGCTATGGCCTCCTGCGCATAAGATCTTTTACCAGGTCGGACTTCACTTCCTTCCCACAGCTCATCCTGCACTCACAACCCAAACCACGGCAATGAGGTAGTTAGGTCGGCTGAACATAGCTCGGACAGTGAACCTCGGCCCTGGCCAATAGTATACCTCGGACCCCTCTGGGCCAAGATAGGTCGGCCTGTAATCTCCAGGTCAAGATGAAGCTCGGACATTCCCAGGCCCAAACAGGTCGGCCCTTTCCGTACCTCGGCACACCTTCGAACTCCACTTATGCCAAGCCTTGACCCTACCCGGGGATACTCCCCGACATGTCCTAACCCTAGAAGCGCTTGTCCAATGTATCTCCTGCTCTGTTCTTTTTTCTTTTTTGAACAAGGGGAAGGACCCCGAAGGGTCCGGACTGCATTAACCGATGGGGTTACATATTACAGCAAGGACCTCAAAATAAAATAAAATTACATCCAAGCCTTTGACTTTTACAAAAAGGACCTAAGTTAAGTATTTAGGAATGCAATCGGGTCCTTCTCCACCGAGGATGAAGATCAGCTCAACGCAACGGCCGTCAGCGCCATCTCCGGGGACGGCACCTCTGGGCGACGGTGCGATGTTGGGCGCCGCGGCGGAGCTGTTGAAGGGCCTCCTTAATGACATGTCGGCCTGGAGGTTGAAGACGCTATGGCGCAAGAAGCACCACAGCCAGAAGTAATGGTGGCGCAAGTATGCCGCCATTGATGAAGGCGCAAGTATGCCGCCATTGATGAACTTCGTAAGTTGCAGCCTGAAGATTTCCCCGTGGAGCAGCAGATCCAATCCCCCCGTCCTCCTTCCCGCAACCTTCGCGGTGCATAAGAACATAAGCACACGATCCAGGAGCACCACCACGATACGAACCGAGCTTATTTGGAAAGGGGGATTGAGGAACAGCGCCGCCGCTCGCCATCACTATCCACTGGAGTGCAGCAAGCAGAAGAACCACCACCACCCATCGCCGGCCAGCGCTCGGAAGCCCCAGCGATAGTCCTCCCCACGGCATAACGCCATACGCCACATGGGACAAGATAGCAGCATCAAACTTGAACCTAAACCTAGATCAACTAGCTACAGGAGGAGCATGACCACCTACACCATCCGCACACCGGCCAGCAGAGCTGGCGGAGCGAAGGAAGGAGAGGGGCGGCAGCGGGGGACGAAAGTTGACTTTCAAGGCGTGGGGAGCGAAAGGATAAGCCTTCGTGCTCTGTTCGAAAGTTCTGCGGTGTCTACAGTCTCTGTTCGAAACTTTAGTTTCCCACTGCCCCCGCCATACCGTACAAGCAAAATTCTCGCATAAAACCGCATGCGCCACACGATCCAGGGAAGCAGCAAAGATGTCAGGTATCCCTATCATCGTCATGCGGCTCGTGGCCAGGCGACTGGGCTGCTTCCAGGTGATTGGCCACGGCGTGCTCGCACTATTTGACATCCTTGACGATGCCAAGCACTAATGTCATCTCGGGCCGAGCGAAACCGAACCGGCTATTGGGAGTGCCGTTGGAGATGCTCTAAGAAAGACATGGTCCGTGTGTATGGTGTGTTCGTGATTGCCCAGCTCCGGTTCAGACTTTTGGCTATGACCACTTCGTACGTATGTAGATATTTTAGTGGGTAGTTTACTCAGTTTGCTTCGCGTTTGGTTCGTATTGATATTGTCTAAAACATCTTTATATTATGGACAGAGGGAGTAATATGGATGCTATACTTTTATGAAGTGTCTTTCAAATACGGTACTCAAATAAGGTATCTAGCAAAGAAAATTTTCTCCGGTTTGAGATGTGTACATTATGTTCAAACGTTTATTATTTCTAAAAATAATAATAATAAAAGAGTCGGTAGGTTTTTTTTTCTTCGCACAACATTTGTTGCGGCGAAGCCAAGGCGCTCTTTCGCTCGTCTCCGTGTAAAGCCCACAGGCCTCGTATCCGGGCTCTAGACTGAGGAATTATCCCCAAAGCCCATTTTACCCCACCAGCTCTAAGCCGGCAGAGGGCAAAACCTATATGCCGCCCGTTAGCGGCGCATAAACCTAGCGCCGCTAACGGGAGCGACCTAATGGGCCGGCCCATAGTTCGGCGACCTTTCTTTTTCGTTTCTTTTTTTTTCTGTTTTTTTTGTTTTGTTTTTCTTTTCGTTTTTCTTTTTCGTTTCTTTTCTGATTCTTTTTTCTTTTTCGTTTCTTTTTCTGTTTTGTTTTATTATTCTTTTCTTATTGTTTTTTGTTCTTCTTTAAATAGTTTTTTGAAAATTGTTTAATTTTTTTAAATGGTTCCATTTCGAAAATGGTTCTAAATTTAAAAATGGTTCCAAATTTAAAAATGGTTTCGAATTTAAAAATGGTTCCAAGTTTGAAAATCGGTTCCATTTTTTAAAATGGTTCCATATTTAAAATGGTTCCAAGTATAAAATGGTTCTGAATTTAAAATGGTTCCAAATTTGAAAATGGTTCCAAATTTGAAAATTGTTCATTTTTTGAAAATGGTTCCAAATCAAAAATTCTTCATTTTAAAAATGGTTCCAAATTTGAAATGGTTCCATTTTTTAAAATGGTTCCTAATTTAAAATGGTTCCAAATTTAAAAATGGTTCCAAATTTGAAAATTGTTCATTTTTGAAAATAGTTCCATTTTGAAAATGATTCCAAATTAAAAATTCATCTTTTTAAAAATGGTTCCATTTTTAAAAATGGTTCTATTTTTAAAAATGATTCCAAATTTGAAAATGGTTCCAAATTTAGAATGGTTCCAAATTTGAAACTTGAAATGGTTCCAAATTTAAAAATGGTTCTAAATTTAAAATGGTCCCAAATTTAAAAATGGTTCTAATTTAAAATGGTTCCTTTTTTAAAAATGGTTCCAAATTTAAAATGGTTCCAAATTTAAAAATTGTTCATTTTTTGAAAATGGTTTCAAATTAAAAAATCTTCATTTTAAAAATGGTTCCAAATTTGAAAATAGTTTCAAATTTTAAAATGGTTCCAAATTTTAAACATGGTTCCGAATTTAAAACTCTTCAAATTTTAAAAAAGGTAAAATTTAAAAATTGTTCTTAATACAAAGATTAAAATAAAAAAGAAAACATAAAGACAAACTATTTTATAGAAAAGAATTAGACACGTACTACAAGTAATAATGCTACAGCTTGTTAGGGAACGTAGCAGTCTGTTTATTTTTTGAGTTGAATGAATGGAGCTAGCTTTGTACGTAGCTACTGGCGGTTCGTTCTTTATTCGTCCACGCGCAAGCTACCTCAGCTGGTGGGCCGGCCCGTTTGGAGTCTGTTTCAGGCGGTGGCATGCTCCGCTGCCGCAAACAGGCGCCGTATAGGCGTACCCCCGGGCAGAGCGTGGAGCCAGAGGCCAGATCCCCGCCATCTGGGCCTCCCACTCGAGCGCCTTCCCTCGGCGTGACGCACGCTCTACTGGGCCGGGCTTTCCTAGGCAGTTTTTTCGCGCACCTTGCGTGCCGCTCCTGGGCCACCGCTCTTGACGGATATAGATCTCGAGGAGACGCGGGCCCTTTTCATCTGGTTCTGACATGGGCTCGAAGATCACAACCGCACCGTACCAGCGGCGTATTTAAGCTGGTGTCATCGTTACTCCGTTAGCGAGGTGGGACTAATTATATGGTATCGAATCTTCAGCGCGGAGAGAGACCAAGAGAGTTGCTTGGCTGGGCGTGTTTTTTTTCTTTTTTCAGAGAGAAAGATGGACGTTTTTCCTCTGGCGTTGGAGTTTTCTCTATGGGCTTACGTTTTCCATTTACTAATCGTTCTGCAGAAAACGGCCTCTTATTCAGCCTGCAAACATTCGACGAAGATCTTTCGCGACAATAACGCAAAGAAGGTCTACAGAGAGGCTGTCAGTTTCTTAATTACAAAAGCAAGAGGTTGTTTTCTTCTGAAACCAAAAACCAATATATTTTTTGTTTAAAAAAACCACGAAATCATTTAAGTGGTAAAAAATGATCTTTTTTAATGAGTCAAAAGACTTACCTATCTCCGGCAATCCGGTCGCTGTATTCTAGGAAAATTTCCCGTCCCGATGTTAGCTTTTGCTTGCTGCGCCTGTCCCGGTCATCGCCCAAGTCTTCGATTTTTTGGCGGTTTCCCTTTCTCTTAATTTTTGCGTTGTTTTCGTGTAGTTACCGGTTGCCCTCCAAAGTCTTCAATTTACATCTGTATTCAATTTCGGTTAGCTTCTTCGTTTTCTCTTGTCATACCGGTCTCGCGTTTACATTATCCACACTTGAGGAGAATTGTCCGATTAATTAACATAAAACCAATATAACCGGAGCTAAGCCTACATGAACACCACCAGTCCACCATAACCAGAGACTCACCCAAAACTGACTCTGCAAGATAAGACAAACACCCATCAAAGTCAAAGTCAAAGTTAAAGAGAAAATATCATGACTACTATGAAATGAGACGCTCAAACAAATATGGAGAAGCCAAAAAATTGTTACAATCGCAAGGAGCCCAGCCGCGTTGCAACATCGCTGGTTGTGAGACACCTTTGTTGCCTAGCCGTGTCGCAACACTTCTGGTTGCCGCACGCCACTTCTGCTTCATCGCGTCGCAATATCCCTAGTCGTCGGCCGCCTCAAACTCTGCAACACGCACACCGGCCCCGAGGCTTTTTATGTTCATCACCGTTTGGATGAGAGGATTAAGAGTACGCATAGCTACATTTTGACACGCAACGGCCACTCCGGTATAAGGGTTTCTGACCAAGTCCACATATCTATGGTGAGTGCCCAGCGGCGCCCTCCAACCTTTTCATTTTTTTCTTAAAAAAAATCTAAAATCAACATAAATTTTACATTTGGATTTAACAATTTTTTATAAAATTGCAAAAGAAATATACACAAAAATTACAAAAAAAAAAAAGATCGAGACACGTCGAGCAGTAGCACAACACCTCACTGTCGTCCCAGATTTCGGCGCGAATGACTTCCGACCCGATGTGGTTGGACAAAGCGTTGCCTCGGCGCGGGCGACCTCCCTGCCTGTTGGCCTTAGCACGGGCGACGATGACCTCCATGGGTCGAGGTTGGAGGAGTCTTCTGCGGACACCGTTGGAGCCAAGGAGAACTTCGTGTACACCGAGCACGTTCTCGGTGCCGCCTGCACCTTCGTTGCAGGTGGCCCCGGGGCGGAGAGGAATGGACACAGGCATTGTCTGCCTTCGTCTACATGGACCGCAAAGGTGACACAAAGTTGCCACATGTCCGTTTGCGGGGTGCCGTTGGGCCGTGCCAACTGCTACGAACGGACAGCCAACATCCGTTTGGGGGGAAATGCCCTTATTGTACGTTGTTCTTTCTAGAGGTTGTACGTGATCATGTTAAAAGGATTCTTATGACAAGCATGGAAAGAGCGTCATCCAAGTAAGTTCTGAATTTTTTAATTAAATTTATAGCGAAATATTAAGCTCCAAAAAGAAAATACTACAAGAAAGACCTCTGATTTCTGCACCGAGAACAAGCAACGGTCGAATTTTAGCAACTCTGCCCGTTTTCTCCTCCGACCGGACACACTACATGGACGGTGTGAATGTGTGATGGTGCTCCTGGTCCAGGGAAGAGGGAACACACATTGTACACCGGCCATTTTGGCCTCCTCAATTTTAAACACGATCAGATCCCCGCTCCTCGTGTCCCCCTCCCGTTAGAGAGGCCGTAGCCACCTCTTCAAGCCCAAACCCTAGGAATCTACCCAGAAATCAGGACTCGATTAGTCCCCTGCCTTAGGGAATTGGCCGTTGCGAGGTTCGAATCGGCAGGAATCGGGGAAGAGCCGAGCAAATCGTGAGAATTTTTGCAATTTCTTTCTCGAGGGCTTGTGTTCTTGCCGTTTCCCGAGCAATTTCTTGATGCGTTTCTCTGGTTTCCGTCCTCGCAGATCTGCGGATTGGCGTGCGAGATTCTGAGCTGCAGGAATCTGAGGTGAGAAGTTTGAAATCTTGAAGTGTTTGGTTGCCTCGCGTCCGCCCCACATGGCGTTCGTGCTTTTTTTTTTGATCCGTTTGAGTTAGAGGATTTCAGTTGGATTCTGGGTAGAATGAATAGGGGAATATATGCCTATTTGTGTTTGGAGGCAATTTCTTGATGTTACGGGTGATTTTCATGGGTTCTCATCCGTTGAGGCGTGTTCTTGCGGGTAAAAGAAAGGATAGTGATTTCTGGGACCACATCTTCATTTTCGATGCATTTCTTGGGTTCTTGCGCTGCTGACCTGCTATTAATCTTCTCGCAGCCAATATGGCCGAAGTGAGGATTGCCAGCAGGACGGCTGTAGCAGATCGCTCTGGTGGTGGATTCTTTATCAGGAGGTTGGCGTCTCCCGGAGCTGTGGTGGAGAAGGGCGCCGTCAAGCCGCTGGCTCGACGGGTTCCGTTGCCGTCTGACAACAAGGAGAACGTGCCACCAGCATGGGCAGTGTGGACTGCACCGAAGAGGAGGAGCTCCCTGCCCGAGTGGTACCCGAGGACCCCACTTCGCGACATCACTTCAGTCATCAAGGTGATAACCAGTTCCTCATTTGGGTCCGTTCCTTGATGAACCATGGCAGTGTTGCATTACATGATCTATCTGCATTTTGCTTGTACCTTGTTGTCTATGGTGTCTCGTCGAAGGTTATGCAGCATCTATTCACATTAATGCTACAAGGTGTTGTACAGATAACCTTACTAGCAACATTATTTTCTAGCTTATGTTGGTTGTACCTTGCTGAGATTCATGAAATCTGACCTTATATGGAACTTCGTAAATCAATAGTTTAGTTTTTGGGGCGTAATTTCAGTTTACTTCGCAAGTGTTCTCTTTCAGCGAGATTTTGTGTGTCAAGTTTTAATCCTTGTTCAGTCATATGTCCATTGTAAACTCTCATATTGTGGGATTATACTCCAGTGTGTTCTGTAATATGTTGCTTACAATTCGTGAGAATGTAGTTTCACTCTTGTTTTTTTTTGTCTGCGTAATTTCATCCATCTAGATATACTTACATTGCCATATTGTGCTATAGCTATACAGACTAGAACCAGATTTTTATGTGTCAAGTACTCCAGTCCATGTTCAATCATCCATTTTAAATTCTGATATTTTGGAACTGTACTCCAGTTTGCTCCATAATGTGTTGCAGCTTACAATAAATATACGGTTTTGCTAATTCTCAGTCGACTGAGAATTTTGTTAATTCTCAGTCGACTGTTTAGCCGTCGGATTACTGATCGACGAATCGTTGATTATAGCCAGCTTCACGTCGTGTAGGAACTGGCCAAAACGTGGGCTTCTTCCTTTCAGAAGTATTGGGCTGTATTTTTCCTCTGTTACTTCTCTGGTGGGCCTTGAACTTCCGCTTTTGATTTTTTTTTTCAGTTGTTTTTTTCTGGTGCTGTAGCTTATTCCCAGCTACTCCCTCCGTTCCAAATTACTTGACTTGTGTTTGTACAAAAATGGATGTATCTATACTTGTTTAGTGTTTAGATACATCCGTATTTGGACAAACCCAAGTCAAGTAATTTGGAACGGAGGGAGTAGTTACGTGTGTAGCAAGTGTATAAAGAGCTTTTCATTATCATGTCTAACAAACAATTTTGTTGGTAGTTGTAGCATAGTTAAGTGTGTGGCGGTGTTGTTTGTGGATTTTCCGTTGTTATTTTTGTTCTATTAGTATTCTTTTCGCAAATCACTGTTTACTCTTTTCAGATCTGTATGAACCCATTTTTCAAGACCGTATGAACTATTGTTTGTAAATATATTTTATTTTTATCCCTTCTATTTGTTTTTGTATATTTCTTGTTTTTCTTCTGCTTTTCGTGTGTAACTTATAGATATTTTTCATTCACGATGTCTTTATGTTTATATTTATTTCTTTGCGCACGTAAGATGTATTGCTACACCGATCAAATATATGATAGTTTTGTTTTAATTTTGTACTTTGTCATACCTTGCTCTCCTCTTAACCTTTTTTATGTTTTATTTTTTGTTATACATACTTTATTTCATTCCACTAAAGTCCTTGTCTATATTGTCCATAAAATGGTATTCTCAATAATTTCTATTATAACTTGTTATTTTTTTTAAAAATCCTTTTTTTATGAGTGTACTAATTCTTGATCGACAAATTATAAGGTCAGATATCGGTCGACTCACAGGCTATTGCATCGTGTTGTGATTTGTATACATGGGTTGCTACCGAGATTTTGAGTTGCAAGTGGATTTTTTTTCCGGTTGCAAGTAGGTTAAAACTAAGTTTTTTTTAAAGTGGGGATCGAACTGGTTTTTTTGTAGTTGCAAGTGGTAGCAAGTCATTTTTCCAGTTGCAAGTAGAGATGCAACTCGGATTTCCAGCTGCAAGTGAGTTTTTTTTCAATAACGACAAATCGATTTTGTTAACTATCAGCTTACGGCTCAGTCAACTTCCTACTCGTCGAATGTGAGCGAAGATTCGTGCTAAACCTTATATCAAGGCAAGCAGTGGATGTACGGGTTGATGGGATGCTTTTCTCTTTTGCGGGGGCTTGTGTGTTCCCATTGTTTTTTCTTTATAACCGATTTGACTATTTTTCCTTGTATTTTTTGTGTATGTTTTTTTTTCTGTATATCCATTTAGAAGTGGTTTATTCTGTAATTTGGTGTGAATCTTTAGTGGGGTTCCAAGTGGGGTTACAATTGAGATTTTTTTTCTAGATGCAAGCAGGGTCGCAACTGAATTTATTCTTTTTAGTTGCAAGTGAGGTCGCAACTGAGCTTTTTCCCAGTTGCAAGTCGGGTCGCAAGTGAGTTTTTCCCAATTGCAAGTTGGGTTGCAGCTGAGATTTTTTTCGATTTTAGGTGTGTTGCAACTTGCAACTGAGTTGTTTTCCTAGTTATGGGTTGCAACTGACATTAATTTATATGCAAGTAGGGTCGCAATTGATTTTTTTTAGTTGCAAGTCGGGTTGAAACTGAGATTTTTCGTAGTTGCATGTGAGGTTGCAACTAAGTTTTTCCCAGTTGCAAGTCGAGTTGCAACTGAGATTTTTTCAGTTACAAATGGGTTAAAATTGAGGTTTTTTTCTAGTTGAAAGTGGGGTTGTAACTGAGATTTTTTTCTAGATGCAAAAGGGGTCACAACTGATTTTTTCTTTTAAGTTGCAAGTGGGGTCACAACTTAGTTTTACCCAGTTGCAAGTGGGGTCGCAACTGAGTTTTTCACAGTTACAAGTCGGGTTGCAACTGAGATTTTTTGTTCAGTTGTAAGTGTGTTGTAGCTGAGTTGTTTTCCTAGCTGCAGACGGGTTGCAAGTGACATTTTTATATTTGCAAGTAGGGTTGCAATTGATTTTTCCAATTGCAAGTCGGCTTGAAACTGAGATTTTTCATAGTTGCAAATGAGGTTGTAACTAAGTTTTTACCAGTTGCAAGTCGAGTTGCAGCTGCGATTTTTTCAGTTACAAGTAGGTTACAATTAAGTTTTTTCCTAGTTGCAAGTCGGGTTGTAACTGAGATTTTTTATAGTTGCAAGCAGGGTCGCAACTGAGTTTTATCCAGTTGCAAGTAGGGTTGCAACTGCATTTTTCCTGATTCAAGTGGGTTCGTGTCAGATTTTTTTCCCATTTTAAATCAGGTTGCAACTGAGAGTTTTTTTAGTTGCAGGTGGGTTGCAACTGAGTATTTTGTAGCTGCAAGTCGGGTTGCAACTAAGAATTAGTCTCGAGTTGGTTTGCGGTACTTTTGGGCGACACCTTTGATATGTGGGTCAAGTAGCCCCATGACCTTGATGCTTGGCTCAGCGTCTTTTGAGACATGCACGGGGAAGAAGAGATTTAAGTACGCCTAGGTTGTTGTGGTTGTGTCGCACTTACGAGAGGTGGCGACATCTGAGGGTGCTTGTTGATGTAGGCTTGACGTTGTTGGAGGGCTTGATAACGAGTGGCGGCTAGTGTCAAAGTAGAAGCCAGCCGATTGGTGTTGTTAAAGACTTCCATCGAGTGGCGAAGTAATCCACTTAGGCTAATCAAACTCCGCAAATGATTTGTCGAGTGCAGGTGATGCTTGTCGAGGGTCGTCGATACTTGTCTAGGCCGGCGGTGATTGTTGAGGATCGGGACGGCTAGCGAGGGTCTGAGCTGCCTTAATGAGGTCCCGGATGGGATACATCGCGCTTCGAAGTGTCGGCGAAGGGAACTACAAGGTGGTCATGGGACCTGGTTTCTAGTGGGTACTAAGTTTTTTCCAGTTGCAGGTAGGGGTTGTAACCAAGATTTAGTATTTACAACCGGGATTTTTCCGGTATATATAGGTTGCAAGTGAGATTTTTTAGTTGTACAACTAAGACTGCTGCTATAAGCAAAGGAAAGAAGTAAAAAAGCTAGAAAATCAGCACAATGACACCATTCGACTGAGTATTGGCTAATTCCGAGTCAGCTAAGACCTGATCATGTCATTTAAGAAAATCAAGAAATCTTGTGGTTTTATTTTGATTGTAGAATTATTTTTTTTGCAAGCCCAAGCCCGGACCGACCCGATCACCGGGTTCAAAATTTAGACCCGATGACATGATCTGGCCTAGCTGGGAATTTTCGGGCCGGTCTAGACTGGCCATGACCAAGTCTAGCTGCAATCCCACTCGGAACTGAAAAATGTCAGTTATAAACCTACCACAAGGAAAATCCCAGTTTCCAATATCCTCTACTCACTAGTTTTTATTTTATAATTGTCTCATTTCCCGTGTCTCTTGCTGGCCTGTGTGAAAAAAGAATGAATGGCATGCAGTACACAATAGTGATACCGTACCAAGCCATGAAAAGAAAAGAAAATGGCTACAGTAAGATAGTCGGCCCAACACGAGAACCTTCAAGGCCCAGACCGTTTCCCTCGCTGCCTGGGTCAAGCGATCGATCGATTAGAGTAAAAACGAGGAGATCGACGAGCATGACGTCAGGTGACTGAGAATTAGTTTAATAATTCTCAGTCGACTGAGCCCTAGTTACACCCATAAATATAATATTATTGCCATGATGCAATATTAGAACTTTGATGTTCTCTTCTGCCATGTTTGTGTGTCTCACATTTTTCTCCATGTTCAGTCATCTACCGATTTTTATTCTAATATCTAGAAATTAGATTGCCCAGTGTTCTGCAATGTGTTGCCTACAATGGATATAAATTTTCATATTATGCAATATTAAAGAACCTTGATAATGAGATTCATGCAAGTTGATGTAATTCATGTATTTGTAGCCAAAACAGATGTATGCCTGCAGTGTTAAAAAAGTGTCCGTGAAGAATTATGTCCCTCAATATGTTCTCAGTTGGTCAAGATTTTACACCAAATTATGCTTCAGTACTTCCCTTGGTATAAAATAGAAAAACCATGCATCGTTTCTCTGAAATGGTTAGCTGTTCATGCCTTCTATTCCTGCTCAAGTTATGTATGCTGTAAGTGGTGAAAATCTTCTTGTCCGCTGTAAACTTCAGTATGGTGAAAATACGCTTTCGCCTTTTAAGCCTAATAGTTTGTGTGCGTATTTTCATGCATCTAGTGGTGTTTCCATGGCAATCTGGTGCTATACTAACTGAACGTTCTGCAGGCTGTTGAGAGGAAAAATCGTCTGCGAGATGCTGCAGCTCGGCATCTCCAGTGGGATGAAGACTCCACCTCGCAGCCTGGTGATCCAGCACAAACAGATCAGGGCATACCAACAAATGAAACCCTGGCTGTTGTTGCCTCTGGCCCTGCTGCCTCTGCTGAAACTGTTGCAACCACATCAGCAGCAGAAACCTGCTTGGCCGAGGGCACGCTGGAGGCATCTGATGGCTGCTTCTTGCAGATTCCATCAAGACCAAGTGACACCCCGGCTCTCGCTGATGTCGTGGAGCAGCAACTGGCCAACTCCATAGAACAGATTGAGAAGATGGTAAGCCGGAACCTGAGGCGAATTGATCCCAAGGCTGCTCGGCCTTCAAAGACCCCGGCTGTCCAGAGGCGCACCCTGATGTCTATGCGTTGAGCCGAGCTAACCATGCTCTTGTCTGCTGCTTTCTTAGCCGCTAGTCCTAACCACAGGTGGCGCATTAGGCTACTATCTTCCATGATGCTCGGTTTTCGCTTAAGGATTTGGGTGTCGCGTTCATGGTTCTCTGCTTGAGGACCTAGGGTACGTATGGTAGGTACCTGGTTCTCTGCTTGAGGACCTGTGGTATGGTGGGTACCTGGCTCTCTGCTTGAGGGCATATGTAGGATTAGCTGTTGGTTACTGCTTTAAGATTTGACTGTGTATATAATAGCTTCTGTGCGTTTTGTCATTCAGCTGAACCTTTTCCTGTGTGCAATTTAATGTTTCATGCGGTACGGAGCACATGAACCACTGTTACAGGGCCTCCTTGTTTGTGAAATTAGTTCTTCCACTGTACTAATAAATAATGAGACAATGTGGCCTGAAATTAGTTGTTGGCTGCATTGTGGGGGTAACATAAAGTGACCGGTTTATCCCAGTTCTGTGTGCTACTGACATTCCTGTTCTTCAGAAAATGTGTTGGAGAGCAGCAACGATTTGTTGTTTGGGAGTTCAGGTAGTCCACGGCAGTTGTAGTATCTGAACTTGCATACACACGCACGCTTTGAGCTCGCATGTTTTGAGCTCAAACGATGTGGCGCAAGCGTACACGGAGGCAACTGACATTATTATCTGGGAGCAAACCAGTGTCTGGCTGCTTAATCCCGTGATATACCCAAAATTCACTCCCTAGGAGTCGGACTTGGCCACCGCCGCACTGCGGAACTTGATATTGCTGCCAATACAGTCTTAATGAAATTGTCCATCGATGTTGTTGTCCTCTTTTCCTCATGGATCTTGCGGCACTCTACATTGGTCATGCTTGAAGGGTCAACAATGTCCTATTATCTCACAGTTGTCAGTTTTGTCCTACTACTGGGTTAGTTTAGAGATTCTACTTCATCCACCACTCACCTAGTTTCTCAAACTTTCATACCCTGTTTGTCAGGGACGAGGCTCACGGTGTCCTTGCTCCTAGCAGAAGCATTTGATCAGAACAAAAAACATGAACATAAGCGGTCATGGGTGATGATGCCTCTTGGCTCGACCTGCTGAAATCTCGGCACCATCTTGAAGCATGGTAATCATCAACAAGGCTCATGTACATAACACAAATTACCGATACCAAACAGCTCACCGCTCACGCATAGAACACCACATATACAGAGAACAGCACTTTCCGATTACTACTAGGTCAAGAATAACTAAAGAACAAACGGTAATTACAATGAGCAACCCTTGGAAGCAATGCCTTGAAGGTCTAGACTTTGAAGATCGAGTGCAACAGCATCATTGCACTTGTTTGGATGTCAGCACGACCATGTCCATTGGTTTTCTGGGGAAGTAGGGTATTGGCTGAATCTTTTGATGGACTGCAGAATAACCCCAGCTAGACCGACGTGCCAGCCAAATTCAAAGCTTGTGGTGGCCCCAAGGTCCCCATGGTGCACATCATTCTTATGTGCAGGGCGGCCATGAGCTAATAAGCAGCCTTGCGAATGCTGAAACCAGGGACATTGCTTGTGTTTGGATGAAGCTCCTGATGTACCCAGACGCTACTCTGGATTTCTGATGGTCTCGTACTTTTGTGATACCATGAGCAACGATGAGAACTGGAGAAGATAATGAATAGTTATATTCTTGCCACCTGACTCAGATTTGATTTGTAAGTCTAATGGTTTCCACTTATACATGCAAGGTAAGAATAAAGCCATTCGGCATATACATGAATCGAGTATGGCTTGTCACTTGCGGCAGATTATAGATGTAACAACTCTTAACCAGAATGTAAGAAAACAAACCTCAGTGCCTGCAATTATGTTATGACTCAGTGGATGGGCTGCACAGGAAAGCACCCTTTCGGATAAAGGAATAAACTTGTTTTCTGCGGGTTCATTTTCTCCGGAGCCTTTTGTTTCCTCCCTGAAACATGGAATACCAAGTGAGTAAACAAGAATGAACATTGTGCATGAACTGGGCTGAAACAAGAGTTTATTTCCAAGGGAACATTTTTTTATATTTTGGATCAGCCAAAAAGCATTGATTGATGAATTGCTGAAACTGTGGACCTTCTCCACATATGTTCCCAGAAAACAGCTAGAAGATTAGATTGACAAGTTAGTTGATTGTGTGAATACCAAAGGAAGAGAGAAAGGAAAGATCAGCTCACTTGTAGTCCACATGGCATGCAGAGCTTGTACGTGGATGAAAATCCAACACATACATTCCATTATTGGAGGAAGATCCAACTGCATAAATCTGGACAATGTAAAACATATGACATGCATCAAATTCCTTAATGTGTTCCACTATATTGTATGTCAAAGAATGGAAATAATGGACATTAAAAAAAATGGACATTATGGCTAACATGGTACGCAGGACTACATCTTTGAGCACTCATGAAATTTTATTCGCCTCAATCTGATTTCTTACAGGGTATAATTGTAAGAAAATTCTTGCATGTGCTAAGATTAAGGGTGCCCTATAATATTTTCTTACTGACGATGTCGGCAGCCAGGTCGCTTTCCGCTTATGCAACACGGAGTCCACACCCTCCCTAATATAATCAACAGCAGAGAACCACAAAACAATTTCGTCATATTTCCTTGGGGAAAGAATTTGGTAATATTTGTAAGTCTTACTTACAAAATTTTGTAATGTGGTCAAAGTTTGAAGAAATCCATAGATCAACACTTACAACCAAGCAGGAGGAGGGCAGTGCAGATGACTCACACTGAGCGTGTTAACATTCAGGACTCCAGACCTAACATGGGATGCAGATAAAAGACAAATCACTGAGATGTGGCACATAGTAAGCACACAGCACATTCAAATTTATACTATAAACTAAAGAATTGATGGGTAAAAAACTCTAGAAAGAACAAAATAACCCTTACTTTTTATGATTATACAATGAAGATTAGTGAGATCTGAGATACTTACCAGCCATCATCAAGATGGAAAGCCAACTGATATGAGCAACTAGGGTTAAAATCTATAGACAGAATTTCACTTGAAACAATGTTTGCTTGTTCCTGAAAATAGTTAACAACGTAAAACTAACGTAAGAATAAGAAATACATTATATAGCCTTAATATTGTTAGCAATATAAATTGAGTGAACATAACAGTGCCTTCTCTACAGATGATATGCTCTGGAGCTGATTCCTAGTCTTACTTTTTGTGCCTTATGTGAGGTCAAGAAAAGGAACCCACATTTATTCTTATATAACATTTAATCAAACATAAAATACTGTATTTCAAACATATAATAATGCATCTAATATTGTTTGGTGTCGAACAGATATGTTGGCTCAGTCTTTTATTATGTGAGTCACCGTATGATTCTAACAAGTTGGATGCTTCCACAATCTGATTAGTTGATAGTTCATGCCAATGGCTTTCATATAGAAACAGTCAATAATACGATGCGTATGTGAGGCGTCAATATGGCCACAAGAATGGAAAGAGAAACATGAACTTTCTTTACCATAACTGCCAATTATATCAAATCTATTTATCTTTCCCATACCTTCAGTGATGCAATTTTACCCAACAATGTTGATATCTTCACTGATGATAATGGTTGAACCTGGACAAAAGTTTTGTCAGCCTAGAAACAAGGCAAGAAACCCTAGTCCTAGTGTTGCCATGACGGCTATGGACATTGCTGCATGAAAAGGTTTACAATAAAGGGCCATTCTTTGTGAGAGTGGACAAATGGAGGCCGAGCTAACATTTTATATTGTAGGACGGAGGGAGTAGCTGACTAGCTCTACCAGACAGTGCATATGAGAATCTGAAGAAACTCAGCATATGAAGTTCACAAACAGAAGTTTGTTCTTTTTATTCTCGAAACACTGAAATCATCATGTGGAATCAAGTTGCATGATCTTAGATCAAATGAAAAGAAGCAGAGCTAGCAAACTATTTATCTGCTGAATGTACCTCATTATGGCTTTGAAAAGCAGCTGAAGCTTTCCCTCCTCGCGTATCCCAAGCATGAATTGTGCCATTTCTAGTTGCACCAAACACTGTCTGAAAAGATAAACAGTAAGTCCCTATACGGAGTGGTCCAATGTTTACGGCTAGAGTAAACATTGCTGTGTAAATTAGATGAACTAGTAAAGTTACCAGAAAATGTAAGCCACATCAATAGAAAAAATAACTAGATTACCCTCTTATGTAACATTAAGTTTGGACGCACCATGTTTTGATTTACCATACAGTAGTTGCACCTAGACAGGTTATTATAGTTGAGTAATCCAAACAACAAATCAGCAGACTAAGTGCATTACAATATAATAGGTGGTATTTAAAAAGCAAGACAATCTGAAACATAGGTTGGTGACTCGATGTATAAGAGGACAGCATTAATGAAGCTTAAGACCTATTGATCTAGAACATCATGTTCTTAACCTGACAATTAGGAGAGGTACATACTAATTGTTATAGAACAACAAATACTTGACATGAGAATTAGCATACCCGATTATCCGTATTCAGCTTGACACTGGTAAATTGAGATTCTGGGAGTGCTGTAAGCTCAATACAGTGTGTCTTACTTAGCCGCCTGTCCCACATGTATACTGCGCCATCAAGCCCAGATGCAAATAGCCTAGATATGGAGAACCAATAAGTGCAAAGCTCATGCATAATTTCCAGCAATAGAAGTCTCATTAAGAATACTGGTATTAGGTACATGTATACATAGCTTATGCCTCCTAAAATACCAATATTGGTAATTAACGTGGTAGCAATGTTGCCAGTACACCTCGTAGCACTGATAACCTGATTTCGCCTGGTGAACTGACATACACCATTAGCAGAATCTGAACTTCACAGTGACACCAAACATACTACATAATCTGTTCTTGGAAAAGCATCTCACCCATCCAGCCAAGTAAAAAGTCTTATCATTGGGGTAACAATAAATATTAGCACGACTCCATTTATTTAGCTTCACAGCTACTAATATTTGTTTAGTCTTTCTTTAAGAGACTACAGTCAAACTATACTTTCCACTCTATAAAACGAAGAAGAAACATGCTATGCAGTCAGTTGTCTGTAGAAAGCTTTGTATTAATTACATAAGAGTTATGTTTTATGATATGCATTATCCCAAATGACATGATGGTGTGCATAAGCACAAAAATGTCGCGTACCGTGACTTATCCTCTGACGTGAAAGCTAGATCAGTCAAACCCTTCCGGGATTCAGAGCAGAGAGCGTGAAATTTGGTCTTCCCTTTCTGTAGAACCTAAAATACAATAACACAAATTCAGAAGGGTCATGAGGGACGTTGTGTAAAAATATGAGCGACGTAATGGTGGACCACGAGCTACTATAACAAATTTCCTTCTAATGATGTAGAAGTGTAGACATCTGGAAGTAGGTTTTTAGTCAAATATTATCTGGAAACCTTTTCTTTAGCATTGTGTACCTTCGCTTTTAATGATGCGTAGGGAACCCTGTCTACTTATTATAGTATGATTTAGACTAAGGATCAGTGCAGTTATCTAAACATAGGTGTGCCCATTAGCGATTTGGATATTTGTAATGTACCAAACAAATTGGGGAAAAGGCATACATATGTGCTATGTAACATAAGCTCAAAATCCCATGGCCATATGTGGTGCCGTTCGGCAGAAACAAAACAGGGAAGGTAACACCAAATATATTTTTTATTCGCATGATTATTTGGAAACTGAAGAAGGAATAACTCTATGACTTTGAAATTCAGATGTAAGTCAACATGGAGAAAATATATTTAAAGTATCCTTGAGTAACATGTGATGATGTGAAGTTGTTAAGGAACAATGTGAATGGGTACTTACTTCAGTCGGAACAGATGAGACATAACCAATATCATATAGTGAAACTTTGTCACTTTGGCTAGATGAGCAAACAATCTGCATCAGGCATGCTTAAAGCTCAATAATAAAGTTGGATAGAAAACATACGAAGTCAAAAGCGCTTCATTCAACTCATAAAGTAAACCTAATTGTAGTTCCGAACTGCCACTTACACTTAGCAGTTAGCATTCCTCGTCGATGTGCCAAATCCACTGACCTCTAATATAGTGAAATAGAAAAAACAACGCTCATACTGACCTCGTCTTGATTTCCTGGATTCCATCGGACAGCACACAGGGGCATTCGATTTGATATATGGAGCACATAGTTTGAAGAGTCATCTGGCAAGCCTATCGATGAAAAGAGTAAATTGCATCAGAAATATGACAATGACCTGAGATAGTAAATTATGAATAAATCATTTGGTGTGCGACTTCTCCTTATCTCAGAGTATGTCCTTGGATATTTCAAAGGTTGTTTTACCAGTACAGCATTCCAACCTTTTTGGTTCGATATGGATATAGAAATTCTATCTGGATATTAGAATGGTTAACAAGGACACTTTTAATCCAAAGAAGGCACAGAGGTACATCCATAGTAGTGGAATCCTTAATCTGGCATCCAAATCACATGTACGTGGCCCTATTTTCTCGAGGAAGATAATTTGAACTAGGAGAACATCAGGGTTTCGAAACTACACAATCATTCTTAAGGAAGTTATTGCTGCATAGTTTATAGTAAGAACTTCCAAATGCCTGATGTATTTTAAAGCAAAATTGCCCAAGATCGCAATCGGTACAGTGTACGACCATATGTTCCTGTTGGACCATTCCAATCCTGATCCTACACATAACCCAGATCTTAGAGATCTCCAGATCTTATGATCCGCAGAACAACGATGTGTAAGGTGTCATCCAACAATTATTCTATGATCCCGATCCTACCAACATAAGCGGTCCTAGTAAGAATATAATCCTAAGTACTCCCTCGGATCCGATAAAACTTTCGCGAGAAAACACTGTGCGCAATACAACCTATACGTATGACTTCCGAAGTTTTTTCCGGATCGGAGGGAGTATATTATTTGAAAGGCATCTGGTTTCAGCATTTTCTAGAAAAGTGAGTCAGGTAAGCTTAACTTACTACGTGATGGGCCATACAAGGAGCAGTATAAAGTCTCAAAGTCATGTACTGTTAAACACCCGGAGAGTGTCACTGATGCAAGGTATACTCCCTGCACAATTAGAAACACAAGGAAGATGCTTAAATATTTTATGTATCACGGTCTGACTAAAAATCAGTAAGGAATCAATAGACTTTCGTTATACTTATTAATTCCGTTCAAATGGTCACTTCATTTTGCTTCTTATAATGGACGCAAGACCGTTTATTCCAAGCAGATGTTCCAAACTTGATACACCTCTGGTAGCGATAATAAACTAGGAATAACAAATATTTTTATACATTTCAATGCTACCTTTTTATCAAATTCCATTGCTGAAACCCCCTCCCTGCCCAAATACAATAAAACAACTTTAGTAGCCTATCTAATAAGGACATGTTACTACAAAGTGCGCAATGGAAGTGTAGAAGGTGGTCGTAAAACTAGTGATTTTGAAATGCTCCAATAAAAAGATAAATACTGACCTCACTGGATGGTAACACCCAGGAAATGTTGAAGCATTAATCATGCGATTCACCTAAAGGAGCAGCAGTGTAGAAAGATTAGCCAGATAATACAAATGATTCAACACTACAAAATACAAAAGCTGCGTACTTATCAGCATTACATATGTCTGGCACCGTTCCTCGCCATGTGTGTAGTACTTGTGTTCGAAGGTCCTAGTCTTCTCGGGAAAAAAATAACAGTTTTGCAACATTATTTCCAAATGTATTAATAGAATAAAATTGCTTCACTTTAAAAAAACTGGAAGTCCCATAGGCAGTTAGGCACTGCAATAATTTCTCCATTTTCAGGTACAAAATTCCAAATTTAACACACAGATTGCCAATGTAAATATCAATTATCATAAACGACAAAACACAAATAGGGATGATCTATCTGAACTAGTCTATCGACATTATTTCCCCACTGTCCAGGATGCTACCATAAGCACCTATGGAGGTTGGGAAGTCATCAGCACAAATTCCGAAATTCCAGTGAGCAAAAAAGACTGGACATTTGCAACATCCTGAAAGTGCTAAGTCCCAAGTCCCAACACCTGCGCAGTAATTCCAATCGGAACACAGTAATCGAGAGACAACCGAAAAAAATAGCATCACTTGTTTCCAAATTTCTACCACCTCGGCGTAAGAATCAAGAAGGCGGCGCGATTCCCGATGCTGGAACCTGGCGTCGATGCGCCCATCCAGCTCAATGGCGATGCGGCTCCACCGGTGCCACCTACGGACAAGAAGGGAGGTCAGAACAGAGAGGAGGCGGAACAGGGGTGGGAGAGATGTACGGGGTCCGAGGCGGCGCACCTCCGTGGCGGCGGGCGTGGCGCTTCTGGGGCCTCGCCGGCAGAAGGTGGCGCCGCCACGAGGAACTTGTCCATGGCGCCGCCGCCTGGTTAGGGTTGAAGTTTGACAGAATTTTCCCGCCAAAATGGCAAGGGCGGGAGCGTGGCCGTGAAAAGGACAGTCCTAGAAACCGGGTTACTCGCGGCGTCGTCTCTAGTCTAAACTTGACCGCCGAGTCAACTGTTTGGCGTCAGATTGCATATAATCTCACTCTGTTCCAAATTATTCGAAATTGTACCTTTGCCAAAAATATACTCTTTTGCGAAACACAGTACAACGTAGACGCTCACAAACACGCACGTACACTCACCCATATGAACGCACACACGCACACTCTACTCCTATGAGCACCTCCGAGAGACTGAGCCGGCGGATGGTCTTGAGATTGACGAAGTCACCATGGGCGCCTCGCTGTCGATGGGAACGTCGCCTCCCACTGAAGAATATTCCGCCTAAATGAGAAACACCAGCGTCAAACCTGGAGTTTGAACTCTGGTGGGTTAGGGGTACAACCACCCTCCTAACCATCTTGGCACAGGCAAGTTCTCGCCAAAAATATACTCATTCACATGCACCCACTCATGTTTTATATAACATCTCTTGTTCCAAATTATACCTCGGGGTAGTAATCAAGGAGCGTGAAATATAACATCTCTTGTCTATATTTATCTATGAGTGCATAAAATTTCTTACAATCACTAACATGGACACGCACCCACTCATCAACGTACTACTGTATTACTCACTCTGTTCCAAAATAAGTGTGTTAGATTTGACTAAAAATATATTTATTTAGACATGTTTCATGTGTAGATACATCCACTTTTAAAAAATCTAAGACAATTATTTTAGAACGGAGGGAGTAGATACCGGAGTCCCGGTGCTTCATCACCACAATAGGCGACAATGACACATCATTATTTATAAGCATTTTCTCCATAGTGCGTCGGATACAATTTATGCTCGAGTATCCACCATATGATGGTCATTGTTCGGCTTTTTGTCCTACTGTGTCAATGGTTTTGTTTCCTTCGATTTTGAAGACATATATAGAGTTTCCTGTTTAGTTAGATCTGAAGTAAAAAAGAGAGAGAGCAAAGAGAACAAGTATCATGCCATTGGCATTGGGCTTTGTGTCCCATCCCACGCACCTCGGTCATTTTGTGCATTCACATTTTTCATCCATGGGTTGTCTCTTTAGGACATCTCTTTACCACCACTCTCATATGCCTTGTTGGTGCCTTTCGATTGTTGTCTAGTTCGTTGATGAAGTTGTCGCTCATGCTGCCTTGTCTAATTCATTTTATCGAAACAGAGACAAAAGTTTTGTCCCATGTCACTAAGAATATAATTGTCCAATTAATTGATAGATAATAGGATTAAAACCCGCTACAAATGCGCCAATGTCGATATGGAACACGACCACGTTGGACACAACAGGCTGACCTAGGCACCCACATGACGCGCACAAGTATACGAGAAGAAAGACCGTCGTCGAGGTTGCCATCGAGTATCATTGTCATCACTCCTCCACGAGTTAGCGACTCAAAGGCAACGACAGATAGCTCCGACTTCAACGACTAGTTTTGGATGGGGAAATGAAATTCATGCAGCAACTGAGATTTTGGCACACCACCACCCTTCAAGTGCCATCGTCTTCACCACGTCATCTATGTGGCAACTCTGACTCGAACCTAAAAGGTGTAACATAGAAGGCCCATCGGACACGCTAGCAAAGCTGACTATGAAAGCTCACATCGCTATCTCCAAGTTTGCTCGACGTCGTCATCGTTGCCAAACAAATCGCCACACCAGGAGAAAAATAGGTCAACCCCTCCCAACATCCTCACACCGTACACTGGTTCCTCTAACTCGTGCAAACTCAAAAAACGATGCCCTCAAGAGGGAGTGCAGCGCACAAGTGATGCCATCGGTCGATCGCCCAAGTGTGTCCTTGGTTTTCCCTGACGTTGCCTCAAACAGGGATGCAAGATCATCGCTTCAACGACAACCTCAAGAAGGATGTGGTCCTACTAGGTCGCATCATCGTTGCCCTCCCCGGGCACAAGTCGGAGGCAGTGTCTTCACTCGGCCTTTCCCCCACAAAAGTCATTGTCCTAAACCGACTGGTCATCCCGAGTCACCACCATTGCATCCGCTCCACCACACAAAAAAACCAGTCAAACCCGTCGGTGCAGACGCGCATCGGGCATATTTGGAGATAGGAAGCCAGACAATGTCGAGCAAACACCACCCTGGACCTTACCACGCAAACATGTTGAAGCAAAGCCTCTTTCATCTAAAAAAAAGAAGCAAAGCCTCTTTGGCCAGCACTGTCGGAGGCTACCGTTGCAGCCTCAGAGTCCTACCATCGGGCGCTACATACACACCGCCAAGGAACTCCGAAGCCCCACGCTGCACCACAAGGAGGCTTAGCCACCGGAGGAGGCCACGCATTCCCTACCCCTGAAACCATAGCATATCGTCGCGAAAAGGAACATATGCCCGGCCCCGCTGCCACCGTCATCTGGTGGTGGTAGGGTTTGTAGGGTTTCACCCATTGTCGCGAGGAATGCTGTCCCTTTCGTCTTTGGAAGTTTTTTCAAGTCCAATTGATAATACTTCTCTTGCAGCAGGCACGATAACAACTTACACTATGATGAAAGAGGTGGGATGCTGAATCAGTCACTAATTGACTGCTTTCACGCAAACATATATGTATTGCGTAAGCAAGAACCAAGAACGAAGCTTCGGACATCTGTAGATCCTGATCTGAGTTAGAATTAACTGTTCCATGACATCTTAAACCATCCCCCCGCAACAACAGTTAATTATATTGCCTGAAGCAGTGAAGCATTATGCTGTTTTCAACCCAACCATGTTTAAACCATCAGATACTGAATCGACTAGAGAACTGATCACAGCACAATAATGCATGACAAGGTGTTAGATTTTGAGCAAATGCAACGAAATAGCAAAGCAGAAAATGATTCTCTTAAATCTTCTCATGATATTTGACAGTCACCTCAATAGATATAGGGAGTCAACTAAGAGGGTACAAAGTTCAGAAACAAGCTAGGCAAAATACTTGCACAAACTCAGAAACTAGTAGCTTAGAAGGTCATCTCATGGGGCTTGTCACCATCCCTGAGAGAGAACCGGGCACTAAGGTAGGTTTTAAGGTCTGGGACAGCCTCGATAGCCTTGATCAACTCAGCATCGATGGCCTTCTGGTCATCCTTCTTGAAGTCAGGCAGATTCTTGGTTGCCTGTAGGTTTAACAGAAAAAGATTTTAAGTATTTGAGCAGAGTCAGATAACATAAGAAAAGTATTGGATCAGAGATTGATAACAGAAGCAATTCATAGTAGTTCATTGATATACCTCCTTCTCGGTCTCAAAGAGTTCACCCTCAGTCTTCTTAGACTTGGATTTCTTCTCCCTCGCAAAGTACTTGTCATCAAACTTCTCAACCTTAACACCAGAGATGTCAACCTTTGTGGATGTGGCAATGACATAGGTCTGGTTCACTCGGCGAACTGGGACTCCATTGATCTTGAAAGGGCCTGATTAGATCAGTGGCATTAAAAAAATAGACATGCTACACTGTACGACAACGAAACAGGTTAACAACTCAAGGGCACAACTGGTTGCAATTTGAATTGGTCATGTAAAATCCAGAGGTCCCAGATCAATGGCTAAAATCCAAACATGCAAGTAGTCCACACGACCAATTCACGATTCAGTTCAGAACATGACTCCAAAAGAAAAGGATCGGAACATAATAAGTTGCTACCCTGATTCTACTTTTAAACTTCTTAGTAGAAAATGCCAATTGACAGATTTATTTACACGATAACAAGCAAGGTTATTTGTTGCCTACCAGTAACATTGGTAACAACGGATGCCGATAGAAGTCACATAAACACCAGAGAACTAATGTAAGCACTACATCAGGCATTCCATGTGCATTCCAGTGCAGTTGCTAAAGCACCTTTCTAAGCACATTTACCAACACAGTTGGTACAACGAAGTGTTGTACGGAGATAAAGTAAACAACCAGAAACTAAACGGTAGCTGTATTATCGATCTGAACCATTCAACAAACAAGCTAGAAGGAGATAACAAAACAAGCAAGATCTTAACCAAGCAGATGGTTACTTCGAGTAGCTAACCTAGAAGTTCGTTCATCAACAACGCATAAAACTACGCTGATAAGGTATCCAACTAAAAATTTGTAGTTCAGGAGGCAGCAGGGTTTACCAGTGATGAGGAGCAAGCCAGACTTGAGCTGCTTGAGGAACACAACGCGCTTTCCCATGTACCTCCCGGCGAGCAGGATCAGCACCGTACCCGGCGTGATGGTGGACCTGCGAGCAACAACCGAATCGATCTCAGTCTAAAGCACCGCACGGGATCGAGAGAGGCAGGAGGCGAACTGCGAGGCACCTGAGCTTGGTGGGCTTCGGCTTGCGGGTGCTGACGGTGCGTGGCTTCACGTCGTCGGCGGGGTAGAACTTGGGCTCGGCGACGGCGGCGGGCTTCTCGGCCTTAGGGAAGGCTCCGCCGTTCTTAGCCTTGATGGCCCACAGACCGCGGCGGTGGTAGGAGTGCGACCGCGACGCGCGCTTGATGCCCAGCGCCATCTTCGACGTCGGAGCCATTGGGGATCCCTTGGGTCGAGGCGGGCGGTCGCTTCGGCTCGAGGAGGGAGGAGGCGGCGCTGGGGAAGAATGGCGAGCGGGGTTGCTCGCAAGTTTATATGTGTGCGTGCGGCCGCGTGGAGCTGGAAACCCTAGATTTCTGGGCTGTGTAGCTGGGCTTAGTGCCCAGGCCCATATCGCCCGTTTGTGTCATAGTGCTGCGCATAGTCTATGGCCCATAGTAAAAGCTAAGACGTTCCTCAGTGCAGTCGGATTGGGCGAGACGCTCGTTAGCGTCGCGGAACGCTAGCGCCGCCCGAAGGAATTCGTCCACGACTTGTTCCTTTTCTCTCTTCTTCTTTTTTTCTTTTTCCGTTTTTCTTTATTTTCTTTTTTGTTTTTTTCCTTTTTGTTTTCTTTTGTTTTCTGTTTCTCTTTTTTGTTTTCGTTTCCTTTTTCTTTTATGTTTTTGTTTTTGTTTTTGTTTCTTTTAAAATTGGAACCATTTTAAATTTTGAAAATGTTTCCAAGTTTGAAAATGGTTCTAATTTTGAAAACGGTGTCAATTTTGAAAATGGTTCTAATTTTGAAAATGGTTCCAAAATTAAAAATGGTTCCAAATTTAAAAATGGTTTTTTAAATGATTCCAAATATGAAAATGGTTCCACGACTCTTTTGGTTCCATGACATTTTTGGTTCATCTTCATTTTCGGTTCTCCAACATTTTCGGTTCAATTTTAATTTTGGTTCTCCAACATTTTGGTTCAATTTTAATTTTGGTTCCAAATATTTCCAAATTTAAAAATGGTTCCATTTTGAAAATGGTTCCAAATTTAAAAATGGTTCAGAATTTAAAATGGTTGCAAATTTAAAAATGGTTCCAATTTTGAAAATGGTTCTAAATTTGAAAATGGTTCCATTTCCCAAATTTAAAAATGGTTCCAAATTGTTGAAAATGGTTCAAATTAAAAAATATTCATTTTTTAAATGGTTTCAAATTTAAAAATGGTTCCATTTTGAAAATGGTTCCATTTTGAAAACGGTGCCAATTTTGAAAATGGTTCTAATTTTGAAAATGGTTCCAAAATTCAAAATGGTTCCAAATTTAAAAATGGTTTTTTTTAAATGATTCCAAATATGAAAATGGTTCCACGACTCTTTTGATTCCATGGTTCAATTTTAATTTTGGTTCCAAATATTTCCAAATTAAAAAATGGTTCCATTTTGAAAATGGTTCCAAATTTAAAAATTGTTCCGAATTTAAAATGGTTGCAAATTTAAAATGGTTCCAATTTTGAAAATGGTTCTAAATTTGAAAATGGTTCCATTTTCCAAATTTAAAAATGGTTCCAAATTGTTGAAAATGGTTCAAATTAAAAAAATGTTCATTTTTTAAAATGGTTTCAAATTTAAAAATGGTTCCATTTTGAAAATGTTTCCAAATTTAAAAATAGTTTTGAATTTAAAATGGTTCCAAATTTGAAAATTGTTTAAATTTTTAAAATGGTTCTAAATTAAAAAATTGTTCATTTTTTAAAATGATTCCAAATTTAAAAATGGTTCTGAATTTGATTTTTGTTTAAATGGTGCCATTTTTTAAATTTTGGAACCATTTTGGTTTTCGTTTTTTATTTTTTGAAAAAATTCATATTTTGAAAATGATTCATGTTTTGAAAATATTCAGATTAATAAAGTATTCCTATTTTTAAAAATAGGACCGAAAAAAGAAGCGAAAAAAAAACCAAAAGCCCGAAACAGGCCAACAATGGGGCGAAACTTTTCTGCGTGCGCGAAATAATTGGGCCGGCCCACGTATGCGGCGCGGGGGTGAGCCATGTAGGCTGCGCTGAGCGAATGTGCCGCTAACGAGCGACACACAGGACCCCCCGTCGGATTGTCTGTCGCTTGCCCTAAAAAACGGATTTGTTCTTGTGCATCACTTACGCTAAATCATTAGTTCAACTTGATCATTGAGCGAAATCCTGGTAGTAGTTTACTTTGTGTCTCCAAGTATCACTCCTGCAATCCTTGGAAAAAACAAAGTGTCACTCCTGCGATCGATAGATTAAGAGGAATAGGAGGCGAGACAGCAGTTTGGTTTGTACGGAAGCTTTGCTATTTTTCTTGTAAATATCAAGATTAGGGAACACGGTAATAGACAGGTGAAACACACAGCTAGAAACAAAGGTAACACTGAGGCAACAGACTCACAAACATGAGTCGATATGAATACGAGTAACACCGAATTCCAGTTGTTTATGTAAATAACAGCAAACACATGCTTTGTCATACAAGAACTACCACATAATAGTACGCAAAATTCACCGCCTGATGATAGCCAGTGGGGGCAGTACAATCCTTTGCTTGACGAGTTCATCGGTACAATCGCGTCTGCATTAGTCTTCCCCTTTCCAAATATCAGCAAACTCATCAGGCTCCAGGTGGTGCGCCTGCTCATGCTGCTTCCTCCTCACCTTGGCCTTCACCTTCTGGACGTACTTCCCTGCCTTCTTCCGCTTCTCTAGTGCCCGGATCTGGTGGGAAATAAACACAAAACGGCATTAATGTACAACCTATGAAGGTACTACGGAAGACATAGATGAAAATGTCAAGAACTGCTTTGTGACAACTGAATCGAATAGCATCAGAATCCTGCTGAACAATAAATTATTTGCCTGGAACCACAGCAAGATACCTCACTATATATAACACTAAACTGTACTGTAAGCATGCAGATCAAGCGTTATGAGCTAGGGCATAAGATCAGATCACAAGGAGAAAAGGGTGGCGGAATAATGTGCAAGGAGTGTATCTGAAAGAGATAATTGTCGGCATGCATTGGCATTCTAGAACACTTCATAAAACTAACTGTGTCCGCGTGATAACGGTTCCACCTCAGCGGAGTGTCCACCAAAAGTAGCATGTCATTACAGTAATTCAATTCCATTCGACTTTCCAAGAGTAGACTGTTGCTAATCACACGAAATTCATATTATTAACCATTCCTTGATAATGGAAGAGCTAAACCCAGATTTTCTTTAGAAAGATGTTTGGAACATATGTACTACAATATACATCAACTGGTGAAAGCATACCTGATTGGGAGACACGTAGAATGGGTTTTCGTACAATGTGGGGCCACCGAAACTACCACCAAATATTTTGATGGGATTCAAACAGAACCTGGGGCCAACCTACACACCGCGATTCAGGTAAAATAATGGTTAGCAACCACGATTTACGTACATTATCCAGATACAAGCTCACTCTAGTTTTACCTCAACAAGTGTCATTTTGTCCAGGCCTCCTTTATCAACTTTGTCAATCTCATTGTGGGGTACAGAAATCTGCAGGTATATATTATTTGCTATAACTCTGATGGTGCTGATAACTTATATGGTTTCAAAAGGCAAAAGTTCATCGAAGTCAAAATCCAAACAGAGCAATACATCACCTGGTAATTTCTGAACCAAATGTGGTCATCCACAATGGAGAAGACAAACACATGATCATGAAAAGGCTTTGCCTTTCGATGATCTTTTGGAGTAGCAAAAATCTGCAAGTACAGCAATGGGCAATGGGTTAGCTCTGGAGTTCTTTGAATAAAAGAAGATCATGTATGGATATAATTAGTTTGACCCTGCAGAACTAACTCCAAATACAACATTATCACATCACCGAACTGACCTGACAACAACATAACAAAACTCTACTTCTGAGTCCACAGCAAGCAATGGAAATACAAATATGCTACTTTTAACGTACTTGGTTTGTCCAGAACTTGGAATTGTTATAGTAGAACTAGAGTTAAAAAAGGTGAACCCTTTCCTTCAAAGATTTATATTATAAACAAACAAAGACCAGTAGTGGATGCAAATAAACACAGCACAGCAAATGAGCATATGCTAGTCTACAATAAGTAGTAGCACACTTCAGTGCATATAAATGAATTAATGGTGAATGTGTGTCAAAAATCAAGTTTAATCTCTTTCGATACCAAGTAAGAGCACTTGGTAAATAAGAAGAAACTGATTCTCGCAAGAAAAGGAACAATGTGAGAACATTAATACAGGTCATTATCAGCGTTCAAAATGCTTACTTGAGTTATCATTTCCTTCAAGAGCTTCCAATGAGGCTGTTGGTCAAAATTTGATGAAAATGTAAGCAGAGGCGTGACCCTTTCAGATGGTTACCAGTGAGCTTCAATTCTTCCATAGTGTGAACTGCACGTTAATGTTACGGGATAGTTGGGCATTAATGGATGAAGCATCATATAAAGCAACTGGATAACTACTATTGGTGTGAGTATACCAGCATTGACTAGAAATTTCACTGATGGCCCTGCAGGAGACTTGACCATCCACAGGTAAAGATCTTTCTGTTTTCTGCACTGCAATACACATGTAGTAGATGCTTCAATATAAGAATTTGTAGCCCTGGTGCATATTCAAATTGCCTAGTTCTGGACTGTGGCAACACATTTTTAAACATAGCGATACAGACAGTGATTTAAAAAGCTCAGTAAACCTTTCACGACAAGGATCAAAGGTAGAGCTTAAAGTTGATTTGGCACCAGACAAGACAACTTATTCCATGTTAAACGCTGTATGATTTAGCAATCTTTAATGTTCCTATTATGTAGTTTTCATATCCAAGTAGGCAACCTTCAGTGTAAATCATTTCCATCAAGCAAGCAAGCGGCGAACTTAGTGTACATGTGTAGTACCTCGAAGAAGAGGCAGCTGGAGCAGCTCCTGAGCTCGACCATCGTTGAGCTGGCCGCCCTTGCTCTGCTTGGATTCCACCTTGCTGTCCTTCTTGGCGTGCGGCAGCAGCGACACCACGTTCTGCATCAGATGCCGGTACCTGGCACACACCAATCCAATCCCCAAAACGATTTACACCCGATAAACATCGGTCCAACAGCCGCCACAGAACACGGAGCAGAGATGGCGGCGCGCTCACCTGTAGATGATACGGCGGGAGCACGTAATGAGCACCTTCTCCTTGTTCCGGAACGGTGCCCCGGCGGCGCCGTCCTTAGAAGCAGGCTCGGCGTCGGTGTCCGGTTTGTCCTTGAACCCGAAGAGGGTGCGCTCCGGCCGCTGCGGCGCGGAGTCGTCGGGCTTCACCACCGCGGCAGGGGTGGTACCATCGGAGCTGCGCTTCCGCTTCTTCGCCATGGGGTGGGACGCCGGGTCTTGAGCCGGAAGGCGCTGAGGCGGTGGCGGCGGCGGCGCGGGGGCGGGTGGAAGCTTTGTGGGTCTTGCGGAGGGGAGAGGGTTTAACCGTTTAGGGTCTTGTCTGCCCAGTCCAGTGCTTATTAGGGCTTAGGGCTCGTGTTTTCACGTCAAACGTGGGCCGACCTACTGGCCCAAACAATCCTGATGGGCTTAAACAAATTGTTGTGGGGGGGGGGGTGTGCTCCTCTGGGCCCTCTGACGGCGACGGTGGTGCGCTCCGGCGGTCCGGCCGCGGCGGCGCAGGGTCAGGCACTCAATAGTCAATACCCGGTCGCTGGCCGGCAAGCTCGCGCCGGCCAAGCGCCTCTGCCACACTCCCTCCCGCCGCCCGCCGCTCCGGTCGCAGATAGAGAGCTGGAGCCGGAAGTAGGAGGCGGCACTTGAGCACTTCGAGGGGGAGGGATCTGGGCATCGGTGAGTCCCAGGAGGTTTGAGTAATTAGTGGAGTAGTAAATAGTACTCCGTACGTCGCTTCTGCGATGATTTGTGTACGTTGTATTTCGCATGAATTTTGGCTATGATTCCTGGTTGGAGTCCTCAGTAGCCACTTACTCAGAGACTACAAATTGCACATCAGTACCCAGTTCATTCTGTTGTTCGGCATATCTACTTTAATACTTACTGTGTCAATGTTAATTAGCCAACCCTGTAGTATCAGAGATGATACTTACTGCATCAGTGCTATAGGATTACAACTCTGCACATAGTGGCTTGAGCATAACCTGGCTAAGATTGAGCCTCTCTGACATGGGATTCTCCTTCTCAAATAAGTCGACACCTCTAGCTTTTGAGTTGTATACGCGTCATAAGAAAATTGCTGGCTCTTAATCCTCCCCCCACACTACATTTCAGGCCCTGTTTGGTTTGCAGGATTCGAAAAACACAGGAATAGGAAAAGCGCATGAAAAAGATAGGAATGCAAGTGCAAATCAGAGGATTCAAAAACACAGAAATTTTGTAAACTTGGTTGTTTGGTTCACAGGAATAGGAAAAACATAGGATTACTAATAAACATGGTCAAATCTAAGTCAAACAATTTGAGAAGGTATAATTAGGGCCTGTTTGATTCGTATGATAGGAAATATGTAGGAGTAGGAAAAGCATAGGATTGCAATGTCATGCACACTCCAATCCTATAGGATTTGGTTTGTACCAATGTTTGTTTGATTCCTCCGAAGGAATTGTAAAAAAAAGTTGGAGTGGATGTTAGAATTCCAACGGGAAGTAGTACAAATGATTCCTTAGGAAAAATTCCTATAGGATACAATCCTACAAATCAAACAAGCAAGAAAGGAAAATTTCTTATAGGATTGAATCCTACAAAAATCCTATGCGACTCCTTTGAATCAAACAGGCCCTTAGCATTTTATTACGCCAAGACAGACCTCTGTCTCGTTTTTCGTGCATAGGGTTTTGAAAAAGAGGTGAAAACTACATGAAAGGAAAATTTCCTGCGTTTTTATTTTACTCAATTCCTTTGAACCAAACGGATGAATAGTGTCTCCATACGAAAAATTCCTATTCCTACATCATTCCTCCACTTTTCCTTTGAACCAAACAAGCCCGTGTTTTCTTGCAGCTTCCAGTTTCATCCTTTAATGCTAGGCAATATACCAAAAAATTCACACTGGTTCACAAATCACGAAGTAATACATTCATGTCTTAATTCTGGTAATGGACCTAAAAAGATAGTACATGATGATTGCAGAAAATCTACCATTATTTTGAACTTAGTAACATAGGCATACATTTCTCTTATGTCGTACTACTACTTCTGTTCACCTACATTTGAAGAAATCGTCACTGATATTTATTATTTGCTATAGTAATATACATCCATACTCTCTCTTCACACTGCAACTTACATTTAAAAGCACGCTCTTCTATTGGAGTGAACTGATGAAGGAAGATGGGTCAGGAGGTGTGGGATTGCGACGGATCCATCAAGCATCTGTGTCACCTTAAGCATGGTAGGCCGCATTGCCGGCTCCTCTTGGAGACACCACAATGCCACAGCCACGAAGCGTTCCACCTTCTTTATATTGAAGATTGGTCGTCATCACCTGTGACTAACAAGTCAAGCCTCCCACTTCTATAGCAGTCATTTGCCCAGTATGTCAGTATTGCTTGCTCCTCATCTGCTATCTCTAGCTCACATTTCGTCTGCAACACACAATCTCTAGCAAGATCACCCCAAAACTGTAAATGTCCACCTTGGATGTGATCCTATGTTTTTGAACCACTCGGGTGCGACGTACCCTCGAGTTCCCCGGATGCCTGTGTTCGTCTGTGTCTGATTTTTCCTGAGCAACTTTGCTAGCCAAAGTCTGAGATCTTTGCCACGAGATTCTCATCAAGAAGGATGTTTTGGGCTTTATGTCACAATGGATATTTGACTGTTGCATTCCTCATGTAAGTACAGCAGGCCTCTTGCCACCCCAAGTGCAACTTGAACGCGGAGATTCCAGGCTGGCCTTGTACCACAAAAAAGGAATCCATTAAGTGAGCCATTGGTCATCAACTCGTACACCAGAAGCCTCTCTCTTCCTTCACCGCAGAAACCAAGCAACCGCACCAAGTTTCTGTGGAAGGTCCTTCCGATGGTTTGAACCTCAATGGCAAACTCCTTCTCAGTCTCTGCGAGCATCTTGTCAATCCTCTTGACTGCAATACCAGTCCCAAACTCATCTGCAACTGGCCCTTGTATACGATGCCAGATGCACCACTGCCCAGCTCTTCACGAAATCCATCGTCGCCTTCTCAATCTCCTTGTATGTGAATGCTCTAAGAGGCAATGCCTCATGATTCATTGATTGTACCTGGGCTGACTTCTTTCGGCTAATAACACAGTAAGATCCAAACAGAATGGAGACGAGGAAAACAATAACAAGGACGGACCTCCAAGGAGTAATGAACTTCCTAGTATCCAATACTCTTCTCTTTCTTCCATGTATTGGAGTTACTGCTCAACTGGGACCCAGGAGTACTAGTCCTGGGAACTTTGAGAAAAACTTTTCCCACTATGTTACCAACATCCATTGGACAAGGGGCTCCTCTTTTTCCAACAAGTACTGTTATAGTGCACTGCAGCGACACAAAAGCAATCAGTTAAGCAAAGTTTTTGGCAATAGTCCTCACCAACGGGGTTGTACTTTCATAGTCGCCAAAAGGCCAATTGACATTGATCATTGGAAGTAGGCTGAATTGTTGCATAGATTCAGTATCATCCAAGTCACAGCTATGTGGAGCAAATTCTGGCTTGCAACCTTTGTACTTCCTCTCATTATCGATGGGTGAGTAGTTCTGTGGGCACTGACAATCCACACTCTTGTTTGGGTTGAAGCTGCAATAGCTGTTGAAACCACAGACACCACTTCCGATCTCTGCTGGGACAAACTTACAGAAATCCTGTGGGTGATAGTCCATAACTCTCCACTCCGTGTTCAGTCCACTGGTCTGTGCTGCCTTCCTGGGGTACACATATTGCCGGAACACGCCATCTGCGTCAAGTGTGGCACGTTTGTAGTAGTCTGCCGGTGAGTCCAGACTTTCTGACGTAATATTTAATGGCGCCAGAATTTATAGTGTAGTAGATGCGACCAGTTTGTTGAACACGAGCTTGAACCATTTCCACCTGTCTTAGAATCCCAATATGGAGGATCATGGCGGGAACCGGACGGAACAGCCACGGTGTAAAACCTTAGGTTGCCATCAATCTCTACGCTAAGGACAAACCTTCCATCTGAGTAGTCGTTGTCCACAGCCGACTGCGTAGGACGGCCCCTTTAAGCAGCACCTGGGAAGAGGTGGTGTCAGATTGGGGATGCAAAGCTCTCCCATTTGATGGATCCATCTTTGCCATACATCACGAAATTGCCAGTGTCGAGCATGCTGGCATGGTCGACGTTGGTCACCCCAGGATTCCATATCAATTCACCGGCAGGGTCCTGGAGCGAAAGCACGCCACCAGGTGTGAGCTGCAGGGGACCAGCTGGCACTGTGTGTTGGTGTGCTCGTACCAAACAACAGTTTTGGTGGTGATCTTGTTAAACCAGATGGCGAGGAGGTAGACAGAGGTGTCGAGGGAGCGGAAGCCAAACGCGAAATCACCGGAAGGTGAAATCCATGAGGTGTTTGGGCCTTGAGCAATCAAAGTGGACCCTAACGTGATGTTTTCGGATGCTTGAGCTAGAAGGGAGTCTGGAGCAAGAGGAAGAGGAGTAGCAGCGCCATTGTTGTTCAATGCTAAGTTCTTGCTTCTGCTGATGGTTTACTTACATCTTTGACAAGTATAGCATGCATCCATTTGGCAGGGCCTTACAAGTCTCTTTGGGGCGAGGACTCAGGAAAATCTAAACCTGGCGTTGATCAGTTCAGGCCGGCAGTTTTATGTTAAACGTTGCTTGCACATGACATCAACGAATTGATCAGGAAGTTTCTGCTTGAGTCCGCTAACGTAAGGAGGGCCGCCGTGCCAGGTTTCGATTCGTTACTGCGGCACAACGTGGGGGTCCTGTGAAGACGAAGGTCATTTCTTGTGTGATCAGCATGGATGACCTTGACCAGCATGATGGACAAGTTCTCTTTCTTAACAATGACGCTTGCCTGGTAGTAAGACCCGGTAACACTAGTTAATTAATGCTGTGCCTGGTCTTTTCTGCGCCTTGCTGGTGTTTTCAGTAGTTCAGTCTACCTGCTCGTGTGGGCCTGTTGTTTCCTCGTACATGTTATTTATATCCAATTCATTCAATGAAGTAAAGTAGTAGCACTATGTTTTTTCCGTATCGTTGAACTTTGATTCGGTCAATTATTAACGAGGAAAATTGTGCTCAAGGACGATCACATTTTTCATTTCTTTCTTGTTTATGTATGCAGTTTTCTCGGATCTTGGTGGAACATCTCCCTCCGTGTCAGGTTGTACTTCTTTGTTGTGGCGGGATATGTGGTTTCCTATGAAGATGTTACTCGATTTCTTCAGGAGCAACAGGCCAAGTCAAGACGTTAATCTTTCGATCTGAAAAATGACGGTGGTTTAATACGAGCACGTGAGCAAAAAATGGAAGCGCAAGTTGGACTTCTTTGCCATGGCTAGGGTTGTAAGAAAATATCGAGGCTCGTTTTAAACTCTCGAAATGAGATGAGTATGACTGTCTTAAATAGCTTGACCGAAAACACGTTTTTAGCTTGGCAACTCAAAAATTTAATTATTTTATACTAAGAGGAAATTGGATATTTTGCTATCCTATATGTTGTAGATGGTTTGTTCTTCCTTCTATATTCAAGCAAATTCAACAGGTTAAATAAATACATAAAAAAAGCTTAGGCACTAACATGGTACGCGTCCGTACGTTATGTATTTGATTCCTATTGTTTAAATCCAAGAGAGAATACATCAAGCTACTTGTAGAAACTTATATTATCGATGTTTTGATTGGAACAGTGTTTTGTTAGGATGTTGGTATAGTGCTTAGCTCGAAACTAGCTCGAGATCATTACAAGTTGAGCGTGAACAACAACCTCAAGATCTGCCGGCTCAGTCCTTCAGAGGTGCTCATAGGGGTAGGTGTGCGTGCGTGCGTTCATAGGGGTGAGTGTACGTGCGTATTTGTGAGCGTCTGTGTTGTACTGTGTTCTCAAAAAAAAAAAAATTTTACAGCAGCTCGATGTTTAAGTCGGCTCGGTTTGAACTCGCTTAAGCTGAGCCGAGCTAGTTTAATTCGATAGAACTCGACTCGTTTACATCCTTAGTCGTGCGTGGCAGGACTGTGATATTGTGTGAAAATGATGGACGCTTTCTTTTGCCCAAGTCAAGACTTTAACGTTGTTCCGGACAGGAACAAAAATTTACAGCTCGATGATTAATTACGAGAGACTAGAAGATGTTGAAAGATGGATGCGACAATATGAATGACTCGGTCGATGCAGGAGCTCGTCGGTTCTGAAATTGAAATGGTTTCGTGCCCTGTTTGGAACATGGATCGTGAAGCGTTAGCGAGCCGGAATTGCAGGCGCGGGTCCAACTGACGGAAATCTCGCACAGTGCGGGATGGAAGCAATAAGCACAACTTCACGGCCCAGCAGCAAGGCCATGGATCAGGGCCCATACATACACCAGCACTCGGAAAGCCGGAAGAAGCAGAACGAGAAAAACGACGGAAGGAATGGTCACCACCAGGGAATTTTTTTTTTTTGAACAGAACCACCAGGGAATGAATAATCCCACCTCGCCGAGCGTGGAAGGACCGCGCAGGTGTGTGTCTACATATACGTGGCCAGGTGCTAGCTTTGAACGTTGCCTTAAACTAATGATAAGGAAAACAAAGCGGTGCGGTGAGAGCCGCTCGCGGTGCGGGGCAAAACCCGCACGGCAATTTTTCTAGGGGAAGAGGCTGGCGCGGTACTGACACTGCTTACTTTGCAGGACTTGCCTGTGCGGGCCTCCCTACCCACCAAACCGTAAACCAAAATACTCACTCTGTTCCTGTGCGGGCCTCCCTACCCACCAAACCGTAAACCAAAATACTCACTCTGTTCCTGTGCGGGCCTCCGTACTCATTCTGTTTCAAATTACTTTCATTTGTCCACATGCGATGTATGTAGACATGTTACGTGTATATGTACATTCACATGTTGACGCATGGAAAGTCATCTACTCCCTCCGTATCAAAATATAAGTCGCACTAGTCACTTACCACACATATGACATATTTTAGTGCAAATTCATGTAAGTGACTAGTGAATCTTGCACTAAAACATGTCTACATACATGTGTGTGGTAAGTGACTAGTGCGACTTATATTTTGACACGGAGGGAGTAATACTTACCAGCCCTAAAGATAGTATGTGAACTTGATGTTGTTCAAATTAACATGTTTGGCTCCGTGTCCCTGATTTTTTGCACACATGGTTATGAATTAATCAACTTCAAAATGCTTGTTGGAGTCTACCGCAAAAAATAATGCTTGTTGGAGTACTAACATCAACTTGCCAAAGGTCGAGGGGCGCGCGGATTCGGAGTTGTTTGGCGACGTCACCAGCGTAGGGGACAAAAACCCTATACGATTTCCAGCCACAACCCATCACTTATTCAACGATTATGCAAATCATCATCACACAATCGTCGAATTTAGAAAAAACAGGAGGCGCGGAAATTAACTCGGTATTTGTAAGTCGATACAAGATCGACCAATTTATCAATCAGTTGTTTATGTAAATTTTCACTATAATTCGTCAAGATTATGTCAACATTTGTGTAGCTAATGTAGGAATCTTCCCTGCACTCACTGGCTCGACGCGGTCGCTGACCTTCACTTCCTCCTCGTGCTCCTCCCCCCCCCCCCCCCCCCCCCCCCCCCCCACATCCACACGTGATAAGTACACCAACGAGGTCCTACACCGCCACGTTGCCCCATTCGATCCTGACCCCTTTGTCCTCGCGTATCGTGTCTACATCTTAACTTGGCGGTCAAGCAATTCTTTGCAGTGGAGCATCGCCTACCGCCATCACTTCCTATGTCAGGCAACGAAACTCGAGTCTGACGAGACGAGGTCCCTCATCCACGAGCTGATCATCATGGCGACACCCGAGAGTGTGTACGTCATGAGAAAACCAAATAGGTAGGACGGTAGTTGAAAGAACTAACTCAGATTTCTTTGTTCAATTGCATTTGTCTAAGTTATTTTGTGTTTCCGACGAACAATCAGCTGCAAGCAGTTCAACACAATTAGACAACACTATTCTAAATATGCGACTATGCTGTTTAACGTGTTTTTTTGTTGCTTGGATCACTTTATCGCTAAGGTCTGGTTAGTCAAAACAACATGGATACAACACTATCATCGAGATCTTGCTGTCGGTGCGCCGGTTGGTGTTGAAAAGTAAGCGGTGTGTTTTTCTTTAACTTTTGAGAGGATTGTTTTATAGTGAAACGTGTAAGAGAATTAATATTTAGGTGAGACCCAACATATTTCTAATGGTTTATAGTGATGCACCAACGATCATAGTATACTTTAAACCTAAAATGTCTGGTACATTTTTCATCCGTTGCAAATGCACTAGCACTTTGCTAGTATTTGATATATTTCCAAATATTGTACAAATTAATATTCATTCAAGTTTATCAATTAAGGAAAAGTTTTTTTGTGAGAGAAGGAAAAGTATTATTAGCAGTATGATTTTTAGGGTCCCAGTTTGTATATCGTTCTGGGTCCCCAAATTTGTAAAGTCCAGGTTTACCCCTTCTCTAAAAACCAATATTGGAAAAACGTCTGACCCTTCCCCGACCCTTTCTCCCTCCCGCGACTCGCACCCTCCATGCCCCCGCCCCCGAGCCTCCCCTTTTCTCCTCCCTCCCGCCGTCGCCGGGGTGTGCGCCGGCTCTTGGCCGGGTGGCGGCGGACTGCAATTCTTTTCCCTCCTGGTTCTAGGGCGGCGCGGGGCAGCTCTGGCCCAGGTGGTGCTCCTCGGCGGCGACGGTCCGGCGCGGCGGCGGGATTCTCCTGGTGCAGCGCGGGTGGCCAAGGTGGTGGTGGCGCTGCCGTTGGTGGCTAGGGCGGCGGTGGTGAAGATCCGGCCCAGCATGCCCATATCTGGGCCCTTTGGGCCCGATCTGGTTTGGGGCAGGTTTGCCTCGTTGCCCTCGGTTTGGCCTGCTGAGCGGCCCGCGACGGAGATGATAGCGGTGACGCCACACCTGCTGCAGCGTGGCGGTGGGAGCACTACAAGAAATATGTCAACTAGTGACCTTTTGATAGTGACTTTCAAAATATTGGTCATAGATCTATGACCATTTAACCCACTTGGTCATGAGCTGGTTTGTAGGGTCCTAATCCAAAAAATTAACGACCAATTTGGTCAAAAAAGTCATAATCTATTTACACAAATTGGTCATAATGTAGACAGCAGTTGCGTATGACCTTATTTACGACCATTCTGATTGGTCATGAGGAACAATTGGACATCCACCTCATCAATCATGCCCACGTGGCAGCCATATGTCGCTTACGTGTCCATATTTAGTCATGGTGAACTCGCTGACAGGTGGGAGCCATTACCATGATGTGTTGGTATGACTGGACTGACACCTCAGCGGTCTCGCCTACATGTCACTTCATCGCGCCTACATGTCACCGCCTATGTGTCATTTGTGCTTACGTGTCACCACACTGACATGTGGGACCTGTTGACAGGAGGTGTTGACTGTTGACAAATCTGTCAAGTGGGACCCACAAATATGACATGTGGGACCTGTCCGGCCCCACCTGACAAGTGGGACCCACCCCCACCTCGCATGACATGCGGGACCGACCACGCCCACATGACATGTGGGTCCGGATCCCACCCCGGCATGACAAGTGGGTGTAACATCCCAATATTCTGGAATGTTTAAAAATCACTAAAAATTGAAACTTTTATTTTTGTTAAAAATAAAACATTAAAATTATAATAGAAATCAAATAATAGGAGACATTTGGCATCTTTAAAAAACTTTAATAGTTTAAATATCCAAGTAATCATTAATTCAAAATTGGAGTTTAGTTTAATTTCTTTTATCCAAGGTATTTCAATAACCCCAATTTATTTAAAATGATTTAAAATTTCTCAGAGACACCTTCATCTCATAAAATGTTTATTCCAAGTATTTGATTGTAAATATTTAACTTTTGGCTATTTATTAAAAACCTAAAACCATATTTGCAAAGTGTTTTAAATAATTTAAAGAATATTCTATTAAAAAAATGGTTTGATTCAATTATATTTATTTGAAAAACAAATAAGTTTAAAATCACTTATTTTCAATATTTACATTTGTGGTAATTTTATTTGATTTTAATAATTCAAAAATGATTTTATTAAAAAAAAAATTAAAATTGACATAAGGTGTCAATTAAGCAATTATGCAATATTTTGAATTTTTATTTTTGAAATATATTGGAAAAGTATGCTTGAATATGTTAAATGATAGATATTAGTTTTATAAATTTTTAGAAACTAGTTTGAGTTGATTTGGACATTTAAAACAAAAGTTATAAAGAAATAGAGAAAACCAGAAAAGGAAAAAGAATATAAAAAAAGAGACCTAACCTTTTTTTTTTTAGAATTCCTGGTCTTTTACAGTACAGCTGTAGTATCTGAACTCACGCACAACTCACACCACACACACTCAACACCACACGCACGCCATCTGTGCGCAAGCTAGACCTAACCAGACTATACTAAGCTTCTGAGCCCCGTGAGTCTAGACCTACTGGGAAACTCCTGCGGTGGTGGGCACACCACAATACCTCTGACAGAACCACGGTGGAATTGGCCCAGAAGCAAACACTGTTCACGTGAACAGTGCCGCACAGGTGAGGCGCCCGAAACTCGCTCCCGCTGGGAGTCGAGCTCGGGCGGGCGGGGTGGCCACTGCCACAGCCCACCATCGCGCCACTGCACGCAAAAGGGACCTAACCTAACCGGGCCAAGCAGCCCATGTCTTTGTGTTTTTTCCTGCCTTCTATTTTTCTGTTGGGCCGATTCTGATCCATCTAGGCCACCTCTTTTCTTCCTTTTTTTTCTCCGGCGTCCCTTTGCTTTGCTGGCCCAGCCTGGTTCGGCTGTGATGCTTTGCCGGGCCGGCTCGGCTGTCTTTTTTTTCCTTTATTCTTTTCTGTTTTCTTTTATAACTTTTGATTTCGAACTTCAATTTCAACAAAATAAATTATAAAAAATTATTAAGATTTCCTCTATCATTATATACTATTAGGCACTTTTGTTAGTCAAAATAAAATACACATACACCCAAGATTATATATTTCTTATATCGGGTTTTGAAGAATTTGAAATAAAATTGTGGATTTATTCTTTTAAATTTAAATGCAGCATAAAACAAGTGAATGGTTTTAAAATAAGTCCATTATGAACACATTGCTTGCCATCCCACATTGAACACATGTGCCAATTTTGGGCTCATTTGGACAAACTATGTCATGAATGTGGCCAAAACATTGCTCCTTCATCTTGAAAGCTATAAATGTTCGTTCGTGATAGCAAGTTTCTGAAAACACTTTTCCAGTAAAACTTCCGCAACACAAGTTTATAATTTTTTGTGGTAACTAGGTCACATATGATGACGCTACGCGAAGGTTTTCCATTATTTTGTTTTTTTTAATTTCGTGTGCTCATTTGAAAATCTAGTCGAATTCGTGGCCGTGACCGTTCATGTCTAGTGTTTGAATCATGTGGATATTTTGATGTATCTATGATGAAATGGATACTTGTGAATCTAAAAATGAAATTTAGGAAAAATAACGGGCAAGCTGTGTGGCAGCTGCAGTTCAAAATCTAGCCGTTTCCAGCTGAATCGGCAGGAAGCCGTTTAAATGGCCGGAAATAGGCAGAGAGCTCGGAAATGCATGCCTTTTGGTGATTGTACACGAAATGATGTCTACTTTGTGAAAACAATTTATCGGTGCCATTTTGGATGACTTTCTCGGTACCCGCTTCACAAAAAATGCTATTTTAAGCACTGGAAAAATGAAAAGTGGGTTTTTTTGTGAAACATGTCAAAATCTTTGTTCGGCAATATTGCTTGCCATCCCACAATGAACACATGTGCCAAATTTGGCCACATTTCGACAAACTATGTCATGAATGTGGCCAAAACATTGCTCGTTTGTCTTGAAAGTTATGAATGTTCGTTCGTGATAACTAGTTTCTGAGAACACTTTTGCAGTAAAACTTCCGCAAAGCAAGTTTATATTTTTTTCTGGTGAGTAGGTCACATATCATGATGCTACGTGAAGGTTTTCCATTTTTTTGATTTTTTTTGAATTTCGTATGCTCATTTGAAAATCTAGTCGAAGTCGCCGCCATGACCGTTCATGTTTAGTGTTTGAATCATGTGGATATTTTGATGTAACTCTGATGAAATAGATACTTGTGAACCTAAAAATGAAATTTAGGAAAAATAACGGGCAAGCTATGTGGCAGCTGCAGTTCAAAATCTAGCTGTTTCCAGCTGAATCGGCAGGAAGCCGTTTAAATGGCCGGAAATAGGCAGAGAGCTCGGAAATGCATGCCTTTTGGTGATTGTACATAAAATTATGTCTACTTTGTGTAGAATATGTATCGGTACCATTTTGGACGAGTTTCTCGGTAGCCGCTTCACAAAAAATGCTATTTTAAGCACTTGAAAAATGAAAAGTGGTTTTTTTTGTGAAACATGTCGAAATCTTTGTTCGGCAACATTGTTTGCCATCTCACAATGAACACATGCGCCAAATTTGGTCACATTTCGACAAACTATGTCATGAATGTGGCCAAAACATTGCTCGTTTGTCTTGAAAGTTATGAATGTTCGTTCGTGATAGCAAGTTTCTGAGAACACTTTTGCAGTAAAACTTCCGCAATGCAAGTTTATATTTTTTTCTGGTGAGTAGGTCACATATCATGACGCTACGTGAAGGTTTTCCATTTTTTTGATTTTTTTTAATTTCGTATGCTCATTTGAAAATCTAGTCGAAGTCACCGCCGTGACCGTTCATGTCTAGTGTTTGAATCATGTGGATATTTTGATGTAACTCTGATGAAATGGATACTTGTGAACCTAAAAATTAAATTTAGTAAAAATAACGGGCAAGTTATGTGGCAGCTGCAGTTCAAAATCTAGTCGTTTCCAACTGAATCGGCAGGAAGCCGTTTAAATGGCCGGAAATAGGCAGAGAGCTCGGAAATGCATGCCTTTTGGTGATTGTATATGAAATGATGTCTACTTTGTGAAAACAATTTATCGGTGCCATTTTGGATGACTTTCTCGGTACCCGCTTCACAAAAAATGCTATTTTAATCACTTGGAAAATGAAAAGTGGGTTTTTTGTGAAACATGTCGAAATCTTTGTTCGGCAACATTGCTTGCCATACCACAATGAACACATGTGCCAAATTTGGCCATATTTCGACAAACTATGTCATGAATATGGCCAAAACATTGCTCGTTTGTCTTGAAAGTTATGAATATTCGTTCGTGATAGCAAGTTTCTGAGAACACTTTTGCAGTAAAACTTCTGCAAAGCAAGTTTATATTTTTTTTGGTGAGTAGGTCACATATCATGACGCTACGTGAAGGTTTTCCATTTTTTGATTTTTTTGAATTTCGTATGCTCATTTGAAAATCTAGTCGAAGTCACCGCCGTGACCGTTCATGTCTAGTGTTTGAATCATGTGAATATTTTGATGTTGTGAACCAATTTTGCAACAAATATTTGGTAGGTCCTTCACAAAAAACCCCCATTTTTTGCACTCTGAAAATAAAAAAAATGAAGTTTTCATTAAAAATAGAAATCTGGGTCGAATCTAGCGCAGCCTTTGATCTCCTTCTGGGTCTTAGGCCCGTTGGACGGGTAATGGAGCACCGCCAACCGTCCGATGCCGATCCGGCGGCCTGCAGCGCGTGCTACTGCTATATAAGCAGCACCAAGACGAACCCTAGCCCCACCGCGCCTCTGCATCGCCTCCATCCCCATCCTCTCTCGCCACGAAACCCTAGCCCCACCGCGCCTCTCTCTGCTTCGCCTCCGGCCGCACCACCTCCGTGCCCCACCACGCCCACCACTCCTCTCACCTCCCTGCCCGTCCCGAGTTCCCCATCTCGAACGCGGCGGTGCCAAATAGTCGGGAGGCCACGGGTCTACACGGCGGCCACGGGTCTCCGAGCTGAATCCCCACCTCACCGTCAACGCGCTCTCACCGCCTCTTCCCCATCTCGCCGCAGACGCAACGCCCGCCGCCGTGTCGGATCTGTTGAACGAGGAGACGGAGGCCTTCATCGACGATGAGTTCGAGCTCTACACCAAGACTAGCGTGGCCTCGCTCACCACCGGCTCCCCCGAGGTCGTCTTACTCCATCTCTCACTCTTCCTTCAGGCCGCATCACCTCCTGCTCAACCTCCTCTAACGCGTCGTATCTGTCGACCTCCCTTGCAGAGCCGCCGTAGGAACTCGACGACGGCGACCTCCTTGCATGACTCGGACCAGATCTTGTCCCGGCAACGAGGCCGGTTCTCCCTCTCCCCGACGACGCGTCCTCCTCTGCGGTGGTCTAGTAGGTAAGTTTCTGAAACCTCTCCCTTTCTCCTCACGGCTTGCCATCGAGCCAGGGCCGCACTAGTAGTTAGGAGATTGCTGTTAGTAGTGATTTGTCTGGGAAATCCAGAGCCTAAAGTTGCAGAACGCGTAGCATGCTCATTCCTATATTTTGTGAAATCTAGTACTGAATAGTGATGTCGCACCATGTGTTTTTTGAGTTCTGTGAATTGCTAGCAGATCTGACTGTTTGTGATTACGCACCATCCATCTACCAAAAATATGATGCCTCAATTGTTTTGTTATGATGTTTGCTAGCAGTATGTATTTCTAGAAAATCCTTAATATTGTTTCCTTTCGCATTGAGGGATGTTGTCGCATTGATTCAATACTGTTTGTATTATACACATGTTGTATTAATGTATTGTATAATTGTTTTTTCTGTATGAATCAGTCAGTGATATTTGGATTAACCTCTATACAGATTTCTTTATTTGCATTACCTCCTGACATTTGATTAAAAAAAATGCTCATCTATGTTGCCTACGATGATTCGCTTGCTTCCCATTTGTAGTGTGTGGTCTAGATAAGCAAAGAAGGGATAATATCTGTCGGTGTCGATCTGAATTGTTTGTTTTGAGTGGTGTAGGACGAGCTACAGCGGAACAACCTAGCGTTGAAGAACTTCAAGGACAAGATCAAGGAGAATCAGAGGATCAAGCTCAACAAGCAGGTGCCTACTACCTTCTACGGTGATCTAGGTTTTATCACATTTTGTCTCCATTCTTAGTGTACATTGTATACTGCTAATCTGCCATGGACCTGATAACAACAACGGGTAGTTGAAGTGTGGTCATGTCTGTACTACTGTGCAACTTGTCAAGTCTTGTTAATCATTTATTTATATTTTTGTTTAATATGTATCTATATAATAGTGGATTTGCGTATATGCATATATCACAATGTAGAAGGGAGAACATAATCTGTTTTATTGATTTATATCTCTAGTCCTCATCGATGGTGACAACAAGTTTAATTTCAGTCACTTGATGTTCTGCTCCCTGTGTCCTGCAGCTATGGATCGTTGTCACTGACTTTTAGAGTGTTTTCAAGATCCACGACAAGCTCTACATCAGCCTTCGCTGCAGACACGGACGCCCAATAGCTGTGAGTCGCTGCCACCCCCTCCCCTCTCTTTGCCTCTGATTTCTCGGGTTGTCATTGGGTTTTGATGCATCAATTATGTAGATAGCTGAACTAACATTTAAATGGCAACCCAATGATTCCAGCTTCAATGGCCTTTCAGAATTTACATCATGTGGATTATCATTGGTTCTACCACGCTTTGCTGTCTAGAAAGATAAAGCATCTTACATTCCTAAGCCACAAGTGGCCAGACTTTTTTAACAAGATGTTGCAGCATAACTTGCATTGCCAATCTCCTTGAGTTTCAGGTTTACGAAACATGCCCTCCTCAGGATAGAGGTTATCTCTATATATAGGTATCAAATATATGTAAAAAATAATAGTGTCTCCTTTCATAGCTTGACTCATCTACACTACCCATTTCATAATTGTTCTGTTGTTTTTGTTTGACCATTTGTTGCATTAGTAATTGAATCATAGGCTGCTGAACAGCTTGTAAACAATAGCTCAACCCTTTAATTTGTTGTTGCATGATTGATATAAGTATAAGCCCTCAACCATAATCTAGCTGTTTGTATCATTGTTTTATATTTTTAGAAATGGTTGTTTACACAAATTGTGATGGGTTTTTCCTTAATTGTAGGCCACATGATGATCTCACTAAGGCGTTTATGCTGCCTTCCGAAGATTTCGGTGCCTTCCGAAGTACATAGAAATGACTACCAAACTATTGCTATTATTTCTAAATCATTTCGCTTTGATGCTATCTGTAATGTAGTAGAGTTATGTGATCGTTGTAAGCTCAAATATGTTGATATGTTGCTCTAGCTGCCGACTGAGTTATGTGATGTAATTCCTGGAATATTTGTTGGAATTCAAGTTAAATTTGAATTCAAATCACCTGTTTTACTGATTTGAGTTTCTGTTTGTACTAATTTGAATTTGGGCTGGTCCTATGCAACTGAGCTTAAAAGGCCTTGGGCCCAAACTCTTTTAGTGGTAAATAGGCCATGGTCCAGGTATTATCTACAACGTGAAAAGGCCAAGGCCCATAATAAATGGCTAAAAGCCTGTCCATCTGATAAGATATATGAGAAAAAAATTAAATGGGCTGTAAAGTTGGGCTGACCCGTATAGAGGAGCAATAAATCAGACAATAAATTAGAGAAAAAAAAGAATGAGCTGAACTATTGGGCTTGGCCCATCTTGATGATCACCGTGGACTGGGCTAAATCTGTTCTATGACCTTCTAATTTGGTCACAATCTTGCCACGTAGGATTGGCCACGTAGGATCTGACGTGGCTACGCCAGACAGTGCGTGACCAAATAAATTGGTCATAAGAGTTATGACCATCAAATTTGGTCATAGATGGTTATGACCAATTCAAAAAAAGGTCACATATGACCGTTTGAGACGCTCCGTATGTGACCTTCAGATTTTGGTCATAAAAAGGTCATAGATGAAAAATTATGACCTTTTAGTGACCAAATTTGTGAGTCACTAGTTGACATATTTCTTGTAGTGGAGCTTCACGGGCCTAGCCAGGTCCGGCCGAGCCTATGGGCCGATCTAGAGGGTAGCGGCGGTGGCGGCCTACGTGCTAGCTGCAGCATGGCGGCGAGGACTTTACGAGCCCCTGGGCTCGGTCGGACCTGCTTGGCCTAGTGTTTCCCTGCTGCCGTGTCCGGTCGGCACCCGCCGATGGCGGTGAAGGACGTCCTCCAGGTGGCTGCGCTGCTGCCGCCCTCCGGTTCCAATGGCTCGGTGTGCTCTTGTCGTAGCGTCCGAGTCGGCTACCGTCTTTGGCGGTGGAGGTTGTTCCCTCCCGCGTGGTTGTGATTCTGTCGGACCTTGTCTACGACTGCTTCGTCTCGGGCTGGCCGGCCCTGCTACGTTTGCCATGGTGAGACGACGTTGGTGACTTCAAGACCGTGGTGGTGTTTGTTGGTGGGTGACAAGATTGGTGGAGCGCTACAGATTGTCCGAGATGTGGTTTTTTGGGGGTCAGTCGTTGGCACCGACGCGGTGACGCTTGAGAGTGTCACCCTTCCTTCTTGAGAGGCGTCGGGTGTACCTCTTCCCCACTCCTCGGAGCGTACCGGGGGAAACCCTAGGTCCAGTCCGGACAGCAGCGTCGCCGTCATCGCTTTCCTTCTTGGAGGTGTTGTTTGGTACGCGGTGATTTAGAGTGCTAGGTTTGTGGTGGGATTTCGCCGGAGAGGGCGCAGCGATTGTGAGTCACTTTTGTTTTCGTTGATCCGCCGGTGTCGGCTTTGTTTTTTCTTCCTTTTTCTCTTCCTTTTCTTTTGGACATGACTGTGTTGTTTGCCCCAGCAGCGGCCTCATTGTTGTATCGGGTGGTAGCGGGACGAAAGCCTATTTCTTAAAAACCAATAATGAACCAATGAAGAAACAAGATGGCAATAGCGATTCCAAGATAAAAATCCAAAACCTGTTTTGTTCGCACGCTCGCACAGGCGGACAGCCCACCTCTCCCTCTCCTCTCCATCACCACCACAACACGTCGCGGCTTTCCTTCCTTCCTCCCTCTCCACCAGCCATCAGCCATCAGCCATACCAGACACAGAGATACCTTCCTTCCCAAAAGGTCGAGATCGTGCTCTGAGCCTGACGGCGACGGCGAACATCTCGGACGCCGCCTCCGATCTGAGAGGTGCGCCTCCTCCTCCTCCTCGTCGGAATCTGACCACTCGTCCTCTTCACCATCCCGCACCTTTCCTCACCCATCTTTTTACCCAAGCTCCGATCCGACCCAATGCGGCTATGAAATCTCCGCTGCAGTCTACCGCAGCCGTGCCCTACCGCTGCCTCCCTGCCGTAGCTTAGCGTCATCTCCGACGCTTCGCACCCCAAACCCCTCCGCCTCTCGCGCGCGGCGCCGCCGTCGCCGCTCCCGTTCTACCTCGTCGCGATCTTGGACGTTGGTTTCTCAGGTATGAGCTTTTTGATCACTTAAACACAAACGAACCTCCACAATTTGGGGGTGTGCCGGTGCACACCTGGCACACCGTGTAGATCCGGCCGTTTGTTTGTCCTCGGTTCATATTTTAGTTAGATCATGCCAATACATTTCGTTCTAGCTTCTAGTTCTAGCGGTTACCCTTAAGACTTGTGCAATTAGGATAGAGTGCCAATGATTAATCTTCTAACTGGAGCCGAACCTGAAATTGTCAGGGCCTACAGTGAACACATGATTATGAAACATGCAGGATCTAAATTGTACCACACACGATTGATTTCATATGCTTCTAATGGTTATGCTTGTGGTTGAGCACTGCCTCATGAAGAAAAAGAAAATGCAGAACACCAGCTTATAAGTGATAGTTATAGGATGTTTATCATCACTTAACGTAGCTTTCAGTGCATATGAAATGTTAATTGCTGAAGCTAGAATGATGGCCGTTCCACTTCTAGGCTCTTAGACAATATCATGTTCTGCTTTATGTTAATTGTGCGCATGGGAACTTACATTTCCCCCTCTTTTGTTTATTTTATGCAGAAACATTAGAAGAAGCATTCAATCCTTAGTTTTCATTTATCCTCTCCCCTCCTGACGGATATCTCGAGAATGCGGAGGTTCAATCCCTTTGGGGGGAAAGTGCAGGCTGGATTGGAAGGCCGCACCATTGATATAAAAAATGTGAAAATCACAGTGCGCAATGCCATTGCACAAGGTGGTTTCTCTTGTGTGTATCTTGCATGTGACGCTTGCACTCGTCAAAGCAGTATGCGCTGAAGCACATTATTTGCAATGACTCGGAATCACTTGATCTTGTCATGAAGGAGATCCAGGTGATGAACCTCCTCAAAGGGCATACCAATGTTGTCACACTGGTTGCCCATGATGTTTTTGACATGGGCCGCACAAAGGAGGCGTTGCTTCTGATGGAGTTCTGCGAGAAGTCCTTGGTTAGTGCAATGGAGAGCAGAGGTACTGGTTATTATGAGGAGAAGAAGGCACTTTTGATATTCAGAGATGTTTGCAATGCGGTTTTCGCTATGCATGGGCAGTTACCACCAATTGCACATAGGTACATGGAATGAGTCATTTACAGATGTCAAAAGGCCATCTTTTATTCCCATTCTATAAGAATGCCTTGTGATAGGCATGTTTATCAAGTATCACTAGTTAGGTTTTTGCACAGTTATGCTGTTCTGTTTCACTATCTAATTAGTTGATTTAAGTTCAGTTAGCAGCTACTGGAGTACTGGTACGTTAGTAAACTGACTATTGCTATGTGTTTGCCTGTATTACATCTGTATTCTGGCCTATAGTATGGAATGCCTATACCTTGTACATTGGCTATCTGTGTGTGAACAAATATCATACGCAAGCAGATCTTACCTGCATGATTGTGGTCTGAGCGAGGGACTTGCTTTGAAGTTGTTGCAAAGCAATTTTTTTTTTAGATTTTATCTTGTATTCACCAAGATCTTACATTCTGCCTCCTTTCTTTAGGGACCTGAAAGCTGAAAATGTTCTTCTTGGATTAGATGGTGCATGGAAACTATGTGATTTTGGAAGCACATCAACAAATCACAAATGCTTTGATAAGCCAGAAGATAGGGGGATTGAAGAAGATATCATTAGGAAACATACAACCCCGGCATATAGAGCCCCTGAGGTTAATAAAAAGTTGTCTGCATGATCGTTAATTTTTGAATACGGCCTCCAGTGTTCTTATCTGTTCATGTTTTTTCAGATGTGGGATCTCTACAGAAGAGAAGTCATTAGCGAGAAAGTCGATATTTGGGTAAGTCTATAGTATATGTGCGTGCGGTCTTCATAGTCATATACCTGAATAATAAGTAAACTAATGTCATAACATGTGGTATATTTTCCAATTTAAGAATCATACTAGGCTCATCTGCAAAGTTATAACATAATGCTGAAGTGATTTATATCTGAATAGTAAGTAAACCAATGCCAGAACAGAATGGTTAGGTTACCAGATCACAAGTATAGCATCAGCTGCAAAGTATCTGGATCTTGCACCACATGTCCACATCCAAAGTATGGTGAACTGATTTATAACACTTTATTCCACATTTGCCAGGCCCTGGGATGCCTTCTCTATAGAATATGCTACTTCAAATCTGCGTTTGATGGAGAGTCGAAGTTGCAGGTCCTTAATGGCAATTATCGCATTCCAGAGCAACCTAAATACAGCACCAGTGTCACAGGGCTGATCAAAGATATGCTGGAAGCCTCTCCAAATGCCAGACCAGATATCACGCAGGTGATTGGACATTCATCTCCATGGTACTAGGTTAGTCATAGACTGCTGCATGTAGTCTTAGGAGCCAAATAAGCATGTTTTTCATTGGCTGATGTTAATTTTTTTTTCCAATTGACAGGTCTGGTTTCGTGTTAATGAACTACTGCCTCTTGAGTTACAGAAAAGTTTACCTGATGGGGCGTCAGCAGCCATTTCTATGGGCTTGCAAGATGAAGGTGAGGTTTTTCTTTAAATGCTATATGCAGGGAATAAACTTTATGGATCATGTGGTTAGAATCTGTATTCTATGCTATATGCTCTTGATCCATAGTAATGGTTAGAATCTGTTAACATAGGCATGTTTGTTTCTTCTGTTGGTAGAAAACTGTAGCGACGCTTCACATGCTTTCTGAGTATATTCAGTATTAAATCAGTGGTAGTTTTCTAGAGAGTCTGGACTTAGGAAAACAATTAGAGTATGAGATCATATTCAATCAATGTAATTTTCGTTTGTATGTTTTATAACTCTAATGATTGTATTTGAAGGAACATAGATAAAGGGACCCTTCGAAAATAGAAAAATGCAGTGTTTGCATTGCTCCACATTTTGTTATATATTCTGTCATCGGTACACATTTTGTTTTGTAAGATAAAATCAGGAAGTGTCATTAAGAAATTAGGCTCTAGGATATTTATTTTGGATGAAGCTGAATTTTACATGTCTTCTAATAAAGTAAAAGTTCCCATTTAACATCCTCATAATTATAGGTTCTGCTATTCATAAGCCCAGCATCACCTTATTATAAAATTGTTTGATAAGCATCCATATGGTTTTTAATACCAGAGTTTACATCATTCCATTTAAGAGGGCATCAAGCCATCAATGGCAAGAGCTCACTTTATTGTTTCTGTGGCATCTGCTCACTTTATTATTTCAGTGGCATCTGACCGGGTAATCACTACATTGTCATGTTTTAGATAGTGCAATAAGCTTACCTCACCTAACCTTTCTGCCATGCCACCTTGCAGCACACAATGTGCTAGAATAAAGTATTGACTATTCTGGTCTGATTGTTTATTTTAAATATTCTCAGAAGAGAGAGTACAACTGGTGAATGACCAAGGTTACTGTCTCACTTCACTACCATCTTGTTTCTCCCGTGTAGGTGCTTATAAAAGAACGCACGTGGCACCTAAAAGGAGCCCTCCCCCGCCTCCAAGAGAACAAACTGATAGTTCATCATCTCATGGAAGCGCAAATGCAGGAGATGCACCTCTAGGTGCATTTTGGGTGACACAACACGCACAGGGTTCTCAAGTTGCTGATAGCAGGAATGCTTTGTTTGACGAGGAACCAATTAAGCCATCGCCTTCATCCAAGTATAACCAAAGCAGGGTGGATATCAGCAGCAGCACCCCTGGAGATAGGCATGGCCATTCTGGCCAGACCGTGCGAAATACAACAAGTAACATTGTATCCAGTAATGGACTTATGGGTGGTTTGGACACTAATCTTTTCATGGAACCACAAAGTTCTGTGAAAAATAAAGCATCACAATCACAAGGCAAGACAACATCTGGGAAAGATCCCTTCAACAGTTTTGTTGCAGACTTTGATGCAAATAATGTGCATTCGGGATACTGCTACTGGCAAGACATCTGAGCTTCAAGCTGAAGTGTCCAATCTGAAGGAGCAGTTGAAGAAAACCACAATGGAGAAGGCTGAGATGACATCTAAGTATGAAAAGCTGTCGGCAATCTGCCGCTCCCAACGTCAGGAAATCCAAGAGCTGAAGCGCACTGTTGCTGAGACTACACCGCCGCCTTCGAGCAAAGTCAGCTCAAGGGTACCAGAATTGGGATCTCAGGTGCTTACTCTATATGTATATTTTAGTACTGTACAGCACATTTGCTTATCTATGAATATTTCTAGCATCTTACGTTAGACTTATAATCCATGTAGCGAAAGGAGAAGATCGAAGGGACGGTGTGGGAGCTTGAGCAAGGAATGCTGGCTGGCAACTCTTCAGTATCCAGCTCCGAGGCCAAGACATGGCAGGCATTCCCGGAGGCAAAAGCTCATGCCAGGCCAAAGGTCGACCACCCAACCAATGGGAGGCAAAACCTAACGAGGAGCACAAACGCAGGTACTTCTCCTGATGCGTGGGGTTTCGGCACATCATCGGGTAGTGCTGCTGCAGCAGCACAGATCAACCGAGCGAGTGGTCAGGGGAGTTCCTCCCAGAGATTCAGCACCGGGGTAGCGAAGAAAGTAGATCAGCCATCAGGATGGGCTGGATTCTAGCTTCTCATCAATCCGCGGCAATCTCGGTTCTCTCGGTTTCTGTTTGCAGAGACTGTCCTCTGATTCTTGCCTGCCCAAAATTGGTTTAATTTAAGGGTGTTTATAGTTGGTTAAGCCGACCTGGACATCTGTTTTCTGGGGTCGTTTGTCCATTACTTGTTAATAAACTATATGTTTACACATGTATATTTGCGTGTACCTTGTACGAGCATGTGGAATTGTAGAAACGCTCCCTTCCACTTATGCTGTGTACTGATTATCAAAAAAAGAGAGAGAAAGGCTTGTGTCTAATTTGCTGATTACTCACGGGATAGCTAGGCCTATAGCGGAAAGTGCAAATGGGGCCGAGCTTCATGGAGCACTTTATTTTTGAAAATTCGAAATTCATATTTTTAAGTTTAAAAAAGACTGAAAAAAATCATGAATGTAGACAATGTTGTGTTCTACCAATAACTCATATTCTGGGCTACACGGTAAGAAATCTGGCAGATTTTGAAGAGTTCAAACTTTACACTGTTCACTATTTTCAATTTTAGATTTTGTCTTTTTTGCACAGCCAGAAAAAAGAAGGTAGAATACGCCATTATCTAAATGCATGATTTTTTCAAAAAATTTGGAACTTCAAAATTTGATTTTCGATTTTTTCAAATAAATAGCTCCATGGAGCTCAGATTTGTACAGTTAGTCAGAGTATTTTAAGTTGAATCGCTATCGGCGAATAAGAACCGTCGATCTCCCATGTTTCTCCTCTCGTCGACTTTCGCAGTTGACGAACTGACGACGGCTTGCATCGATAGAAGCTTCAGGATCCTGACACGAAGTTCCACCCGGGGAGATGTGATAGAGGAGTAATCTGCCTATTTCTAAAATTAGAAAGATGATGCACTTTTTGTACTGTAAATAATAACATATTCTGTGTTTTCTTCTTAAAATGGAACGGATAATGCTCCTCTCACGAGAAAAAAAGAGAAAGACCGCCAACCAGACCATGGTCCGCCTCTTGGGTGAGAAAGACATATACTCCCTCCGATCCGAAAAAAGGGGCGCACCCACTGTAGAAAGTCCATTTTACATAATAATCCTTGGTGATTAAAAAACTGGAATAAAAGTCCCTCCGCTCGCTTCGCCTCGCTCGCTCGATTCAAAAGAGCCTCGCTCGTGTAGCTCGCTCGCCCGTCTCAGATCGCTCGGCCGGCGAGCGACGCGGGATCGCTCCACCATCGATCGCTCGGCCGGACGAGCTAGCCTCAGATCGCTCCACCATCGATCGCTCCACCATCGATCGCTCGCTCGCGTTGCAGATCCAGCCTGGCCGAGCTACCCCTGATTGCTCCCAGGTCGCCGGCCGCCGGGGCGCCTCGCCCAGTATCAACTGGACCTCTTCCAGCATCCTCTGCGCCTCGCCCAGTATCAACTGGAGCAGCCTGGCCGAGCTACCCCTGATTGCTCCCAGGTCGCCGGCCGCCGGGGCGCCTCGCCCAGTATCAACTGGACCTCTTCCAGCATCCTCTGCGCCTCGCCCAGTATCAACTGGAGCAGCTCCAGCACGAACCTCTCCCAGGATCGCAGCAGCAGCATCTCAGGCCACGACACGGCTCCAACACGGAATCAGCCTGTTGAACAGCAAGCAGTAGCACAGCAGATCAAGCAATTATAGAGCAGTATCAGAGTAATTGCACAGCAGATCAAGGTTCACCTGCAGCTCGCTCCCAACAAGCCTCCAGATCGCCGACTCCGGTAAAATGGATGCATCAGGTGCATCTTCAACTGCAGATTCCTCCACCTCGAGATCTTCAAGTGCAGCTTCTTCCTCGTCCTCGGCCTCCGGATCATCATCAGGTTCTCCCTCCTGCACAAGAGTTCAGCTAATTTCACTGCTCTCTGCATACTAATTTGACATTACAAGCATACAAGCATTACAGTATAAGCATACAAGCATTACTAGAGCATTACAATGACTCAATGCTTTAGTGATATTTGCTGTGGCGGATAGAAGAAAAATACAGCCGGAAGGAGAAATAGTTTGTCTGATTTACATGGAGATTGTTGTTGTAGACAAGTACCAGAAGATTAATTTCTTTTGTAGTCACCAGAAAATTCATCACCACAGCTCGATGGCTGTGGCACCACAGAGCACAGAGAAGAGCTCACCGGAGTGGTGTGTGTAGGCGACGACCAACTACATGCTACAACCAGCACGGTTGTTGCGGCGTTGTGAGGAGGATGTAGTCAAATCCAAAAGGCAGCGGAGCAGCAGCAGCAACAACAGCTCCAGGTTTCGCGGATCCGAGAGGAGCACCGGACTCTAGGGAGCATCAGGGAGCTGCAGAACAAATAGAAAAGCACATGAGAATGTGTTCATTATAATTAAATAAACACTTGTTTTGCTCAAACTGAAGGAACCTATGTGTACACCATGACAGGTTCAGAAACAACAATGTGAACTGCTATCTTCATTTGATTAAACTTGTAACCAGGATGCACTTCATAACTGATGACATTTACGGAACCAGTAGCACTTCATAACGGAGTATTATTTGCATTTCACATACTAGTACCTAGCTGAACATTCCAGCTACTCCTGTGACCAAGGATTCAAGAGGACACTGTGACCAACAGATACGACTGTAATTTGCTCAAAACCAATAGAAATCAACAACGTAAACAATGAACGAGCTTGACCAAATGACCAAATTAAAGGCTATCTATACACTGAACGAGCTTGGATTACTGTAAAATAATTGAAGTCTTGTATTGGAACAATGTCATGCAGTTCTAACATACGCTCACCTGTTTATCAACAGAAGTCAGTTTATCCTTGTTGTTCATCCTTGCTTCTTCTGTAGGCATAGCACCCAATTTATTCCAAGCATTCCTGAAACAATGCAAAGGCCAAATTAGCATGCAGCTGCAACATAAACAATTCATACTTGCTGAGACTATATTTTGCAGCTTATCTTGCACTGGAACAGATGCAAACACACATACTCCTCTGAATAGGCAAGCACAAGCCAGCAGTACATGTTCAAGCAACTAGCTCAGTCCAAAGCATACGCAAAGAGAAATACTTGTGTGGCAAATAAGGTTTTTAAAACATCAGCTGAAGCTATATTTCAAACAGACACTAAACCTGCACACATCACTGTTTAAAAAGAATATTCCAAGCTACCACAGCTCCCACTATTCTGAAGATAATCTCACTTAATTACTCTCATTATGTTGCAACTGATGCAAGGCTCAGCTACGGTAAGTAACATCCACCATAACCGAGATGAATAATCATGGAATAATTATCCAGTGACACAAGCTAACACCGACTGAATGCATCATCTACTCTATCACAAGTGTGTACCATCGAGTTCATCATTGAGTTCTGTACTGTACCAGTAGAGGGCATCGGTATTGTGGCTCATGCAGGCGATGATGCCGTTGTCGTGGAAGTTCTTGGCGACGGAGGCGTCGAGCGTGCGGTGCTACTCCTTGGTGAGCTGCACGATTTGCTGGTTTCGCCGAGCTGTTCGATTTGCTCGAGCAGCTTCTTGATCTTCTCTTCGAGCTGCCCAGACTTGTCGCCGTGGGCTAACCTGTCCCGGCCACGCTTGATTTTCCTGTCCAAGTCCATCACCTGCAGGCAGGAGAAATAGGTTGTTGGAACCTGGCTAATTCAACGAAAACACACTGGAATCGTGAGGCATACGTACCCATGAGCGACGCCTCGAGGAGGTGTCTGCTGGCGAGCACCTGGTCGGTGGGCGTGAGCTGCGCGAACTCGCCCTCGCGGCTGCGGATCTTGGCGATGCTGTAGACCCTGGAGCCGAGCACGACCAGCATGGTGGCTTGCTGCAGTCGATGGCGAGCAGCGCCAGGCGGCGCAAGGGCGTGCGGAAGAGCAGCACGACCACCAGCCTCGTTGGCTCCTTTGATTGAGTGGAGGGTCTTGGATCTTGGGGCAAGTGCCTAGGTTGCTCTTGGTCTTGATGAAGGGGTCGTGGGGGCAGAAGCTCTCCTCCCAGGTCTCGCCCTCGAGCTTGGAGTCCTGCAGCGGCTCGAAGTAGAAGAGGCCGTGGGAGTTGAAGGAGAGCACGGGGTCGCCCGAGCCGGCGGGCGCGGCTCGAATCAGCCGGCGACGGAGGGGACCGGGACGGGATCGAGGACATGGAGGAGGTCCAGGATGGAGGTGGCGTCGAGGTCGGCGCGCATGTAGGGCCTGGGGGCGAGCGGATCCGGCCTCTCCGACGCCGGATTCGGCGATTTCTCGCCGGTTTGAACCAAAAGACTCGATCTTTTCTTGGAGGGGAGCGACGGAGGTGAGCGGGCGAGGGAAGGTGGAGGGGAGCGAGCGGGCGAGGCGATGGAGGAGCGCGGGCGGCGAGGGGAGGGGAGCGCGCCGGCGAGGTGAGCAGAGGTGCGGGCGAGCTGAGTGAGAGAGAGAGAGAGGTGGGAGGTGCGGGTGCGAGAGAGAGAGAGGTGGGTGGAGTGCGGGTTGAGAGAAAAAGAACTGGAGGGCGTTTTTGCAAAATAACCGTCGCGAATCTTTTTTAGGATCGGAGGGAGTAGCTTTGTTTTCCTAGCTAAAAAACTCGTGAGGTGGTAGCCCTTTTTCTTTATTTCTACAAAGATACACACGAGTTTTGTTAGAAGTACAGTACAGTGTACAGTGCTGCACGGGTTGCATACGGAACAACGCACCCGAGCGGGCAACCTATCCATTCTACTGTGAGTGGATAGCTTGTCTCTCTCTCTACCTACCTAGGCGAAAGCAATAGCCCAACCTTATTTATTTTCCGCGTGTACGGTACCAGTACCACAAAACTCGACTGCTAAACTATAAATGTATTTTTCACCTCGTATACGGTACTAGTATGAGATATACTCTCTCCGTTCCACAATATAAAATGTTTTAGTCTTTTTCCACATGCACATGCACACACATGTATTTAGACATGTTTAAGTGCATGTGTCCATTCTTTTTAGTATGAATCTAGACATGCATGTGTAACACTTAAAACATCTTATATTATGGAACGGAGGGAGTATTTGATGTACTAGGACAGGATCAGAAACGGGAGTTTTGGTGCAGAAGAACCAGTACTGGTACTGCTTTTCTTCAAAGTGCAGAGACCGGAGCAGTTAATATCAGTTACGCTCGTCGAAATTGTCAAACACTGTTGGGAAATCAGCTGTTTTTCCCACGGTTGTTCTTTACTACCTCAGATCTATCCTACGAAATGAAACCAATTAGCTAGGGAAGGCAGGTGAACATATCTCGAGCCCCACAACAAAAAAGAATCACACAATATAAAAAGTTCAGATAAGTAAGAAAACAGTTGGCCCATGATTGTCTATCCATGCATTCTGGTGCGATGTGCTGGATGTATATGAGAAGAAAGATCATATATAGTTAAGCCAGATGAGTTTCGAGCTAGATAAAAAGATACTCCTAAAGCTAGCCGTGGTTTGTTTGCTTATGTAGACGATTTGACTCGCCAACAGACACGTATACATCATCCGTATGGGTGGATGCAACATCATCATCGATCAATCACCTTGAGCCGTGGCCATCAACTAGGGATTAGTAGGGAACCACATTTTAGGTAGAGAGCACTAGTAGCACCTGATAACCAGGAGCAATCAGCCAATCATCGTCAAACCAAACCAATCAATCATTGTGTCGAGATTGAGCAATCCGTATAATCCTAACCCACAAACTCCACGAGGCGTCGAGATTGTGTCGAGGATTCGGCGAGTATCTCCAGGACTGCTGCGTGTTGCTTCTGTTCATCAGGAGGTCACAGAAGCTACTGGAATTGTGTCTGTTGGTGCAGTTGGGCCAAGTGAGCGGAACTCGCCTGCCTGCCGCGCGGGGGAGCTTGGTGCCGGCCTAGTTGTCCCACAGTCGGAGGAGTCCGCAGCGCTGTCTCCAGTGGGCCGACGGGCTACATCTGTGTTGGGCCTCGAGGCGTCCAGCTTGGCTTCTCCTCCCAGCCCCACGGCTTCTCCTCCCAGCCCGCCTGTGGCCTGTGGGTGAGGCCCAGCAGGTTGACGGGCTGGACCTGGGGGAGGCCTCTTCCTCGACTCAGCCTCCCCTGGGTCGCATGTCCTTTGGCTCCTTCAAGACAGTGGAGGTCTCGACTCCAGCATGGACCTCCCTGTCTCCCTCTTCGCCGTGTGTTGTTGCTGAGGTAGCTGGGTCGGCTGCTACTACGCCACTGCCGACCCTGGCTGCTGTTCCTGTCCCTGCTTCGCCACTCACGCCTCCTCACATTGCGACGATGGTTGCGCCTCGCACTGCTTCGACTGATGCTATGGTAGCCCCTCGGTCGGCTGCTACTTCACCATTGCCGACCCAGGCTTTGGCTTCTCCTGGAGGAGCATACACGGATGGAGGCTCCATCACACCTTGTACTCCTCCTCCCACGGCGACTGATTTTGTCGATGGGGTCACTCCGACCCGTCGTAGTGGGAGGTTTGGGATGGCGGTGGATGGGGCTTCTGCGACAGATGAAGACTCCATGCAGAAGGCCATGCGTCGCAAAGCTGCGTGCAACTTGGACTACTCAGGTACGGATGTGAATTCGAAGTCGTTTCTTTCTTTTTCTTCTCAGTCGATTCATTCTAAGTTTAGTAGTGTAGGAGTTAATCTTGGTAATAGTAAAAAACAAGTACATGTTTCAACTAATGTCTTGAGACATATGGAATTTGATCGTCTTACGGTTATTCCTAAAGTTTCGACTGTGTTGACTTCCACCTATTTGGATGAAGAGGAAGCGAATGCCACATCAGATGGTCAGCTTCTTTCTCATCTAATTGGTGAAGTGTTGGAGGGTGGTTTGGATGACGACGGTTTGAGCTCCTTGTATGAGTTAAAAGCATTCGGTCGAAAATCAAAATCTACCACCAACAAGTCGTCCCGGAAACGGACAAAGTTATCCAAATCCCCCACGGTTTCCCAATGAATGACATGTTTGCAAATAGCAGAGGTCTTGGCGACTTGGCTAAACATTTGCACTTTGCTGGTTGTGTTCGGGACCACAATTTGGATTTCTTAGCTATTTCTGAGACGGGTAGACGTGAGTTCTCGCAATCTCTATTGAACCGACTTTCGGGCGGTATAGAGTTTGATTGGTACTCACGTCCCCCTCATGGCCGCTCCGGAGGCATTTAACTAGGCATCAGGACTGATACCATGGAAGTGTTGGATGTTACGGATGATGATTTTCATATTAAAATGCACATCCGTAATAAAACCGATAATTTCATTTGGAGTCTTGTTACTGTGTATGGGCCGGCTCAGGAGGTGGCTAAGACTTCTTTTCTCTGTGAAATGGTAAACTTGGCAAAAGATAACCCTCACCCTCTTATCATTGGTGGGGATTTCAATCTGCTACGTTTTCCGTTCGAGAAAAGTATGGGACGGTTCGACAACCATTGGCCTCTTTTGTTCAATGCAGTCATTGACAGCTTGAACTTACGAGAGATAACAATGGTGGGGAGACAGTTCACTTGGGTTAATTCTTTCCCTGAACCCACATACGAGAAACTAGAACGTGTCCTGATGGATACTGATTGGGAATCTAGGTTCCCATTTGTAGTGACCCAGCACACCACTGCATGTTGTAGTGTACAAGTCGTTGACATAATACTCACGAAAGGACCACTTCGTAAATATTACATCCTTCAGAGTAGTACAACAGAAACATAGTCGGTCCAAGGTAACACTATAGGATTACAACACTATTTAATACAAAAACTTGAGAACCTCCTTAACAAACAGAAGTAGGTCTCGTGCGAAAGAAACTCCCAAAGGACTCAAATCGAAGCACTAAGCTGGATACCAGCTCTACTCCTAACTCCTAATCCACTACTGCTGTTGTCACAACCCTATCTATCCATTTGGAATCTCCGTGTCTGGAGTTGTGCTCCTCCATCTAGCTATAGTTGTCATGTCCATAGGCTTTGTTGTCGACGTGTCCACCGTTGCACTATGGTCGCCACGTATCCGTTGGCTAAGTAGAGGTTGATTCCTTCAGGCCCACCAGGTTGATTTCACTCCTTGTCGAAGATCTCACCAATATTGCTATGGATTCCTGTCCTTCTTCTGTTGTCTCCAATTATCTAAGCAGGGGTCAACGGAGGAAAGAGTGAGCAACACGAGCGTTACTCAGCAAGTTCATATAATAGGAATGAGGTGTTTTATGCACTAGCTACCATCCATCCCAAAAGGTCATGGATGAACATGCATAACTTTGTAAAACATTTTTAGGAAAAGATTTATTTTATCTTCAGAAAACTATGCCCGTCATCGATTCACAGGTGCTAGGGCCTTGAGGAGCCTCCTTTCCTGCAGCGTTCGCCGTTCCTTCCTGGAACGTGGAGTAACATGTCACATTTTTACACTCTGCAGAGGTGCGTTACTTTACCCATAAGAGACCAACGCCTTGTTGCACAACCGGGCGAGTCTTTCCCGTCCACACTTCCTTTGGTGTGGGGCCCAGTCGTTGATCCAAGCCATTCGCCGTGCTTCTCCAACAACCCCGCATGCCCACCCAATTCATGCATAGCAGAATCACCCCTGGCTCTACCCCTCACGATAGATACCTATGCATCCTCTTGCAGACCATCATAGACACCAGAGTCCGTGGGCATTAAGGGGTCCCACCCATGTGCATGTAGTCGCACTAGATCTACAGCGTACGGCTCTGGCTGCCCGTTGACATGCGAAAGGGAGAAGATCACAGATGACTTTCCCGTCCCATTCCAAGTCTCATGGTTAACGCTTCATATACGCGCAAGAACGCTGACGGCATTGGTTCTTAAGTCCTAGGTAATACTTTCCCGTGCAAATGGAACCTCCACCAACCACATCATACCATGGTTCCATCTGCCAGCCAACAATATATATATAGCAATTCACATCATTCGAAAATAGGTTTTACTTTTTCATGCAATGATAAATCATAGTATTTTGCATTTACTTTGATAAACATAATCAGGTAGGACATGAGCAAGAGTGAACTTGCCTTTTTGACTGCAAGATTATGCAGCCAAGGTCTTCGATACAATAAAGACTCCAAAATCTGGAAAGAGCATCATTGGTCCGGTAAGGACTAATGTTTGAAGAAGCAATATGCTATTATGCATAAGTATGAGATGCATTGCCCTAAACCCCGTAACTGAGTCTCGATGGTTGAGGGTTATTTTGAGTTTTGGTGATTATTTTTTTAGATTTATTTAATCTTCAAGTTTACTTCACAAGAAAGATGAATTTTAAAACTCTAACTTTAAAGTACCATGTTAAGCATAAGAATAAAGTAAAACAACATCATAATACTAAATGGTTGTGTTAGGATTGGTTATCATCTTTATGATTATAAAGAACATGTATTGACATGAATTTAATTGAAGAAATGGTGTAGTAATATTATTCATGAATAAAAAAGAGTAACTTTTGAAGAAATAAATCATATATATATTTGTTGGTATCATACCATAATGGTACTTATTTAATTGATGGTATATTATTAAATATTAAGAGTAGTTACTTATGTGTTTAACTTTTCTTTAAGTAATAAAATAATATGACTTAAACACTAACATTTGGAAGAAACATAACAATTAAACTCATGTTATGAAGTAATTATTACTTTGGATTGATGACTTAAAATTTGTAACACAAAATTAATTTAATTATTAAAAGTATTAATAATAGTGATCAAGTTTTATTAAATAGTGAATTACTTTTATAAATTAAGAACTACTTTGGAATATTCATTACATCTTATGAAATAATAATATGGTAAAGTTATATATTTCAGTTTTGTATGATAGAATCATTACCTAATAATTATTTTCACTATGGAAAACATTATTTAATTAACCACTTGAGGAATATTATTTATATATATGTCCACACATGGAATTTTTAAAATGGACATAATGTATGACATGTTATGATTAAAACATATGTTCATGTTTGAAATTTAAACATATGGAGAAATTTAAATGGAATTGAAATGCATCCAAAATAGCATTTCAAATTAACCCCATATTTAAAGTAATAAGTAAATTGTTGTTTTAATTTTAGAATAATTCAATTCTAGTCAAACAAATATTTTATTTGTACAAATAGATAAATTTCATTTTTCTGGTCATTTTGGTATATTATTCGTATTATTCTGATTTAAATGATTTAGTTATGAATTTTCAATGTTTAAATTCAATTAAACAATTTCTAAAATTCTAAATTTGAGTTAGTCCCACATGTCATAGTTTTAATAGTTTCCAGAAATGATTTCCCAAATGATTAAATACCTGACAGCGGGGTCCACCTGTCATAATTTTATTTATTTTTGAAAAGAAAATTCAGGGAAAAATCTGATTGGCTCGCTGACGTCAGCAATGGAGCTGAGCTCCAGCCCGAGCTCGAATCCGATGAATTGGAACGAATTAGGACGGGTTCGGGCACGCATCGGGTAGAGAACGACGTGGGCTACCATTTGGTGGCGGCGCCGCTCCGAAATGGTCGCCGGAGCTTGGCCGGAATCAAGCTCGCGCGGCGGCGGACTGTGGTGCACGGCTCGACGACGATTGCGAGCGAATTAAACCGAATTAAAGGTACCAGGAGGTAGCACGGCTCACCACGAGCACGATGGAAGTCTCGGCGAAGCTTGGCGTGGACGGACGGCGACGCAATGGTGCTCAACATCGGCGGCCGTCGTTCGGAACGTCGACGACGTTCTCCCTCTTCAGGTCATCCCAGCACGAGCGCGAGGCACCGGAACGAAGAGGACGACGAGGCGAAACTACTAGACCCGGTGGCTGAGCTCGAGAAGGCGTAGGTCGTCGGCGATTTGAGGGCAACGGCGACGGCCGAGCGAAGCTAGGGTTAGGGTTGGAGCTTGTTTTGCTCCAGAGATAGGAAGAGAGAGAGGGCGAGTGCAGAGAGGAGAGTAGAGAGCGAGATGGGGACGTCTCTGAGGTCCTTATCCTCGAAGGCCGGCAAGCAGGCAAGCAGGAGGTGGCACGGCGGCGTCGTCCTCTGCCTTCTGGCAAGAGGAAGAAGAAGAGGAAAACGAAAAGGAAATGCCATTTTGCGAAAAACCCCCTGGGTTTCCGGGAAATAGCAGAATCAGTGTAAACAGGCCCCTGGTTCCTGTTTTTGGACTGTTTTAAGGTTATAAAAATTACAGAGAAGTCCCTGGACAGTTTAGAATCCTAAAATTGAGTTATTTCCATTTAAGGACATAAATATTTGAATTATTTTAGAATATTTGCATGATTTGAATTTATTTGAATTACAAAATGTGTTTGGCATAATTGAATTTATTTTACATTACTAAATTTGTAGCTTACAGTTTATATTTTTGTTGAGCATTATTTGCATAATAATTTATTTATTACCATTTGATTATTTGGGAATTTGCTATATTATAAATTCATTTGGAATGGTAATGGTTTTGGTCATAGTGGAATTTATTTTCTACTACAAAAGTTATTTCTTATAACTTCTGTTTTTGGTGGGACATTAATAACAACATGAATATGTATTTTGCTATAATGATCATTTGTGAATATTTTGCATACTTTGAATTCATTCTCCAATTAAAAGGAATTTAACCAAATTGGATTTATTATTTACTCACAATTGTATAAGTTGTGAGTTTTCAAATTGTGGGGTTATATTTATAGCAACATAAATGAATACATACATTGCTATACTATTGTTTGTGAGTATTTGCTACTTTCAATATTAATTAATATTTCTTACTTGAATTCACAAAGTAGGTGGTTATAGGTAATCAAACTATAGATTTCAATAGATGTCCAAGAGATGGATTAAGTGTTTGATAAAATATTGGGCAACACCCAAATTATGGTCCATCAGTATATGCATGAAGTCACACTGTGGTGCCTGCAGAGAGTATGCACAATGTTTTAACAAACTCCATGCCACACATGAAATATTGCCTCAGTGGTTTTAACTTGTGATACCTGACATCTTAATCATGTGAAAACATGATCATATGTGTATAGATACACAAGGTAGTGATATCCTGCCTGTGATTAGGACTTATGGTAAAATAGATGAATAGAATGATGAGAACAGAATCATACTTGATTCTCTCACTCATACTGATAATAACAAAAATGATATTCTCCCTTTTTAAAGATCAAATTCTTATGTGTGTGGAAGCAAGTTGCTTATACAAGGGATTATCAGTTAGTCCATGGGTTCCATTTACCACATGTCCAAATTCATCTCATCATGAGAATAAATATTTGAACAAGCCAAGTGGCTCTTGTCACTGGATGAACTTGTGAACTCCTCTCCTATGAGACATGTTCACACTCACATGAATTAGTGAAGTAACTCATGTGATTTCATTAATTGGTGATAGAAGAATGTATATGTGTTTTATGACATCTCAATTTGCCTTATGCATACAAAAGAATTTGTTAACAAGATAATCAGTCTTGTCACCAAATTACTTCATATATTACAAAGGTTGAGATGTTCTGAATTATCTGACCTACTATTTATTTGTATATGACACTCAATTGTTTGAGCATACAAGAGTGATTTGTTAACAAGGTGATTAGGCTTGTTACCAAACTACTTCTATATAACACAAACCTTAGAATATCACACTATTTGTAGAGAAGTTAATAAGAGTAAATTTTGATATTGGAGTTTCCAAATACTTAGTAATGGACTAGCATAATACTTCTATGCATATCAAAGAAATTCTTCTTCATAATCTTCTTGTTGAACTTCCTCCTTTCTTGTGTTGCCTTCTCTTGTAGAATGATTTTGAGAAGATTAGGAGATAAGAAGATAAGATAGTCTTGATAGGATAAGTAGATCTAGATTAAGATTTAGTTTAGTCTTTTATCCACCTTCCGTATATTCCTTCTTTTCTTTTCTTTAAGATATGTACTTATTCGATTAATGATGTAAGTCATACTCATCATTTGATTTATAGTTTCTTGTATTATTCGTTTGTAACCAAATGTTTGAGAATTTAGATAAGACAAGATTTTGAAGTTTATAGCACTCATGTTGATGACTAAGTCTAATCCACCAACATCAGCGAAACCTCGATGTATGTTTCACAAGTTTGGTTCCAAGTTTTTAAGTTATTCGACATCTATGGTCATTCTCAACTAGTCTTTCGAGTGGTGGTTGAACACTCTATGACTTCGTTGAAAAAGTTTTAAATTTTCTCGTATTTTCAGATGCATGCTATGCAAATGCACAAATCTAATTTAACCCCTTTCTACTCTCTGAACTACGGGTCATTACAGTATCTCCCCCTTAAAATCAACTTCGTCCCGAAGTTGCGGTTTCCCTCACGTATGGATGAGTGTAAATCACTTCTTACAATATCATCTTCTCCAAACCTTCTTCCAACAACACCAAGTAACAACCAAATCTATACCGCTGAATGGATCTGCCTTCACTTTCCACCTTTCTATTCAAACGTCCATCAAATTTACCTAATGGTTTCTCGAAGAATTCAGGGTACTGCCACAAGGTTGTGATTTCCCAACAATTCCCCGGTTAAGAGATATCCTTTCTAACATCCAATAACTTCCCGGAGTACAATTGATAAGTCCACCATGACGCGAACAACCAATAAGATCTCCCGGTAAATCAGATAATCACTCTCACTAGCATTCCAGTTGGCTTACCTAGAGTCTAGAGAAGAAGACCTATTGCACAACAGGGTGCAATTGGTGATAACATAACTCTAAAATAGAATAGGTTGTTGGTTATCTAGTCCAAACTCGGCTGATATAACAACTCTTTCATTTGTCTGTTGCTGGAATTTGATTCTTTTATTTCGATTTATCAAACGATGTGCCTCTTCAATCTTATGTTGGTTCAACCTCCAACTGATTCCTTGGATCTTAGGATGTCAATCCTATGGCAATCCATCCTTCTCTACTGCTACCCCGTATAAATGATGACTTCACTATATCTTGACATCACATGTCTCTATTGGCAACATGCCAAATAACTAACTCCTTGGGCTATCGACAATCTAGGAACTCATCTCCCATGGTCCTGATGTGTGTTCTTTGGAACATTGAACTTTGAACTCTTGTTGCCTTGTTCTCGATGATACTACTATCTTGTCTTGCTTGAATTATCAGACTTTGTTGTTGTCTGCTAAGTATTGGATTGTTGCTTCATACTCCTCTACCTTCAACTTCATGGCTCTTTAAGACATATAAGTTCTATACAACTTCTTCTCTAACTTTCTCCAAATATCAGTTATGCCTTATGATTTTCTAACACCTATTTCTTCCGTCAAGTTACGATAACTCCCTACTATATATGACTACATCATGTGGCTTCTTAACCCAGCGTCTTTCAATTTCCCGCTCGATGTCCTTCACTTTAATCGTCATCCTTGGATAAGTCTCGGTAGAATTTCTCATGTAGCTTTCCTGTCATCATTGTTGATTAACCTTTCTCCCAATGGTAATGGTGCTCTTCCTTGAACTTTCATAGTTCCTCCATTCTTCCATGTTCTGATGCTATTGACCTCCGAATCCAAATATGATATGATTTGTGGTTCATCCCCACGTGTAGCTTCGTTTACTTTGATCATCCTGACTTTCTTCTCTTCATGATATTTCATTGATGTTTGGAACTTCTGAGAGCACGTCTCTCCCTTACACGAATCCTATTTACCTCTAGATCAGTAACATCAAGAAAAGAACTCAATGTGACAATCATGTCATTGTACATCAAATTCTAACTTCATGTACCAACCTAGCCAATCAAAAATCCAATAAGATCCAATAAATCGCAAATGCAGTTATATATCAATCATGCAACATAAGCCCGTAAAATAAGTAGTACATTGAGTAAAAACATCTCAAGTACCCAGGCTTAGATGCTATACACTACAATATAGGTATATATTACCTTATAGTCCTATGCTAAAACAACTCTTTGCCTCAGTAGTTACACCAGTTGCCCATTTGCAACGGAATAATCCCAAGACAAAGTTCTCAAAGAATAGTTGTGGTATGGCTTGGTTTCTTATGGAACTAAACTCCATGTAAATTGAATCTTTCCTCTGGCTAGAACAAACGTCTGCAGACATATCTGTATCCTCCATGTAGTTACTCATGGTACAACAGAAGTAGTAATGTAGCTTCCGTCATTGTTTATGCCATCTCCTATTTCCTTAACAGTCTATACTATACTCAGGTGAATCCCCTTTGAACTTCATCATTAGGGTATTGGCATACTTTTCATAGCTGAATGTCGATGATTCTCCACTATCATCAAACATCTCCTAACTTCCTCCATCACGAACTTATGATAGGGTTCTACTTCATAGGATAGGGTTATCAATGATACCATATAAGTAACACTGACGTGTAATCCATTTGGTGTATCAACTGGTACAAGACATCTTAACTGGTTATACCAAGTTGAAATTAAATAAGGTAATGAATATTATACCTATAGAATAGTAAATAAGAATATCTACTCCAGTTGGGTAAGAAAATGTGTATACAAATATGACAGTATTATCTCAGGTGAATAACCATCATAGTTATAGAAATATAGAGTTTAGTTAAATATGATAACTCCCTATAGTCTTACCAACCTACAAGTCTCCTAAAAGGGTTTTAATCCTAAGGTCGTTCGCTCTGATACCACCTGTAGTGACCCAGCACACCACTGCATGTTGTAGTGTACAAGTCGTTGACATAATACTCACGAAAGGACCACTTCGTAAATATTACATCCTTCAGAGTAGTACAACAGAAACATAGTCGGTCCAAGGTAACACTATAGGATTACAACACTATTCAATACAAAAACTCGAGAACCTCCTTAACAAACAGAAGTAGGTCTCGTGCGAAAGAAACTCCCAAAGGACTCAAATCGAAGCACTAAGCTGGATACCAGCTCTACTTCTAACTCCTAATCCACTACTGCTGTTGTCACAGCCCTATCTATCCATTTGGAATCTCCGTGTCTGGAGTTGTGCTCCTCCATCTAGCTATAGTTGTCATGTCCATAGGCTTTGTTGTCGACGTGTCCACCGTTGCACTATGGTCGCCACGTATCCGTTGGCTAAGTAGAGGTTGATTCCTTCAGGCCCACCAGGTTGATTTGACTCCTTGTCGAAGATCTCACCAATATTGCTATGGATTCCTGTCCTTCTTCTGCTGTCTCCAATTATCTAAGCAGGGGTCAACGGAGGAAAGAGTGAGCAACACGAGCGTTACTCAGCAAGTTCATATAATAGGAATGAGGTGTTTTATGCACTAGCTACCATCCATCCCAAAAGGTCATGGATGAACATGCATAACTTTGTAAAACATTTTTAGGAAAAGATTTATTTTATCTTCAGAAAACTATGCCCGTCATCGATTCACAGGTGCTAGGGCCTTGAGGAGCCTCCTTTCCTGCAGCGTTCGCCGTTCCTTCCTGGAACGTGGAGTAACATGTCACATTTTTACACTCTGCAGAGGTGCGTTACTTTACCCATAAGAGACCAACGCCTTGTTGCACAACCGGGCGAGTCTTTCCCGTCCACACTTCCTTTGGTGTGGGGCCCAGTCGTTGATCCAAGCCATTCGCCGTGCTTCTCCAACAACCCCGCATGCCCACCCAATTCATGCATAGCAGAATCACCCCTGGCTCTACCCCTCACGATAGATACCTAGGCATCCTCTTGCAGACCATCATAGACACCAGAGTCCGTGGGCATTAAGGGGTCCCACCCATGTGCATGTAGTCGCACTAGATCTACAGCGTACGGCTCTGGCTGCCCGTTGACATGCGAAAGGGAGAAGATCACAGATGACTTTCCCGTCCCATTCCAAGTCTCATGGTTAACGCTTCATATACGGCGCAAGAACGCTGACGGCATTGGTTCTTAAGTCCTAGGTAATACTTTCCCGTGCAAATGGAACCTCCACCAACCACATCATACCATGGTTCCATCTGCCAGCCAACAATATATATATAGCAATTCACATCATTCGAAAATAGGTTTTACTTTTTCATGCAATGATAAATCATAGTATTTTGCATTTACTTTGATAAACATAATCAGGTAGGACATGAGCAAGAGTGAACTTGCCTTTTTGACTGCAAGATTATGCAGCCAAGGTCTTCGATACAATAAAGACTCCAAAATCTGGAAAGAGCATCATTGGTCCGGTAAGGACTAATGTTTGAAGAAGCAATATGCTATTATGCATAAGTATGAGATGCATTGCCCTAAACCCCGTAACTGACTCTCGATGGTTGAGGTTATTTTGAGTTTTGGTGATTATTTTTTTAGATTTATTTAATCTTCAAGTTTACTTCACAAGAAAGATGAATTTTAAAACTCTAACTTTAAAGTACCATGTTAAGCATAAGAATAAAGTAAAACAACATCATAATACTAAATGGTTGTGTTAGGATTGGTTATCATCTTTATGATTATAAAGAACATGTATTGACATGAATTTAATTGAAGAAATGGTGTAGTAATATTATTCATGAATAAAAAAGAGTAACTTTTGAAGAAATAAATCATATATATATTTGTTGGTATCATACCATAATGGTACTTATTTAATTGATGGTATATTATTAAATATTAAGAGTAGTTACTTATGTGTTTAACTTTTCTTTAAGTAATAAAATAATATGACTTAAACACTAACATTTGGAAGAAACATAACAATTAAACTCATGTTATGAAGTAATTATTACTTTGGATTGATGACTTAAAATTTGTAACACAAAATTAATTTAATTATTAAAAGTATTAATAATAGTGATCAAGTTTTATTAAATAGTGAATTACTTTTATAAATTAAGAACTACTTTGGAATATTCATTACATCTTATGAAATAATAATATGGTAAAGTTATATATTTCAGTTTTGTATGATAGAATCATTACCTAATAATTATTTTCACTATGGAAAACATTATTTAATTAACCACTTGAGGAATATTATTTATATATATGTCCACACATGGAATTTTTAAAATGGACATAATGTATGACATGTTATGATTAAAACATATGTTCATGTTTGAAATTTAAACATATGGAGAAATTTAAATGGAATTGAAATGCATCCAAAATAGCATTTCAAATTAACCCCATATTTAAAGTAATAAGTAAATTGTTGTTTTAATTTTAGAATAATTCAATTCTAGTCAAACAAATATTTTATTTGTACAAATAGATAAATTTCATTTTTCTGGTCATTTTGGTATATTATTCGTATTATTCTGATTTTAAATGATTTAGTTATGAATTTTCAATGTTTAAATTCAATTAAACAATTTCTAAAATTCTAAATTTGAGTTAGTCCCACATGTCATAGTTTTAATAGTTTCCAGAAATGATTTCCCAAATGATTAAATACCTGACAGCGGGGTCCACCTGTCATAATTTTATTTATTTTTGAAAAGAAAATTCAGGGAAAAATCTGATTGGCTCGCTGACGTCAGCAATGGAGCTGAGCTCCAGCCCGAGCTCGAATCCGATGAATTGGAACGAATTAGGACGGGTTCGGGCACGCATCGGGTAGAGAACGTGGGCTACCATTTGGTGGCGGCGCCGCTCCGAAATGGTCGCCGGAGCTTGGCCGGAATCAAGCTCGCGCGGCGGCGGACTGTGGTGCACGGCTCGACGACGATTGCGAGCGAATTAAACCGAATTAAAGGTACCAGGAGGTAGCACGGCTCACCACGAGCACGATGGAAGTCTCGGCGAAGCTTGGCGTGGACGGACGGCGACGCAATGGTGCTCAACATCGGCGGCCGTCGTTCGGAACGTCGACGACGTTCTCCCTCTTCAGGTCATCCCAGCACGAGCGCGAGGCACCGGAACGAAGAGGACGACGAGGCGAAACTACTAGACCCGGTGGCTGAGCTCGAGAAGGCGTAGGTCGTCGGCGATTTGAGGGCAACGGCGACGGCCGAGCGAAGCTAGGGTTAGGGTTGGAGCTTGTTTTGCTCCAGAGATAGGAAGAGAGAGGGCGAGTGCAGAGAGGAGAGTAGAGAGCGAGATGGGGACGTCTCTGAGGTCCTTATCCTCGAAGGCCGGCAAGCAGGCAAGCAGGAGGTGGCACGGCGGCGTCGTCCTCTGCCTTCTGGCAAGAGGAAGAAGAAGAGGAAAACGAAAAGGAAATGCCATTTTGCGAAAAACCCCTGGGTTTCCGGGAAATAGCAGAATCAGTGTAAACAGGCCCCTGGTTCCTGTTTTTGGACTGTTTTAAGGTTATAAAAATTACAGAGAAGTCCCTGGACAGTTTAGAATCCTAAAATTGAGTTATTTCCATTTAAGGACATAAATATTTGAATTATTTTAGAATATTTGCATGATTTGAATTTATTTGAATTACAAAATGTGTTTGGCATAATTGAATTTATTTTACATTACTAAATTTGTAGCTTACAGTTTATATTTTTGTTGAGCATTATTTGCATAATAATTTATTTATTACCATTTGATTATTTGGGAATTTGCTATATTATAAATTCATTTGGAATGGTAATGGTTTTGGTCATAGTGGAATTTATTTTCTACTACAAAAGTTATTTCTTATAACTTCTGTTTTTGGTGGGACATTAATAACAACATGAATATGTATTTTGCTATAATGATCATTTGTGAATATTTTGCATACTTTGAATTCATTCTCCAATTAAAAGGAATTTAACCAAATTGGATTTATTATTTACTCACAATTGTATAAGTTGTGAGTTTTCAAATTGTGGGGTTATATTTATAGCAACATAAATGAATACATACATTGCTATACTATTGTTTGTGAGTATTTGCTACTTTCAATATTAATTAATATTTCTTACTTGAATTCACAAAGTAGGTGGTTATAGGTAATCAAACTATAGATTTCAATAGATGTCCAAGAGATGGATTAAGTGTTTGATAAAATATTGGGCAACACCCAAATTATGGTCCATCAGTATATGCATGAAGTCACACTGTGGTGCCTGCAGAGAGTATGCACAATGTTTTAACAAACTCCATGCCACACATGAAATATTGCCTCAGTGGTTTTAACTTGTGATACCTGACATCTTAATCATGTGAAAACATGATCATATGTGTATAGATACACAAGGTAGTGATATCCTGCCTGTGATTAGGACTTATGGTAAAATAGATGAATAGAATGATGAGAACAGAATCATACTTGATTCTCTCACTCATACTGATAATAACAAAAATGATATCTCCCTTTTTAAAGATCAAATTCTTATGTGTGTGGAAGCAAGTTGCTTATACAAGGGATTATCAGTTAGTCCATGGGTTCCATTTACCACATGTCCAAATTCATCTCATCATGAGAATAAATATTTGAACAAGCCAAGTGGCTCTTGTCACTGGATGAACTTGTGAACTCCTCTCCTATGAGACATGTTCACACTCACATGAATTAGTGAAGTAACTCATGTGATTTCATTAATTGGTGATAGAAGAATGTATATGTGTTTTATGACATCTCAATTTGCCTTATGCATACAAAAGAATTTGTTAACAAGATAATCAGTCTTGTCACCAAATTACTTCATATATTACAAAGGTTGAGATGTTCTGAATTATCTGACCTACTATTTATTTGTATATGACACTCAATTGTTTGAGCATACAAGAGTGATTTGTTAACAAGGTGATTAGGCTTGTTACCAAACTACTTCTATATAACACAAACCTTAGAATATCACACTATTTGTAGAGAAGTTAATAAGAGTAAATTTTGATATTGGAGTTTCCAAATACTTAGTAATGGACTAGCATAATACTTCTATGCATATCAAAGAAATTCTTCTTCATAATCTTCTTGTTGAACTTCCTCCTTTCTTGTGTTGCCTTCTCTTGTAGAATGATTTTGAGAAGATTAGGAGATAAGAAGATAAGATAGTCTTGATAGGATAAGTAGATCTAGATTAAGATTTAGTTTAGTCTTTTATCCACCTTCCGTATATTCCTTCTTTTCTTTTCTTTAAGATATGTACTTATTCGATTAATGATGTAAGTCATACTCATCATTTGATTTATAGTTTCTTGTATTATTCGTTTGTAACCAAATGTTTGAGAATTTAGATAAGACAAGATTTTGAAGTTTATAGCACTCATGTTGATGACTAAGTCTAATCCACCAACATCAGCGAAACCTCGATGTATGTTTCACAAGTTTGGTTCCAAGTTTTTAAGTTATTCGACATCTATGGTCATTCTCAACTAGTCTTTCGAGTGGTGGTTGAACACTCTATGACTTCGTTGAAAAAGTTTTAAATTTTCTCGTATTTTCAGATGCATGCTATGCAAATGCACAAATCTAATTTAACCCCTTTCTACTCTCTGAACTACGGGTCATTACACCATTAGTGTCGGTGCGGGCTCTAGAACGTATTGAGGGTTTGTCGGACCATGCTCCCATTATTTTGACCACTGGTGTGCCTAGACCGCAGTGCAAACCACGGTTCAAGTTTGAGCTTGGGTGGTTGCATCGCGAGGGCTTCCATGAGATGGTTAAAAGAATTTGGGAAAGACCAGTGGCGGGTGATATGCTTATCCAGCGGTGGAACAATAAGATTCGTGCTTTACGCACTCACCTCGTTGGTTGGGCTTGTCATACTACTGGTTTACTTAAAAAAGAAAATATGCGACTCTCCTCGATAATTGATGCTCTAGAAGCATTAGCAGACGTTCAGCTACTATCCGCGCAAGAGATTGAGCTAAAGAGCCAATCGAATGCACAGATAACGAAACTACTGTGAAAGGAGGAGTTAAAATGGTATCACCATTCTAAAGCCCAATTCATCCTAGAAGGAGATTCGAATACTCGCTATTTCCATAGTGAAAGGACACGGATGTCGCCTAGAGGGAGGGGGGGTGAATAGGCGATTAAAATTCTTTGCGGTTTAGGCTTGAATAAATGCGGAATAAAACTAGCGTTTAATTTATCGAGCACGAAACCTAAACAAGCTAGGTTAACCTATGTGCACCAACAACTTATGCTAAACAAGATAAGCAAATATGTGATAGCAAGATATATTACTTCAAGCTCGATGGCTATCACAAAGTAAATAGCATAAGTAAGAAGCTCGGGTATAGAAATACCGAGGCACTTGGAGACGATGATTTATCCCGAAGTTCACTTCCCAATGGAAGCTACGTCTCCGTTGGAGCGGTGCGGAGTCACAAAGTGATCCCCGAATAGCCGTCAAATGGCACACCGTAATCTCCTTCGTGCCTCCACCAATGCGGAGTGCCACGAACCACTATGGGACACTTGAGGGTGGTCATCGAACCCGTACAAGGATGAGGCACACTCCACAACTTAATTGGAGGCTCTCACCGAATTCCCACGGCTCCCAAAGCCACAAGAATCACAAGGTTGGGGCGCGACTCCACAACTTAATTGGAGGCTCCCAACTATCCCGCGAGCCACAAAAACTCCGAGATCAACAAGGACCATCTAGGGCACTCCAAGTACCCAAGAGGACAAGCTCTAGGGCACCCCAAGTACCCAAGAGTAACAAGCTTCTCAACTTCGATTTCCACGTATCACCGTGGAGAACTCAAACCGATGCAACTGATGCAAGAAGGCAATACCACTAGAAGTGGTCAAATCCTTCACTCCCAAATCCCACCAAAAGCAACTAATGCTTGTGGGGGGAGAAGAGAGGAAGAACAAGGAAGAACTCAACAAATGGAACTTCAAGATCACGATCTACTAGGTTCCCCTCACTTAGAGAAGGAATGGATTGGATGAATATGTAGATCTAGATCTCCTCTCAAATTCCCTCAAAGATATGCAAGAATCATGGGAGGGATTGAGAGGAAGGCAAGCTTTTCCAAAGGTCAACAATGGAGGAGAGAGAGGGAAAAGCTAGCTCAAGAGCTAAGAGAACCGTTGGGGAAGAAACCCCCTTAAATAGGTCCTCTCAAAAATCTGCCCGTTGCAGACGAAGAAGGCCGCAGCGGTAGTACCGGGCCTCGCCCGGTAGTACCGGCTGTGTTGTCTCGAGGAAGAACGAAGACCAGTCAGCGCTCCCTGACTCGGCGCGCAACGGTAGTACCGGACCACCTGGCCCGGTAGTGCTCCCTTCTCGGTAGTACCGCGCCACTACCGGGGCAACTACCGGGTTAAAACTTCGAGAGGCAGAGAGCCATCCGGAGATGCGGTACTGGGCCCGGTACTGCCCGCGGTAGTTCCGCAAGGGGTCACCCGGTAGTACCGGGCTAGGGTCGGTACTACCGGACTAAGAAGAAACTGCAGAACCAGGAAAGGAGAACCACAATAACTTTTGCAAGGAAGCTCCAAACGAGATGAATCCAATTCTATTAGAAAGGTAGCGACAAGAGCTTTACTACAAATTGTGGAAATATTAAGGGTCACAAATATAGAGGGATACCACACATGAGAAGGTGTGGACCCTATCTCGAAGGTGGACCGATAATATTTCCAACCAGAAAACGCAACAAGTTTTCCATACGAAATCCGTTTTCGGAGAACTTGGGCTTGTCATGAAGATCACAACAAGCACCAAAACCCAACAAGGAGAAAATCCAAATAAGAACAAAGAAAGATGATGAAGGCAAGTATGTAAAGGTTTGAGCTCTCTCCAACTGATACGCTAAAGCTCAATCGAGAGCCCCTCTTGATAGTACGGTATCTATCCTATAACCCGGTCTCCCAACTAGTACCACGAGACCGGTAAAATAGAAACCCTATCATACCTTTGCCTTGCGCATTCCACTTGAGCTAGATGACGTCGATCTTGATCTCTTCAAGTGGACCACGTTTCTTGATTGCGCTTCGCTTGGTGAAGACTCAAACATTGCTCCCCCATACTCCACTATGGGAGAGCCTCTCTTAGGCACATCTTCACATGAACATTATCTCTAAATGGGTGGCAAGCTTCAAGCTTAGGATTTCTTCGAGATGCTCCTCTTGAACTTGCGCTTCTCAACATTGATGACGATCACCACTTAACGTCATCGATCATGGGCCATATGAAATCTTCATTTGATGCAAGCCCATGGAAAGATACCAAGAGATACATGATCCCACTTGGTACATCTTGTAGCTTTGTGTGTTGATCAATACTTGATCAACCTTGTATCTTTTCTTCTCTTTTCAATAGATGATGTCTTGAAGATAACCATGAATGATCACATAATTCTTTTCTTCAAGACATACTTGCAATATGCTCAACTCGATGATCTTGATGCCAAATACTTCATTATATCAATATATTCATGGCATCAACCTTGAATCCAACATATGGAGTTCAAGCATGGTCTATGGACAAACACTACAAGTAAAACTCAATGCAACCATTAGTCCATAGGGATTGTCATTAATTACCAAAACCACATATGGGGGCGCCATGCCCTTTCACATAGTATTGCCAATGGCAGACACAGGAAAAAGCGTATTCATTCTCTAGTCCAGGATGAAGAAACGATTGAGGGCCATGAACAACTAAAGTCGTACATTACAAATTACTATAAAGGCCTGTTCGGTACCCCAGAGGAAGGATACTTCACTTTGGATGAGTCGCGAACAGAGGATATACCCCAGGTTTCAGATGAGGAAAATAGTCTACTTACTAAACTCTACTCAGAGGAAGAAGTGAGAAAGGCGGTTTTCCAAATGAAACATAATACTTCACCTGGACCTGATGGTTTCCCGGCTGAGTTCTACCAGAACTTTTGGGATGTTATCAAGTCTGATTTACTTCAACTGTTCGCTTGTCTCCACAATGGACAATTAGAGCTGTTTCGTCTCAATTTTGGTGAGATAATTTTATTACCTAAGGTTAACGAGGCAGAAAGAATTCAACAATTTAGACCTATATGCCTCCTTAACGTTAGTTCTAAAATACTTACCAAAGTGGCTACGATTCGACTGAACAGTGTGGCAGATCATGTGGTTCGTCCGTCTCAGACGGCTTTTATGCAAGGCCGCAACATCCTTGATGGAGTTGCGATCCTACATGAAACAGTTCACGAACTACATAGGAGAAAGCTGAATGGGGTAATTCTTAAAATTGATTTTGAGAAAGCTTATGATAAAGTCAAATGGTCTTTCCTTCAGCAGACCCTCAGAATGAAAGGTTTTTCTTCTGAGTGGTGCGCGTTAGTAAATAGCTTTGTTCCGGGAGGAAGTGTAGCCATTAAGGTCAATGATGACACTGGCAAATACTTTCAGACGAAAAAAGGCCTCAGACAGGGTGACCCATTATCGCCAGTACTATTTAATATAGTGGCTGATATGTTGGCTATCTTGATCGAACGTGCTAAATCTGAGGGTCAGATTGAAGGAGTGATTCCACATCTTGTTGATGGTGGTTTATCGATCGTTCAATATGCTGACGATACAATTTTTTTTATGGAACATGATATCGAAAAAGCTCGTAACCTAAAGTTGATTTTATCAGCCTTCGAGCAACTTTCGGGTCATAAGATAAATTTCCATAAAAGTGAATTATTTTGCTTTGGCGAGGCTCGAGAAAACGCCGCCTTGTATGCCGAACTTTTTGGCTGTGAGCAAGGACAATTTCCTATCAACTATTTGGGTATTCCGATTCATTATCGGAGACTTACAAATGCTGAATGGAAAAAGGTGGAGGAAAGACTTCAATTACGTTTAAATAGCTGGAAAGGCAAACTCTTATCCCTGGGTGGAAGATTGGTTCTCATAAACTCGGTACTAACGAACATGGTTCTGTACATGATTTCATTCTTCCAATTGCCCAAAGGAGTCTTAAAACGATGGGATTATTTCCGATCTAGATTCTTTTGGCAAGGGGATTGTGAGAAGAAAAAATATCGACTGACTAAATGGAGTGTGGTTTGCTGCCCTAAAGACCAAGGAGGGCTCGGAATTCATGACCTTGAGGTCAAGAATAGAGCCTTGCTAGGTAAATGGCTATTCAAACTTCTTTCTAAAGAAGGAGTTTGGCAAACCCTCCTTAGGAGAAAGTATGTGGGAGATCAAGCTGTTTCCTAGGTTCAATAGAAACCTGGTGATTCACACTTCTGAGCTGGTCTCATGGCTACAAAGAAGTTCTTTTTCCGACAAGGATCTTTCTCAATTAGGGATGTATCGGAAATTCGGTTCTGGGAGGATAAATGGCTAGGCCAATCGACCCTCAGAGAACAATATCCGGCTCTGTATTCTATTGTACGAAACAAAAACGACACGATCGCGAAGATGTTGGGTACTTACCCACCAGATGTTTCGTTCAGAAGAAGTTTATTTGGAACAAGACAAGCATCCTGGAATGCTTTGCTCGTTCGACTGGATTCAATCCAGTTGTCGGAAGGTCCAGATAATTTCAATGAAATCTTACTAAGAATGGTAAATTATCGGTTGATTCGATGTATAGAGCACTAATTCTTTCCGAAGCACCAGTCGATAGTAGGGATAATAAGAAAATTTGGAAGATGAAGATTCCACTAAAAACTAAAGTGTTTGCGTGGTATCTTCGTCGAGGAGTAATTCATACAAAAGACAACATTGCCAAGCGCAATTGGCATGGAAGTAAAAAGTGCGTCTTCTGTCATCATGATGAGACTATTACACACTTAATCTTCCAATGCGAGTTAGTCAGGTCTATATGGTCAGCCATCCAGATAGGTTCTACCTTACATCCTCCGCGTACTGTTGCAAATATTTTTGGCAACTGGTTAAATGGAGTGGATCCTAGGTTTAAACTATTCAGTAGGATGGGCGCGATTGCCGTTATTTGGTCGCTGTGGCTATGTAGAAATGACAAGGTTTTTAACGATAAAATGCTTCTATTATGCAGGTTATCTATCGGTGTACAGCTACGCTACGAGCATGGTCGGCCCTGCAGCGTGTGGAGCACCGGGATTTATTTTTGGAGGTGGCGTCGAGTCTGGAGGCTGCGGCCAGAGAGTTATTCTTCTGACATGGATGGCAACATAGTCTCCGGATAGACCTACCATCTTCTTAGGCGGATCTACAATTTCTCATTATGATATGTAACTCGCCTTTTTTATTTTATGCCGATCTGAATACTGGTGAACTAGTGGCTGTGTGCATCTTAACTATGCAGAGGACGGATGTAATACTTTAAACTTTTAAGTAATAAAATTCCTTTATCTAAAAAAATGGAAATTAAATAATCTTATGGTTGAGGGTTTTGGTACTGGCAGTGTTTCTTTCGAGCATATCCCGATCCACGAATCCCAAAAGGCTTGGTAACAGAGTAGAAAATTCTTGTCCCAAGAATTGTTAATTCCAAAGAGAATAGAATAAAGAAGCTGTCCTGCTGAAATATAAAGAAGAAGAAAAAATTAGCATTTCCTGTGGTAGAATCATGTGCGGTGCACTAGCCGTTTTCCTTGAGCTGCAGTGATCATTTTCAGCTGGGACCAGATATGTCTGCGTGTGCAGGAAAAACAGTGACCCAAAATCTCGACATTGACTTCTACTGCTGCCGATCACCCACTCTCTGCACGCGATCCAAGGAACGGCACATGCATTGTATGGAACACTGTCAAAATCTAATGTATTAATAACCACCACGCTACCACTATACTACTCGCAGCAGCAGCGTCACTGCTCGCGGCGTTTAGAGCATCTCCACTCGCGGCGTCTAAATGAACGCCTAATTGGGCGCTGTTTGGACTAACTTGCCAATTTGGACACTCTCGTTCCACACTCGTGGCGCCCAAATATTTTTTTATAAATTTAAACTTCGGTGATTTTTATTCAAAATTTAGAAAATTTTACAGATTCGAATGAAATTTAAAAAACTTAACTTAATCTACTCGCTCCGGTAGCGGCGCCTGAAGGCGTAGTAGGGGTCCTCCTCCTCCTTCACCTCCTCCTTCACGACGCCGCTGCTCCACGCGTCGCCGGTCCACGCGCCGCCGTCGTCCTCCTCCTTGACGCGGCTCGGTCCTGGGCCGTCGTCGACGGTAAGGTCGAAGAAGGGCACGCCCTTCTCCTTGGCGGTGTCGCGCGCCGACCAGGCGCACATCGAGGGGCCGTCGAGCGGCGGCACGTCGTCCATCGACGCGGCCTCGACGGCCGCCACAATGGCGTCGTCGTCCGTCCCCGCCTGCGCCGCTATGAGCTCCGCCATGAACGGCGAGAGCTCCGGCTCCGCATTCACCTTCATCTGCTCCGGCTTCGGCGTTAGCAGAGAGGAGGCGCGAGAGCGGGATGAGGACGAGCGCGAGGACGACGCCCGCGACGAGGACGGCGTCGCGCGCGGCGCCCACTGGTTGGCCGGAGGTGGCGGTGCAAAAGCGGCTGGAGCAGGGGCGAGCGCCGCCGTCAGGAGCGAGCCGCCGTTCACGACGTGGTTCATCACCAACTGGAGCGTGCGCCCGGGCACGCTCCAGAATGCCTCGCGCCCGGCGACGTTCTTGTCCGTCGGCGCCGGGCCGGGGCCGTCCCAGCGGTTGAATTCCTCCTCGTAGGCGCGCTGGAACGCCGCCTCGTACCGGCCATGGTTGGCCGGGTTCCGCGGATCCCAGCTCGGGTCCTGACGCTGCTCTGGCGTCAGGTCACGCCAGTAGTGCGTGTTAACCGCGGCGGTGAAGCCGCGGTTCGTCCGCGTCAGGGGCTTCATCACCGGCACGCCGTTGACGCCGATGACGAACCCGTGGCAAACACGCATATCCGGCGGCACCGGATAGCCGTTGTCGCGCAGCGCCTCCGTCTGCTCCTTGAGCAGGGTGCGCGGCGCGAAGCCGTTGGCCGCGGCGCCGCCAGTGCGCCTCCAGGTGCCGGCCATGGAGAAGGAGAGCGGCGACGGTTTTCGAGTGGAGAAGGAGCGGCGAGGTGAGGGAGAGAGAACGGCGAGAGCGAGAGTGGCGATGAGTGGAGGCCGGCGCACGCCTTTTATGGCGGCCGGAGAGCGGTGGCATTAACGCCGCTCGCCTCGAAAAGGCGCGCGGCATTCATTCCGGCGAGCAGAGGACGCGACGGCTCACTGGCCGCCCGCCGGCCGTGAAAACGAGGAGTCGCCATGCGACACGCGCCTTTGACCACGGCGGGGCGTGGCCGTGTCACTGCCAGGCGTGGCCCGCGCGTCGGAGGCGTGCGTTTCCTTCCGTCCGGGGCCGCCCCAAGCCTCCCAAAGTTGAGGGCGTGGGCTGGGCGTGCCGGACACAAAACTGGGCCGTGTCGGACCGAATTCGCGTTTGGGCGCCGCGAGTGGGCGCGATTTTGTGTCCGGCACGCCCCAAACGGCTTTGGGAGGCTGTTTGGGTGTCCCGGGTGAAGATGCTCTTACAGTTGTCACATGCCATGGACAGTGTGAAACCAGGAAACCTTTCCCGATTCTTCTGCGTGCCACGCCGTCCATGGAGAGAGAGGAGAGGGATGGAGACTTTCGCCATTAAGTTGCAAGGTGAGACAGTGTCTAGGGCTGGTCGGTGCCTGTGCTGCCAAGCTCTAATGGGAATGCCCTCTTCTTTTCACAGGGAAGGCAAGCAGGCAGCCAACTCCACCCCACAATCAAACAGAGCAAAAGGGCAGAGGGCCTGACATAAGATATAGAGGTACAACGGGTGGGAGTGGGAGAGGAAAGCATCCACCGCCAGCAGGGGCCCGCCGGCGTTCAGCAAGCAACGTTTCCTCCACTAACACACGGTGCACCGCGAGGGAAAATAATGATGAACCGACGGGTGGATTAATTAAGTTCCATATGGTCGATATAGTACACGCCCTAACCACCCGAATACATAAAGCACTGCACCGTGGAATCCCCTGTTTCGCCTCCGTCTTCTTCTTCCTCCTCTACCGGACAGACAGACAGAGCGAGCGCGCCCGCCATTATTGCGGCCCTCCCACACGCGTGCATGCACGCTGCAAGCCACCATCATCACACGAGGGCCGTGAGACCGTGAGCAGCGTCATTTATACTCGACCGTGAGCAAAACAGTCGCCACAAGACAGCAGAGAGAGAGCCAAGGCAAGCGAGCAACAGAGGGAGAGCCAAGAGGAGGAGATCGATCTCTGTCTCCGAGCGATGGAGCAGTACGAGGCGGTGGAGCAGATCGGCCGGGGCGCCTACGGCACCGCCTATCTCGTCCTCCACACGGCCGAGAAGAAGAGGTACGTCATGAAGAAAATCAGGCTCTCCAAGCAGAACGACAAGTTCCAGCGGACCGCCTACCAGGAGGTAAGTAAAAAATTCTCTCGCACCCTCTCTCTCAATGCATACCCCCACGCTTGAGCTGCAGCAGCAGACTCTCCTGGAGTGAATTTTGAAGCTTTGTTTCCGCTCGCTGCGCAGATGTCTCTCATGGCGAGCCTCAGCAACCCCTACATCGTCGAGTACAAGGACGGATGGGTCGACGAGGTAACACTACTACTGTATCCTGCACGGCTCAATTCGGGGGAGAAATTTGATTGGGATGTTCCTTCCTTGTCTTGGCGGAGACTGAATTTTCGTCTGTGGTTGCAATAACAGGGGACCTCTGTCTGCATCGTCACAAGTTACTGCGAAGGAGGCGACATGTAAGCTCCCGCTCAACTTTCGCTCCTAGCTACCAACACCGCGCATAAATAAATTTCTATGCTTTTCTGTTACTGAGCTGGGATTCTTCACAGGGCGCAGAGGATCAAGAAGGCAAGAGGCGTGCTCTTCTCTGAAGAGGTAAGAACACACACTAGTTCAGGGCTTACACCCTACCTACAGGAACGAGCAGTATTTGTTCAGGGTTCAGAAACTCACTGCATCTTTGGTACAAATTGTGTCATGTGCAGAGGGTGTGCCGGTGGTTCACACAGCTGCTCTTGGCCCTTGACTACTTGCACTGCAACCGCGTGCTCCACCGTGACCTCAAGGTAAAACCGCCACTCTCCATGGATTCACCTCGAGGGTATTGTATAAGTATTATCGTCGTCTAACATTTCCTCGTATCCTGTTGTGTTGTGTTGCAGTGTTCCAATATCTTGCTGACCAAGGATAACAACGTGCGGCTCGGTAAGAGATATATTAGTGCACATATGCTCAACTACTACACACATTCATTTCTCAGGTGAAAAATATCATTGTACTCATTCTCTCTTGAAACAGCTGATTTTGGGTTAGCAAAATTACTCATGGAGGACCTTGCTTCATCGGTACGGCTCAACCTCTTGCCAATGTATTTATGCAAATGTACTTGGCAGGACACATTCAGTTATTCAAAATCACCCACCACTTGCATATAATCTCACGGAAGTATACTCACAATTAATGTAAAACTTTGTTTTTCTTATACATTTGCTTAGTAATATGTTTTGTACGGTTTCTATCTTCACTCACATTTTTTACAACATTTGAAACTGAAAAAACGTAACATGAGAATAAATGTTCTTGAAAATAAGTAATAGCATTTCAGTAGTATATCAACTATTATATCACTGACAGGCTAGAATGCAATTCACACTTACCAAATTTTGGGATTTATATGTTTTCCAGGTTGTGGGAACCCCAAACTACATGTGCCCAGAAATATTTGCAGACATACCTTATGGTTATAAATCTGATATATGGTCACTTGGTGAGCTCCCAGTACTATTATTTTCTTTTGAAGTCACCTCTAGTCTTCTGTGTCAATGCCACACAGAACTAAACAGCTGCTCAAAAGGCTTACTTGTCTTGTTTTACTCTCAGGTTGCTGTATGTTTGAGATTTTAGCACACCGCTCTGCATTCAAAGCTACAGTTAGTGCCAACACAACACAATTGTTTTTGATACACTGCTTCAGTTTCTCTTTATATAAGTGGGCAACTCATGAAAGTACTCTTTTCTTATTTTGTGAAGGACATGGCAACATTAGTCAACAAAATAAACAGATCTTCAATATCTCCAATGCCCCCAATATACTCATCGTCGCTGTGAGTAACTCATTTTAAATGATAGCCCAGTACTGCCAATCGACTTTATTTTTACCCACTTAAGCATTCTTTCCCAGGAAGCAGATAGTGAAGAGTATGCTAAGGAAAAATCCAGAACATAGACCAACTGTAAGTACCAGAAACTTTGTTCAAATGCGTTAACCAAAGGTGCCGACACATTAGTAACATGCAAAGTTAAATAAAATGTTCACAGGCTGGAGAGCTATTGAGGCACCCATATTTGCTGCCATATGTAGCTGAATCGTGCAACTGCTCTCCAATCTACCTTCCGGTAAAGCCCACCAAGAGTAACCTGGGAGACAAGCAGTCAAGAAAGCCAAGTGGCGCCAGAAAGAGAGTAGGCAAAGCCAACGGATCCAATGAAGAATTACAAACTGCAGTAGAGAAAACTATGCACAGCTCGGCAAATTATTCAGATCCATCAACTGTTGGTACCCAGGATGCCTGCGTTTTTCAAATGTCAGTGGATCCTGAAGCCAGAAACAAAGAACAGCAAACGACAGACGTTTTATCACTTCAAAATACAGAGGAGAACTCGACAGCAACAAGTGATCGACAGATTGATGAGACGATACGTCTTAAAACTATCAGAACCCGCAGTTCAGTTGTGGCTGCCCCAGCTAACGGTGCAAGTCAAAATCTGAATGAGGCACCGATACCAAAAGAGGAATTGACGATTGGAGTAGTGCAAGAGCAAAGAAATGATGTGAAGACACCACAGTCTTGTCAAGGAACAAAACCAGGCATGTGTGATGTAGATGCCGGTACAGAGGAATCATCACCAGTGAGCACTCTAAAACTGAGGAATGCAGATAGCACACCAGCCGAGTTTGATCATCTGAACGTTGTACAGCAGAGAGCTGATGCTCTGGAGTCACTTCTTGAGATTTGTGCAAAGCTCTTGGAGCAGGAAAGGCTTGACGAGCTGGCAGGTATTCTTAAACCCTTTGGAGAAGGGGCTGTGTCCTCCAGAGAGACAGCAATATGGCTGACGAAAAGTCTGATGACTCCAAAGTTTGGAGGGTCCCCAAAACTTATGTAGTGGAGAGATTTTTACGGTCTTGTGTGCAAGTGAGTGCTATTTGGAGAGTATAACTCCACCGAAATTCATCACTGTTCTGACTGAGGCTTGAGTTTTATTCACCTTCATGTATAAGTTTTGCATTACAGCACACATTGTGTGCACTGACTATTCAGTTATCTATTGTATAGTAACATCAGCTGATTGTCTGTACTTGTACAAACTTTCAAGTAATAATGAAGATCATGCCAATTTCAGTCCTGAGTATTTCTTTACATGATATATTTATCAGTGTGCAGAGATCTTGTCTCTTCAGTCGTAAGATTTGGTTATTGCCAAACAGGTACTACCTAGGTTCAGCTCACAGCAGCATCAGTTTTCCCTTTGTTATGAAAAAAGATAGCTTTACCCTAATTACTACCTATATGCGAATTCTCGCTCTCTCCGCGCTCGTGTTACGGTAGAACACTGTTCCAGTGAACAGTGCTCTACAGTCTTCGATCCACGCCGTCGTCTTGCGATCGGACGATCCGCGCGTCACCCCGTGACGCTTTTGCAAAAAAGCCCTTCACAAACCGAGAAATGGATCCGCAACCCACAAATTCCCGCTACGAAGGAGTAACGTGCAATTTCAGCAAACATCGGGGACCTTTCTGAAAAAACGTCCACACAATCCCTCTCCTCTCCTTCTCTCCCGCGCGAGCCGGAGCTCGTCGGCGCCGCCACCGCGCTGCTCCACGCCGCTCAAATCGAAGAACACGGGCAGCTCCGCCGTCGTCGCATCTCCTTCCTCGCCGACAACCACGTGCTGGGACGCCGTGCGCGCGGCGGAATCGATGCTGCCGTCGTCGCTGTCCGTCCGCCGCGTTCGCGGGCCGCCGGCGACGCTCCGGCGACCTAAAGCCAGCGGCGCTGCCGCTTCCGGCTGTACCGCGCCCGCGCGCGTCCAGCACGCCCACCCACGCGTTCCATCTCGCGGTGGCACGGCCTCGCCGTGGTCGTCGCCGCCGCGGCAGTGCCAACCCTGGCCACTGCTGACGTCATCGCGACATCAGCGTGGGTCCTAACTATCAGATTTTTTTCTTTTCGCACAGATTTTTAGAAAATGCTAAATTCCTTACATGTGGGCCCCATATTATTTAGATAAATTCCAGAAATTGATCAACAACTTCAAATCTTTCCACCGAGAAAATATGAAAAATACTTCACAAAGATCACAAAAATAAATGCTAATTAATTATAGCAAAATAAAAACATATTTACACATCTCAATTTGGTAATTTTTTTGAAAAATTCCATATACACTTGCTCCAATTATATGGAGTTGAATTTTAAAAAGTTCTCTAGCTATGGAATCCAAATGAATAAATGTGCATTTCCACCCATTATAGACTTAAATTTAAAATTAATAATTTTTGAACATTACAAATTGCTTAAAAAATTGGAGATACTTTAAACTATGACAACATGCTCACAAAAAAAATGCCAACTATTTACAGAAAAAAAATGTTGGAACATTTTGAATTGGTGAATATTTGAAGAAAAACCAAATGCACTCCCCATAATTATGTAGAGTTGAATTTAACAAATGCTCACACTACGTATTCCCTCTGATTATGAACTCTAATTGAACATTTCAATTAAGCAAAATATTGGCAAAAAACTAAATTAACTTCCTCTAAATATGAAATCCAGATGCAATTCCTCAAATTATATATTGACTTTACTAAATGCTCATATATGCACATCTTGTGATTACGAAGCTAAATTAATTATTTATGACAACATAATCAAACATTTACATTTGCTAAGTATTTGAAATTACCCTAGCATTAAAAAAAAAGGTCAACATTTGGATATAATTCTAACACATTTTCTCTAATTACAGTTAAGAATCCATAGCAACATAGAAACATATTTAAATACTTCAATTTGCTAAATATTCGTATATTTTCTAAACTATATGAAGAATGCTCAGAAAATATCAACGCTAACTATGTATGGCAAAACACAAACCATATTTTAACAATTCAAAATGGTCAATATTAAGATGCAATATAAATGAACTTTCCCGAATTGTAGACTCGAATCCAAAAAAATATGCATTAGCACACTAACTACGTACTTAAATTAAATATTTTTTTAGAAAATAGAAGTATATTTGGATATTTCAAATTGCTAGAATATTGGACATGATACAAAATATATGGACATGCTCCCAAAAAAAATGATACTTATTAATGCCAAAATACAAACAGATTTAAACAATTCAAAATTGTAAAAAAAATCACAGATATCACAAAAATAAATGCTAATTAATTATATCAAAACAAAAAACATATTTACACATCTCAATTTGGTAAAAATTTAGAAAAATTCCATATACACTTGCTCCAATTATATGGAGTTGAATTAAAAAAAATCTCTAACTATGGAATCCAAATGAATAAATGTGCATTTTCACCCATTATAGACTTAAATTTAAAATTAATAATTTTTGAACATTTCAAATTGCTTAAAAAATTGGAGATACTCTAAAATATATCAACATGCTCACAAAAAAAATGCCAACAATTTACAGAAAAAAAATGTTGGAACATTTTGAATTGGTGAATATTTGAAGAAAAACCAAATGCACTCCCCATAATTATGTAGAGTTGAATTTAACAAATGCTCACACTACATATTCCCTCTGATTATGGACTCTAATTGAACATTTCAATTAAGCAAAATATTGGAAAAAAAAACTAAATTAACTTCCTCTAAATATGAAATCTAGATTCAATTCCTCAAATTATATATTGACTTTACTAAATGCTCATATAATGCACATCTTGTAATTATGAAGCTAAATTAATTATTTATGCCAACATATAAACATAATCAAATATTCAAATTTGCTAAGTATTTGAAATTACCCTAGCATTAAAAAAATTAAATTGGTCAACATTTGGATATAATTGAAACACATTTTCTCTAATTACAGTTAAGAATTCATAGCAAATACTTCAATTTGCTAAATATTCAGATATTCTCTAAACTATATAAAAAATGCTCGGAAAAAATCAACACTAACTATGTATGGCAAAACACAAAACATATTTCAACAATTCAAAATGGTCAATAATTATGTAGAGTTGAATTTAACAAATGCTCACACTACGTATTCCCTCTGATTATGGACTCTAATTGAACATTTCAATTAAGCAAAATATTGGCAAAAAAAACTAAATTAACTTCCTCTAAATATGAAATCCAGATGCAATTCCTCAAATTATATATTGACTTTACTAAATCCTCATATAATGCACATCTTGTGATTACGAAGCTAAATTAATTATTCATGCCAACATATAAATATAATCAAACATTCAAATTTGCTAAGTATTTGAAATTACCCTAGCATTTAAAAAAATTAAATTGGTCAACATTTGGATATAATTGAAACACATTTTTCTCTAATTACAGTTATGAATTCATAGCAAATACTTCAATTTGCTAAATATTCGGATATTCTCTAAACTATATAAAAAATGCTCGGAAAAAATCAACACTAACTATGTATGGCAAAACACAAAACATATTTCAACAATTCAAAATGGTCAATATTAAGATGCAATATAAATGAACTTTCCCGAATTGTGGGCTCGAATCCAAAAAATATGCATTAGCACTAACTACGTACTTAAATTAAATATTATTTGGAAAACATAAGTATATTTGGATATTTCAAATTGCTACAATATTGGACGTGATACAAAATATATGGACATGCTCACAAAAATAAATGATACTTATTAATGCTAAAATACAAACATATTTAAACAATTCAAAATTACAAAAAAAATACAAACTAACAAAAACGCGGCGTGACGCCGCGCAAAATTTCACTAGTCCAAAATCATAAGTAGGAAAAATAGTGCCTCGTTGGTATATACATGACATTTTATGCACTGACGCAGTCTAGGCACCTTTGAGCATTAGTTTTCTTCTTATGTTAGTAGAAAATTAATGAAAACATATTTCATGGCAAATCTAATGGTACTGTTTTCACCTTATCAATCAAAATCTTCTTCTCATCATTAGTAATTGAAGTTTGAAAAGTCTGACCGCATTTCTATAAAATCGACTATTTACGACTAGAGGTTAGTACTTGGCGAGAATAACATCACTTCAAGTATAAATTCAGAAATTCGCTTTGGAGCTCGGGCTCATATGCTCCCGTTATTTTCGACAAAATTTAGCAAATTGAAAACTCATCAAAAAATTCCGCAAAAAATCATGCATGTACCTGACCATGTTGCGCACCACCATGATTTTTTTCGCACCGAAATGACATCGTATGCGCCCTGTACAAAAATGACAAATTTCGTGTCAGAAATCTCAAATCTGACACGAAATTTGTCATTTTTGTACAGGGCGCATACGATGTCATTTCGGCGCGAAAAAAATCATGGTGGTGCGCAACATGGTCAGATACATGCATGATTTGTTTCGGATTTTTTTGATGAGTTTTCAATTTGCTAAATTTTGTTGAAAATAACAGGAGCATATGAGCCCGGGAGCCAATAAATTCTCTTACCTCTGGTCACCGAATTATCCTGTCTATATGTATATGCGACTTTTGGCAGGCATGCCTCATGCCTGCTTTGTCATATTGGCTATCTGCCTATCTGCAACAACAGTAACATCGTGATATTGTCCGAAAGCGGTCAGAATCCATCCCATGATCAGTATCTTACATATTGTTTTTACTTGATCCATAATAACACATGGGTATAATCATCTAGTACAAACTTTCGCAAAATAAATAAATATCTAGTAGTACGAAGTACAAACACAATTTGCGCAACAAGAGAAATGACACATCAACGTAGCAGATTTTCTCTAAAAACCGAACAAGACACAATGATACTGCTTGGCAGCACTACACTTGAAATGATTTTTTGACAACGGAAAAATATGTTGGATTCCGTTGCTCATTTGAAGAAAAGCTGCCCAAAAAAAGGTGACGGAGCCGGCGGAGGCCAAAAACGACTAATTCCCCTCCTCCCCTCCCGCGACCGCGCCCCCCCGCGGCGGCCGGCGCGGCCTCTGCTCCGGCCTCTCCTCGTTCCCCCGCCTCACTTCTCCTCCTCCACCGCCGTCGGTGTGAGCCGCCGAGCGAGGCTCGTGTTATTTTATGGTGATCCAAATTCGTTTATACTGATGAAGGCCAACTTGTGACGAAGGAGAGCGGAGCGCCCCGGATCATTTCCGGGTCGGACTGCAGCCGACCTAGGGTTTTATGCCACCATATATACATCTTGTAAGCCGCCGGTTGGGGTAAGCCATACATTGTAAACCCACGACGTTTGTAACCTCACCCGATATAGTGAAGTATTGCTGGCTAGCGCCTGTAGTTTTTTCTCCTCCATTGTTGGAGGGTTTTCCACGTTAAAATCTCGTGTCCCCATTGGTTTGATCATTCCGCACTTCGTCGTTTCTTTGCTATCGTTTATAACAGCTCTGAAAGGACAAGGATGTCGCCTAGAGGGGGAGGGGTGAATAGGCGTTTAAAACTTTTCCGGTTTAGGCTTGATAAATGCGGAATAAAACTAGGTGTTTAAAATATCAAGCACACAAACTAAATAAACTAGGTTCACCTATGTGCACCAACAACTTATGCTAACCAAGACAATTAACAAGGTGATAGCAAGATAAAATACTTCAAGCTCAAAGGCTATCACAATGTAAAGTGCATAAGTAAAGAGCTCGGGTATAGAAATAACCGAGGCACGCGGAGACGACGATGTATTCCCAAGTTCTTCCTTTTTAGGGGAGTACGTCTCGTTGGAGGGGTGTGAGTATCAAATTCAAGATGCCACAAAAGGTCTCACCCTATTCTCCGATGAACCTCGCACAAAAGCTCGGTTCACCTTCCACTATTGATTTCCTTTTGGGCGGAAATTGAGTCCCTTACAACAATCTTGAGGCACAACCCACAAAAGGATTGGGAGCTCCCAAGTGGACCACAAAAGGTCCCAACTAGCCACAAAAGGCCTTGACCACAAAAGGTCACAAGAACACCGTCTAGGGTCCAACGACCCAAGAGTAATAAGCTCACAAACTTCACTTCCACGAATCCTCGTGGAGAGAGCAAACCTATGCACAAAAGCAAAGGCAAGAACACAAGAAGTGCTCAAGTCCTTCACTCCCAAATCCCACCAAAAGCAACAAATGCTTATGGGGGAAGAAGAGAGGAAGAACAAAGAGGAGATGCACCAAGAACTCCAAGATCAAGATCTACTAGGTTCACCTCACTTAGAGAAGAGATGGAATTGATGGATATGTAGATCTAGATCTCCTCTCAATTTCCCTCAAAGATATGCAAGAACCATGGGAGGGAATGAGAAGAAGGCAAGCTTTTCAAAGGTTCAACAATGGAGGAGAGAGGGGAGAAAACTTGCTCAAGAGATGTAAAAACCGTTGGGGAAGAAGGCCCTTTAAATAGATTCCCCAGAAATCTGACCGTTATGTGCAGTTTTCGTACCCAACGGTACTACCGCTGCTGTATTCCTGGCGGTACTCAGGAGAGTACTGCTCCCAGGCGCAGCGGTACCTTACGGTACAACCGCTAGTTAGGGGGCGGTACTACCGGTGGACGGCCGGTACTACCGCTGGACAAGCCTCGAATAAATTCGAGATATTCCAGCGGTACTACGTGGTCGCTACCGCCGTGTACCGCAAGGAGTAAAGAGGCGAAATTCCTTCTGGCGGTACCTCTAGCGGTAGTACCAGCGGGCAGTACCGCGCGGTACTACCGCTAGAGGTACCGCCCGCGGTACTACCGCCCAAGGGAAGCACCTGGAGTACAACAGCAGTACTGCTCCTGGGAGGTGCGGTACTACCGCTGCATGGGCGGTACTACCGCCTGATGGGAATTCTGCCTGGTACAAAAACTGTAAGAACTTTCTCATACGAACTCCAAATGAGGTGAAACCAATTTTGTTGGAAAGGTAACGACAAGGAGAATGCCTACAAAAAGTGGAAATACTAAGGGTCACAAATATAGATGGGATACCACACATGGGAAGGTGTGGACCCTAACTCGAAGGTGGACCGGTAATATTTTCAACGCCGAGACCGAACAAGTTTTCCAAACAAAATCCATTTTCAAAGAACTTGGGCTTGTCATGAGCATCACGACAGGCACCAAAACCCAACAAGGAGAAGAACCAAATAAGAACCAAGAAAGATTATATGCTAAGTATGCAAAGGTTTGAGATCTCCACAAAGATGCGATCAAGTTACTCACTTGAGAGACCCTCTTGATAGTACGACATCTATCCTATAACCCGGTCTCCCACTACCATGAGACCGGTAAAATAGAAACCCTATCAAGATCATACCTTTGCCTTGCGCATTCCACTTGAGCTAGATGATGACGATCTTGATCTCTTCAAGTGGACCACTTTTCTTGATTTGCGCTTGCTAGCACATGCTTGATGAAGACATCTCCAAATGCTCCCCCATACTCCATTATGGGAGAGCCTCGCTAAGCTCCATCTTCATGAAACCACTTGCGCTTCATATTCTTCTCTTGATATAGATGATGGCTTGGAGATAAACATGAAGTTCACTCAATCTTCTTTTTCAAGCCATGCTTGTAATAAGCTCAACTCTTCACATGACCATTCTTCATATAAACCCTTGAGAAGAGCATTGATCATCATGAAATCTTCTAGAGTCCAACACATGAACTCCAATCTTTTCCTATGGACAAGATATACAATAATATCTCAATACAAACATTAGTCCATAAGGATTGTCATTAATTACCAAAACCACGCATGGGGCAACACATGCACTTTCAAGCTCGGGCGGTGCCGGCGGCGGCAGCCTTCCTTTACCCGCGTCTGAAGGCGGCCGCGTGGGCGGCTTAACTCCAGCGGCGGTGCGACCCAGGAGGCGGTGGCCAGGCCTCGGCCGGTGGGTGGCGTCGCGGTGGCGGTGCTCTTTTGCAGCGGGGCGGCGTAGCGGTGAGCGACGATGTGCAACGAGGCTAGGGCGGCTGGGCCCGGCGGGCCCCATTTGGGTCCGGGCGGGCCGCCCCGCACCGAGGTGCGTTCTGCAGCTGTCGGTGAGGTGGAGCGTGCAGGGGCAGCGGCGACGGCGGCTCTTGTTGCAGCTTGGCGGCGAGCTTCACGGGCCCAGCTCGGGCCCGGCCGGACCCTATTAGGACTGGTGTGCCCAGTGGGGGCTTTATGGGCCCGCTGGGCCCGGCCAGACCTGACGGGAACTGGTATGCTCTGCTGCCTCGTCCGGTCGACTACCGTCCTTGACGGTGGAGGTTGTTCCCTCCCGCGCGGCCGTGGTTCTGCTGACCCCGGTTCATACTTCGCCCCACCCTCGGCTTGCAGACCTCGTGACGGCCACTTTGGTGAGACGGCGTTGGTGGCTTCAGAATCGTTTTGGCGCATGGTGGTGGGCGGCTCTGGTGGTGTCGAGGCCCGTCCTCGCAGGGCTCCTGTGCTACGGATCGCCCGGGATTGTGGATAGGGCTTTCGGAAGAAATCCTTGTCGGCTCGTCCGACACCGTACCGGTGCCACTCTGGGTGGCACCTTTCCTTCCTGAAGGGCGTCGTGACTACCATTCATCCGCTTTCCTCTGTGCCAGGGGAAACCCTAGGACTAGTGTTGGTCCGGCCAGCAGTATGGCTTTTCTTCTTGAAGGTGCTGCTTGGTACTCGTCGATTCGGTGCTAGGAGCGTGGTTGTACTTTTTCGGAGAGGCCGCAGCGGTTCCGGGTCGCCGTCGTTTAGTCAACCCGCCTATGTCTCATTTTTGTTTCTCTTTTGTGCTCTTTGGGTGTATGTTTGCTGCTGCCCCAGCATGTCAAAACCGTTGGTTGTGTCGGGTGGTTGCTATATTTATATAGCGGGGCTACGGCCTATTTCGTGCAAAAAAGGTGACGGTACAATAATAGTTGGGAAACGCAATAAACTAGCCGGAGCAGTCACCACACCTGCTCCGATCAAAGGTAATGTTTTCCATCAAAAAACAGTAGGCTGAATGGATGGAAAACAAAAACACACAGCTAGTACTCACTACTGCTACTTCCGAATGCCATAGTGAGCATATCTAGGAGTCCGCTAGCCTCCTAAATATCAAATAACTACGGCATTTCTCATAGCTAACTACAGTTATTGGAATAGATGGATAAAGCACCAAACTTACTACCACGTCGCAATTGATATACTACGGCTTCATGTTTCCTCTGTGTTGCTGAAGAGCAGGGTCGCCAATAACGCACTTGTCCAGGTGCAGGTCTCCGTCATCCAGTGCTTCAAAATCGAGCTCCCAGAATCTCTCAGGCTTGTTGGCAATGTCCACCAGATAGGGATCACCAGCAAGGCTACAATAGGCTTGTTGACCGGTGCCACTGCAAGAGCTTTGTGAATAAGCTTCCACGCCCCAAACTTGCTCATCATCTGTATCGACCAGTTTGCCATCCATGGCGCGTGAAACCATCCCCATGTTGTGTGGTAAAGAAACGAGGCAATCAGCTTCAGAAGATGTACCATCCAATCCTGGCCACATCACATTCTTTCCCCTGTACCTGGCAACTGTCGAATCTTGGCAACGAACAGTACCAGAAGATGGAGAAATTCCCAGCAGCTCAGCACCGGTACTGAGACCAAGTTCATCTTGCGTGTCGAATCCTTGGACTAAAGCCCCGATGTCCTCTGGTGCTTGGAATACGTCGAGCCCAAAGTTGCCTGGCAGCATGCCATCGCTGAGGTCCGTGTCTTCCAGAAGAAAGTTCTGCAGGTCTGCGATGGCGTCATGTGCGATTGGATGCACAGGGGAACCTGCAGGGAGCTCCAAACCACTCTCTCCGGTACTCGGCGAGCTGGAGACACCCGAGTCTGTGCTGCCATGTGGTGCATGCTTCAGGAACTTCCTCTTCACTCTGCCGGAGTCGATCTCCTCCCTTCTGTCCCTGTGCATCTTGAGTTGCCTCAGGAAATCTGGGTTCTGAAGGAGCTTTGCTAAGAAGGAGACCACCTGCTTCTGTCGGTCCTCCGCTGTTTCAAGCCTCTGGTTCAGTGTGTTCATATGCTCAATCGTCTGAGTGTGCTCCTTCTTCAGCCTGGCCACCTCCTGTAGCAGTGCGTTCTTCTCTCTTCTCAGGGAGTGGAGCTCAGGGTCCAGAGTGGATTCACCAGAAGAACAAGGCTGTGTTTTCCTGAAGATAGATGAACCAGGCTGAAGGCTGCTTTGTTGCGTTGGCGAGGACCGGCGCCTGACAATCGTCTTCAGCGAATGTTTGCTGCCCCGCAGAAATCCCTCGTGGGCAAACTCCCATCTATCAGCATGTACCTTGCGAAAACCCTGATAAATATGAAAAACAAGATGTTAAAATACTTACAATGACCAGGAAAAAGGGCAAACAGAACTAACAGGAAGTCCCATCATAACTCTTCATAACAGTATAACCATAAACTCAGTCAAAATGCCAACAGTGATATTGTTATTAAGTTGATGTGCTCATAACATGACTGTATAGTGTATTGGGCGCAAACCCAATACATGGTAACCTAGCAGTTAAGCCCCAGCGCCACCCCCCCCCCCCCCTTTTTTTTTCCTTTTTGAGAGGATCAACCCTCTATTGGTCCTAGTCCAGATTTTATGCCTATAAAAAAAGAAGGAACTGAACACTGCATACTGACAACATCCCCCTCCCAATCCTTTTTGAGAGTACAACACATGAAGGAACTGAACATTTTCTAGATTAACAGAATCAAAGAAGTCTACGCATGGACTGAAAATAAGCTACCCAACAAAAAACTGTGCATAAACTGCTTTCTAAATTGAAAAACGAAGTGTTTGAGTCTGAGAAATATGGCAATATAGAGAAATGATGAAGTACGAGGAGTAAAGCTGCACTGGACCAAACCTGTGAAACCAGGGGCAAAACAGGGGCAGAGGAAGAAGGCATGGTCACACAGACACACAGTGACACAGAGCAGCAAGAGACCAATAAACATTCTACATCATTTGGCAGTGAAGGAGAAAACGAATTGGCAACAGCAACTACAAATGCGTATACACATGTAGATCGCGAAGCTTACCTTCCAGCGCGAAAGCGTCGCATTCCAGGGAAGGGAATGATTAAGCTTCTTGCCATCACAGGATGAATTAATTCCTCAGGATTATTTCAGTGATCATGTTAATCCAATTCTTGGGTGCAAGGCCAAATTGCCATCAATTCCAGTCACAAAAAAGAAAATCCAACGAAAGCTTATATAGAGAGCAGATTTTACAAGTTTTCGTAGTACACCAGAAGATCAAAAGAATAGAAAGATGAGAGCAACATCTCCAACAGAACAGAGCACCAACAGAACAGAGTACCAGACAGAAGCAGATTATCTCAAGAAAGGATGGAATACGATAGGATACGCACATATGTGTTGAGCTGCCTGACGAAGCTGGAGAAGTTGTTGTGCTTGAAGTTGTGCGGGAGCACGTCGCGCGCGAAGGTGGAGGGGTCCCAGACGACGAAGCTGTTGCCGGCGCGTCCCCAGGAGATGACCCCGTCCAGGTGCGGCTCGCTGACCAGGTCGTACGTCTTGGACAGGAACGGCGGCAGCTGCGGCCCCTGCAGCAGCGCCTCCAGCGGACGCGGCGGTGGCTCGCACGGAGGCACCGCCAGCGAGAGCGGCGTGATCAGGTGGTTGTGCGACGGCAGGTGTTGCAGCAACGGCTCCATCTCGAACTTGGGCTCGAGCAGCAGCGCGGCGTCCATGGAGGCGGCGGTGGCTGGGGGGTCGTTGGTGGTGCAGGTGTGCGTGTGGTCCATGAAATGCGGCAGCGCGCGGAGTGGCCGCGAGGCGGGGAGCGGGGATGGGCGGGGCGGGGGCCGAGGGCGGCGCGGGGTTTATAGGCTTCGGTCGGAGTGAAACCGACATACTGTTGACGGCGACGCGTGCACCGCGTGGCCGTTGCAAGAACCGGATAGGCCGTGCCTGACGTTTGACCGCCGTTGGCCGTGGATTCGCGGTCGGCAAGGCGGTGCTGCGAGCAAATATCTGGGATTCTCGGGTGGTGGAGGCGGGAGCTTGTTACTTTTGCTTGGTGGCGAAGAAAGCAGGGGATATTTTCATTTGCTTTTCGCTTCTTGCCCCGGCCGTCACGTGCCTGTGGAGGTGGGTCGTGCCGTGTCAGTGAATGGAGGGGGAGTGGGTGAACTCATACAGATGGCGCGAGAGCGGTGGTCCGGATGCAGAAGGAAACCGCGGAGAGAAACTGAGGCGGGGCGTCACCGGTTTGTCTTAAGGACAACGATGCAACAGATACGAAATATGTGTCGTCAAATGGATATGGATGGCCGGTGCATACTCACCCTTCTCATACCATTGAACACAACGGGCGACCCATTTAGTCCGCCATATCCGGATTTTGCAATTTTTAATAGAAAACCCTTCCGTTCGTCCCGGGGATCGCGTGTCTCGATCCCCCGGGTCCATTGCATGCCGCGTGTCCCGTGCGTGGAAACAACTGGGCGTTGTAGGGCCCACCCACGAGTTATCTCTTCCGCCAGGACTTCTCCTCCACTCGTTCTTTTCCTTCCTTTCCTTTTCCCTGTTCCTCTTTTTACTCGATTTGCCATGGCTCGCCTACTCCCCCATGGCTCCTGCTCGCCCACTACGCCATGGCTCCCGCTCCATCTGCTCCGGCGCTGCCCATGGTGACCGCCCACTGCGCCAAGCGCGCAAGCTCGAGCCCGAGCCTTGTCGCGTCCGCCCTTCGCCGCACGTGACCAACCTCGAGCAGGGCTGACGACGAAGATGACCTGCGACCACCTGTTCTGCCACCCCGCCCCGGCCCGCGCCTCAAGCTCGTCGTTGGCCGCTACGACGGATTGCTGCTTTGGAGGAGCAGCACTGCTGCTATTGGATACCGGCGTAGCTTCCATCCATGGGGCGGTGATGCACCGGTGCTCCCAGGGGCGGATGTGGCCGATGCGAGCTACGAGTCAGGGAGCTACAATGGGTGGTTGAAGATGCTACCTTCGGCGATTGGCGGTGCTCCCATGGGAACGCGGTGGTGCTACAAGTGGCGTCGGACGGTGCTACCTACGATGTCGGCCATTGCTACCATGGGCGAGGACAGGTGAGGCGAGCCAGCGGCGACGGTGCTACCGCCGGTGACAGCGTTGCTGCAAACGGCATCGGGCAGTGCTACCTACGATGCTAGCCGTTGCTACCACGGACGAGGATGGGTGCTGCGAGCCTGTGGAGACGGTGCTACCACTGGTGGCGGCGGTGCTCCAATCCCGCCGTCGGGTGCCGGGCGGAGCGCGGCGATGCTCCAAGCCCGCCGTCGGGCGCCGCCGCGATGCTGCAAGGCGGCGCTGCAAGGGAGAGGGGGGCGGTGCTGCTGGAAGCAGCTTTGGCGCCGTCGCCGTGCCGCCACTGTGCTGCAATCCCGCCATCCGGCGCCGCCTAGGCGCCGTGTTGATGCTGCAAGCCGGAGCTGCAAGCTGCTGTTTGGTGTCGTCGGGTGTTGCAAGCCGCTGCAAGGGAGAGGAGGCGGCGGTGCAGTGGAAGTCGTTGGTGCTACCGGCGATTTTTGCTACAATCGATTTTTGCTACTGTCGTTCTACTGTTTTGCGCCATAAGGAAGAGAAATTTGCTACCAATGCCTTTTTGTTTTGCATCATACTAGAAGAATTTTGCTACCATTTTTTTTGTTTTGCATCATAGGAAGTAGCAATTTGTTACCGATGCTCTTCTGTTTTGCATCATAGGAAGTACCAATTTGCTACCGATGCTCTTCTGTTTTGCATCATAGCAAGGAGAAATTTGCTACCGCTGTTCTTCTGTTTTGCATCACGACAAGGATAAATTTGCTACCCACGGTGGACCGCAATGCTCTGACAGGGAACACAAGATGGTACGATCCCGACCTTGTGGTGCTACAAGGAGGCGACGGTGATACTACCATGGGGATGGAGCTGTGCTGCAAGGTGTGTCGTCTGTCAGAGTATTGCAATGGACGCCGGTGCTACCAAAGGCTTCAAGCGGCCGGCGACGTCTACTCCGGTGATGGGCGGCGCTCACGGAGGAGCGGCAGGCGGGTGTGGTGCGGTCTTCTCCGGCGACGGGCGGGCTTCGAGCGGCCCTCACGGAGGAGTGGCGGGGTATGTTGCCGTATTCACCGGCGACGGGCGGTGCTCACCAAAGAGCGATGGGGCTGGGGGCAAGGAGATGAGCGAGGACATAGGGGATAGCGGTTTGATTTTTCTTGGGAGGGTGCGGGATTTATTTCGGTTACGTGGGGGATTTTTTCATGTGCGTGAGTGCTCATGTGAGACACGTGTCGTGCGGGGGAGGCGGGGGATCGGAGCCCGGGGGATGCCTAGTACTATCCATTTTTAATCATTTCGTAAATTCTATAAAACAAAACAAAGGGTAGCAATAAATTAAACACATCCCATTGTACCGAGGAAATGACGAAAAAACCACCACAATTAGGGCTGAGTTGTCTGGTTGCCACCGAAATTGAGCCTAGGACACAAACCACCGCACATTGGGGCGGGAGTGTGACGCGGAGCACTTCGTGCGATTAGTTGTCTTAACAGCATTTTTGACCGTTCGGTCCCATTGTTAGGCCTACGTGGCAAAAAAAGAAAATAAAAATAAAAAAGTCAACGCCGCCTCGTGGGCATGAGCCCTGCGTCGTCTTCCTCCGGCCTCCTCCGCTCTCCTCTCCTACCTCTAGCCTTCCCCGCCGCCACACCGTGTCTGGCTCTGTCGAGCCTCCCGATCCTCTTCCAGCGAGGTCAGAGCAGGTGCCTGACGACGGCGTGTACCGCGAGCGCAAGCGTTAGCGCGGCGAGCAGCGAATCCAGGGTTTCGAGCTGCCGCGGCCTCCTCCCCTCCTGGGCTGCGCCTCCTCGTCCACCTCCTCATCGTGGCGGCCACGGCGACAACAACTACCGTGCTCTCTGACGGGTCACCCGAAAACCACCGTGTGGCGTCGCCGTCTCGCACTACTCCAGACTCGTTTGAGCGCCATGTCCTACTCTTTCTCCTCGCCAAACAGCTCGTGTTGGGACGCACATAATCAGATGAATTTTCGTCTGTCTTCCCCCCGTCCTACCGGAACCGCCGTCGAGCGATTTGTCACCGATGTGCCTCCTCCGGAGATCCGGCGAGCTGTGCGTGCTGGGGGCCAGCCGTTGTGCCACCGCGTGCACAAGCACGCGCAAGCAGCAGCACAGCTAGCACACACGCAAAGACACACAACTAGCTAGCAGAGCAGCCAGCACGCACGCTCAAGAGGCAGCCAGCACGTGTCGGCGAGGATGCAGAAGGGCGCGAGCACGGAGAGAGAGAGAGAGAGAGCGGACGAATTAGAGCGCGGCCTGCGCCGGCGAACTCGCCACCGAGCTCCCCAACTGCTTCCGCCTCGGCCCCTACCACCTGCTCCCCGGCTCCGTGTCAAAAGCCATCGACGAAACACCAGCCCACCCGCACGGCTGCCTCGCCTGGCTCGACCGCCACCCTGCACGGTCCGTCACGTACGTAAGCTTTGGCACGGTGGCGTCGCCACGGCCGAAAGAGTTGCGGGAGCTCACCGCTAGCCTGGAGGCGAGCAGCGCGTCGTTCCTGTGGTCGCGCGGTGGTCGACGGAGCGCGGTGCGGCGTACAACGTGTTTGACAGAATGGACACAAGAAGAGATAAGTTGGAGACAACGTTGACCTTTTTTTCTTTTTTTTTCGCCACGTAGGCCTGACAGTGGGACTGCACGGTCAGAAATGTTGTTAAGACAACTAAACGCACGAATCAGTGCTCTGTGTCACACTCCTGCCCCAATGTGCGGTGTTTTCTGTCCCTAGGCTCAATTTCGGTGGCAATCAGACAACTCAGCCCCAATTGTGGTGGTTTTCTGTCATTTTCTCCATTGTACCAAAAGAATATTGCCATGCTGGCATACAACATACAACCCAAAAAGAATCGCACCTAGTTCTGGCCATCTCGACAATGGTTCTCGGCCACAGTTCAATGCCGGCATACAACATTATAAAAACGATCGAGATGTGATCACTCTCGGTCCTTATAGTGCCTTTGTTTCTTGAGATAGTACGCATTATTTGTCTGGGTTAAGGTGGAGAGATCCATATCGATCCGGGCATCCTCGAGGCGTAGGGCGAGCTCAATATTTTGTTGCTTGACATCGGCTTCCTTGACTCTTGTCCAGACAATTTCCTCCTTATTCTCGAGCTTCTTCTTTTGCAATTTAAAGAATTGCTTGAACGCCTCCTCTCTCTCGACGTTCCCTCTCGTTTCTCTACTTCTTCTTCTCACTGTCCTTTTGGTTATGAACTCATTCAATGTCTCTTGCAACACCATTGTTGATGCGTCACGCTTTAGTTCGGCCTTCGAGTTTGTCCTCCCACTTGGCCTCTTCTCACTTGCAGATGGGTCGTCGTCCCCATTTCCGGTGGCCGTTGCCGGGCCCCCACCTTTCTTGAGTGACACGTAGCGTTTTTTCCACTTTTGTTGATATTTGAGTACTTTGTAGCAATGGGTCAAGGTAAGGCCTTCCTATGTTGAACCTTGAAGGTTCCAATACTTGCAAGACTTATGGAAGATACATTCAAATAATGTATAGGAGGACAATACATTCAAATGCATAGGAGGCAATGTGAACAGGGGCAGGAGACATACCATTTCCTCGACGCCAATGCCACTAATTGGCTAGGCTTCGACATGTTCATGGGAACCACATAATTTGCTAACCTCCGCTTTAATATACCACCAACGCTTTTGGATGGACACTTAAGTCCGGTCACCCATGATTTCATAGGGCGGAAGTATCTTCCTTGTATTGTAGTGTGTATAGAATCTCAACCAATAGGCACTCCCTTTTTGGTCGGCCCCGAAGATTTAATCCGTTCCAACCTCGATCCATGACTCGCAAATGAGCTCGTCCTCCTTCTGGATGAAAGCGGCGCCTCTTTGGTTGATCTTCCTACTTTGTGCCCAGGCTTGGATCTCGAGCTCCTCAAAAAATCTGGCTCGGCCTTGATGTTGATCACATCTGGGCCGGTCTCCGGAACTTCAGCGCCCCCTGGCCCTAATCGGTATGGCCGTATTCGTCCTGGACACCCCCTGATCATGTCCTGGAGGAATCCCTGCCCTTTCGCCTCGTCATAGTACACTTCCTCCGCCGGCGTCAGCCTTGGCATTCGACCGAACATGCTATGGATTTGGGTGACAACTGGCGGGGCAGCTGCACGCGCGACCTTGGTCTGCGGCGCCGGTGAGTATTCGGCCACATGCGCGGCGTTGAGATCAAGTGAAGGCACCACGGGGCGGTCGGCGTTGAATCACTGACGTTCGGTGAGAACCGCGGCAGCACACTTCCGGGAAGGTAGCCGTACGCATGCGGTGGCATCGTCGACATGGAGCACTTTGACCTTGGTGGCTGGGCCATCGAAACGGTCAAGCTGGCCGCTACGGTTGGGGCCACGTCTACGGGCGGTGCCATGCCGAGCATGAGGAGGGCGGCTTGCGCGGCTCTGGCGATGATGGTCTCGCTGTCATCAGCCACGCCCTTTGCCTTGACCTCGACAGCGTCCGCGGCTTCTTCGCTTGCCCTCAGCCTCCTCTAGGCGCCCGCTTCGACGTCTCGTTGGCCCTCTGCTCCGGAGTGAGCTCCTTCTTTGAATTCTTGGGGACCGGCCACGATATCCACGACCGCGATCTTGTCGGCGGCAGCTCCAGCGGAGTCAGCAGCGGTGGCTACGTCGGCCATGACTAGGGTAGAAGCTGGAGCTTGGGTTTAGGAGAGGAAAGGCCGAAGTAGGGATTGTGCCTCTTTTGGGCGGGCCAGCGGAGGACAAGGGGAGGACAGAAGAGTTGACCGTGCGTGGCCAGGGCCGACGCCAGTGGCGGAGCTAGGAAATTATCGAAGGGTGTGCCACGGGCGATTTTTTTACAACACATGTAATCCACAATTGTACGGAAAGAACAATGTAAATAAGTTGAAGTCTCACAATATTATAGCTCACCAAATATGTTTGAAGGTAACAAAAGTAGCCATACAAATAGTTGATAATATTAAATAGTCTTACATTAACAAAAGATAACACGAGTAGAATATTATGGGTCTACTTTACGCCTCCGCATAGCCATGGAAGCACCAAGTAGATCATCCTCGCTTACTTCCAAGAATAGAGATCGCTCAATATAAGTCACCAAGCAATAGTTCAAGAGGTCATCTCCCATGCTATTTCTCAATCTAGTCTTCACTAGGCTCATTGAGGAAAAGACTCTTTCAACCATCGCCGTAGAAACCGGTAGGATCAATACCATCTTGAGAAGTAAGTAAACCAAGTCATAAAGAACATGTTTCTTTGTTTCAACAAACTTAATAGAGAGCTCACCAAGAGTCTTTAGGCACTTGAACCTATCATCTTTTCTCATATCATCAATAAATGTGCCAAGTTGGAATTCAAGCCTTACCAAATCCGTGGTTAATATGTCCTTGGGATAAAATTCGGCAAGTCTCATTACCTTGTGTAGATCATAAGAAGCAAATGAATCGGTGGGATTCAAAGATGACATGCAAATAAGCAACTCCATATTAACCTCATCAAACCGATTGTCAAGCTCTTGAATAATGTGATCAACCACACCAAGATAGACTTGCCTTCTAAAATGATCATCATTTGTTTGTTTATCATAAAACCGTAAAGATATTCCATGAGGCACATATGTGTCATCCCACAAAGGAATTTCAATGCCATGTTTGTTGCAAAATAGTGTCACCTTTGCAAGAAATTCTTCCCATCCATGAGTTCTCATACCTTGCATTTTATCTTTTACAACCTTAACAAGTCCCATTGCATTAACAATATCTTGATCTCTCTTTTGCAATGCTTGAGACAACTCATTCGTGTGGCCAAGAACAACAAGCATCAAGTGGGCATGGAAAGCAGACTCAAATGACTCCATAGCAATCATCATAACTCGTACTTTGGTCCACTCAAACCTTTGTGCACGATCTTCTCCAATTTTCACAAGTACCTCAAGAATTGTGGGATACATAGAAATAATATGTACAATAGTTCTAAAGTGAGAACCCCATCTTGTATCACAAGGTCTAGCCAACCCCATCTTGTACTTTGGTGTAAGTAGAGTTCAAGAAAGTTTCCTTTATTTTCAGATTTTTCACTCTCATCATGTCCACGGAATGCTAACCCTTGTTGCAAAAGAAACCTCAAGCATCTAAGTGATTGAGTAAGCCTCTTCATGTAAAGGCGTAAATCCTCTTTAGACACCTTCACAATAACATTGTCAATTGAGGTATTGGGTGTCACAAATAAATTGTACTTCTCTTGAGCTTGGTTGTGAATACTACTTACACCACCCACATGTTTGACCAATGCACAAGGTTTGTGAAAATTTCTCCAACCACCATTGGTAAAGGTATCACCACCGGGTCCTCCATTGCCCCTCGCTTTGAACAAATAGCATACAAAGCAAAACCCGGTGTCTTTTGAGACACTATATTCTTGCCAATGGTAATCCATAAACCAAGCACAACTAAAGTGCCGGTTTCTACCATAATTTTTTCTCACTGGGAAATCATGTGCATATAGGTTGTTTGGACCTTTTGCAATATATCTTCTCCGAACATCATCTTGATCATTCGCATCATAACTTGAAATAGGAATCCTCTTTGCTGGATCACATTCAAATGGGAGATAAGTATCCGCTGACTCTCCACTCGGCAAATGGGTTGATGATGTTGTTGTTGGTTGAGCATCAGTTTCAGCCTCAATACTTGTGTCAACCGGAGGTGGAGAATCTGAAAACTGCAGCAAATTTGCACTTCCTGGAGTGCTTTCAGCTTGCAAATCAACCACAACTGATGGATATTCAGAAGAAGCAAATTTCTTTGCTTCATATCTGCCGAAAAGCGCCGCAATATGCCCATTGCCTCTCTTCATGTTTGACAAATCTACAACAAACATAACAACTAAGTAGATCAAAACTAGTGTATTGACAATTGACAGAAAAAACAGAGCCTAATGTGGTACTAGATGTCTTGTATTGACAGGTAAAATAGCTGACTAAAATCAAAACAGAAGCATTATTTTTAACAGGGAAAGTTGAGAACTACTGTGATGCCTTCGTGTGGAATCGCCGCCGATAGCCTGCCGCTCGCCTGCTCCGGCGCGGCTGCTCAGCTGGACATCTCCGCGCGGTCGTCCCTCGACTCCTGGACGTCTCGGTGCGGGCTCGGCGGCAGGTGCTCGATGCAGCTCGTCGCTCGCGCAGGTGCTCGTCCGCCAAACGGCCGAAGTGCTGCTGCTCCGGATCGACTGCTCAACGCCGGTGCACGGGATGGTCTGGTTGCCTCCACGCCATGGATGTGCTCCCGCCGCCGGCAGCCGAGTTAGGTCTTGGTCGCTAGGTCGAGGGCGATTGGGATTTGGGGGAAACAAGCGAGACAGGGCCAAAGGTGAGGGAAACGACTACGAGCGAGAGAGAGAAGCAGTCAGGCAGCGAGCGCACGGGGCCACGGGCCTAGCGGCACCGTGGGCTTTTCTTTTTCATCTTTAGTTAGTTGAATTTTGACTTCTTTTGCAGGCTGTTACGTGACAGGTTCTAAAAGATGAAGTACTCCCACAAAAATCACATAATTTCTGGGTGTTCCAGGGCACACCCTGCACACCCTCTAGCTCCGCTACTGGCCGACGCAAGCCTCACGCAAATTTGGGCCGAGACTGGGTCGCTACGGATAGAAAAACGGACAACTGTACATTTGCATCGCTGTTGGGTTTTGATTTTCGGCCACGTTGCCCTAAGCACGACTGAATGTGTGCAGTGCTGGGACTTGGGTCGGGTCGTGCCAGCACGGCACAGTCGGGCCTCGGGCCACCTGGCCCGGCAAGCCAACTGTGCCGGCACACATGACAGAGGCGCCGAAGCACGGCGTGCCGCCGACGGCATGGGCCGGGCACGTGTGCAGTGGCAACGGCCGCCTTGGATCTTGGATGTCTCGTGGTCGACTGGTCGAGCACTACCGTCATGGATTAGTCGTGGTCGAGCAGGGGAGAAAAGAAGGGAGCCTGACGGTGGACACACCACGGCCGCCATGGATTTCCTGGTCGAGCGGACGAGTAGGGGCTCAGAGCTCCATCCATGGGACGCACAGGTGGAGTGCGGCGATGAGATGTTGGGTGGCGGCGGTTGCTTTCGCATTGTAGCCTCCCGTGGAACAGCCACAACGAATTAGGGAATAATCGAAAAAGGTTTCTCACGTTGAGAATAGATGGGCTAATGTGGTGATGGCGTTCTTGAGGCCTTCTGTGCCGGAAATCCTATATGCCGCCTTCAGCAGCGCAAGTCGCTCGCACCATGCACCCCCTAGACATTTTTTTTTGCGAAACATAGTACAACGCATGTGCTCATATACACGCGCACACACTCACCCCTATGAACGCACGCACGCACACACACCCTACCCCTATGAGCACCTCCGAGAGACCGAGTCGGCGGGTCGAGTCTTGAGATTGACGAAGTCACCACGGGCGCCTCGCTGTCGACGGGAACATCGCCTCCCACTGAAAAATATTCCGCCTTAAATGAGAAATGCCAGCGTCAAACTTGGGGTTTGAACTCTGGTGGGCTGGGGTACAACCCCCATAGGCATTTGGGCCAGTCATTTATCGCTGAACGCCGGATTAGAGAGTTTTTCTGCCTCTAGTTTTCACTTTTTCGGTTTTCGGTTTTTTTTCATTTCCTTTTCGTTATTCTTTTTTTCTTTCTTTTTTCTGCTTCTTCAATACTAAAAATTGTTCATGTAGTTTTGAAAAAAATGTCCACGAGGTTTAACAAAAACGTCCATGGGTTTTAAAAATAGGTTAACAACATTGAAAAAAATTTCACCGGATTCCAAAAATACGTTAATGGATTAGAAAAAAATCACGATTTTTAGAAAATTTTGGATTTTAAAAATAGGTTAACGGTTCAAAAAATGTTTACCGGGGTTTAAAAAGCTGTTCACGAAAATTCATGCATTTTAGAAGAGTTTTTTTTTACTATATGAGTTTACAAAAACTGTTTATGGTTTCCAAAAAGAGGTTACGGAATTTTAAAAAATGTACACGGATTTAAAAAGTGTTCACGATGTTTATTTTTAATGGATTTCAAACTAAGTTAATGATTAAAAATTATCATGATTTTTAAAATTTCTTCATGGATTCTAAAAATAGCTTACCAAATTAAAGAAAATGTTTCATGAGCTTTTAGAAAATGTCATGGATTTCAAATATGTTCACGAGGTTTCCATTTTTTATGGACTTCTTAAATAGGTTAATGATTTGAAAAATGCTCACCATGGTTTTAAAAAAATGTTCATAGATTTCAAAAATTGGTTACCGGATTCAAATAAATGTTCACGAGTTTTAAAAATGTACATGGGTTTTAAAAAAGTTTATTGGTTCGAAAATATTCACGAGTTTAAAAAATTAATAATTCATGGATTCCACGATCGTGCTTTGCAATGATAGTGTGTTATTTTCCCTTCCAATGAGACCGTCGTTCGTAATAGGCCAGCCATAGGCCTAGTCATTATGCGGGAAATGGATTTCTACAGGATTCTCGGCATTAAAGGCGAGGGGGATGCTTGAACATTTCGGCAAAAATGCTCATTCACTCATTTAGCGTCACAAGTGCAGGCGATTTTTTCCTTGGGGGCGAGCTTCCTTCTTGGTCAGAGGGTTGGTGGTCCTGGGCCGTCATCCATTCACGCCTGCTCTTTGGTCGTCTAGCTCCGGACAGTCACATGCCCAATGGCCTTGTTTCTTGGGGAATGCACTAACTCTCTCATGGACGATTGAAAAGAAGTTTTGAAGATTTATCTAGTGTCACGACCTTCCGTTGAGAAAGTTATGTGTAATAGCCCGACCCCCGCGTCGCACCTTCCGAGCGTATCGGGGGAACCCTAGTGCCGCCGCCACTAAGCCCCCCCCCCCCCTCGCCGGCCTCATCGCCACCGCTGCTGCTGGCCACGCCGCGGTGGCGGCGGCCCCTTCCTCTAAAAAGGCGGCGGGGAGAACTCGCGGTGGACACGTTTCTCGGAGGAGCTCGTGCAGGTTCCATTGCGGCTGCTTGGCGAAGCACGTCCGGCGCGGCTGTCCGGCGGCTCGCGGCGGAGCTCGCGCTGCTCCGGTGGCGGGCGGGCTGGCCGGTCGCCCCTCTCCCAGATCGACCCGGTCCGGCTCGGGATCTGGCCGTTGCCGGGCGTCTGCTCCGGCGGTTGGTGGCCCTCGGTCGGAGTTGTGTGGTGGCGTTGTAGCTCGTTCGTGGTGGTGATGGCTGGTCTCCTCCGCCCGGATCTGGCCATCTTGGCCCCGATCTGTGGAGTTGAGGCAGCTGCGGTGGTGGAGGCCAATGGCTCCCCTTCTCCGTCGACGACTCTTGCCTCTTCGGTGGTGGTGGCTGTGGATCGCGGCGTGCATCATGCCCTGCTTCAGTGGTGCTGGGACACGGTCTTCTGCCCGGGCGAAAGCCTAACTTGGCGGCTTTGGTCGTTGACCACGGTGACGCCCACGGGCGCCGTTTCCTCCTTGGAGGCGTGGTCTTGGGCTGACCGTGATTCCCTTCTTTGGTGCCGGGGGAAACCCTAGGTATGGGTTACCGGACCGGGCGGCGGCGCCTCGGCGTCGTTCCCTTCATGAAGGCGTTGCCCAGGCTGTGAGGGGTACCCAATGACGCACTTGGAGATGGCGGCCTCGCCGGTCTCAGCGTTGTGGTGGTGCTTCACTGCTGATGTCTCCTACCCAAGGCATGGGTCTCCGGGACGCTATGTACGTCGTCCCCAATACTGCCCAGTCGACAACCTCCCCAAGCTTGGTCGGATCCTGTCTCTGCTCGCCGATCCTCTAGGCACATGAGTAGGGTACGTTGGTCCGTCGCAGACTGGAGTCAGTCGTGCTATATGTTGGTGTCTTCGTGATGCAGCCTTGAGGCCCGGTGCCCCGCCTCTTCGCCATTCTTGGCTCGAGGTAGGGCAAGGCGAGATTTGTTGTCCGGATGTTGTAGGAGTGTGTTGTAGCCGTGGGCAGGGTCTTGGGTGTGTGTGTGTGGTGTTGTAGCCATTCCTTATCGTTGGTTCTCTTTAAGCTTAATACAGAAACGCGCAGCTCTTTTTGCGGGTTCTGGAAAAATGACCTTCCGTTCACTGGGGTATTGGCGACTCCACTCTGGGCGCCTTCGGGACGTGTCCCAATTCTTTGCACGTACGCCTGTGCTGGTTTTGGCTTTGGCTTGGGACTTCATTTGGGTCCTTCGTGAGATCACAATGTTCGACTGGCGTACTCTTCAACTACATGATATAGCTCTTTAGTGCTTTAGGCGGGTTGCGACTGAGTTCTCCCTTGAGCAAGGCTTACATGAAAGCATTGATGACTGTCTTGCACGGGGCCTCGGCGATTTGGCTCTGGGTTTTGGAGAATCTATTGATGAAAATCCTTATGGACTCTCCTGGCTTGTGGCCAAGAGTGGAGAGCTCGTTTGACAATAAGGGTTGCACGAAACTCGCAAGGATGTTGGCGATGAAAAATTCCTAGATCGAGTTGGCTTCATGAGCCAATAGAGTTTTTCTCTTGGTTAAACGACCAAGTTTGCACCATTCCTTACAAAGCCAATAAAAGAGATTGCATATCTCCATAGATCCACCTCTAGCTATGCGATGGTCGTGGACTACCTTTTGAGATATTGTAGTGTGTCGGAGACTCCCGGGAACCAGCTAGGGAAGGGTGTTTCCTAGACTACCGCTATGACAGGGTTACGAGTTGTCCTTGGTGCCTTGTGATGCTCATGGTGCCTACGACTAGTGTGGCCACGGCCTTATCACTAGAGAAGCTTGGAGATTGGTCCCAAAATCCTTGAGGCGAAAGCTTGTCGCGGCCTTGGATTAAGCTCCCTTCTTTGTGGTAGCCAAGGGATTCTTCATGGTTGTTGATTGGGATGTGAGCCCTTGAGAGATACTTCTTGTAGGGATCATTCCTCACATTTCGGGTGTTTTCTTCTTCTTGGTGTAGACCATTGACACTAGCTCTATCTAGCTGAGGATGACAAGCTTGCAGGATTTTTGGTGCCGGAGGAATGGCGACGCAAGGACCCCAATTATCTGGAAACCATGGAGCCCCATAAATTATTGAAGGACTAAGGAAGTGTGCCGCATTAAAATGCAACGTTGCACCGAGCCTGAAACCCCTTGATGTCAAATGATCCGCCAAAGGTTGGTTAGAGGGAAGCGATATAGTTGGAGCCTGTGATGGAATGTCGCCAGGAACTTTAGGTGGTGGCGCAATGGGCCCCTCCATTCCACTCACCATGGCTCAAAAGGCTTCGGGAAAGAGTTGCATTGACATAAGGTCTACGTTCCCGTCGTTGGCGAAGGCCCTTGTGCTTGTAGCGAAATCATCGAGACTTGGCGGCGCAACAGGGCATGGTGAGATATTCAATTATCTCAACATTCCCAGGCTTGGCGAGGGGGTACTTCTTGGCGAAGTGGTTCCCGACGAAATTCAGTTCTTCAAGAACTGTCTCCAATGGTGTAGAGTTGATGGGGACGAGAACCGCAGCCTCACCCTCAGTGGTATTAGGTTCGGAACATCACCTTCATAAACATTGGAGGTAGCGCCTTTCTTCTTTGGTATAGTGAAAACACTACATTTTTTGAAGTCTGACTTCTTTTGGAACTTGCTTGGGTGGGGCCACATAACTTCGTCGACTTTCTACAACGAAATGGGTTCCCCACGGTCGGTTGCACTATTTGTTGTAGAACAACGGTCAAGTAGGAAGAGTATATATTCTTCATCGACAACACATATGAATAAGGAGTGTATACCACGGCCTTATGGAGAAGGGTGTATACCGACGAGATTGACACAAACTATGTTTTTAAAAGGTTTGGCCGCTTAGTTGGAGCGCGGATTAATCCTATGTTGGGAGATCTCACAAACACGAGATTGACCCAATCCTCCAAATCTAACCTCGTAGCACTTGGGAAGGAAGAACTTACAAAGGGGTCGATGAGTTTTGAGTAGATGGATCAGACGCTGCCAACGAATGACGAGCAACAACCACCGGAGAAGCAACAATCGACACATTCACATCAGCCGCCGACGTGGCGGACGCAATCACAGCATCCTCCGAAGTGGATCCCAGATCCTCCTCCAACGCATTCCAAGCATCCGCGACTGGCCGAAACATGGCCGGCAAGGCTGTTTCGGCCAGGTCATGCTTCGCCGAAATGGATCCCTCGACAAAAGATGAATGTGGTTCATCGTGGCAAGCGATGGGTAAACAAAGTGGGGTTGTGCATGTGAGTGATGTTGGCGGAGAAGGCAAGAGACAGAGGGCGATGTTATACAGAGGGCGGTGTGAGACGATGATGTGACAAAGCGCGAGACCGTGGAACCGACTTCTGACTTTAACAACGTCGTGTTTTATTACAGTAGGAGTGCTACATTTACTGTAGAATAAAATATAAACGAGTCCGTTTCTTCCAGAGTCAAGAGCCTGTTAAACACTTGAAATAATGGAAGAATCCCCTCGTTATATTATCTTTAGTATAGTACGGAGTTATTGTGACTAGGATGTAACAAAATAGTATACCATTAACATACAACTACCTCGTGCCTCGAAGTAATCCTACCAATAATCCAAACATTGCGATTATAACCACATACGCATATTTTAAGCACATTTCCTTCTCGACAGCATATTTTTTGATCTTCTTCATCTTCAACCTGAATGCATCGGCCTAGATCTTGTGTTTGTCGATCATATCAGCGAACTGTAGCTCCATATACATCTTCTCTCATTTAATTTTTTTCCTCTCCTCTACAATCTCCTTTTTTTCTTATGGAGAACTGGGCGCGCTCTGAGAAGACATTTGTTTAGAAAACTGATGTATTCCAAGTTTACGATGTTTCCTTGATACTACTAAAACAAAAATGAAGATTCCCGCAGAATTTCCGAATTTTTTGGTCTTGCATTAAATAGCCGTAAATCTCATTATAATCGTTTAATGCATGGAATATAGATAAAAGGGCTTATTATTTCTATGCCCTGGTTTGCTTAGTTTTCCTTGTCTGTGTCCTACTTGCTTAGTTTTCCTCGTCTGTGCCCTACCTGGCTCTTTCGAGGCTCGGAGATGGTGAAGACGGACGTTTCCATCCGGTCAAGCCCTTTGACCGTTAACAAAGCTGTGACATGTGGGCCCAGCGAAGTGCATGCACCCGTGCGCACCCATGCTGCTCGCCGTCCCCACTTAAAGCTTACAAGTGGGGCCAGCGGAGGAGGAGTGCTTGCATGCAGCCGTACGGGCGCGTCCATGCCTGCTCACCGTACTCGCGCCTTCACAGGCGTGCCCCCCGGCCGGCAAAAAGCTGCCTCGCCGCCTACGCTGCCGGCCCGGCCGCGCATCTGCTCCGCCGTCTTCGCGTCTCTCTTGCCTAGTCTGTCCCGCCGCAAGCTGAGCAGTCTGGCGAGCTGAATCAATGTCCGGTCACCATTAGTGCCAGTCCAGACGTGACGCCGTCCAGACCACATATGGCTAGAAAAGGAGCCATTTCCTTGCCCATTGCGCACACGCCGCCCAGTGATCCCCTCTTCCTCTCCTTGCCACCCTCGCCCAGTCCCTCATCTTTCCATGGCTTGTGGTGGTGGCCGCTCCACTCCCAGCTCGAACCGCCGCCACCACGTCCGCTATCCTTGGTTTCTTGAGTTGAGCGAGGGCAGCGGCAGGGGCCGTGGGCGTGGGCGCACTCCTCCTAGGTCGAGCAGGATCCGTTCATCCTGGGAGTCTCCTCCGAGCTCGAGCAGGTGCAGGGGCAGGGGCATGGCCATTGCTCCCGATCTCATTCCCTTCATCGATCTGTCCGAGGAGGAGGAGGAGGAGGAGGAGGAGGAGGATGAGGTCATGGACCCGGGTATGGCCTGGGCCAGGGCCGACTATCAAGCCACGGAGCAGGCCATGCATTCCGCCGAGCAGCAACAGCTCATGGATGCTCTGGTCACTTCTGTGGTCGAATCAGAAACCGCGGAAAAGGTGAGAGCCGCGAAGTATGCGGACGACCTGCAGAAGGCTCTGAACATCTCGGAGAGCAAGGGCAACGCCCCAATGAAGGTCGACAGCAAGGGCAAGGGCAAAGCCAAATCGGTGGAGGTTTCCGATGACGAGGATGAGTGGTAGTCCATTTTAGTTATTAGTTGTTTTAAGGGCAAGGCCAAGGGTACCAAGAAATTTTAGTTGTTGATCTATTTTATAATTTTGTACTACCATGAATCTACGCAATTGCAAAGAAAAAAGTCGGAAATATTCACCCCTTAGTTATGAAATTTGGCCTTGTTTTGAAAACAACAACATAAAGCGTGAAAAGGGTACGCCGTGGTCCACTCGTCAGCGGCCAAAATCCACATTAGGTTTCATCCAATCAGATCGCAGAATGAGCTTCTTGCGGATCGCCCAGAGTCTGCCCGCAAATTCCTTCTAGAAGAACGATCGGACGACTCCAGTTCAACGCTAGGGTTAGATCGACGGTCATTGTTCGACGAGGTTTGGGACGGGGTTTGGAGGCAGTTAACGGGTTTTTTTGAAAAGTTTGACAAAGTTTCATTTTAGAGTGACTAAGAAGGATCCAGGCTTAGTTTTTCATTTTCATGTTTTTAACTTGTTTAAATGTTGGTCAAAGTTAGGTTTGACCAATATTTGAAATGAGCATAAAAAATTCAAACAAAATCAAAAAAAGGAAAAACCTGCGCACGTAGTCTTCTTATGTTATATACTAACGATTCAAGTTGATAAACAAGTTCTATATACATTCAAACCAAAAATTCATGTATCTAATGTGATATATCTCAAACTTTGTCGTACGAAGTCAAGGGCGAAGAGAAGGTGTTTTGGATTTGCAACATGAAAATTTCAAAAACCTCACCAAAGTTTCATTTTGAAGTGACTAAGAAGGATCCATGTTTAGTTTTTCATTTTTATGTTTTAAACTTGTTTAAATATTGGTCAAAGTTAGGTTTGACCAATATTTAAAATGAGCTTCAAAAATAAAAAATAAAAAAGGAAAAACCTGCGCACATAGTCTTCTTATGTCATATACTAACGATTCAAGTTGATAAACAAGTTCTATATACATTCAAACCAAAAATTCATGTATCTAAGGTGATATATCTCAAACTATGTTGCATGAAGTCAAGAGTGAAGAGAAGGTGTTTTGGATTTGCAACGTGAAAAATTCAAAAACCTCACCAAAGTTTCATTTTGAAGTGACTAAGAAGGATCCAGTCTTAGTTTTTCATTTTCATGTTTTAAACTTGTTTAAATGTTGGTCAAAGTTAGTTTTGACAAATATTTGAAATGAGCTTCAAAAATTCAAAAAAATCAAAAAAAGAAAAAACCTGCACACATAGTCTTCTTATGTCATATACTAACGATTCAAGTTGATAAACAAGGTCTATATACATTCAAACAAAAAATTCATGTATCTAATGTGATATCTCAAACTATGTCGTATGAAGTCAAGGGTGAAAAGAAGGAGTTTTGGATTTGCAAAAACTCACCTTGGTGTTGTAGTATCAGGGAAAAAACAAAAATTTGCAATTCAATATTTTTCAACTTTTTGTGTCTCAGAGCGCGCATTGTGGGTGCCAGTTCGCGTCCAGAACGCGCTTGGTGTGTTGACACGGATGCACCTACGCAGATATGCACGTAAACAAAAATTTAATCACGTCAGTTCTCACACAAAATGCTTGCGATACGTCTAGATGTCTCACAACGTTTCCAATTGCAGTCAATTTGAACAGAACGTGAATGCACATCAACTGTTCAACACTTGTACTACACGCGTCAAGGTGCACCAGATGACGTGGTGAACATTTACATGCATGTCATTTCGACTGGACGTCAAGTGCAGTCACAGGATCTCATCATTGCGAATATAATCTATAAATGTGCAGTCATTTCACACTGGTTTTAGCAAAATAAGAAGCGATCGATCCATCTGTTCGTTTCCGCAGGCGGTTATCGATCTACGCGCCATCGCACTGAATTCATCTCTATCCTCCTCAAAGATAAAACCCAAATGCATATGCGGTTTCAAAGCAGTGCTTCTCTCTTCTCTCCCAAAAAAAACCCCATTCTCTTGGACCTCTTCTCTCCCAAAAACCCCAATCCATTCCCTTCTGATCGCCGCCATGTCAGACGACGGGTGGTGGACGAGCGACCTCATCCCGAGCGACTCCGACGGTGAGGGCAACCCCGTCGAGTGGTGGGAGGAGGGCCACGGGGCGTGGCAGGAGAACCTCGACAGCGACGACGATGGCGAGGGCGACGATGACAGCCAATGTGAGGGCCACGGCCATGGCTCTGACTCCGACTCCGACGAGGAGGAGGAGCCGCCGAACGATGACTCCGACTCCTAGGAGGAGGAGGACGACAATGATGACGCACCGCCAGCGAAGAGGCGGAGGATGTAGGAGCCGACTTCCGGCGTAGTAGCAGCAGTTGCACTGCTACTGATTAGTAGTAGTTTCATTAGTAGTAGTAGTATTAGCGCTAGTAATTACTCCATCCGTATCAAAATATAAGACTCTCTAGCTAGGAATCTTGTTTGCAATGTCAAAAACCATATTTGTGCCGAGTTTGGTAATGATATCAATAACTTAGCCCTGGTTATGGCCATGACCTTGGTCATCTAGGTTGAAACACATGAATCTTCAGACATGGTAGTCCATTTTCAGAAGACTAGTTTTTTAAAATTCTTGAATTCCAAGTTTATGATTTTTCCTTGACACTAGTACACAAAAGAAGGAAGAATACCGAAGGATTTCCGTTATTTTGAAGTTTTCTCGATTTATGCGAGATTTCTCACAGCATGGTCAAAATTGGCGGAGTGGTCATTCGTAGCCATGGTTTGAATTTTCCGGTTTTTTTTGGTGGTATTGCCTAGAATAATGCTATACTACGTTTATATGATTTTTGTATAATTTTGTGAGCAAACTATAGCACATTTGTAGTTCAAATTTCGTTAAATAGCGGTAAATCCCATTATACTCGCTAAAAAGCTCAAAAATTCTAGATATTCTTGGTTTTTCCAATCTTATTCGCAGTACCTACTTTGACAAAAAAAAAGAATTTTGGTACTAAAATAAATGTAAAAAAGAACGTTCAATTGTTTTGGAATCTTCCTTCAACAATCTTGTTTGCAATGTCAAAACCAATGTTTGTACCAAGTTTGGTCATCCTTGCCAAAAGCTAGCCATGGATGTGGCCATGACCTTGGTCATCTATCTTGAAAGCAGCCATGAATTGTTTTGGGCAGTAAATCCCTGTTTCCGATTGCGAATTTCCCAAGTTGCGAATTTTCCGATTATTTTGGAAGATATGGTATGTGTGAAAATTGTGGAAGTCCAATTCATACAATATTATCATTGAATCTAGAGGGTGGAAAAATTCAATGCTAATCTAATATAAATCGGTCGTAGCATTGCCACATGACCGTGTGACTGTTCATAGCAAAGTTGTGAATTTTTTGACTGTTTGGGCGGTATGCTACGTGTGAAAATTGTGAAAGTCCAATAAATAAATGATTATCATTGAATTTTGAGGGTGGAAAAATTCAATGCTAATCTAATATAAACTAGTTGTAGCATTGCAAGATGACCGCGTGGCCGTTCATAGCAAAGTTGTGAATTTTCCGATTGTTTTGGGCGGTATGCTACATGTGAAAATTGTGAAAGTCCAACACATAAAATATTATCATTGTATTTAGAGGGTGGACAAATTCAATGCTAATCTAACATAAACAGGTCATAGCATTGCCACATGACCACGTGACCGTTCATAGTAAAGTTTTGAATTTTCCGATTGTTTGGACGGTACTACGTTTATATAATGTTCATCATCATATGTAAATTTTTGAAATAATAGCTGTAAATCTCATTATATTCGTTTAATGTATGGAATATAGCTAAAAAGGTAAAAAAAAAAATCAACCTTTTCAGGGATTGTGCCTCCAATGGGATATGCTACGTGTGAACACTGTGAAAGTCCAATGAGACCATATAAATCCTTGTGTGACTCACACAAGAAACCAGTCGTACAGGACACTGCATAACGGATTAGCATTGAATTTAGAGGTTGGACCTTGGACACAAATTAGGCCCAACCTCAAAATTCAATGTTTTTCTAATATCATTGCCACATTCGGCTATATAAACCAGTCGTACATACTCCAAACTAGCGAGATGAGACTAAACACCCCATGTGACTCCACAACCATGCATAAAAATAAATATAAGTGAATGAAGGGCGCCCGGGCCCGACCAGCCCATTTCATTGAATCCGAGTTTATAAGCAGGCATGATTTCCACTCAAAAAATAAACAAATATGTTATCATTTTAATCATCAAATTATCAATAAAAACTCAATCTAGGGATGGTATATCTGAGCTTGGTCATACTTTAGAGAAACCCAACCATAAAAAAATCAACCATATTTCTAGGGGTGGCTATGAGAGCTCAGATGACCCAGATGCCCTTAGATTTACAAGTGGATAATTCGGGTGTATATACCGGTCGCACGCCCCTAAACTATCGAGGTGGGACTAAACATCCCACCCCATGTGACTCCATAACCATGCATATAAAATTAGTACTGAGAAGGCTCTCGAGAATCATCTCAATTTTACATCCTCTCCCGAACAGGAGGGGATAAGTCTATGAGTGAGAGAGAGCTCCCACCGAACCCCACCGCCGCCGCCGGCCAGTCCGGCCCCGGCGTCCACCCTTCCGCTGCCCTCCGCTCGGATGCGGCGTCCACGGTTCGAGATCCAGCACCGGTCGGCTCCCCTGCGGCCGGCTTGGAGGCGGGGCATGGGGCGTCGGGGTCGCGAGGTCTGCTGACGTCGGGCAGCCCTGGCTCACCGTCCTCGGCGAGGCCGGTGGTGTCGGGGCTGGGGTTTTCCTCGGACTCGTCCGTTTCGTCCAGGGAGGAGTGGGGGACGGAGGGGCGCAGTGATGCGAGTTCGGTCAGGTCGAGGGCACCTCCGCTGGCCCAAGCAGATCTGGCGCCGCCTCGTCGGCCTGTGCAGGAGAGGTTGGCTTGGCAGCAGCCCAAGCCTTCCAGGAAGACGCTGTGGAGAAGAAGGAAGCAGCTGCAGCGTCAGGCTGGTGCTGGCCCGTCTGCACCGAGTCGTGGCCGGGTTGGGATGGCCGGCAAGTGTTTCAAGTGTCTCCAAGGTGGCCACTTCAAGCGTGGGTGCACCAATTTGCAGGTCTGCATCCGTTGCGCGGAGGAGGGTCATGGTTCGGGTGGCTGCAAGCGCCCAAGGAGCCCGGTGTCGGTGGACGAGCTACGCAAGAAGGCGCTGGCGGCGGTGGCGCAGCGTTTGCGGGCTGCCGGCGGGAAGGACTCGGGTGCACAGCCTGGTGGGAGGGGTCAGGGTGCGCTGCTGCTAGACAGCCTGGCGCGCCGGACCTGCGCACGCATGCTGCACGCTCGAGTGCCTCTGGTGCTGCGCTGGCGGCTCGTGGGGCGCCGGTCCAGCCGAGTTGGCCGGCGGCGGAGAGCGTCTCAAGGCAGGTGGAGGTGCGCTCCGCTGAGGTCGTGGAGCCGCCTCCTTGCATCTTCAGGCGCACGTCAAGATTGGAGGACATGGAGAGTCGGCTGAGTTCGGCGCTGGTTGACACGGTGCAGCGTGTCCTGGGCACGTCCTGCTCCATCGTTGCTGTGGCACCGGAGTCTGCGTGCAGCGAGGACCTGGGCACCTTCCGTGCTGATGCCTGGGCATCGGACCCGGAGGCGATCCCGCCTTTGAGGAAGCTAGGGGTTCCAGAGCCACCGGCGGGCATGCCGTCCCCGCCGCCGGAATGCCATATCAAGGAGCTTGGGCTGCTGCAGTTTCGCGTGCTTATCCATTTGGAGAGGGTGGAGCAGTTCTGTCTCCTTGAGGATCCCGGTGGCTTTGGGCCTGCCGGTGGATCGCCGGGGAGTGTTGCTCCTGTTGAGCCGGCTGGTGCCAATCAAGCAGTGCCAGCTGGAGACAAGGTTCATGAGTGTGGAAGATCGGACAAGGTGGACACTGCTGCTCCTGTTGCGCCGATTTCAAATCTTGGCGCGGTTGGCTCGTGGGATAAGTTGGTGATCGACACTAGATGCCGGCAAGAAGACAATGACTCGCCAGCTCCTGTGGCATCCTTGGCTGATTCCTGTGGTGCTGTGAGCAGGGCACCTTTGGAGGTGATGCCACCTCTGGATGGAGACGGGGCAAGCAGCGCAGGTTTTTTTCAAGTCTCCCTTTCTGCTGACTCTGGACCTGTTGGTGACATGCTGGAGAGCATTTTGGTTGGGCCGGTTAGATGCCCACCTGCGGAGGAGTTTGTGGTCCAGGTAGCACAAGGGGCACATGAGGAGCTAAGCGTGGGAAGTGCGTCAATTGAGCCTCTCGTTTCTTTTCATGGACCAAATGAGCTTATGCAGGGGGTGTTTATGGACGGGGGGCATAGGACAGAGATCGCGGCTGAGGAGGTAGCAGCCATGTCGAGGATGAGAAGTTTCTGTGCTGGGATACTAAAGAAGCTGGCGCCTCCACTTCTGCGTGAGATTGAGTCCAGTGCGCCTGTGCAAGCGCAGGAGGCTGCTACGCCTCAGCGCGTCACGCGCGCTAGTGGAGCTCCTATCCCGCCAGTTCCAGTCTCGGTGTCGCGCAAGAAGAAGGCCTTGGTTGCTGATTCAACACTTCTGAAGGCGCTGGGGATTTCGCAGCCGAGTCTGGATGTGGATGACTCAGCTATGCAGGATTTTAGGGGACTCTTTGATTCGCCAGTGCGTGACCAGCATCTCCGAGCTATGGCGGCAATTTTCGGTAAAACGATGCCGGCAAGCTGTTCGACGCCTGGGCTAGGAGGGTTCGCAGCTCAGTGATTCACTGACTGTGTCGGTGTGGGTGTTCCGAGTTTATGGATTATACGCCTGAGATTCTGAGCCTAATTGCCAGGGGGCTCAATGACCCGGCAAGGAGAGATGTCGTACGGGAGTTTGTCGGCATGATGAAAGTTTTCTTGGTGTGCTTGGAGGAGACAATTTTGGAGTCTGTTGACAGCTTGGTGGTGCTGCTTTGTTTGGGACCGAAGCTGGATGGGTTCGCTTACCTGACAGCAGATGGAGCTCGGGGAGGCTTTCTTTTGGGAGGGGACACGTCGATCTTGACGATGTCGCGTATCTCAATTGACTCCTTCTCGCTGAAAGGCAGACTTTGGACGTCGGAGCGGCGCTGGAGACATGGGTTGGAGGAGGAAGTCTTTGCTTGCTTTACCTGCCTACAGGAGGTGGTTTCAGTGAAACACATGAACCTTTGGAGGAGCGCAGGGCTTGGAGGGAGTAATTCCTTTGCGAGAGTAGTTCATTAGAGAGTTGTGGTGTGGTGTTTGGGGTAGTTGACAGACTTGTTTTCTGTCATTTCTTGTAATTCAAAAGCTCTCTCTTCTATAAAATTAAGGTACGCATTAGCGTACTCGCAAAAAAAAATAGTACTGAATGAAGGGGCATAGGCCAGACCAGCACCACTTCATTCAATGGTAACGATAGACGTCGCAAATTTGGATTTATAAATAGTTCGTGCGCAGTACGAACTATCGAGGTGGGACTAAACATTTCACCATGTGACTCAACAGCGGGAGAGACTGCGGTAAGTTTGGGCCGACCAATCAAAGCTGTCAGCGTAGTAACGGTCATAGGGGTTGACCCGACGGAAACACCCCGTTTGGTTATGTGCGAGCCGAAAGAGCGAAGTGGGACAAACTGAGGAAAGCTATTCGAGTGGGACAAAACTGAGGAAAAGTAAGGTAAGTGGGCTGGGCTACAAAGTAAAAACCCTTTATAAAAATATGGTACACCCTTTATAAAAATATGGTACACGGAGACTCTCGAAAAAATTGAGCATAGACTACATTTTTACAAGAGACCTAATTGGAATCTCTGTCCCCCTATTTGACCTTTACAAAATCTTGAAAAGCAACTAGTCAAGCAAACAAAATATTACTCCCTCCGTCCATAAAAGGATATCTCAACTTTGTCTAAATTTGCATGTACCTATTAGACAAAGTTGAGACATCCTTTTATGGACGATGGGAGTACTATTAAGTGGGAGTACTATTAAGTGATGCTCCGCTGCACCCATGCAGCAAAGCATGGAGAAATCTAGAAAAAATTAAGAAAAACAGAACAAGAAAATAGTTGAGGCGGTAAACAAAGCAATCAGCAACATAAATAACAGTATCGAGGAAATCGCAGGCATGTCGGGGGTGCGTGGAGCAAATCCACAACAGCATATCTTTACCCAATAATAAAAGAAGGAAGACTTCTTGTTGGTCCGTCGGTCGTTTTACACTTTAGTCCTTCAGAAATAGAGTTATCTACCCACAGTCCAACTCTTCGTATGGCTTAACGAACGTACGTCTCGTATGTCGCGTGACGTTTTCACTTTAGCCCTCAGCTATGTGAACGTCAACCCGCAGTACTGCTACCTTCAACCCGAGCAATCCCCGTCCAAGCTCTGGATCGGCGCCGCGCGCCTTTGATCTGTCGCCGTCGCCGTTGAAGGAGGAGATGGCCCTTAGCAGCCCAGCCCACGAGTATAAATTACGGCGGCCGGGGCGGACTTGCCTTCGGCACCCTCGACCTCGACGTCTCCCTCGCCTCCCCAGCCCGAAGTCCCCGCGCCCAGGGCGGACAATGCCGCCGGCGCCCTCGATCTGCCGCCACCCCCATGCCCGGCCAGGTTCCTCGCCACCGGGATGCCGTCTCAACTGTTGTTGCCGTCGCTCGCGACCACGCAGATCACCACCTTGGCCTCCCTGGCCAGCCACGCTCGCGGGAGCCGGAGAAACGCAGATGTTCCTCGCGTCTGGAGCTGCCTGATTCTTGATATGATTTCTCTTAAATTTTGGAATCTCTATTCATTTCTTTGCAGGAAAAGGAATAACTGTAGGGGCTCCTCTCATTTGGTAGCTGAGATGGAGATGGACGTCTTCAGATCGAATGATAGATCGATCCCGGCATGAGCGAGGAGGAGGAGGCGCAGAGGTATGGCGGCGGCGAAATCGAGGGTTCCACCAATGCTAAACCTGCCACGAGTTTGTTGCGTTTTAAGCAGCTTCATCGTCCCCGTGACATCCACTCAGCGCAGCTTTGTCCACAGGCTTGATCCATCTTGCAATCTCCTGCAATTGATGATCAAAGATGTGCACAGCTTGCAGCCTGTAGACGTTCTCCAGAATCTGCAGCACTGGGCAGTGCGATTTGCTAAGGTCCTCAAGTGAAGGCATGCTCGATATGTTCTTCAGATTAAGGGTGTTCCAAACGCTTAATTCCCTCAATGCGGCAATGTCCTGCACAGCCCTAAGGCTACCATGTACACTATGCGCAGCTCCAGCCAGCTCCATAGAGGCATAGACCATAGGGATGTCGCAACTGTCTGAAGCTTTGGAATAGGTACCTCATGGTGTTGTCATGTGCCCATGAACTATGCATCAATGAACTTGAAAGCTGAAGAATCGTAAATCCACAACGATCTTGGCTCTGGCTGCTGGCCACATGAGCTGTGCGCAAGGACGCAACTATGATTTCATCTGTATTGGTCATTTTTTTTCCTTGATTGATGATATACTATCAGAATTAGTAGTAGTAAGGGTCCTACTTGCTAAAAGGAGAACAATAGATGAATCCCGAAGGAGATTTATACGGGGATGTAATTAGTACCTCTTGGCACACAAACGTAGCAATGTTGTATACTGGTCCGTTGTTTTCTTTTCTTACCAAGTCTTTAATCATTTAAACTCAAGTCTTGCATGCAAAATATACACAACACTTGGTTCTTGCTTGAGCATTTACCAATATTTTTTTTTAACTGCCATATATTAATTGTGAGTTAATGAAACATGTTTATTACACAGATATTTCTTAAGGTGTTTGTACTACATGATTCTACTAAGAAAGCACTCATTTCGATTTGTCCACAAATGACATAGTTCCGAAAGGGCGTCTATCATGCTAGGCATGCATATTCACATAATAAAATGTCTATGAATTGATGTTTCTTCATATTTTTATGATGCTCCTTAGCAACGCACGGGCACTTTGCTAGTCTATCCAAAACAAACACTCAAATACGTAGGGGTCGAGTACTGGTCAAGACTCGGTCAAAACTTCATACGTGTCCGGAGCAGGAATTGCGCAATGATAAAATAATCCGGGGAGGAAAGTTGGTTAGATTGCCCATGATGCAAACTGGATTGGACTTATGAACTGATCTCCTGGATATATATGAGAGTATCGTATCATATTTTTGGACGATCGATACGGGATGGAAAGGAAAAGTGAACACAAGGTTGGGCGTAAAGATGATGCGGCTTTGGACTCGATCGGGTGAACTGCTCTATTTTAATACGGAATCAAAGCAGTAATTATGTAAGGCTCCCTTTTCCGTTCCTATTACTCAGGTTTCAAGGTGGCGCCCGACCCGGCCCGCTTCCTAGTCAAAAGATTCGTTGGTTAGTTATAATAATTTCCACAAAATTAGCTCGTTTTGTATTAAAAATCAAGTTTTGCGGGCTTGCGGGACGACCGCTTGACACTCTTACCTATTACCCAATTATTACAATATAATATATGTCATATGTCATGACAATCACGAGTTGTTTACAATAGAATTCAGTGACACACATCAATTCGTGTGTTCTGATTAGCTAATCCTAATCGGGGATCCCACCTAGCTCTACATGGCATTCACTTGACACCGTATCAAAATTAGGTCATGTCGATATTAGTCCAAGCATAGCCATGTCAACAAGTGGAAGAAAAGAAGAAGCTCAAATGGAAGTCAAAGGAGAAAAAAGTCAAAGGAAAAAAACAACTCATAGGAGGAATGATATTTGAACTAATCCACCTTTGAGGTCATCTCTTCTTTATAGCAGTCTCGAAATCTTTATCCTTATTTTTATTTGTCGTGTTCTACCACATGTTCAATGGCTTTACCATCATGCACATGGCTTTATCTTTGACTCTCTTCGTTGTGTCTTCACCAACTTCAGTTTTGAACTGTTATCGGTTCAATAGCCTGCTTAAAGAGCACTTCTCTTGTGTTCTTTTGCTCTTTCGCCCTTAATTTTGTGCATATGATATTCACGGCTTCACACACGCTGATACCTATGGCGGTGTTGTGCCCAGTTGTGTAAACATCTACTGGAATGACATGACACCTTCTTCATCGACTCAGGTGGCCGTGTGGATCACATTTGACCAATGGTTTGGTCTCCTAGGCATGCACCGACTCGTTTCCTTAGCTGACTGCTCTTGCACGACTTCAGAGCTAACACCGGTAAGCTCATCTTCATTAGGAGTCTTGTTAGCTAATGTAGAGTCTTCATCCGACGAATCACTCCTCTCCTCATGATAGAAGCCTACGCCCCATAAAAACTGTCTACCTGAGATTGTCCTTTGCCCCGCGGGCCAGTCCGTGGGTCTTCTGCCTGCTCTAAAACAACATGTGTTTGAATGATGCATTCATTCTACAAAGAAGTTAAAACTAGTTATTAAAATAAAATTAGTAGAAGCATCCAACCTACTAAAGCTTTATTGAACAACAACAACAACAAAGCCTTTTTTCTCAAACAAGTTGGGGTAGGCTAGAGTTGAAACCCATAAGATCTCGAAACCAGGTCATGGTTCTGGCACATGGATAGCTAACTTCCACGCAGCCCTATCCATGGCTAGTTCTTTGGTGATATTCCAATCCTTCAGATCTCTCTTAACAGACTCCTCCCATGTCAAGTTTGGCCTACCACGTCCCCTCTTAACATTCTCATCCCGCTTTATCCGTCCGGTATGCAATGGCGCTTCCGGAGGCCTACGTTCTATATGACCAAACCATCTTAGACGGTGTTGGTGTAACACCCCGAAAATTCGAACCGGATTTTAGCGGTGTTTTCTGACACCTGAATTTTTTTTCTATTTTCCTACAAGTTTCCTCAAATATTTTGGGGATGATTTGACTTTGGAATTGCTCTCCCAAAATTTCCCGGTGATCCATGAACCCCTCCAAAGCCCGTGGTAATTTTGTTGCCTAAGTTTTCTCTCGAAAACCCTAGCCCCGGCTATTAAACCTTTTAAACCCTTTTTCTCCACCTACAAAAGGAAAGCCCATTTACATAGCTAGATAAATTCCACTAAAAATACCGGAGGACTCCCATATCCATATAAAGACATTCCCTGCAAAAATATTGCATACTCCAATGCAATATTTCCAAGTTGGACATTATTCTCTAAAATGCCATTTCTGATCCAGAAATTATCTAGACACCTTACACTCATCCAAAAATTATGCCATTTTGGGAAGGTGCATGATTTCACCTCCTGAACATTTCACTCCATTGCCCCAACCTCATTTGAGCAATATTTGAGGTACTTCCTTTGTAATGCCCTTTTCATGCCTTTTTGCAATTCCCAAAGGAACCCCTATTTATATGTTTCCAAAAATTCTATGAAACTTAGGGAGTGATCCCTAGGCAGTGTGTAACCCCTTTATGCAAAAATATTTGGTACCTTGCTGGGAAAATGTTGGACTTTTTCCCTGTGCAAGTTTCTGCCCTAAAACCCATTTGTGTTCAAAGACGCACCAAATGATTTTTGTAGTAGGAAGTAAGCACCTGGATGCAAGCACTAGGAGGTCCTACACCTCTAGGCCAAGTCTTGCTCAAACCAAAAATGGTTTGCCTCTCCTAACAACAAATTTCAAAATAGTCCAGTACTGTTTTTATAAAATTGTAGTCGCACCAACTTGCAAATTTGCAAAAACTTTGGTCAGCAAAGTTGTTGGGAATTAAGTTTGGCGCAAAGTGACACGGTTGGTTTTTCTCCTAGAGCCCTGGGTCGAGGAATCGATCGCGATGCCGATGTTGGCATGGTCTGTAGCGTGGTCACCACCGGCATCGGCAAGCCAGACAGCGCCGCCGCACTACTCCTCCGACCCTCCTCGCTGTTCCTCCGTTCCAGACCAGGCCAGCAGTGCCCGCACCCCCTCCTGCTCCTCTAGCACGGACCAAACCCGCCCCTATCCTCTCCCATTAAAGCTTGGCCGGAGTTAGGCGCCGTCCGCCGCGTGTCAGCGCCGTCCTCGCCGCTGCTCACGAGCCCGTGCTCAACGTGCGGATTTTTCGAGCTCGTCCTGCTCCACTGGCTAAGAACGCTCGTTCCTATCCCCCTCCTTATCCTCTCCACTGTGGCCGGGGGCAACGTCAGCCGTGACCTCGGCTGGCCATCAATGGCCGAACGGCCACCACCTACCTCTCCCTCCCGCTGCCTATATAAGATAGCCCGAGCCTCCCCTCTCCCGCTGCACCTCACTCTCCTCTCACCCCTGGACCTCTCTGGTGTTTTAGTTGGACAACGGGCGAAGCCCTGCTTCGATGCTGGCCGACGTCGTCGCCATCGGGCTCCCACTGTGGCAAGCTTGACTCAGCCCCGTTCTCCGTTTAAACCAGCAGAGAGCCTCCTACCACCTTCCTCTACCTCCCCGTGCAACCAAAGCCTGTGGTGGTCGTCGAGGGCGTCGCGTTCGTCGTCGCGTCCACCATGGCCGTGGAGCAAAGCTCCTGGAACTCGCGGGTGCCGCGCGTGGAAGCCGCCCCGGTCCACACCTCCACCCTCCCCGGACGCGGTAGGGCTCAGGGGCCTCGCCGCGGTCCCTGGACTGCCTCGACGGGCTGCCCGTCGCCGGTGGCAGCCGCTCCCGTGCTCTCCCGTGCGTGGTCGCGTACGTGCAGGAAGAACACGCTACAGTGTTCTGATCATTCAAAATGTGCTAGCACAAAGCGTATTCCCTATTTGACGCTTTCCTCAAGCTAAAGCGTGTTTCTGAGCTTTACGCTCTCCCTGCAGGGAGACGTATTCCAGAGAAACCCGTTTTCTCAGCGCAGAAACGTACTCTGGAAAGTACGCAACCCAGCCCAGCTCAGTCAACCCGAGCTGGTTATCTGCTGCGCCGTGCGGCAGATAGCTATCCTCCGCTTGCTCGTTTCTCTCAATCCATAGCTCCGTTTGAGGTGATTCAAATTTCTAAATTCATATTTTTGAGAGATCTAACCAGTGGTACCAGTCTTTCTGTATTTGGAGCAACTTTTTTCACTGCCTTTATTTAATGCATCGTTGGTCGTTTCGTGGTTTAGGCATTCTCCGGGAATCCGACCACCGGCAAGTCCGAGACTTTCCGAACCGTTTCAAGACCATCTCTAGAGGCAAGCCAACCCTTGCTATGAGCCATCCCGTAATGCTTGTTTGTTTGATTGTTTAATACCATGCCGGGTGTTTATGTATGTCTATTGTTAAGATTGTTATGTCTGTCTGCTATTATCGTTGCATGTCTGTATGTTGTCCATATTTTATATGAGCCTTGTATTGTTGTATATATATAATGTTGCATTTTAATTATTGCACTACTTTATAACTGCTTATCTGTGCATCACTCACATTCCCGAGACAATGGCCGGTGGTACCGCCTCAGTCAAAGGAATGGGGGAATTATTACAACTGTGCGTCTCGCGCTTGCGGGGCTTTGTTTGGTTCTTTTCCTCTTCGCCGAGGTGAGGAGCGGACGAATGTCGTCTTATGATCCTCGGAGTTGGGGGCATTCACCAAAAGAGTTATTTGCCTTGTCCCTCCGTCAAATATGGTTGGCGTAGACCACCCGGACTGCGACACTTGGGAGCTGCATTTCCATTTGGTTCTTATTGCCGAGATTGCTGACACCACGTCGAGGTAACCCTCGAGTGGAATGGATGCTCTCTCATTTTTATGAGTGCTTTTCGGTTCATTCTTTTGCGGTGACACTGGCCGGGTCTCCCGCCACAGTCACCCGGGTATTATTATTGTTGTTATGTTGTTATCTATACATGCAAGTATTATGTTACTAATGCCTTGTTGTTTGATGTTCTGATGTTGATATCGTGATTATTATGCTGGACTAATCCTCTGTTTTGGGACTTGTTGTGATAAAACTTGATTAAATGAAACATCCCTCCAAACAACGATAAGGTCTGTTCATAGTGCCACTAATCTGAACCCTTGCATGCGATACCACCGTTGTCCCATGGAAACCGTGACCTAGTAGGTTGTTGAGCCCCTTTTGTGCCATCCATTGGGCGTAGTCGTTCGGTTGCGCTGTCCGAGGGGAGTGGCCAACAGGCACGGGTTCGACTGTGATAGGGAGTCTGGAGCTAGGCATACCCGGTAGCACCGGGGGATGTGCCGGATTTACTTGCCCGTTGTGCCACGCGCATAGGGTGGTGCAGGAGAGTGTCTTAGCAAGTGGACCGTCATGTGAGTGTGTCTTGCTTAGTACGACTTTGGGCGTGATGAACCTGAAGTGTCGGCTGAGTGGGGTGCATTCTGATAGGTGGTAAAGCAAACTCTCGAGAGCATCAACCTAGCCAGCTAGCCCCGTTCCTGGGATATGGAACAACAGTTCAGTGTCGGTCACACTGTGTGTCTTTGTCGTGTCCGGAGGTTAAACTTAAGATTTGTTTGAAATAATTAATGAATGACCGGATTACACTAAATGAACGAATAAGATGATGCAGGGAATATTGTCTTGAGATGTTGATGGTAACCCGTGATAGGGATGGCGGTGTGATGCGTTGGGAAGCCTATAGTTAGGCCAGAGCCCACATCAACCGTGCGTGCCCAGAGTGAAATGATGAGGCCAGAGGGCCTAGCAGTGATCACAGGTGATGTCATGTATTATTTGGTACCAACTGGTACACTCGTCTACTCGTCACAGGTAAGCTCGTTGTGAGATTGCCGGTGCACGATCCAACCCCACCTGGCTTGGACTCTGCACTGGTGATACCCCATTGTTTGCTTATGCCATGTTTTGCTTGTGATGCCATGCTACTTTTATATCATGTATCTAGATTACACCTTGCCATGTGTAGGATTTTATTTCAAATGTGTATCTTGCTGCATGATTGTTGGATTGTTTGTAGTAAGTGGCGATACTTGCTGATGCATAATAATGTACTCACGGGCCTTGTGATTGTGGCCAGGTTTTGTCGAGGATTCATCTTCCACCTTAGGAAGGATTTGAAGCAAGAGCGTGCTAGGATCAGTAGCCCAGCCAGAACCTGTGGAGTGGAGCCGCTCCAAGCCGTACTCTCATATGTCTTCCGCTGCCAGTTAAAACTCTGTATCGTGCCATGCTGGGATTGATATTTTGTCATTCCTTGATGGCCTTGTAAACCATTTGTAGCACTAATGTGCCTGATTGTGTAATGATTTCCATTATGTTACACTGTTGTGACGTGCGGCCAGTTATCTTGGGATGGCGCACGGGACGACTGCCTCTCTGGTGATATGTGCCAGGGAGGGGTGTCACAGACATGGTATCAGAGCACCAGGCTGGCTGTAGACTACCCTAGCATGGAAAGCCCAGCCTTACTTTTGCCCGACAGTGAGCCCGATGGATTTAACCCATCTCCGCCTAACCGGCATGGCTGTGTCGGTCCACAGTAAGGTGCAGTAGGACTGTCCCATTCCCGAGAGAGGCTCGCCGGTTTCTTCCAAGAGAAGGAGCCGACACAACCCAGTTATAGAGACCCCAGTCCTAGCTGCTGTTTATCCCCAACCTCGCCTGCTATCCTTAGCCAACCCAACCTCTTGAAGCAGGATCCACAAAGGAATCCCGCGTTCTCATCTCATCCTACACCCAGATCCAGAAATAATCCGATGGCGAACCCCAAGATCGTCCTAGAGACCACTGCCGAGGATCATGGCGGATTTCCACTGATGCTTTGGAAGGCCGTCTGTGTTCTTCTTGGTAGGCCTGCTCGCCCTCGATACGTGGTGTTCGAGAACTCACTCTCGCTGCCGGGAGTGATTTTCGAGCAGACGTGCATGTCGGCTCGTGTGCATTGGGCACAAGTCCGTCTTACCTGATCCAAGGTAGGAGCATGGCCACTATCCATCAAGCCATCCAGGTAGCAGCCTGGGAAGGTCTCGTCCGCCTGCGGTACTCAGAACCGGCAATGGCGAAAAGTCGAGCTTTCCACCTCCTCCCAGCCAGACCCCAGCATGGTGCGGAGGCTATCCAAACTCCCATTGGAGAAGAAGTCGACCCTGCCGTAATCACCCTGGCCACCTACGGAGCTGCAATGACAAGGCTCAGCCATTCTCTGATGGAGGAACTCATGTCCACAAGGCGCAACCTGGGTATTGCTCGCATGCAACTGAGTCGAGCAAGGAACCTACCTACCCCCGCCCATGGGCAAGCTCAGGGCACAGGACTCCCGTTCCCAGATGATTTGCTGGAACGCGGTCTTGATGCATCTGTGGCGCAAGCACTAGCTCGAGTTCAGCAGCACCCCCAAGAGCGAGGTATGATCCTCGAAGGCGCGCATGCGATTCCCCACCCCGCGGAAGATGGAGATGTGGACACCACTCTTCGTCTCGGCCGCGCTCCACCGACTACCAGAGGCTGTCAAGCTGAGTAGAACCCTGTTTAGTTAGCCCGAGTGGCGCTTGTGTGTGGTAGGTGAGAATCAGAGGTTGTTTGTTTTTCTTGTGTTAGCTTGTAATGTAAGTTTGTTGTATGCTTTCTGGATGATGTTGAATCAGCCGGAATAAAACTTGGTGTTCTAATTCTCTTGTTAACCATTATGGTTGAGATGTTATGCCACCCTCCTGCAAATGCTTTGGGCCATAAAATGCAGGATTAATTTTCTAAAAGATATTTTCTCAGTGCAGCAAGTTCTTCTATCTGTATGCTAGTACCTCTGCAACTCTATCTGTGCTGCAAGACCAGGTTTGTTGCAGCTGAGAAAAGTTCAGAAATGAAAATCTTGTTCCAGTTCATCAGAGGAGACAAATTTGATACATCACTAAGTTCAGTACAGAAGGGAAATTACAGAATCAAAGGATACAAGTTCTACTCCAACATAGAACACTACAACTACCTCAGTACAGATGCAAAGGCACCCCAGAAATTCTACTCCCTCTCAACCTCAGTGGCGTTGCTAGAAGATGAGCCTGGCTCACCCGAAGCCGAGTCGCGAGCCGCGCGACGGCGACGGACGGCTCGACGGCTGGCTCACCTCCAGCTGGAAGAGCGGCCACCTCAGCACCGGCGGCGCAGCCTGCCCCTCCGCCCAGCCTGCCCCCTGCCGTAGCCTGCTCCTCCGCCGCAGCATCAGCACCAGCGCCAGACCACCAGTTGCACAGGCCGAAGATCAGGAGGACCACCGTCGCGAACAACAGTGCTCCCACCATCGGAACCAAGACCACGAAGAACACCAAGGCAGCAACACGCTCGAGGAAGTCCCCATCCTCCATGATCTCGACATAGGCTCTGAAGAAATCTCGAACGAAGCCCATGGTTGCGATGAAAGAAGAGAGGATTTCAGAGATATCTGGTTTATAGCTGGAGCTCGGACGCCGCTCCTCGACACCGCACGCGGGAAAAGAGAAAGAATCGCGAGCAGTGGCGCGAAACCATCGAGGACATGTTCCCCAAAGCCGTGATGGCCGCGACATCGACGGACCGCACGCGCAGCAGTGCCGCAGTGGAGTGCTCCGCGCACTGGGAACCGCCGTGTACAGAGTGAGAGAGAGCGAGGAAGAAGAAGAGAGAAAGGAAGAAGGAGACTGCCAGGTGGACCCCGGTCCCACATGTCAGCGAGTAAGCCGATAGCCACGGTGTGCCTCTATCCCTTTCTCAGGAAATCATCCCCTCATCTCTCCAGTGTTTCTTTTAGGGAAAATCTTTGCAAAATAATTTTGGGAAATGGCCTATCCCACAGTGTCTGTGAACCAATTATTGGTGACACGGATATTTTCTTTTAAAAAGAAACCTTTTGGTTTTCTAAAACCTGTGTAAACGTGAAAATGTTTATGCAGCTTTTCTAAAACAAAACCCTAGGCAAGGGGTATGATTAGGATATCCCTCAATAATTTGGTTTTATAAAATGGTGGGTAATTCTTTACCCAAGAAAAATCTTTGGTTGCTGGTTGATAGTTTGGTTGTAGATTTTGGTTGATCTTGCCATGTTTGTGTTGAGTTGAGCAAAACCATAGATTTAAATTTTAACCATGGTGGTAGATCCTATGTTGATTGATTGAGTGAGCCCCTACCAGGCCATCTTTTAAATGCATTGAGTATGGTAGAAATATCATACTGTTTTAAATAAAATCTTGTGGCGTATTAATCTCGTGAGTGTTAAAACTCTAATATTTTGCAGAAAAGTTTTTAAAAGGGTATAAATGGATCGTTCAAGAATTATCTTGTATAACCTCCTTAATCTCGAGGACGAGATTCTTTTAAGGGGGGAAGGTCTGTAACACCCCGAAAATTCGAACCGATTTTAGCGGTGTTTTCTGACACCTGAATTTTTTTTCTATTTTCCTACAAGTTTCTCAAATATTTTGGGGATGATTTGACTTTGGAATTGCTCTCCCAAAATTTCCCGGTGATCCATGAACCCCTCCAAAGCCCGTGGTAATTTTGTTGCCTAAGTTTTCTCTCGAAAACCCTAGCCCCGGCTATTAAACCTTTTAAACCCTTTTTCTCCACCTACAAAAGGAAAGCCCATTTACATAGCTAGATAAATTCCACTAAAAATACCGGAGGACTCCCATATCCATATAAAGACATTCCCTGCAAAAATATTGCATACTCCAATGCAATATTTCCAAGTTGGACATTATTCTCTAAAATGCCATTTCTGATCCAGAAATTATCTAGACACCTTACAGTCATCCAAAAATTATGCCATTTTGGGAAGGTGCATGATTTCACCTCCTGAACATTTCACTCCATTGCCCCAACCTCATTTGAGCAATATTTGAGGTACTTCCTTTGTAATGCCCTTTTCATGCCTTTTTGCAATTCCCAAAGGAACCCCTATTTATATGTTTCCAAAAATTCTATGAAACTTAGGGAGTGATCCCTAGGCAGTGTGTAACCCTTTATGCAAAAATATTTGGTACCTTGCTGGGAAAATGTTGGACTTTTTCCCTGTGCAAGTTTCTGCCCTAAAACCCATTTGTGTTCAAAGACGCACCAAATGATTTTTGTAGTAGGAAGTAAGCACCTGGATGCAAGCACTAGGAGGTCCTACACCTCTAGACCAAGTCTTGCTCAAACCAAAAATGGTTTGCCTCTCCTAACAACAAATTTCAAAATAGTCCAGTACTGTTTTTCTAAAATTGTAGTCGCACCAACTTGCAAATTTGCAAAAACTTTGGTCAGCAAAGTTGTTGGGAATTAAGTTTGGCGCAAAGTGACACGGTTGGTTTTTCTCCTAGAGCCCTGGGTCGAGGAATCGATCGCGATGCCGATGTTGGCATGGTCTGTAGCGTGGTCACCACCGGCATCGGCAAGCCAGACAGCGCCGCCGCACTGCTCCTCCGACCCTCCTCGTTGTTCCTCCGTTCCAGACTAGGCCAGCAGTGCCCGCACCCCCTCCTGCTCCTCTAGCACAGACCAAACCCGCCCCTACCCTCTCCCATTAAAGCTTGGCCGGAGTTAGGTGCCGTCCGCCGCGTGTCAGCGCCGTCCTCGCCGCTGCTCACGAGCCCGTGCTCAACGTGCAGATTTTTCGAGCTCGTCCTGCTCCACTGGCTAAGAACGGTCGCTCCTATCCCCCTCCTTATCCTCTCCACTGTGGCCGGGGGCAACGTCAGCCGTGACCTCGGCTGGCCATCAAAGGCCGAACGGCCACCACCTACCTCTCCCTCCCGCTGGCTATATAAGATAGCCCGAGCCTCCCCTCTCCCGCTGCACCTCACTCTCCTCTCACCCCTGGACCTCTCTGGTGTTTTAGTTGGACAACGGGCGAAGCCCTGCTTCGATGCTGGCCGACGTCGTCGCCATCGGGCTCCCACTGTGGCCAGTGGCGGAGCTGCACACTAACAATGATGTCAAGCGACATCACAAAACAATTGTGAGCAGGAAGGAATTGCTACGGGTACATAATAATTGACTCCAAAAGTACTAGCTAATGACCTCATTACAATCAGATTGGAGCTTTTGACATCACTTGAAGCATGTTCCAGCTCCGCCGCTGACTGTGGCAAGCTCGACTCAGCCCCGTTCTCCGTTTAAACCAGCAGAGAGCCTCCTACCACCTTCCTCTACCTCCCCGTGCAACCAAAGCCTGTGGTGGTCGTCGAGGGCGTCGCGTTCGTCGTCGCGTCCGCCATGGCCGTGGAGCAAAGCTCCTGGAACTCGCGGGTGCCGCGCGTGGAAGCCGCCCCGGTCCACACCTCCACCCTCCCCGGACGCGGTAGGGCTCAGGGGCCTCGCCGCGGTCCCTGGACTGCCTCGACGGGCTGCCCGTCGCCGGTGGCAGCCGCTCCCGTGCTCTCCCGTGCGTGGTCGCGTACGTGCAGGAAGAACACGCTACAGTGTTTTGATCATTCAAAATGTGCTAGCACAAAGCGTATTCCCTGTTTGACGCTTTCCTCAAGCTAAAGCGTGTTTCTGAGCTTTACGCTCTCCCTGCAGGGAGACGTATTCCAGAGAAACCCGTTTTCTCAGCGCAGAAACGTACTCTGGAAAGTACGCAACCCAGCCCAGCTCAGTCAACCCGAGCTGGTTATCTGCTGCGCCGTGCGGTAGATAGCTATCCTCCGCTTGCTCGTTTCTCTCAATCCATAGCTCCGTTTGAGGTGATTCAAATTTCTAAATTCATATTTTTGAGAGATCTAACCAGTGGTACCAGTCTTTCTGTATTTGGAGCAACTTATTTTCACTGCCTTTATTTAATGCATCGTTGGTCGTTTCGTGGTTTAGGCGTTCTCCGGGAATCCGACCACCGGCAAGTCCGAGACTTTCCGAACCGTTTCAAGACCATCTCTAGAGGCAAGCTAACCCTTGCTATGAGCCATCCCGCAATGCTTGTTTGTTTGATTGCTTAATACCATGCCGGGTGTTTATGTCTGTCTACTGTTAAGATTGTTATGTCTGTCTGCTATTATCGTTGCATGTCTGTATGTTGTCCATATTTTATATGAGCCTTGTATTGTTGTATATATAATGTTGCATTTTAAATATTGCACTACTTTATAACTGCTTATCTGTGCATCACTCACATTCCCGAGACAATGGCCGGTGGTACCGCCTCAGTCAAAGGAATGGGGGAATTATTACAATTGTGCGTCCCGCGCTTGCGGGGCTTTGTTTGGTTCTTTTCCTCTTCGCCGAGGTGAGGAGCGGACGAATGTCATCTTATGATCCTCGGAGTTGGGGGCATTCGCCAAAAGAGTTATTTGCCTTGTCCCTCCGTCAAATATGGTTGGCGTAGACCACCCGGACTGCGACGCTTGGGAGCTGCCTTTCCATTTGGTTCTTATTGCCGAGATTGCTGACACCACGTCGAGGTAACCCTCGAGTGGAATGGATGCTCTCTCATTTTTATGAGTGCTTTTCGGTTCATTCTTTTGCGGTGACACCGGTCGGGTCTCCCGCCACAGTCACCCGGGTATTATTATTGTTGTTATGTTGTTATCTATACATGCAAGTATTATGTTACTAATGCCTTGTTGTTTCATGTTCTGATGTTGATATCGTGATTATTATGCTGGACTAATCCTCTGTTTTGGGACTTGTTGTGATAAAACTTGATTAAATGAAACATCCCTCCAAACAACGATAAGGTCTGTTCATAGTGCCACTAATCTGAACCCTTGCATGCGATACCACCGTTGTCCCATGGAAACCGTGACCTAGTAGGTTGTTGAGTCCCTTTTGTGCCATCCATTGGGCGCAGTCGTTCGGTTGCGCTGTCCGAGGGGAGTGGTCGACAGGCACGGGTTCGACTGTGATAGGGAGTCTGGAGCTAGGCATACCCGGTAGCGCCGGGGGATGTGCCGGATTTACTTGCCCGTTGTGCCACGCGCATAGGGTGGTGCAGGAGAGTGTCTTAGCAAGTGGACCGTCATGTGAGTGTGTCTTGCTTAGTACGACTTTGGGCGTGATGAACCTGAAGTGTCGGCTGAGTGGGGTGCATTCTGATAGGTGGTAAAGCAAACTCTCGAGAGCATCAACCTAGCCAGCTAGCCCCGTTCCTGGGATATGGAACAACAGTTCAGTGTCGGTCACACTGTGTGTCTTTGTCGTGTCCGGAGGTTAAACTTAAGATTTGTTTGAAATAATTAATGAACGACCGGATTACACTAAATGAACGAATAAAATGATGCAGGGAATATTGTCTTGAGATGTTGATGGTAACCCGTGATAGGGATGGCGGTGTGATGCGTTGGGAAGCCTATAGTTAGGCCAGAGCCGACATCAACCGTGCGTGCCCAGAGTGAAATGATGAGGCCAGAGGGCCTAGCAGTGATCACAGGTGATGTCATGTATTATTTGGTACCAACTGGTACACTCGTCTACTCGTCACAGGTAAGCTCGTTGTGAGATTGCCGGTGCACGATCCAACCCCACCTGGCTTGGACTCTGCACTGGTGATACCCCATTGTTTGCTTATGCCATGTTTTGCTTGTGATGCCTTGCTACTTTTATATCATGTATCTAGATTACACCTTGCCATGCATAGGATTTTATTTCAAATGTGTATCTTGCTGCATGATTGTTGGATTGTTTGTAGTAAGTGGTGATACTTGCTGAGTGCATAATAATGTACTCACGGGCCTTGTGATCGTGGCCAGGTTTTGTCGAGGACTCATCTTCCACCTTAGGAAGGATTTGAAGCAAGAGCGTGCTAGGATCAGTAGCCCAGCCAGAACCTGTGGAGTGGAGCCGCTCCAAGCCGTAAACTCTCATATGTCTTCCGCTGCCAGTTAAAACTCTGTATCGTGCCATGCTGTGATTGATATTTTGTCATTCCTTGATGGCCTTGTAAACCATTTGTAGCACTAATGTGCCTGGTTGTGTAATGATTTCCATTATGTTACACTGTTGTGACGTGCGGCCAGTTAGCTTGGGATGGCGCACGGGACGACTGCCTCTCTGGTGATATGTGCCAGGGAGGGGTGTCACAGTTGGACAACCTTCTCTTCAATTGGTGCTACCCAACTCTCTCACGTATATCATCATTCCTAACCCGGTCCTTTCTTGTGTGGCCACATATCCATCTCAACATGCGCATCTCCGCTACACCTAACTGTTGGATATGTCCTCTCTTGGTCGGCCAACATTCTGCGCCATACAACATCGCAGGTCGAATCGCCGTCCTATAGAACTTGCCTTTTAGCTTTTGTGGCACTTTCCTATCACAGAGGACGCCAGAAGCTTGGCGCCACTTCATCCAACCAGCTTTGATTCGATGACTCACATCTTCATTGATTTCACCATCCTTCTGGAGCATAGACCCCAAATATCGGAAGGTGTCTTTCTCAGGTACCACCTGTCCATCAAGCCTAACCTCTTCCTCCTCGTGCCTAGTAGTACTGAAACTACACCTCATGTACTCAGTTTTGGTTCTACTAAGCCTAAAACCTTTCGATTCTAGAGTCCGCCTCCAAAGCTTTATTGAACTACTTCAAAAATTTGAATAACATGTGGAGAGTAAAAGAAGGATATTAATATGTTATTGTCAATAATAAAATACTGTGTAGATATGAAATTGTGAATCCTAGTAAAGCATAAATGAAATAAACCAAATTTAACTCTCAAACATAGCAGAAAATAATATGTGTTCAGAGAGAGAGAGAGAGAGAGCAGGTAAATAATATGTGTTCCCTTCACAACCACAACGTATTAAACGAGAAAAGAGAGAGATCAAAAGATCGGTTAGTATTGGATCTGTCGTTATCCATGCATGAGTTGGAACCAAGGATAGAGACGATCGTTAATAAGCCTCAGGTGATGTTAACCTGCACACATTGATCGATCATTCACTGCACTACCTGCGGAACTATCAGCTTGTTAATTATTAATTCTTGCTAGTTAAGTATTCTTCATTCGCTGGGGCATGCATACACAGAAGATTAATTATGATATTCTTGTGTTTGCTTTAGACAGTGCATCATATAATTAGGTTTAGGCGTGTATGGACCATTACACACTTAGTGCATGGGGGCACCCTGCCCCACCAATGCTTCTAGTAGGTTTCCATTTTCCACAAGGTATTTCTAGGTGCTTGTGTATGGTTTTAGCCCAAACTCATCCCACAAAAAAGTTTGCTAGCCAAAATTTTTCCTAAAAGTATTTGTTTTCGTTGATTTAGCTAATGTTAGCAAGATACAAAAATGGGATTTGACCAACGAACAAGGATATGCCAACAAGGTCCAAATTTTCCGTCATGACTAACATTTTAGTAACGCTGGTTTTGAACAAAAACCAAACACGCTCTTGAGAGTTGGCAAAGGAACAATGAAAGCTAAAATATTAGCCACCACCCAAACAAGGTTCAAACTTTTATCCGCGATCAAATATTTAATAACATAGATTTTGGACACAAAACACATATATATACCCTTAGGATATTTGGCCATATAAGAGGGGAATCTTCTATCGGAAACCTATGAGAATGCTGGAAAAGAAATGTAAAGAAGACAGAAGGAACATGCAATCTTCTATTTTATCTCTCTAATTACATCATTTCTATGCTTAATGAACTGGTAATGTGGTATCTCACTACATCCTTAGGTAAGAGAACCAATGGTATCAGAATTCATGCTGTGCACCAGTGGTTGAGACTCTATGTTCTATGCTTGCATGCATTTCCTTCAAGCTTTCAAAGTTACTCCCGCTGATAAAGTATTTTACTTTTTGTCTGTACCTGCATTTTCTGACTAAACCAAGCGCTCCTATTTTCAGTAAATTGTTTTTCTCCTTTAGCGCAACTATTTGCGTTTGGTCATATGTTAGTCCAATGAGCAGGACTAGAAAGCCGTATAGAGCATCAAACTTGAAAGATTTCATCGTACACCCAGTTTAAAAAATTAAAGTATTTGTGTATTTATCCACAAAGACAACTCCAGTTCGTTGCTATTCACTTATATCAATATATACGTAGACATTGTTTTGTTAGGATCAGTTCATTAACGATGATATGTGTTATGCAATTTGAACTTATTTCATAGTTTATTGTCAAAAATAGTTGCATGATCATAGAAACAGAATATGCTTTGCTAGCCAAACCTTCGTGTGCATTTTTATTTTTGTAAAGTATTTCTGGATTAAAAAAATAAAGGGACAATGAGAAATAAAGCTAACACTCAGTAGGACAAATCAACCAATCGCACACGATTGAAATCGATCTTCGCACATGGTTTATGGAACCGTCTCTATGCGTGGGTTGCCGATGGGGTATCTCATCAAACACGGTTCCCTAATCGTGTGTGAACATGATTTCCTAATCGTGTGCGATGGTGGAAGCACCACACACGATTTTTAAAATGGGTTGTGTGCGATGTTTGAGGGATCCGACCACAGTTTCTTGACAAAATTGTTTGTGAACTTTACACCATCTCATATGTTTTCTTTGATTTAATCATCGTTGTCACTAATCACATTGCACACGCTATATTTATCAAATCGTTAGAGTTTAGTGATGCCAACACATACGTTTAATTTTAAATAATCGTGTGTGAATGTATATACTGCCAACATAGTAGTCTAATTTGATCATATTTAAATCACTTCAACATCATAACTAGAAGAAAAAAGATAATCACATAGATGTACCGATTCATATCATAAAACAAATCATACATAAATGTACTATTTTGGATATGTAAATCACATCAGAACAAACATACAATATTCATTTATAAAGCTAACATCTGGACTGATAGAAATATGCACTAGAGCCAATAATAAAAGCATTTTTATTCTATTTTATTTATGTAAACTTATTAATTTTATATTCTATACTATAATTGTAATAGTTTCTGAACGTGTGATTCAGATGGTAATCCTAGTTGCATTTGTAGAATTATGAACACCATATTAGATCCCTAGTTAGGTCTCTGAACTAGCTGGTGAGTTATTAGATTGTTCTATTTTCCTAACCATGGGCATAAGTGAAGTGTTACAAGGATGTCGATAATAATGAGGACATGACATGAGTGTAACAGAGTGTTGGAGGGACCTACTGCGAGATGCGTCATAAATATGTTGTTAGTAATTACTCATCAAATATGTTCACGTTTGCTAAACATTCTTAGGAGAGTATCGAAATCTCTGATAGAAGCATACTTATGGGGGATACCAAACATCACTATGTAACTAGGTGATCATAAATGTGTCTTTCTGTTATATTGTAATATATGTCGTGGATTCGATATATCAAGATGGGATTTACTCCTACGGTAATAGAGAGATACACTCTTGGCACTCTCTGTTCCCACAATGCCCATCACCGCCTACGCATGTATGTGACTATATGTTAGTCACAGGAACATCAGAATGCTGGATATGAATAAAAGAATACACACCAAGAAACGAGGGCAACTAGTTATAGTGATCAAGGTGTTGATCATAGGATACCGGTAAGTGTCACATTGGGTTGTGTAAAGTATCGCGAGATAAAGACATTAGCGAATGTAACTAAAGGTTCACACGATAAGATCTTCGTAGGTAATGTGGGAACAGTCATGGATTTCTACATCCCACTGTCTGTTATTGATCGGAAAGGTTCCGCTGCATATCTGCATTATCTCGAACATGTAGGGTTACATGCTTAATGGTTTAGTAACATTTAGAAACACAACCATAATGTAGATAAAGTGAGAGAGAAATATTATAAAAGTGTTTGAAATGATCCTTTAGGAAAAGTCCCGAGTTATATATGAAAGGTACAAACAAGTTTAGAAAAGTTATACAATACTGCAGAGTATTATAGAACATGAGGGAAGGTTCCGGATGGGAGGAAGGCCAGCCACATGGGCATGCCACAAGGGGCATGGCGCCATGGGTAGCAAGGCACCTAGGCCGGTCAGCCCCTTGCTCTAATTGGACAAGGAGTCTAAATTAGAAAGGTTTCTTCCGAGTAGAACTTGGGCTCCTACTTGTAAGTGATGTCCTAGTCTTTGGAGGACTCCTCCTAGATCTTACTGACTAGTCAATGGCAACCTATTATAAGTACAAATTATAGTTCAAATTATAAATTGTTAAACATGAAAAATTAATGGCTTCTTATATTTTGGTCGTAGGGTACCAATATAAGCAAATAATAACCGCTATGGAACACTATAACCCATCCCCGATAATTCATACGCAAAATTGAAAAGAAGGAAAAAAAAGCGCTGCCCTCGTGTCGTCCTCGCTTAGGCGACACTGGCGGATTAGATTTCCGCCAAGCGCCGCCACCCTCCCGCGCTTTCCCTCGCCGCCGCCGCTGGCGGCGAGCCCACTCCAGCTCCTTCGTCCTCCAACCGTACTCCCCCTCCCGTTGCTGCCTCTCCGCTCGCTGCGACCATGGCCGCTCCGATCTTCGCTTCCTCGCCGCGCTGGAGGACATGTTCAATCTGGGGTTGTCTCCTTTACTGGGTGCACGGGTGTGCGTCCCCTCGCTGGCAACGGCTCAATGGCGCGACCAAGCTGCCGGAACTGACGAGGCGTTGATCCGTCTCAAACGTATCTATAATTTTTGGTTGTTCCATGCCTATTATATATCATTGCCACATGTTTTTATAATGTCTATATCATTTTGGCATATTTTATGGAACTAACCTATTAACAAGATGCCCAGTGCTAGTTCCTGTTTTCTGCTGTCTTTTTGTTTCAGAAAAGCTAGTCGGGAAATTTTCTCGGAATCAGCTCATAATTTACGTGAACTATTTTTTACGAAGAAACGAAGACGGAGCCAGAAGGGCGCCTGCAGGGGGGCCAGACGACCCCCAGCCACGGCTAGGCCCCACCTGGCGCGCTCGAGAAGCTTCCGACGCCGCCCTTTCGCCTATAAATTGTCTTCCTACCGAAAACCCTCGGTACCCGATCATATTTTCCAGAAAAGTTCCGAGGCCGCCGCCGTCGCCAACCCTAGATCGAGAGGGTTCTGAAGCTCTTCCCGGCATCCTGCCGGAGGGGGAGATCGTCACCGGAGGCATCTACACCACCATCCCTGCCTCCGGAGTGATGCGTGAGTAGTCCACCACGGGACTACGGGTCCATGGCAGTAGCTAGATGGTTGTCTCTCTCCCATGTACTCCATTGTTTAGATCTTGTGAGCTGCATAACATGATCAAGATCATCTGTTTGTAATGCTATGTGTTGTGTTTGCGGGGATCCGACGAATTATAGAGTCATGACATTATTGTTCAGTTTATCTATGATATGTTTTATTTATGATCTCGCATGCTCTCCGATGCTTGTGTATGATTTGGCCGAAATAATTACCAGTATCTTTAGAGGAAGTATTTATGCTAGATAGTGGGTTCATGCCTCTCTTGTCTGAGCTCGAATTGACAGAAACGATTAAGGCTTGAGATGTGTTGTTGCTACTAGGGATAAAACAGTGGTGTTTATTGCTATATGTTGTAACCATTGCTTACATTACGCACCATGTTTATTGCAATTATCTGTTGCTTGCAACTTAATACTTTCGGGTGACATGCTGGATAGCGATCCTAGGGTGGATTTTTAGTCATAGATGCAGTTGGATAATGGTCTATATATTTTGACGTAATGCCCATATTCAATGAAACGGTGAACTTTGTGTCGTGATAATATTATTATACACCCATGCTTTGTCAATTGCCCCGCTGTAATTTGTTCACCCAACACGTTTATCTTTTGAAGAGACACCACTAGTGAACTGTGTACCCCGGTCCTATTTTCCTATATTGATTACAACCGTTTTCATAGCTTTTCCTAATCATTTGCTCGCTGGTCATTTTTGCTCTCATATTATTTTCCATCATACGTTTAATACTTTGTGTTCAGCAAGCCGGTGAGATTGACACCCTCTCCGTTTCGTTGGGGCAAAGTAGTTTGTCTGTGTGTGCGCAGGTCCACGTCAACAGTCTTTTCTAGCGCCACTGTTGTTGACACCAAGCCGAAGTCTTCTCCAAGTCCTACTGGATCGATAACCTTGGTTTTGTAATCAAGGGAAAATTGCTGCTACGCTACATCATACCTTCCTCTTGGGGTTCCCAGCGAACGTGTGATCCACGCCATCAGTCATCGATCTGGGGCCATGACCACGGGGCCGATCGGCGGCCATTCCTTTGATCTCCACGCTGATGTGTGTGTGGGTCTCTCCGGTCCACGCTGATCTGGGCAAAGTCGGCCTCTTTGTCGCTCGGTTGGTCGTTGTCGGGAATATATGTGTAGGTGCTAGAGGTGCGCCGGTGTGGCAGCGAGGGTGGCCGGTTGCTTTGGAGGCGGATAAGGATGGTTCTCTCGGACGACTGAGCGGCAGATCTGTGTGGCGAGTGCTTTAGTGGATCATCGGAAGCCTCGTGGTGACGGTGTTGGTCGTGTTCATTGGCCGGGTGATGTAGTTCGGTCCCGATCTTCACGGATATGAGTGGAGGGAACGATGAACTCACGCAAGAACACGAAGAATGCGAAGAACACAAGAATACAAACACGATACAAAGACATGTTTCCCTCACCGGTCGGTCCAAGCCGGTCCAATAGAATCACCCAAAGGGAGAGATTGGAAAGTAGTAGATACAAGGAGAGGTCTTGATGGGTTCTTTCTCCAAACGGTCAACCCAACCGATCCAAATAGAGTCACCCGAAGATGAAAGATTGGCAAGTAGTCACAACTACAAGTAGAGGTCTTGAATCCACAAGAGGGATCTTCTCCACAAGAGGAGACCTTGAATCCACAAGGGGATCTTCTCCACAAGGGGAGGCAACACCACAAGGGGTGGGTAAGGAGCCTATGCTCAACTCTCATCATAGACTCTCCCTAGAAAGGAGGTGGGGACGAGCTATCTATAGTCTTAGCCAAAAAGGGACGGACGCAGGAAAGCTGGCCTGGGAGCCAGCCAGGCCGGGCTGGAGGCCGGGTTCCAGGTTAGCCTGGCAGTTTTTCCCACCTTCTTCATCTCCGTCTTGTCGCTTTCTCCTCCTCTTCCAAGCCATCGTCTTGTCGGCCTTCGCTCCTCGTGCACCTTGGTCATCCTCACATGTACATTTACTCGTCATGTCATACATAGTAAAGCAAAGATGAAGATGGTCAAGTAGCATACCGTTCGAAGGCGACATATTGTGGGTCATATAAGGGAAGGAGTTCACCTTTGAGTTCGATGACGACTTGGGATGTGTTGAGGGTCTTGACATGGTGATGGTCGTGACCAGGGCTACATCACCGGGTGGGCGGCATAAATGTCGGCAATTGGATTCCCTGGCGAGGTCCGGCACGGGTGCTGTATATCGCCCAGATCCAGACCTGAATCGGAGGCCCTTTTGCAGTTATGGTGTCCACCGACCTCGTGGTTGGGGCTAAAGTCTAGGACCCTCGACGCAGGGTTGGTAGGCCTTGGACCAAGCGAAATCTCAAGCTTTCGATGTCGACGGTGGTATCGGCGACTCCCATGGGCACTAGTACAAAACGACACATCAGAAACGGGTCAAAATCCTCATCGGAAATGGAGAAAGCATCCGTTTCCCGCCCCCGCTACTGATGTGAAGAGCTCAATGGGCAACGGTTATTATATTACATCGCCATTGATATGTTTCACATTAGACACGGAGTTTTACTAATCACCGTTTCTAATAAAGGCTAGAGGAAACAAAAAAAAGCACAATGACAGGCTGCACCGTCAATGGAGCCCTGCTCCATGTGACTAGATGGCCTCCCGTTCGTCACCATATTCATGTTCGCCCTGCTGTACAAAAGTTCATCGGTGCGTGTGGCTGGAGCCCTGCTATTATGTCTTCACGGCCGCCGGATGATCATCAACTGTCTTCACTTCAGCTCGTGCTACACAAAATGTACCGCTCCTGGTGACAGCACCGTGTACGGAGCCCCGTTCCTAGGTCTTCGCGACATCATCATCGTCACCAGACATCCACCAAGCCCTTCACACAACGAATATTCAATGTTAAAAAGAGCAAAGAAAGTTAATAAGCAGTAAACAGAGCAAACTAGCTAAGAATACAGAGCTAATAGAGAGCTAATAGAGATAAATAACAGAGCAAATAGACAGCTAACTGAGCTAAATAACAGAGCAAACAAATCTAAATAGCTAAGAATACAGAGTAAACAGAGCTAAATAACAGAGCTAACAGGGCTAAATAACAGAACAAACAGAGCTAAATAGCTAAGAATACCGAGCAAATACAAATTAAAAAGTGCTAAATAACAGAGCAAACTAGCTAACAGAGCGAATATGGAGCTGATGCATGTAAAATGCATACATGAACTTTGCACTTTATTCACTCATATTCTAATCATATTTGCATCATATAAGGGTTATACCACTGTTATTTAATGATTTTAGGAAATAAAATAATTGTTTCCTATTTTTATGGAATTAACCCTGCGCAGGCAGAATACCCTATTTCTTTCCTTTTATGTTTCAGGGACCCAAACGTCGTCATAAAATTCTGGAAAAATACAGAGGTCATTATTTTGGAAGGAAGAAGACGTAGGAGCGAAGGAATCAAGCAAACGGAGCCCGCAAGGCAACAAGGGGGTGGCCCACGCGGCCAGGTACTGTGCCTGTGTGGGACCCACCCGTTTGGGCCTCGTGGCTCCGCAGCCGTCGATACTTTCTCCACTGCCTTCGTCTTGACCTAAAAATGCCTATAAAAAAGGTCATCTATGTAATTAGTACACCCCCTGGATTTGGTCCACTGCCTTCGTCTTGACCTCCACTGACTTCTCCACCATCTCCATGATGAAGGGGGAGTAGTCCACCCCTGGATTTGGGTTTGTGGTGGTAACTTATGTATCTCTCCTCTCTTTGAGCTTCACTAATTAGTACCGTATGAGCTGCTGAACATGATTACGGTCATCTATGTAATTCCCATGGTGGATATTGTGGTGTGAGATAATATTTGTTATGCATTTACTGTTGTGTTGGATCTTTTATGACTTGTCATACTTTGGAGATATTCTATGATGCATGTGATGGTTTGATTTATGCATAATGCCTTGTTTATCTTTATCATGAGGTGATTGACACCACCAAGTGTAGATAGATGAGAGAGATGTGGTCACACACACGAAATATAAATCATTGCACTAGTGTTTAGAATATTATCCATTATGAAGTATGATGTATGTGGGTACTGGGTGGCCAATGTGACAGAAGGCATAGGTATTGAGTGACACAGTACCGTCCAACATCCTTTATCTGGGGGTAAAAAGAGAAGTATGATGTGGGTGTGACAGCAACCACGCTAGCCTTACGAGGGTGACCTAGCAACACAAATGAGTATTTCTTTCAACTATGTGTTTTAGGACATGTAGCCGTTATAAAAGCTACCATTAAAACATGACAATTATGTGTACTTTATCTATAACATGATAATCACCATAGAGAGAGAGAGGATTAAGTGAACCCATGAACCCATGTCCATTGTTCCTATAAGAGAAAACCTTTGTCTTGTCCTCTTGCATTGAAGAGGATTGGGACACTTTTACATTCTTGCTTGGTTACATTAAACTTCCATCCATCAAATCAACCACCTTGCTCCTTAAACTTGTTTAGTGCATAATCAACTAAAACTTGTGACACTTTAGTTGTAGGGAATAGATAACTTTTCCTTCTTGCTCCTGCGGATCGATACCTTACTTCCACATTGAGAGGTGCTAGTGATCCCTGCTCTTGGGGGTAATCAAGTACTTTTCTGGCGCCGTTGCCGGGGAGCGTAGCGCTTAAGTTTCTATTCTTGTGTGCACTAGACTAAGCTTGGGGAGGTTCTTTAACTTGTTTTATATCTTGCAATCATCTAAGCTTGGGGAGGTTCCTTTAAACTTGTCTGGTTGTAAGTTCTTCATTACTTTTGCTATGGGTTTTCTGTTTGATTATACACCTGAGGAACTTGCAACATTTACACTTGAGGAACTTGAAATATTACAAGAAGCTGATGATTTCTTTTCTCGAGCAGATGCTATTAAACGTAAAAAGTTAACTCTTGCTGCCATGGAAAGAACTAATATTTTGCAGGAAGAAGAGGACAAAAACCTAAGCTTGGGGATGCCCATGCAATCTCAAGAAGATGCTAAAAAAGAACAACTGGAGAATGAAGAGTTGGATCCCAACTTCACCATCAACATGTGATAGTAACACTCAAACTCAAAAACCTTTTGTTGGTAAACTTATTGATAATAATGAGGAGTGTTGCTTAAATATGCTATATGATAATGCTTTAGATGATGGTCCTATGCTTATGATAATCCTCCATGTTTAGAAGTTGTTACTATTATGTGAGGATAAAATGATATACTTGCTGTTTGTGAAATACTCTCATTCATGAGAGTCCTACATTATTCTGAATTCTCCTAATAACACCATAGAGGAGAAAATTGCTTATGTTGAGAAATACTTATGTGGTTTGCAATTATCTTTAGTTCCAAATCTTTGTTGCAACCATGATATTAAACTTGATATTGATCTTAATAACTATTTTGAAAGAGGGAAGCATGCTAATGAATTCCAAAATAAATTTAATGATCCTCTTTATGTGCCTAAATTATCTAAATTGGAAGATCTATTGGTTATATGGTTGAATACACTTCTATTACTTGCAACTATTATGAGAGAGGAGGTTATGAGAACCCTCTTTATGCTACTAATAATTATGGGCTGCAAGTAACTTTTGTTAATATGCATTGGAAAACTTCATTCATATACAAAATGCCAATGCATAGAAAGAAAGTTAGACTTCGTTGTTATTACTTTTGTGTTCTATTTTTCTCTCAACCAGGTTTCAACTTGACTATTATTTTGATCGGTTTGAGAGCAACATGGGACCCTGGTATTATGCATGGAACACTTCCCAAGAAAGAGGGGAACATCAAAGTTCAAGCTCCCTCATGAGCTTCATCTTCAATAAACAAAAGTAAGAAGCCTAGCTATATGGCTATAAAGAAAGCGCTTTGCGGGAGGCAACCCGGTTATTTTTGTGTGTGATTTTTCTTTGTGTCCTCTTGCTGTAACAAGAGATTTTGTGTCTAGTTAGTTTCTGGAGTTTTTAATAAAGTGCCAAGTTTTACCCATTTTGGTCTTGAAAAGTTGCTTATAGCGTTCGGAGATTTTATTCCTGCACGAATCAGTGCACGGTATGATTTTTAATTCTTATTCTGTAACTCCGAATGAGCTCATATTTGAACTGTAGTTGCAACTTTTCATCCTCTGTATGCATGAATTTTTCGGAATTTTTCGAGAAAGTTTGGTAGGGTAGAAAAATACGTTTTGCTGCTGCTGTTTTTCTGGACAGATTCTGTCCCATTTTGTTTGATGCATGCTTTGAGCTTTTAAGTTGAATCTTTTTGATCCAATTGAGTTTATGAGTAGGCATACAACATTATACACTTTCTGGACATCTCATATGAATTTTTGTTCAAGGATTATATGCAGCAAGAAACTATTTGTTTATCACTATTAATGCACCCCACAGAAAAGAAATGGGAGAAACGGTGTTTTGAAGTTTTTTCACAGGGATTGGAGGAGATGCACCAAGAGCTATCCAAGGATGGTGAAGACCATAAGCTTGGGGATGTGAAGACAACCCCACTGGACCTACACACTCTCGGTTTGCACACGTCCAACTTCTGTTTTTCGATCGAAACACTTTATCGCATAAACTTGGAGCGTCTTTTTGTTTGTTTTGGTTTGATTCTTTGAGAGACCACCACACTATCATTTATATATGGGAGAGCTACTGGAAATATGGGTTGAAATATGTTGGATGCTTTTATAAGATTGGGAAAAGGGATGTTTGAGTTGATTTTTAATGATACATATAGTTGCATGATTCATGAGCTTGTTTATGAGTAATAGTTTGCAAATCCTTTTTGAAGAGCTATCACTTATTCATGTTTTGGTGCTGATTGTTATTTTACTTGGTTTAACATGGATTAGTTAGTTCTATGGACACTCATGCATGCATCTAGATGGTCAACTTTCTCCCTTTTGCTAGCCCAAACATTCCAACAAGTCAAAACTTGTTTCCAACACCTTCAACCAAAGTTATTCCAGTGAGTCCACCATATCTACCTACTAGCTATATGCTATTCCGAGTATGTTCATCATGATATTTGTGTTATCTATACCTCTGAATGAAAATGATTATGTTATTGATTGCCATGGGAAAAGTTGGTTATATAGCTCTCACGAACTTGATGCACATTTTACTATCATTGCAATAAATAAAACATGACCCATTGTGATTAAGATTATGATGCTAGTGGCTTGATAAATGTTCGAGGTTGGGAGTTAGCCCATATGTGCTGTCACATGCAAAGCTTTCAACATGCTCTCATTTAGTTGATATCATGTGCTTTTGTTTATGGATGCCTATCATGGTGAAATGGGTGGAAATATAGTTTAAATGAGTTTGTATAAATGGTTAGAGAGACGCCTGGGCCGCTAATCTAAGCCATGCATCATTCATGGTGGAAATTTACTTACATGCTATGGTGAAATCTATGACACACCTTACAATAAAAAGCTATTCCAATGGTAAATAAAAAGGGTGTTGAGGTTGTTCATCTTGTTTGTTTGTCTTGTCATTTTGATATGGGCTTGTTCCATATCCTGGGACAAGAGGTACCCCAGTTGACGCTCTTGATGATACTATTATTACTTACAATGATATATAACTTGAACTTGCTTTGTTTCCAAGTTGAGTAATCATGGTGTAGGTACTTGTATTCAAGGGGCATGAGACACCAACCTTTACTTTGTCAAGCACACTACTCATATTTGCTCTCACATTAAACTATAATCATTCAAGATGCTATGATAGGGGAATGAGAGCTTGACACCAAGTATTACCACATTGCAATCATTAACTTAAGTAGGAGAGTTTGGAGGTTAGATGAAACTTATGCATGCTTTACCTCTACTCACTTATTCATCTTTCCAAAGTGTCCACCAAACATATTCAGATTTTCATCATCACTCTATGGACCACATGTATGCAAAAGTAAGAATGTCCATATTACTTGCTACTATGTTACACTTTGTGAACTATCAATGAACATCCTTGTCTTGAATACTTGATATCACTTCATAAACTATTTTGCATATTGCTACTCCTTTGAAGAATGAATCATTTGACTTATGTAGCAATTGTAATCATCTTTGATATCCATTGTTAGTATTAAATTGCAAAGTCCATGTTAGTTTTATCACCTTCATACTCGAGGACGAGCATGGTTAAGCTTGGGGATGTTGATGCATGTAAAATGCATACATGAACTTTGCACTTTATTCACTCATATTCTAATCATATTTGCATCATATAAGGGTTATACCACTGTTATTTAATGATTTTAGGAAATAAAATAATTGTTTCCTATTTTTATGGAATTAACCCTGCGCAGGCAGAAAACCCTATTTCTTTCCTTTTATGTTTCAGGGACCCAAACGTCGTCATAAAATTCTGGAAAAATACAGAGGTCATTATTTTGGAAGGAAGAAGACGTAGGAGCGAAGGAATCAAGCAAACGGAGCCGCAAGGCAAAAGGGGGTGGCCCACGCGGCCAGGTACTGTGCCGCGTGGGACCCACCGTTTGGGCCTCGTGGCTCCGCAGCCGTCGATCTTTCTCCACCGCCTTCGTCTTGACCTAAAAACGCCTATAAAAAAGGTCCCATGACGTTTCGCGAAAGGAGCGCCGCACAAACACAGAAACACCGAAACGGAGATCAGGAGCTGCAGATTGGAGGGGGAAAACTCCGGCGGGGCGCTGCCGGGGTGGTCTCCACCTTCTCCAACGACTTCTCCACCGTCTCCATGATGAAGGGGGAGTAGTCCACCCCCTGGATTTGGGTTTGTGGTGGTAACTTATGTATCTCTCCTCTCTTTGAGCTTCACTAATTAGTACCGTATGAGCTGCTGAACATGATTACGGTCATCTATGTAATTCCCATGGTGGATATTGTGGTGTGAGATAATATTTGTTATGCATTTACTGTTGTGTTGGATCTTTTATGACTTGTCATACTTTGGAGATATTCTATGATGCATGTGATGGTTTGATTTATGCATAATGCCTTGTTTATCTTTATCATGAGGTGATTGACACCACCAAGTGTAGATAGATGAGAGAGATGTGGTCACACACACGAAATATAAATCATTGCACTAGTGTTTAGAATATTATCCATTATGAAGTATGATGTATGTGGGTACGGGTGGCCGATGTGACAGAAGGCATAGGTATTGAGTGACACAGTACCGTCCAACATCCTTTATCTGGGGGTAAAAAGAGAAGTATGATGTGGGAGTGAGAGCAACCACGCTAGCCTTACGAGGGTGACCTAGCAACACAAATGAGTATTTCTTTCAACTATGTGTTTTAGGACATATAGCCGTTATAAAAGCTACCATTAAAACATGACAATTATGTGTACTTTATCTATAACATGATAATCACCATAGATGAGAGAGAGAGGATTAAGTGAACCCATGAACCCATGTCCATTGTTCCTATAAGAGAAAACCTTTGTCTTGTCCTCTTGCATTGAAGAGGATTGGGACACTTTTACATTCTTGCTTGGTTACATTAAACTTCCATCCATCAAATCAACCACCTTGCTCCTTAAACTTGTTTAGTGCATAATCAACTAAAACTTGTGACACTTTAGTTGTAGGGAATAGATAACTTTTCCTTCTTGCTCCTGCGGATCGATACCTTACTTCCACATTGAGAGGTGCTACGGTGATCCCTTGCTCTTGGGGGTAATCAGGAGCTAACAGAGCAAACATAGCTAAATAGCTAAGAATACAGAGCAAATACAGAATCCATAGCAAATACAACGGTTGTTTAGGCACTATAGGGTTTTACCTTAGGCGAGGCAGGGTCGCTTGGCGCCGCTGGATGCGGATCAGGCGCCGGTGCTACTGTCAGAGGAGACCTATCCTCCTCGAACACCGGCTCCTCCTCCTCCCAGGACCCTGGCCAGGGAGAAGAGACCGGTCTATGGCCGCCCGGAGCTGCGTCTGGAACAACACCTCATCGGTGGCTTCCATCGTGTGCTCGGTGGCGGAGATGCGGACTGCTCTCTGCATCGCAGCGCCCGAATGACACTGTCGATGCGCTCGTGCTCAAAGGCGCGAGAGAGGAGGAGACCAACCTCCGGATCCGATCCTCTTCGTCCGAGGAGGATGAGATCTGGGTGTCGGGGACCTTCGCCGCCGTGCATCCGTAAGGGATCTGACGGCTCCGCAAGAACTCGCGACATCGGTCGCCGTGGACCTCGGTGAAGATGTCGGGGAGAGGCAGCTCCGGTTGGCGACTCAGAGGGTTGGCGGAGGAAGATGCTCTATCCTGACTTCCGTCGGTGCGGAGGGGTTCGCCATCGAGGGAGTGAAGTGCGTGGACAGAGTGTGCGGCTAGGGTTAGAACCTAGGGGAGAGTGAGAGTGAGATACACTGGAGTGGGGGTCTTTATATGGGCACCGCTTATTGGGCTTTCACATGGAAAACGGAGATTGCCAGAACTCCGTTGCTGTTGTGGGCATATCAGCAACATAGGTATTTTTCCTCCGTTGGCAATATTGGGCAACGGAGATATTTTGTCTTCCGTTGCATTGGGCCACGCACATCGACCGACTAGCGCGCGCACTCTCACGGAAGCACGCGGAACTCATATCTTCCGTCGCCTAGCTCGTGTCGTTTTTAGAAGGGTGTCCGATGTGTCGTTCTGTACTAGTGGGCCACCGTTTGCCTCTTGGGGGCGATGTTGTGGCTACATCTTGCCCCCCCCCCCCCCCTCCACACACACACCCTAGTGATGTAATGCCTTGTTTTTGTGCATTGTTGAAGGCTTCGTCCATGGAGGCGCCACATTCCTCGGTGCTTCTCGCCAAGCGACATGGCTGGACCCGTTGTTAATGTTGAGGTGGGCTGGGTTCATCCCCACACGTGCATGTCTGTTGATGTCGTCACCACCGGTTCCGGACATGGGGTCGGACCGTGGACATGGCCATCGGCCTCCGGCCGGCTGGCTTTATTAATTTAAATTGGGCTTGTTAGCCTTTTATCTAAAATATAATTCATACGCAGAACATATCAGAGCATTAGTTTGGCAAGTAAAGTTTCACGTCTCCCGGCGGGCCGTCACACTCACACGTACGGTGAAAGACACAAGCACCGAGAGAGCACACCCAGGACGCACAGCGTGCCGCGGAATCTCCCCACTAGTACGTGCTTCCAGCTTTAGATTTCAGCTAAGATCGATCGAGTGCTCCCCTCTCCCCACCACCATCTTCTTCTTCTCTTGTCTCCTCTTCCTCCCTCCATATATACCACGCGATCCTTCAACCTTTCACCTCCAGCCTTCTACTTAGTTTCCTCGAACCAGCATAATATACCCGCGATCCCAAGTTCTCAACAGATCGAGATGTTGTGTGTGTGGATGACGCAGCTGGTTGCGCCAAGCACGGGGTTTCTGTAGGGTGGCGCGAGCCGTGTGAGCGAAAGCGTGCGTGCACGTAAGGATGTGCCTTGGCTGCCGTGCCACCGCGAGCTCTCGTCGTGAGAGTATATCGACGTGATCGATCGATCCATCGATTCTCCTGCAGTACCTGTGTAACCGTGTCGGTCGGCGACATGTTGGGTGACGTGGTGTCCCTGGTCCGGCAGGGCCTGCGCTGGCGGCGGCAGAGGGGCAGAAGGTCGACGGCGCGGGTGGTCGACGAGAGCGCGCTCGACGTCACCGTGGCCGAGGAGGGCGGGGGTGCCCGCGCGCCACGGTGGCCGGCGCGCTGGCCAGGGCGCTGCTGGCGCTGGCGTGCGCCGTCCGCTTCGACGGCGACGGCATGTCGACGGAGGAGGCCTGGGCGGCAGCGCGTGGCGGCCGCGCGCCGACGAGGTCAGCCACCTCATGGTGCGCGAGAGCATTGCGCTACGCCATTTACGCGTAGCTACCCTACGTACTTGTGGATGTAAGGATGGTGTGTGTGTTGTAGATATATATATACTAGGTGAAATGCCCGTGCGTTGCTACGGGCTATCAGACAGATGAACTCAGTCATTGTGTTTTGTAATTAACCACACCAATTTCATCAATGTGCATGAAAATATGAAGAAGAGTCTATTCATAAATAATTTATCATGTGAATATAAACGCCTAGCATGATATGGACGTGTATTCCTTTACTTTGCCATACACAAAATCAGTTGAGAATTAACTCCCCGATGAAAAATAATTTTTTCTTCACTGCCGTGCGTTGCTACGGACAAAGACGAGAAATGCCTCCACATGAGTCGTGGTAAACGCCAAAGTTCTTTTGTTGTTTTCTGCCTCTGCCTCGTTGAGCACTACGTGAGGCACCACAGTGAGGAAATGAGGAACAAGGTGAGTATGGTTCGGTTCGACGATGCATGCACAACATGTTGGGGGGGGGGGGGGGGGGGGGGCTGAATCTCACCAGCGACGATGGCCTTTTTTGTTTGGTGGGGGACTGTCGGAATGCGGGTGGTGGTGCTGGGCAAAGGACGAGGGGAGGAGATTGAGGAGCTAACATGCAAAAGTGTCGACGCAACAGATTCATATAGTGGTAAACCTAAAAGCTGATAACCATGCAACATCTTAAGTCTTTTACACTTGTTTTGGTTGTGTAGCATTTAAAATTCTAATTTAGACTGTTGGGTTCCATCACAATGTTAGTAATCATGTTTCTATTGTACAACAATCCTCTCAAAAGAAACATAAATCACAACTGTTCTATTTTAATTTTTTTCTCTGCATTCTCCTATGGAAAATTATAGGATCATAATGCAAAAACTTATTAAAACATAATCAGTTATGGTTACACGAGAAGATCACTAAGAAATATCTAAATGAAGTATACGACGATTACATATGTTAACTGCACACAAGGTGCCACGAATTAAATTAATTTCCTCTGGTTTGTGGATCTACTGTGATTTGTGGATCAGACGTGGTCTAATCTTTCTTGTTGGCAACATGCTTAAAGTTTTGGCAATTTGAGGATTGGGTTCACTTTTTAAATCAGTGGTTCATGCTGCTATTTTTTCAGTCCCAAGAACAACAGCTACAGCCGGAAGGGACATGCCACATACAGAAACTTGCTTGACCTGAAAAAAAATTCAACGACAAAGAGTTGCAGTACCCCAAGATTATTGGTGCAGTTTTCACATCAGGGACGCTCTGAAGACAAGAACGCACGGAACTTCAAGCACGTCCTATCAATTGACCGCATCAGCATTGTGAGCCCATATAACCGTTACAATTTATTATCTTCACATGTTCACCTCAACGGAAGCATTGACGTCCGACGGCAAGAGCCATCAATCACGCATGTGCTGTTTTGCACTGAAATTGCTTAAAGCAGTACACTCAATGAAGCATTCAGAATCATGTCTGGTCGCGGCATCTCTGTTTAGAATACCCTGCTTTGTATGAACCACAGGCCAGAGGAATCCTAAATCCAAGCATCGGTGGACGCTGCATAGGTCCAGAACGAGCGTACCGGCAGAGCCAAGTAAGAGATACCAATTTGTTCATGAAATAAGCTTTAGGACTGAAATCATTCATGCTTGCACTTGCACAGCAGAAAATACAATATGACTAAAGATCCAGAAACATGAGCGTGCATTCTCTTGGTTAGATGATGGACCAACTCTTTCAGATTATTTCTGAACTGAATGTCGAGTTTAATCTAATCGGTCAATCAAGTTTTTGTTTTGACACACGCGTAAACATAATGAGACGCATGAAAATTCCAATTCAAGTCAAAATCACATATCGGAGAACATTGAGATTCCACCTCATTTGAAATGTCGATACAAACTATAATGTGACAGGCGAAGGCTTCTTCAGCTCCAACGTCGCCCCGGCGATTCTAAATCATGTTCCCAATTAACCACATGAGATCAAAGACAGTGCACTCACTAAGCTTGCATTTGTTGCAGGCGGGGGCACTTGAAGCTGGAGACGTACTCTGGGAGGAGTCTTGTTTTTATGTCCGTGCTCCACACAGTGTACCACCAAGGATTCTGCATGTTGTTGACAGCGTTGTTGTGGTAGCACGATATGTGCCTCACCGTTCTTTGGCTAGCATCACACTGAACAAAAAGGATTTCATACCTGCGCGTCAGTCTTCTGATGAACTGCTTGACTGGAATTCATACCGCGCTTAGTCTTCTGATGAACTGCTTAACTGGAAATACAACACATATCCCGAACTTGCTTTAGTTCTGCTCATTGCCTAGTCAAAGTAATGGATTAATAATTAAATATTTCCCCTTTCTTTCAGCTCGAAATAATGATGAACAAGTTGCAATGGATATAGGAACTAACTCTCTGTTCTTGCTCTAAACGGAAGATCGCTGGTAAGTAATGCACACTCTAACACGTTGATGTCTCTACACCACACCAAGGAAAAAATCAAGAACATTTCATACTGCTACATCATAGTACACTCAGTTTGGATGCTTAATGAACAATTATACCTGTGATTAGGGATAACTTGCCAATAATAAGATCTCCCTGCTGAATGCCCTACTTAGTCATAAAACAAAGCGACTGAGTAGTACAGCAAGGATGTCTGCACTCTGCAAAATATTTCAATTTTTTTTTAGAAATTTGATCAATCATCTGAACTGAATTCTCTACAAAATACAAGAGGTTCCACAATTAAAAAAAATATAGAAATTCAATCAACCATCTGAACTATTGTTGCCTTATTGCACGGGCATTTTACCGTGCTGTAGTTAACGTTCTTGCTGAACTACATGTATTCTGAAGCTTTACTCAATTTATGTTCGGCATATGTTGAACATCAACTTGAACTGAATTCAGTAGAGCAGGACACGGCAGTAAGTTACCTTTCTGTCGGGTGAGCTTATTGTCCACAACCGGATCATCATGAACCTCCCTCCTTTTTCTAGTATCTTCACCATCAAACCATTCTTGGCAGATGACAGCAACGATTCTTTGCCGATATAGCCGGGCGGCTGCCGAGGAACAAAAATCCGCAATGTCCTGGAAGGCTTGTGGTAGAATGCCAACTCCACATTTGGCTCAATCCCTGAAAACACCAAAATTGCACACAGATTTCACGTATGCCTGAACGATTCACGATTGCCTTCAGAGTCTCAGAGATCTGAATGAATAGAGGGGAGTACCATCGAGCTCCAAACAGTAAAGGTAAGGCGACATGCTCAAGCAGCGGAGGTAAGCACTGTTGCAGCGCCTCTTCTCCATCCGCAAACAAACCATGCGTTGCTATTCTTTTCCTTGCAGCAGACATCAACATAATATCTCTATACTTTTTATCTTTGTTTCCATATTGTTGCCACTAATTTCAAAAGAATTGAAGAACCAAAGCTTATATTACACCATCACTTCATAATCGATCAAAAAATTCTAATGTATTGCACCGTGGCAATCTATGAAGAATACTGTCCACACACAATTAACTAAAATAAGATAGTATGATGGATAACTATTTTGATTTTTTATGCATGATTTGCCAAGAAAATCGATATTTGTACATGATTGACCAAACAGACTACTCAAAGGAGATATTCTTCAATTTTTGTACATGATAAATCAAAATAATACTTGTTTGGCATAACTACACCATCCTAATCAGCAATAATGCATTTTCCATCAAGCTCAAGAGCAATATGCCCGATACATAATCATACAAAACATGCAATGCCCTAAAATTCCAAATAAAGCATCTAAAATATATATGTACTTAGATGGAGAGGTAAAGGCAAAAAAAGGACGGAATAGTAAATCTTGAGCACTCGATGCATATGTCTGCATCAATAAAAATCAAAAGTGTGTCTTCAATTACTTTGTCTTGAACCAAACAATTTGCTTGTGGATAAAATCATGAGCTGGTAGAATGATGACATCCAATATACCAATCCATTTATATTATTGAAGAAATGTCTCCAGAAGGCGTCCATGTTCAAGCAAAATACCTGACATCATGTGCTGAGTGCTGGTGACTGGTGAGTGATGACTTCTTGTTCGAACAAAAATAAATCCCTGATTATGAATCAATTGCTGCAAGTTCATTGACCGGAGCCTCCATAGACCAATAGTGGATCGAGGCAGAAATCTGAACTACAAATTTATAGTCTTGAGATCTTGATAAATCGATACTAAGGTCATTCACCAATGCAACTCTAACTAAGGTCATTCAGAAACTATATGAACATTCACATTCAGTGTATAGAATTCACCAATGCTTAATCATAAGCATACATATTGCGTAGCTGTAGCTGTCAATCTGCCAGTTAGAGTTGTTCTGAACTTGCGCTATGACTAAGTTAGATTTCTAAGTCCCCAGCAGTACAGAACCAGCCATGCTTAGAAATAGGTGCTCCTCCATATGAAACTTTTCTCACCTCTTAATAAATCTTCAGAAATTAGAAACTAAAGTACATATGCTTAGCAGTACAGATTACATAACCGAAGAGGTCGAGGCCGCGTTCACGAGCAGCAGCAGCAGTACCAACAGCATCATACCACTGGGGAGCCGGGTCCGTGGAAGAACAGGAGGCTGAGGAGCATCGGATCGAAGACGAGGCAGTTGCAGGACGCGCACCAGTACCAAGAGGCAGCACTGCGGGTCAGAGTATACCGTGGCCGAGCAGCGACGGACGGCCGTGTGCAGGGCAGTGGACGGGCGTCGTAGTGAGCAGAGGAGGGCCCGACGGCACAGGCATCTGCGGCACCGCGCTTCCCCGGCCGCCGGCCGGCGACTACGTCGAACAGGTCGGCGTCCAGGAATGGCACCTGCTCGTCGCGGCCCGATTCCCCTCCGCTCGCCTCGGTGCCGTCATGTCCGGAAGAATGCGGAAGGCGGCCGAGGCACACGTCGCGGCGTGGCGGACGATGGTGCAGCACACACGCAGGGAGGAGATTCACGGCCGAGCTCCACGCCGAGGCGCGCGTCGCGGGCTGCTCGTGGGCGAGGTAGCGGGAGAGATGAGCAGCGGTGGTCTGCTCGTGGGCGAGGTCGTCGGAGCGGTTTTGGAAGAGATGAGCAGTGGCGGCGGAGGCCCGGGGTGAGCAGTGGCGGCGGCGTCCGCGGTGAGCAGCGGCGAAGGCGGCGGCGCGGGGGGATTGGAGAGAGAACGACGTATCGGGGAATTGGGGATTTTTGTTTCGTTTCACTTGGCGGTAATATCTCCCAACTCGCGGGGGCATAATCGGAATTTTAAAAAACGTACCAACCATCACCCATAGCTATAGTAGAGATATGCGATGCTGAATACTAGATTAATGTATATACTAAATTGTATCTTCTATGTACTTCTTCTGTTTCAACAACTACAAAATTCAGCTGCAAGTGTCCTGGTCAGTGGGCTGACGTGCTTATGAATAATTGTTGGTTAATCTAAGATATCTGACAACTTAATGGCAATTTCAATGCTACGATCATTCTCTTCTTCTCTACCATTTTTCCCCTTATTCTTTTCCTTTTGTTCTTTTTTGTATCTGAGTGAGGCCTGATGTTTACACTCATGCCACCTATTCTGAAGATGTAATGTAACTATACATCACAAGCTACAAGTCCAGATATCTGTAGTTCTGAGCTTGGCTAAATTCTGTTGTCTCGAAATCATGTTTCCTACGGCCTAGTTGTAACATCCCAAATTATAATAAGTTGTATTAGTCAAAAATTTGGGACAAAAAAACTTTTGTTGCTTGATGTATGTTGATTCTCCTTGTTGATTGTGTTGCTTGTTTGATTCTAATTAAAAACTCTGAAAACAAGAAAATAAAGGTTAAAGCAATAACACAATGTGACAAGTGGCAGAAAATTTCTCAAGTGAGAAATGATTATTTTCTCTCATACAAAATCCAGAGAAGTGATGATGGGATCACTCTCCTTTTCTTCTTATAACTTTTCTCTCTCAAATAAATATTTTCAAAAACCTAAAATTAAAATTCTATTTCTTTCTTTACTACTTTAGATCATCAAATGCACCAAGTTATAATTACCAAATAAATACCCAACAGAACCACAAATCTTGATAAATCTAATTACAGCAAATTGTGAAAACAATTCTCAGAAATTTGAATTTGGATTTGGTTTGGACATTTCGTCGAACACCTTGTAGGCAGCACTGTGTTCTTCCCAAATCCGAACTCAAATCGATCGAATTCGAGCAAAATTCAGCAAACCACTCACCCCACCTGCTCCCACTCACCTCTCTGATCTTTCTCACTAGCTGGAGCACGAAGGAAACATGCAGATTGACCGATTGGAGTCGTGGCTATGGGCATGAGCTCGCGCCCACGCCGCCCATGGCCGCCACTGTGGAGGACGACGAAGAGGACGCGAGCTGGCCCAGCACCGTGCCCCTCCCATGTCCCTTGCTCTTCCACACCTGCTGGATGAGATAAGGCCGCCACCGAAGCTTCACACACGTGCACCTTTGATCGTGCCCGTGCGCGCCGTGCGCCATGGCAGAGCGAGGTCATCGATGACGACCTCGAGCCTCCACTGCACCGTTCGTCAGCGAAGTACCGCCCAGCCACTCCCCAGCTTCCCGCGGCCCCCAGGACATAGTGGCATCAGCAAGATAGGTCAGCCTTGACGATCGCATTCCGTCGAGCACCGTTCGAGCGTCCACGGCCGTCACCACCCCGAGCTTGGTGTGCTTCCCCCCCCCCCCCGCGACCATTCTCCCTCCACGGACCGCTAACGCCGTTCCTCGACATGGCCGCACATCACCGCCCGCCAATGGCGAGCTCTCCCACTCTCTACGCTGCTCCTGCACCATGACCACCATGGACCGAGCTTCGGCCTTATAAGCTCACTCGAGCCATCACACTCTCTCCACTCCACACCACTCTCTCTCCCTCACACTCCACTCTCTCGTGCACCGCCGGGAGGGCGAGCACGCACCCGCAGCCCTCGCTGCCTTGGTCGAGCACGGCCAAGTGCTGCCGGAGTCGAAGGTGGACGTCGACCACGGCCGTGCCGTGCCTCTCCCCTTTTCTCTTCTCTCTGGCCTGCACTCTCTCTTCCATCACCACCGCACTCACACGCTCCTGTTTCCCCTCTGTATCGTGCACAGGAGCGTCGCCAGGACCTCGCTGGAGTCGGGACGCATCCGTGGAAGCGGAGGAGCTCGTCGCCGACGCTCGGGCCGTCCTCAGCAAGCACAGCCCACCCACGAACCTTCCCAAGTTCTCCGCCGCCGAACGCCACCGTCTCCGCCGTCGCTAGCCATCCCAGGTGAGCGAATCGTCTAGCTCGCCGTCGCCGGCGCCGCCTGTTTCTGGTCGCCGCCGGTGCGCTTGCTCTCAGCCGTTAGATCTTTGATCTACGGTAGCGTACCGTTTCATGCATTAAGTCACTGCCAAGCAGGACCCTCTGTCAGTGTTTTAAATATTTCTCCGTGTGGGAGACATTTCTGGTTGAGTCGCTGACGCGTGGACCCCACCCGTCAGGGATTTCAACATTATCCAGAAAAGAGAGTTTTTCTAATTTAAATCTCTAGAAAAAACTCAGTACTGGAGCCAACTTTAAAATTCAATATCTCGAGATTTATAAGTCCAAATAAATTGAATCAAAATTCTCTGGATAGCTTATGAAATTGTTTAACCAACCCAAGTGGTTTCATCTTGTTTAGATTAATAACAAATGTGTAGTATTAAAAGTGCCACAGAAGGTTTAAAACCTAAACTTGCTTGTTTCTGATAACCTATGAATCCAAATAAATCCAATCCAATTTTTTTTAGCTTAGTATTGTGATCACTTAGCTTCCCTAATTTTGGTAGAATTAATTAAGCACTAGTATTTGTTTAGCATTAGATTAAAGTTAGCAAACCCTTCTGTACTAAAACAATTATAGAAAATCAATGCTTAACCCAAATGAGTTAGGACCAATTTTGTTAGATCACATTTTTAGTTACCCCTAAAAGGGTTTAATTTTATGACCAACAGAACTTAGGCAGTAGCTAAAACTTGGTTAATAAGCTTCTGGATTAAAACAATTATGTAGAGATTTTGGTAACTCCAATAAATCCAAACCCAAATGTGTTGTCTTCTAAATGTCAGTAGCTATCTGCAGAATTTTAGTTTGTATTTTTGTGACCCACACAACTTGAGTTATGCAATTAAACATGTATCACTAGTTTCTGCCATATTCATGTCATATTTAAATATTAGTAATTCAATTAAATTAAACTCAAATTGCTTGCCTGGTGTGTGTGTGCAGTAGCTATTTGTAGAGTTTAAGATTTGTAATGTTGTGATGTTTGATTGAATAGTGTAGTGATTGTTTGTATTCCTTGTTTGACGTTTAGACGAGATCGTTGCCGGGACTTGCGGGAGGGGGAGTACTTTGAACAACAGGAGTAAGATCCCGGGAACTTTGCGGAGCAAGGCAAGCTACTCTCTGAGCTTGCACCCCTAATATAACTACATCTACTTTGATAACATGTTTTACTCATGAGTAGTAATGATTTTGAAAACCTTTTTGAGAGTATATGAAAAGCTATTTTGTCACCCTAAGTAGAAGTATAAGTTAGTTTATACAAAACTATAGGATGGGAAAAAATTATTGTTTATTCAAAACTCCTTTGAAAATACTTGTGTGGGTATGGAATGCCGAGATGTCGGTGTTGAAGTGAAGAATGGAGAAAGGTGGTGTTTACGAAAAATGCACATTGTGTCCTAGTTATATGATGACCAACCATACCCTGTGCCACCACATTCACCCCATATGTGAGGGGCTTAGTCATGTAATTTGCTCATATTAGTATGGGATACCTCATCGACGGAGATGACTCCGTTATGCATGAGGGATGGTTCGGTGACCTGCCCCTGACCGGGTCCTCGCACATTGGTGGAGGATAGAAGGTTGTCCCCTATACTCCGTCGGGCAAAACTATGAGTCCTCACACTTAGGTTCCAAAGGGCTGGACTGAGTGTCGATGGAAAGTGTCATATGGGTAGGGTCCTGTACTAGCATGAGCAAACGAGAGGCTATGGTCGGTGACTCAACTCGCATACACCTTGTATGGCGGAACGTGGCTGACACGATGAGTTATCGGATGGATGTGGGAAAAGAGTGCTACCTCTGCAGAATGTAAAACTATTCGAATAGCCGAGTCCTCGGTAATGGACAGTTGGAAGGTTGTCCTAAGGCCATGTGCAAGTTTTTGTAAAGTTTTGAGTTTAAAAAAATAAAATGAAGTGGAGAATATTTATACAAGCTATACCAAAGGATCGGTATGAGGTTGTTGGAAGCAAACTGATCATGAAGGGCTATGGTCAGAAAAAGGAGGAGTTTTGGAGAAACAAACAAGATGGTGATTTGATGGAGAAAAGTTATAAAATTCTTCTTACCCCTTTTTCTTCAATAAAGATATAGAGATGTTTTCAACAAATAAAAGACTTATGAAATAAAAGTAAAACTAGTGCATGTTCATGTTGGGGTAGTTTGCGAGTACAATTCCAATTGTACTCATATCGGTTTCGTCCTTAGTTATTGTCTTAGCCATATCTCGAGGAGCACTATGTGGAAGAGGAGTATGGCGACTACTATGTGAACTAGGGATCTCCATAAGTGAGCTGCCTGTCGGGTCGTTGTTAGGATGTGCTAGTCCACTACATCATAGCTTCCGCTGAATAATGTGGTTTGGCCCATGAAGGCACCTATGTAAGACTTGGTCTAAATGACCGTATGTGTAAGACTTTTATTCGGTATTGTAATGGATGTAAACTTTGGTATTCAGTTCGGATTATGTGCAACGATAGACTGATCATGGGATCGTTGTGTTAAGCATAATCGGGTATTTCGGACAGCGAGTCTGGGGTCCCCACAGAGCTGGTATCAGAGCCATCCTGAATTTAAGAGACCTTAGATTAGTATGGTCGTTAGATAGGAGTTACAAGAGTTAATTTCTAAAACAAAGGAGTGGAGTATTTCAAAAATTTCTTATCTTCCAATCCTCCTACTTATGCAAAATTTTACTCTCATTAAGTATTACATTTTTCCTTCTACCCTTAAAATATTGCACACTTGTCATCCCATTATGCTTAAAACTTTGCGCACTTGTTGTTCCACTAAATCTAAAATTTTGTACACTTGTCATCTCACTAACTTAAAATTTTGCCTAAAAATTTGTATATGGCACTCCATTGGACCGAGTTTAAGCAAGTTGAGAAGGGTGGCAAGCTGATGTTCGAGAGCGACTTGTTCGAGTTGAGCAAGCTGTTGGGTCGCCCCGCTCCTGAGTTTCAGGGAGCCCAGGTTGACGTTCTCGGCAACAGAAACCTGAGTTGGCGCATCGAGTCATCTGTTCGGGGGAACCTCAAGTCTCCCGGATCCAGGACGCTGATCTTCACCTCTATGGGCACCCTGGGACGACGGACTGTGTCGTGCCATGCAGAGGTTGCTAGCCCGACTTTGTGAGGAGCACAAGGCGGAGTTGGTGAACTCCCGCTTTCCGGTTCTACGGGAGGCGCACCGATGATGGACACCCTATTCAGGCCCCTCGACCGTTTGGCGACTACATCTTGGACATGGAGGTCCTACTCTACCGCACCCAGGAGGACCTGATGAGCGCTAGGACTTCGAGCTCACTTTGAGCGCATCTCGCTCAGGAGAGTCGCGAGCGTGAGGCGCAGCTGCGGCAGGAGAAGATCGCTCTTCTCCAGAGGAGGACCAGCTGAAGAAGATCGTCGCCAAGCTCCGCAAGAGGGTGGCGGAGCAGGACGAGATGATCGAGGATATGGAGCACCATGCCACGAGATGGAGGAGGAGGGCGAGGATCTCACGAGGGAGAACAACGCCTTCATCAGTGATGATGAGGATTACCTGGAGGAGATGGACTACGAGGAGACGGACGACGAGGAGGAGATAGTTGACGAGGAGGAGGAGCCGCTCGAGGTAGTTCTCGAGGACGAGGAGGAGGACCCCGAGGAGCCTGCCTACGAGTCGACGCTGACGCAGCGAGCCTGAGGTTCCACCTCAGTAGCTAGTGACTTGAGTACTACCGTAGGATTATGTTGACCCCCTATCGCTAGTGAGTCTAGGTAGTGGTTCTTTTGGAAACCATGTATTATGTACATTAGATGTAGGGTGATGTTGTAAGCTTGATGCTGTGAACTCCTTGATGTGATGCTTGTGTTATATGAAGTCTTGTGTGATTTGTGCAAAAATATTTTCAATACCGTTCTTAATTAATCGACCTCCATTGACTTCATCGTTTTCCCATTAGTCGAAACCTTTTTGCCTTGCCTCTTATACCCGGTATGCTACAGGATGGTGGACACTCGTCGCACCAACAACCCGGATGGACCACCACCGCCACCTGAACCGACCACCGCCCAACTCCTTGCGCTCATTATGGAGGAATGCCAAAATGCCCGGGAGGAGAGCCAAGCTCATCTCGCCGCCCTGCAACAAATTGCGCTGCTCATGTCAACAATAACAACAACACAATGGTGGCAATGGCGATGGGAATCAGCGATCCACCTTAAGCGACTTCCAAAGACCAACCCACCTACCTATTCCAAGGGACTTCACCCCTGGAAGCCGATGATTGGCTCCGAACCATCGAGAACAACCTGGAAGTTGCCGCTGTGGGGGAAAATGAGAAGGTTCTGTATGCCACCCACTATCTTGCTGGACCTGCACGAGCTTGGTGGGAAGCTACCAAGGCTCTCCAGCAAGTTGGCTATGTTATCAACTGGGCTGAGTTCCAGGAGAAGTTCCGCAAGAAGTATATTCCGGTGGACTCATTGAGAGGAAGCAGGATGAATTCCGTAAGCTGAGGCAGGGAAGTAAGGATGTGGTCGGATATCTGGATGAGTTTACCGACTTGTCTCGGTATGCTCCTGATGACAACGACACTGAGAAGAAAAGATGGAGCGTTTCTGAATGGACTTCATGATGAGTTCAGTGTGCGTTGGTTATCCATGACTTCTTTGATTTGGAGTCACTTGTGGATAAAGCCATCCAGCTGGAGACCAAGCGTAAGTCAATGTTTGAAGGTCGTAAGAGGAGGATGAATGCTCAAGAAGGTTCTAGCAACCAGAAGCCTCGTATCTTTCAGCCAGCATCCAAGCCTGCTTATCGACCACCACAAGCACCACGTCCCAACTTTCCTACCACCCAAACAACTTCCACCGCCCCAATGGCAACAACCGTCCCGGAGGAAACTTCAACAACTTCAACCGTGGCCCCAATGTTGTCTGCTTTGAGTGCGGCACAAGGGTCACTACTCCAGAGAATGCCCCAATCCAAAGAAGAATGTTCAGCGCCCCAATGCACCGGCACCGAACCCGGATCAAGGTCGTGCTGGAAATGGCAAGAATGCCGCACCCCGTGGAAATGTTGTTGTTGCCAAGGGCCGTCTGCACCACATCAATGCTGAAGAAGCCCAGGATGCGCCAAATGTTGTGCTGGGTACGTTCCTTGTCAACTCAGTACTTGCAACAGTTATGTTTGATTCTGGTGCCACCCATTCTTTTGTTACCAAAGAGTTTGTTGCTAAGGGAGGTCTAGTCGGGAGTCTCTTACCTAAACCCATGGTCATACAAATCCCAGAGTCCATAGTAGAGACCAAGCTATTTTGCCCCGACGTTTCTCTTGAGATCCAAGGAGAAAAGTTTCCAGCCGACTTAATCATTCTAGGAACCCAAGGCATATATGTTATTCTGGGTATGAACTAGCTAGCCAAGTACCGTGGTCGTATAGACTGCGCCAGAAGAGCTGTCTCCATCACCACAGACAGAGATGTCGAAGTGGAATATATATCTGAAACTAGCCATTCCCAACCAGGCTGCCATGAGGGCATAGCTCGACCCACTCTAGATGAGATCTGTGTTGTTCACCGGTTCCAAGATGTTTTCCCTGAAGAATTACCTGGTATGCCACCAGATAGGGGTATTGAGTTTGTGATTGAACTTATTCCGGGAACAACTCCTATATCCCAGAGACCCTACCGGATGAATCCGGAAGAACTGGTTGAATCGAAGAACCAGTTGGCTGATATGCTCAACAAAGGTCTTGTTCGCCCAAGCGCTTTACCTTGGGGATCACCCATTATGTTTGTGGACAAAAGAGACGGTACCACACGCCTGTGTGTGGATTATCGCAAGCTCAATGATGTGACCATTAAAAACAAGTACCCTCTTCCCAAGAACGAGGATCTGTTCGATCAAATGAACGAAGCCCGAGTCTTTTCCAAGATCGATCTTCGGACAAGATATCACAGTTGAAAATTCGAGAGTCAGACATTCCCAAGACTGCCTTCACCACTCGTTACGGTTGATGTCCTTTGGCCTGACCAATGCCCTAGCCTATTTCATGAATCTCATGAACAATATTTTCATGGAGTACCTCGACAAGTTCGTGGTAGTCTTCATCGACGACATTCTTATCTACTCCAAGACCGAAGAAGAGCATGCTCAACACCTGCGTCTAGTTTTGGAGACTCTCCGAGAGCACAAGCTGTATGCCAAGCTTAGCAAGTGTGAATTTTGGCTCAGTGAAGTGGCATTTCTCGGACATTTAGTGTCTGCAGGAGGAATTTCTGTTGACCCAGAGAATATCCAAGCCATCGTTGACTGGAAAGCCCCCACGAGTGTGACTGAAATTCGAAGCTTTCTCGGACTAGCGGGTTATTACCGCAAGTTCGTTGAAGGATTCTCCAGCATAGCCAAGCCCATGACCCAACTATTGAAGAAGGACAAGAAATTCGAGTGGACTCAAAAGTGTGAAGATAGTTTTCAAGAACTAAAGAAGAGACTGACTTCAACCCCAGTCTTAATCATGCCAGACGTCAGCAAGAGTTTCGACGTGTATTGCGATGCATCACACCTCGGACTTGGTTGCGTTCTCATGCAGGAAGGCAAAGTGGTGTCGTACCTGTCCCGACAGTTGCGACCGCATGAAGAGAATTATCCAACCCATGATCTGGAGTTAGCTGCTGTTGTTCTTGCTCTTAAGACGCGGCGTCCCTATTTGGTGGGACATCGCTGCGAGATCTATGGATCATAAGAGATTGAAGTATATCTTCACCCAGAAGGAACTGAACCTGTGACATAGGAGATGGATGGAACTAATCAAGGATTATGATATTGGGATCCATTATCACCCCGGAAAAGCTAACGTAGTTGCCGATGCCCTGAGTCGCAAGCCTTGCACCCTGAAAGCCTTGATCCAAGCCGAACAACTAGCCTTGTTCAAAGAGTTCGAAGATTTCGGACTGGAGCTTGTTAGCCATGGTTATCTCGCCAATCTAGAGTTAGCCCCAACCTTGATGGATCAAATCAAGGAAGCCCAGAAGAATCATGAAAGTATTGAGGGAATTAAAAGGAAAATTTCTCTCGACAAAGCACCCGGTTTTACCGAAGATGCTGAAGGAGTGCTGAGATTCAATGGTCGTATCTGTGTGCCCAATGTCAAGGAACTTAAGGAATTAATCCTGACAGAAGCACAAGACCCCTTATTCGATCCACCTCGGCAGAACAAAAATGTACCAAGACCTTCGTGAGAGATTTCGGTGGCATGGAATGAAGTGAGAGATTGGTTCTTTCGTGGCCAAGTGTGATATCTGTCAGCGAGTCAAGGCTGAACATCAGCGACCCGCTGGATTGCTTCAACCTTTGAAAATTCCTGAATGGAAGTGGGATGACATTGGAATGGACTTTATTACCGGACTTCCAAGATCCAACTGAGGCCATGATTCAATCTGGGTCATCGTTGATCAACTGACCAAGGTTGCCCATTTTATTCCCGTCAAGACCACTCACACCGGAGCTCGGTTGGTGGACTTGTATATTTCTAGAATAGTAAGCATGCACTGAGTGCCTAAAAAGATTGTATCTGATAGAGGCACGCAATTCACCTCAAGATTCTGGAAATCTCTTCACGAAGCCCTCGGAACCAAGTTAGCTTTTAGCACCGCCTATCACCCTCAGACCGGAGGCCAAACCGAGCGGTAAATCAGATATTAGAGGACATGCTTCGTGCATGTGTTCTATCTTATGGTTCCAAATGGGAAGATTGCTTTCCATTTGCAGAATTCTCTTACAACAATAGCTACCAGTCTTGTCTGCAAATGGCCCCGTTTGAAGCACTTTACGGTAAGAAGTGTCGTACGCCCCTGAATTGGTCTGACACCGGAGAAGGCAAATTGTTTGGACCAGATACTCTCCGTGAAGCTGAAGAACAAGTTCAACTTATTCGTGAGCGCCTCAAAACTGCCCAATCCCGTCAGAAGAGCTACGCTGATCCCAAGCGTCGCGATGTCACCTTCAATGTCGGAGATTATGTCTATCTCCGAGTGACACCACTCAAGGGAATGCAGCGTTTCCATGTCAAAGGAAAATTGGTGCCAAGATATATTGGACAATTCAAGATCATTGCTCGTCAAGGAGAAGTATCCTATCAGCTAGAGTGGCCCCCAGAATTATCGGAATTTCACGATGTCTTCCACATTTCCCTGCTTCGGAAGTGTCTTGAAGTTCCTGACAAGGCCGATGTTTTTCAAGACATCGACCACCTCTCCATCGACCTGAACCATGACCTGACTTATCATGAGAGACCCGTCAAGATTCTCGACGAAGATGTTTGTCTTACCCGTAGGTGTGCGATCAAGTTCTACAAAGTCCAGTGGACTAACCACTCCGAAGAGGAAGCAACTTGAGAACGTGAAGACTATCTTAGAAGCGAATTCCCAAACCTCCTTAGTGCCTAAGCCTGGCAAATCTCGGGACGAGATTTAATCTAAGGGTGGAAGGATCTGTAACATCCCAAATTTATAATAAGTTGTATTAGTCAAAACTTTGGGACCAACAAAAACTTTTGTTGCTTGATGTATGTTGATTCTCCTTGTTGATTGTGTTGCTTGTTTGATTCTAATTAAAAACTCTGAAAACAAGAAAATAAAGGTTAAAGCAATAACACAATGTGACAAGTGGCAGAAAATTTCTCAAGTGAGAAATGATTATTTTCTCTCATACAAAATTCAGAGAAGTGATGATGGGATCACTCTCCTTTTCTTCTTATAACTTTTCTCTCTCAAATAAATATTTCCAAAAACCTAACATTAAAATTCTATTTCTTTCTTTAATACTTTAGATCATCAAATGCACCAAGTTATAATTACCAAATAAATACCCCAACAGAACCACAAATCTTGATAAATCTAATTATAGCAAATTGTGAAAACAATTCTCAGAAATTTGAATTTGGACATTTCGTCGAACACCTTGTAGGCAGCACTGTGTTCTTCCCAAATCCAAACTCAAATCGATCGAATTCGAGCAAAATTCAGCAAACCACTCACCCCACCTGCTCCCACTCACCTCTCTGATCTTTCTCACTAGCTGGAGCACGAAGGAAACGTGCAGATTGACCGATTGGAGTCGTGGCCATGGGCATGAGATCGCGTCCACGCCGCCCGTGGCCGCCACTGTGGAGGAGGATGAAGAGGACGCCGAGCTGGCCTAGCACCATGCCCCTTCCATCTCCGTTGCTCTTCCGCACCTGCTGGACGAGATAAGGCCGCCACCGAAGCTTCACACAAGTGCGCCTTTGATCGTGCCCGTGCGAGCCGTGTGCCATGGCAGAGCGAGGTCATCGATGATGACCTCGAGCCTCCACTGCACCGTTCGTCAGCGAAGTACCGCCCAGCCACTCCCCGGCTTCTCCGCGGCCCCCAGGACATAGTGGCATCTGTTAGCTAGGTCAGCCTTGACGATCGCATTCCGTCGAGCACCGTTCGAGCATCCACGACCGTCACCACCCCGAGCTTGCTGTGCTCACCCCCCCCCCCCACGACCATTCTCACTCCACGGACCGCTAACGCCGTTCCTCGACGTGGCCGCACAGCACTGCCGCCAATGGCGAGCTCTCCCACTCTCCGCGCTGCTCCTGCACCATGACCACCATGGACCGAGCTTCGGCCTTATAAGCTCACTCGAGCCCTCACACTCTCTCCACTCCACACCACTCTCTCTCCCTCACACTCCACTCTCTCGTGCACCGCCGGGAGGGCGAGCACGCAGCCGCAGCCCTCGCTGCCTTGGTCGAGCACGGCCAAGTGCTGCCGGAGTCGAAGGTGGACGTCGACCACGACCGTGCCGTGCCTCTCCCCTATTCTCCGCCGTCGCTAGCCATCCAGGTGAGCGAATCTTCTAGCTCGCCGTCGTCGGCGCCATGGCGCCGCCTGTTTCTGGTCGCCGCCGGTGCGATTGCTCTCAGCCGTTAGATCTTTGATCTACGGTAGCGTACTGTTTCATGCATTAAGTCACTGCCAAACGGGACCCTCTGTCAGTGTTTTAAATATTTCTCCGCGTGGGAGCCATTTCTGGTTGAGTCGCTGACACATGGACCCCACCCGTCAGGGATTTCAACATTATCCATAAAAGAGAGTTTTGCTAATTTAAATCTCTAGAAAAAACTCAGTACTGGACCCAACTTTAAAATTCAATATCTCGAGATTTATAAGTCCAAATAAATTGAATCAAAATTCTCTGGATAGCTTATGAAATTGTTTAACCAACCCAAGTGGTTTCATCTTGTTTAGATTAATAACAAATGTGTAGTATTAAAAGTGCCACAGAAGGTTTAAAACCTAAACTTGCTTGTTTCTGATAACCTATGAACCCAAATCAATCCAATTTAATTTTGTTAGCTTAGTATTGTGATCACTTAGCTTCCCTAATTTTGGTAGAATTAATTAAGCATTGGTATTTGTTTAGCATTAGATTAAAGTTAGCAAACCCTTCTGTACTAAAACAATTATAGAAAATTAATGCTTAACCCAAATGAGTTAGGACCAATTTTGTTAGATCACATTTAATCAGTGTTAGTTACCCCTAAAAGGGTTTAATTTTATGACCAACAGAACTTAGGCAGTAGCTAAAACTTGTTTAATAAGCTTCTGGATTAAAACAATTGTGTAGAGATTTTGGTAACTCCAATAAATCCAAACCCAAATGTGTTGTCTTCTAAATGTCAGTAGCTATCTTCAGAATTTTAGTTTTCATTTTTGTGACCCACAGAACTTGAGTTATGCAATTAAACATGTATCACTAGTTTCTGCCATATTCATGTCATATTGAAATATTAGTAATTCAATTAAATTAAACTCAAATTGCTTGCCTGGTGTGTGTGCAGTAGCTATTTGTAGAGTTTAAGATTTGTAATGTTGTGATGTTTGATTGAGTAGTGTAGTGATTATTTGTATTGCTTGTTTGATGTTTAGACGAGATCGTTCCGGGACTTGCGAGGAGGGGAGTATTTTGAACAACAGGAGCAAGACCTCGGGAACTTTGCGGAGCAAGGCAAGCTACTCTCTGAGCTTGCACCCCTAATATAACTACATCTACTTTGATAACATGTTTTACTCATGAGTAGTAATGATTTTGAAAACCTTTTCGAGAGTATATGAAAAGCTATTTTGCCACCCTAAGTAGAAGTATAAGTTAGTTTATACAAAACTATAGGATGGGAAAAAATTATTGTTTATTCAAAACTCCTTTGAAATACTTGTATGGTATGGAATGCCGAGATGTCGGTGTTGAAGTGAAGAATGGAGAAAGGTGGTGTTTATGAAAAATGCACATTGTGTCCTAGTACTATGACGACCAACCATACCTTGTGCGACCACATTCACCCCCATATGGGACGGGGCTTAGTCATGTAATTTGCTCATATTAGTATGGGATACCACATCGACGGAGATGACTCCGTTATGCATGAGGGGATGGTTCGGTGACCTACCCCCTGACCCGGGTCCTCGCACATTGGTGGAGGATAGAAGGCTGTCCCCTATACTCCGCCGGGCGAAACTATGAGTCCTCACACTTAGGTTCCGAAGGGCTGGACTGAGTGTCGATGGAAAGTGTCATATGGGCAGGGTCCTGTACTAGCATGAGCAAATCAGAGGCTATGGTCAGTGACTAAACTCGCATACATCTTGTATGGCGGAACGTGACTGACACGATGAGTTATCGGATGGATGTGGGAAAAACGTGCTACCTCTGCAGAGTGTAAAACTATTCGAATAACTGAGTCCTCGGTAATGGACAGTTGGAAGGCTGTCCTAAGGCCATGTGCAAGTTTTTGTAAAGTTTTGAGTTTTAAAAAAATAAAATGAAGTGGAGAATATTTTATACAAGCTATACCAAAGGATCGGTATGAGGTTGTTGGAAGCAAACTGACCATGAAGGGTAATGGTCAGAAAAAGGAGGAGTTTTAGAGAAACAAACAAGATGGTGATTTGATGGAGAAAAGTTATAAAATTCTTCTTACCCCTTTTTTTTCAATAAAGATATAGAGATGTTTTCAATAAATGAAAGACTTATGAAATAAAAGTAAAACTAGTGCATGTTCATGTTGGGGTAGTTTGCGAGTACAATTCCAATTGTACTCATATCGGTTTCGTCCCTGGCTATTGTCTTAGCCAGATTTCGAGGAGCACTATGTGGAAGAGGAGTATGACGACTACTATGCGAACTAGGGATCTCCATAAGTCAGCTGCCTGTCGGGTCGTTGTTAGGATGTGCTGGTCTACTACGTCGTAGCTTCCGCTGAATAATGTGGTTTGGCCCATGAAGGCACCTATGTAAGACTTGGTCTAAATGACCGTATGTGTAAGACTTTTATTCGGTATTGTAATGGATGTAAACTTTGGTATTCAGTTCGGATTATGTGCAACGACAAACTGATCATGAGATCGTTGTGTTAAGCATAATCGGGTATTTCGGACAGCTAGTCCAGGGTCCCCATACTAATGGCCTACCCACACATAGCTTGCTAACTGCCTGATAAAAAATAACGAAGTTCCTCATATATCTTGGCGATGAACGTTTTGTAGTGACTAACACTTTTGGTTAACCGACGCATACCACCCCCATATTTCTACAAGAAAAACTCAGATCTCTTCTGCTGCCAGCTACTGATTTCAGCGAGATAATGCAGACATTGGCAGGTCACTTCTAACTGGCAGAATTAGCAAGCGTTTCAGGACATAGATGCAAATGGCCCACGACTGTACGCTGCAGCGATCAGCGATATGCTACGCTATAGGCACATCTACAAAGCCATGGTGACCACATTTACGGTACAAAGAGAGAGGTGACTTGGGAGAGGAATGACAGTGATGGATGTTGCAAAACAATATCCCCCTCACATGAGGTCAGTTCAGACCTCAGGTTTGATACTTGAGAAGTTGAGTCCCAATCTGAATACGCTGACCACGATGGCCGATGAGGATCATACATAGTGCAATTGAGGCCCCTCCAGATATCCAAATATTCCCCCCCAACTCCTACAAGGATCTGCTAGCAATCCCCTGTCTCATATATGAGACGCCACGATATCACTACGCGACAAAGCACCATGATGATTAGTGTGTCTAAAATTCCCACCTATGCCAATCGGAATATGACACTTAAACGAGCGTGTCTGGATCTCCAATGTTAGTGGTGGTACATTTTACAAGTGGGTAACTTAGTCTTGAGTAGTTTCTAGAGGCATGGATGGTGGTAATGTTCTGGATTATATATTATAAAAGTAGGAATGTGGCGATGGTTATCAGCAACAAAAATATATATGTATAGGCATGGTTATTTCAGCTATTTTAACCCCAAAATTTTGTTCATTGCCCAATTAAGTTCATTTATTTCTGCTATATCTAGTGCACAATCTTACATCTCCTTTACAGCATGGCTTTTCCTACAATACTGCACTTGCAATACATCAATTTGAAATTGGTATTGATTTCAATTTTTTATCTTTAGGATTGATACGTTTTGCAACCACAACCATTTTTCCAAATCATGATCTATATTTGAGCATAAGAAAAAATAAAAATGATGCTATATTGGATAGTGCAGCTGAAAGATTATAATCTACAGAAGAGGATTTCACAGCTGACTACAGACAGAAAGCGAAAACACCGTGCAGAACAAGATTTGCTATTTTAGTCGCCAGCTAAACACCGGTTCTAACCCCACTGTTTTGTGCATATCACATAATGGTTGCCTCGTTTTGAGTTGCTACCTTGTTGATAAGGGCCAGTCATCTCACCGTAGGTAGGGGCACCATGGATGCAACGTCACTGCGAATTACTGGTCTTGTTAGGTGATAACGTTTGATTCGACAAGATCTCGATAAAGATCGATGAGTCTAGCTTACCTCCTATCAGGCCTCAAAGAAAGATTTAATGGAGATAGTCAACCCCCAGATACATTCCTTCTGTCTGTCATCATGTCAAAAGTAGTTGGCAATCGCCAATGGGCATTGCACTGCAAGTTGTTTCTTGGAAATGAAGGTGAGGGAGTGGGCCAAAGGTGGCCACCCAACAATGGCAGTCGGTGATCATGTCATCAGACACCATGCGTGCAACTTGACACTGTTTGAGGGGCACTGGGTATTAGGGTCAGCATGGAGATAGCTACAGAAGAGATTCGGCCTTCGTTGTCGTGGATGACGCGGCCACTTCTGATGGAGGACAATGGAAGTGATGGCCTCTCGATCAACGAGTATCATTTGGTAAACATAATTCAGGTGAAATTTGTGTTTGCTTACAAAAGCCTACATGGTCGGCATTGTCCACATAGTGCTATGGGCATATTGTGTTTCTTTCCTCTATTTTGCTAGTATAAACATTTCACTGTAATTATTTTGTCAGTTATGGCATACTAATAAGTTGACTCAATAGATTAACAAACATCACCTGATTACATTGATTTGCTACTCTTTCTTCAAGCTCCAGCCAAGGAATTTGTCAAAGTGTCTTCGTTTCTTCTTTAAGCCATTAATCAAGAAGGCGTCGAAGTTTCACTCGCCACTGCAGGCAGTATCTCAGTGCCCGATTAGAGATCACAGAACATCTATCAGTATTTCAGACAGAAGTTTGCACTCTGATAGATCATCCATCTGCAAAGTACGATGATAACTTATTTCAGGAGTAGTGAGCAAGCACCAGATGAACTCTGTCAAACAAAAGTAGAAACATGCTGAAGAACCTAACCATCCAAGTATGTCTCACCGTTATTATACAATTCATGATAGATAATTTTAAAATGATATCATGAGCAAGATTTTCACTAAGCAATACTAGTGCGCCAGAGATAAAGAAGAAAGCATTCCCACCATGGTGCCACCTCGTTGGCGACTGGTGATGATCTGAGAGAGTCCAGGACACGTTTTTCTCCTGTCAAGACTTCGACGAGCCCTGACGATCGATCATGGAGACGGACAGAGAAAGAGAGAAACAATTGAGTTAGGTTGTTTAAAAAAATGAACCAACAGGGGGAGTTGGTTGCTTATTACAGAGACAAAATTCGCAATGTGTAAAGTTGCAACGCTGACCGTTGGTATAGTCTCGGCAGTCGTGCTCCCCCACGACCAGGTCGGTTGGCCACTGCTCGCTGAACCTCTCGGCGGCGTCCGGGGCGTCGCCGTCGCAGAGCCCGACGAACCAGCTCCTCCTGTCCGGGATCCTCCGCAGCGTACGTCTCCGAACCACTCCTGTTCGTCGTCGTAGACATAGATTAGATCGATGGATCATCGTCCGTACATAGTGTTAGAATTCTATCTCCGCTTCCGTTTCTCCAGATTTCCAGAAAATCGGAACAAAAAAAGATAGTTACCGGGTATTTTGCTCCGTGACAGCACTGCGAACGCCGCCAGAGCATCCTCGGGGTCTCGAGGCTGGAAATCGAACACCAACGGCGCCTGCAGCCAGACCACGATGAGTCCGCCATAGATGATCTTCTCGAGGAGTTGAAAGGGTAGAGGAGCGGATGGATTTGGGCTGGCCTCACCTGAGTTCCGGGCGGGTCGGGCAGGAGGAGCACCATGAAGTGTTGAAGGTCCCAGAGGCCAAGCGTGTAGCCCGCCGACATCAAGGCCTGGGCCGGCCCCTTGGGGGCACGCAGCGGCACGGCCGCGACGTACACGGCGTACCTCCCCGCCGCGGCCGCCGGCGTAGAGGCAAACGCCATTGGGCGACGGCGGAAGGCAGATGAACCAACCGGCTGCGGCAGCCGTGGCCACACAAGCAACTGACGGGCATAGAGGCGCTAACACCGGTCAGCCGTCGGATAAAGATCAGACGGCTTTCCCGTTAGTGTTCTCAGTTCTCACATGGATCTGGGCGATCACTGGACAAATCTTTCGTCACAAGTTCAGAACCTGGGATTGAACTACTGAGGCATGGTTTCCAGCTCGCATTTCAGATGGAAATCACATGGGTACAGATTACAGAACAGCATGATTCATGAGAGCTGAATGAAATCAGTGGAATTTCACTGAAATTATCTGCTTCTGGGACAACCGCAGTGCACAACACATATTTACCAGAATGTTTAACTAGGGACCAGCCCACATAAGTGCCAACACCAGGCTATCGTCAAGCTGAACATCCACCACCCAGAATACAGCCAAAGCAAAAAAAAATGTTGAATATCTACATAGAAGTGGGCAAAAAGAATAACTACTGGTAGCTCGACGCAGACTCTGGGAACTCTAGTACTCATGTGCAAGAGTATCCTTAGATCAGCAGATAAGCGCACAATGTTAACAGCATGGCAAGGATTGAGACATCGGTGCGTATTCTGGAGTTCGCGTGTGAGGGCGACGCTGGAGCTGTGGTGTTGCTGACAGGAGGTAGGGGTGGCTCTACCACGTCGGAGTCTGTCAAGAACGGCTGTGGGGCCATTGCTGGTGGCTGTGCAGCTTTGTCGATGGTCGAAAGGAGGCCACCACGCTGGGGAGGCTGCATGTAGTATGGCGGCGTCTTGTTTCCCAGGTTCATGCAAGAGTTCACTGCACAAATAAAATCCAAGAGGCTGTGTGAGCAAATAATACATGCTGAACTGGTCAGGAGAGGATCTAGTGTGCTACATGAAAATGTTACAGAGAACATACATTTGTATCTGTGAGCTGTCCCGGGGAAATCAGTGATGACTCCATCCACTCCTCCTCCATCTCCAACTTTCTGCACAAAGGCATTAATCTGCGCCGTTGCGTCTGAGAAGAAGTCATAAGGCTGAGAAGCGAACTCGTTCATGAGCAGATGAACATAAACTGGAAGGCCAGCGGACTGCAGGGTCTTCACAAGATGGTTGGTCTGGTTTATCAAAAAATTGCTAGTGGATGGGTAGATGGACATGGTGCTAACAGAAACAGCATCAGCAAACTTCTTAATATCTGCAAGGGAGGAAGGTGCAGCATCTTTGACATCTTCATCGATAACATAGACAAGGTTATACTTGGCTTCCTGCTTGAACTTCACAAGAATTGAGCTGTTTGTTGACTGAATCATGACTTTCTGCGTTGTTTGTTTGCTGTAACCAGAATCATCAAGAGCTTTGATCACTGCATCTACCACACCAAAACCAAGTTTCTCTGCCATGAATGAAGCACGCTGCAAAAATCCAAAAGGGAAAAAAATCAAGACTGAAGTAAGCACCACATGGACTCGCTAGCAGTTACAAATCCAAAATAAATGTGTATTTCTTAAATTAATAACGTTCGCCGCTCGTTATTTTGCTAGTCGGCTCAACAGAAAATACAGGACACGCAAAGAGTACATCAAAGCCTCACCCAAAACCAAAACCAAAAGGTAGTACTGTGAATTAGCACATATCACTCAAATATGGGTTTGCTTTATATGATTCCCCTTCCCATATATTTAAATGCTTACCTCCACGGTAATCATGATTCCTGACAAATCTTTTCCTTTTGCAAAAGCTAAGAAGTCTGATAATCTCATGAAATTTCCTGCGTTCCTATTTCTGGGATTTCTTGATAGGCTGAACGCGCTCCACGGGTTTGATATCACAGCTGTGAATATGGAAATGTCAGTCTTGAAATAAGTGATTGACGAATGAAAGGAAATTAATACATGGACCATGAATAGTTCACAAGATGATTGGTATGTACAACAATGAAATTGCATAGCATAAGCATGTATAATTACATACATAACTTAGATTCTAATAAGTTGTTTCTGATCAAGATAGTGATACAAATATCAGGTTTACCAAAAGGACTTCAGATTGACTTACGCTTCAGGTTGTTTGCAATATCCTCCCAAGTGAGGTTGAATGTATAGACTCCAGCGAGAGGCTTAATATCTTCTATGACAACCGCTAGAGAAGCAAATTGTGAAGTTACAACAGTAGAAACATCCTGAAGGTCAATGGAACTCATGCATATTGGTATGCCATCTTTTGTCACTTGAACAGCACAGTCAATGACATCTGCACCATCATCAACTGCCTTTTGATAAGCTAGGTCAGTGCAGTCTGGGTAGTCACCACTAGCACCATTGTGGGAGATAACTAAAGGTACCCCTGCAATGTAAACACAAAGGCTGGAGTTCAATAAGAATACTGGATTGACGAGTCCTTAATGGATAGAGAAAGGGAGCAGGCATACCATGATCTGTCTTGGTGTTGTTCAAGTTACTAAAGCAACCTGCAGCAACAAAACATAAAACAGCTCAATAGTCAAGACCAGAGAAGCCATGATCCAAACTATATATTCCAACTCGTTCAGATTTATCAACGTAGAATGTGGGTTATTTCTTGATTACAGCAGAGTTAATACTAGATGAAAGATCATCCTAATCAAATAGCCTGCTTGCGTGTTTGGCTTCCTTAAACGAACATTTACAGCATTGTGAAGACATGATAGAAGGTGGACTTACCAATGGCTTCTTGAGGAGTGATAGGGAAATCAGTCAAGACACCATCAACACAGAAGGCGCCATTGTCGATGAATTTAAGATATTCTGCTAACGGATCATAGCTGTAGTTGTAGCTGAGTGCAAAGTCATTGGCAAAATCAGCAGCATAAATTTCTAAGCCTGCCTTATGAGCATCATCAACCACTGAAGTATATGGTTTGAGATAATTATCGGCCGTAACAGGCCAGATATAATTTTTGGGAACTAGTATCCCAGAAGCAAAAGTCTTGATGGATGTCAGATTTTTCAGCATTGAGCCATACGTCTGATTCGTAGATGGCTCAACAATTCCTTCATCAAGAAAACGGAACACGAGCTTTGTCTTCTTGCTAACTCTTCCAAGTAAGCTTTTGAGGAAGCTCACTTCAGGCGATGAGATGTAGTCAACCGTGTATTGCTTTGACACGGACAGGATAAAGCTTCTCATGCTCAGATTAAACTGGCTGTAGAAACTGTCATGCTGAGTTTTTCACAAACAAGACGAAGTGTAAGAGGAGATCACTTAAACTGTAGTACACTCAAAGTAATTAAAGTTTGCTGTACCTGAACATTTAACCAAACAGCGGGGGCCTTATATTGTGACAGTATTTCAACTGGAGTTATTTGGTAGAAATCATCAAACCTATTTGTACGAGATAAGACTGATCGTTCCACTGTAATAAATATTAATTTTGTGTGAGATGAGCAAAAGCGGCTGCTCTAATCAAGTAAGAGACAGATGCAACGGAGATGCTCAAAACATTAGAACTATAAACTGCATTTGCACTTACAAAGTACAGGGCCCAGTTGAGTGCTCTTATAATCCACCGAGAACCACCCAGTCGTAGATACACCGTTCACATTGTAGTTGTTCTTCCCATTTGGGAAAACAGCTGCTATATTTGTGCAGTTCTCCATTTTTATGTTCGGAAGGCAGATGCCAACACCATCCTTGGTTAACTGAACATCGCACCAAAGGGCTGAGTCCTGAGAGCCGGCAGCAAATGCATAAGCATTGTCACTGGAATCAGGGAATAGGCCCGAGAACCCACCCTTAGCAATGACTGCTGGAGGATCGCCTGAACCAATGAGATGAGTGTTAGGCTTGAGGACGGCCAGGATTAGGGGATCATAACTTCATAAGGGTATTGCCCACAACAGAAACTAGTTATAAATGGTTATAAACTAAATGCAGAAACTAGTTACAATAAGATGAGATGCTGGCTATAAATTAGTTAACATGCAGGAGTGATCGACCATTGCAATCGATGCAGCAAGAAAGAAATCTTTTTTTTTTTTGGACGGAAACCAGCAGGAGCTCTGCTTATGCATTAATAGAAGAGGGAAAGTTACAAACAAGCCCCCTTCTCCATAAGCAGTCGATGTAGAGTAAACGCCTACAGCTAGTGATTTAATCCAATCTCTCACTTTCAAGAAGCAAGTAAGCTTACACATGTCATGCAAATTAGTCGTTCTCGTATCCTAACAAAGTGTTTGTCAGCTAAAAAGGCCACTGCCCACAGTACCAAAAAACTTAAAGAAGGAAAAAAGGTGGCATCATGGCCGGCCCCCAACCCCAAGCTTCCAATCTCTCAAGCCTTGGAACAGCGCTAAATTTCATCGGGACCATTTTATCTAAGAAACAGTAGAAAGTTGAGCAAGAATGGGCACTCGACTCACCTGAATCCTAAAGATACAACAATTACATCGAAACAGAATCAAAACAGCAAGCAAGACACGATCTTGCGAGCCAAAAATCGCAAAGAAATCAGCCCAGATCATAATCAGATCGCGGACGCACAGACTAAGCAAATAAACAAGGAACGCAGGGAAGTGCAGCGAATATACCACTCAGCGTCTTCCAAGTCGAGCCCTTCTGCGCGGCGGCCGAGCCCAGCGACAGCAGCAGCACTAGCAGTGACCCAAGAACAGAGCAGGCATGGCCGCTCCTCCCCATTGCAGACCCCCGCCGGCAGCAGCTCCAAGAACACTGCTAGCTACAGGCTCCCTCCAAGAACGACCTCGGAGGGAAGGGGAAAGAGGGAGAAAAGCGAAGCGAGCCAGCAGGTGCTCGGAAGGAAGGAGGCAATGCGCGTACGGCGGCCAGTTGGGATTTTAACACCGAGAGAGACAAAAGAAATGGAGAAGGGAAGAGGGGGCTCGGCTGCTGCTGAGCTGTGTGACCAAGCCAACAGGAGAAGGTGGCAATCAGGGCCGGTGGAAGGTGGTCAAGGAAGTGTGATCCCTTCCTCCCTATCCTCAGGATAAAACTACGATACCTACATCCGATCCATATTAATTGGCTCTAAATCAGATATATATAAACGAAAATTAATTTAAATTGGAGGGATTGGTTTATATCTTAAATTTTTATAATTATTTCACATTTTTTTTAATCCTTCCTATGATGCGATGCCCATAATTTTAAGTGGACAGGGAGAAGGTGCGGCGTTTTGGCTCCAAAGCATATGCTTTCGATGTGAACAGTAAAATATCCATAGATGTTTAAAAAATTATAAAACTTTATTTGTATAATATATTTGTTTGTGCCTCTCCTGTGTTTGTGAAGTTTTATGAAAACAGATATCATGTAGTAATTTTTAAGGCAAGAAAAACATGATGGTCTTAAAAAGAATTTTTAAGCGACAAAGGTATTTTGCATTGGCATGTACACAACATTTGACAACACATTGGTCTCCTAATCAACTTTGACCAAGAATTTGGTGCAACTTATAAATTGAATATATCGACATATTATGTTCCAATAATACTTCTAGAGGTAATGTATATATTGTTCTTACGTGACTAATCTTGACAGCGTATGCATGCTTTTAGGTATAGATATGATTTAAAAAATGCAACTTTGATTGTAACTCTTTATATTGGTGTTAGTAAAATATGGAAAAAGGACGTAAATTTATGAAAACAATTGATATCCAATATATGAGGATGTTTCTTTGCATCAATCACAAATAACAATATGTGTAGTCCAATTTAGAGCATATATCTCAACAAAGTCTTTTATTTGGAAATTACATCTACTTTCAAACAGATGCATTAAATATTGGACATGAGTTGCTAAACTTGAATGTTAATAGTCAGCTGTCTAAATGACGAGTTAGCGCCCCGTTGGAGATTTTGGTGTTGTTCGGTGTTATCTTTAGTAAAAAGGCTCTTGTGTTACAATTTCTATTAAAAAATTGTTCAAATATGTGACTAAACTTTACAAAAATAATATGTTGTGGGAATATTTTTTATGGTGATTCTAGTGGTAGTGTAGACAGTGTGAACAAATGCTTTACAATCCCAAAGTGGAACCAATGGATTTGTCAATTCATGCTCAAGTGAATCATGGGTCTATGTCTATCCACTCTTTGATGAGAATAGGTAGGTAGAGCTAGAGCAATACCTTCCTTCGCCTACTTTGTATTCCACCGAAAAGGCATGCTTTCTAATAAAAAATTCTCCATCCTTCGTACTAGTAATTGTGGGTCTTAGCGTTGGATTTGACTCTTCGCAGTCAAATACAGAGAAGTTCAAATGACACATTTTCCAAAATGATATATGCGCAATGAAGGTTTTGCCAGATGAGCCAACCTCTAGTGATTCTGTTAATTCACAATTGGTCTTGAATTTTTTTTGTTGGTCTAAAGTCAAAAAGTGTCGATTTTCATTGTTCAGATCCGTGGAAGATTCTACAAATATATAAACCGTGAAAACAAACATGACTCGTTTGGGCATATATTTTTGCACTAAACGAATAAATCATTGCAGAATGGTAACAACTTCAGGTGTGTATGAACAAACTTATAAAACCAACTTAAAAATAAATATTTGTTGTCGCTGGAGACAATATTAATTACTCCCTCTGTTCCAAATTAGATGCCTTCCATTTGTTTACTCCCTCAATCCTTAAATAAGTGAACGTTTAGTTTTGAATTTTTTTCACAAAAGAGTGTACGTCTAGATTCACATGCACTTTGAAGTGGGAAAAAATGAGTCTCTCGTAACACGGGAATCAAGACCAATAATATCTAATGCAGCATTGTATCCTTATTTTCTATATGCACTTACCTTATTAGAGGTGGGGGAATTAAAGAGGAGAGATGTGGTGGTTTGCACATTCTCAATACATTTTTTATCCATTCTATAATTTGTCTTCAAATTTCTATATGTCCACTTATTTGAGAACGGAGCGAGTACATGTGAATGTATCTAGACATGATACGTGAACAAATGAAAAATCTTCTAATTTAGAACGGGGAGAGTATATTTTTTTATACTAATTGAAAATTGTTGCAGCGCACGATGAGCCTAATTTCGAAACTATGAAAACAATTTCTTGAACTGACTATTTCTCGGTCAGCCGAGCCTATCCACAGGCTGCTGGCAAAAATCTCTCACGTGAGAAGAAGTCAACACAAATTTCAGCGCGTTGATCCACGCTCAACCTCCCATATTCCAATATCCTACTGGGAGATTTTATCGGCCTCTTCTCGCTCCGGGTACTGTTTGATGAACAGTACCACTTTTTTGGTAATTTTTTCTTTTTTTTTGCAAAATTTTTTCCCCACTTTTTTTCTCAATTTTTTTTGTTTCTCCAAAAATTATAAACATGAAATATATTCGCATTGACAAGTAGATTCCATTCTCATGAACGGTTTCGAGATTCGTCGATTCTAACTCCTCAATTTTAGATCCAAATACTATAGACGAACAGTACTCTACAGTACCCGCAGACTGTAGCACTATTTTTTGCAATCCCCACTTTTTTTCTCAATTTTTTTGTTTCCCCAAAAATTATATACATGAAATATATTCGCGTCGACAAGTAGGTTCCATTCTTATGAACGGTTTCGAGATTCGTCGATTCTAACTCCTCAATTTTAGATCCAAATTCACACAAACATTTGACGAATTTTTGTCAAATTTTTTGCAGAAAAATCCTCACGTTTCTCAAAAATTAACGATTTCCAGTTTTGTTGACTCTAACTCCTCGATTTTGGATTCAAATTCACACAAACATTTGACGAATTTTGTCAATTTTTTGAAATATGTACTGTAGATGAACAATACTCTACAGTACCCGAAGCCCTGTAGCACTTTTTTTTTTGCAAAATTTTTTCCCCACTTTTTTTCTCAAATTTTTTTGTTTCCCCAAAAAATATATACATGAAATATATTCACGTCGACAAGTAGGTTCCATTCTCATGAACGGTTTCGAGATTCATCGACTCTAACTCCTCAATTTTAGATCCAAATTCACACAAACATTTGACGAGTTTTTGTCTAATTTTTTGCAGAAAAATCCTCACGTTTTCCAAAAATTAACGGTTTCGAATTTTTCGACTCTAACTCCTTGATTTTGGATCCAAATTCGCACAAACATTTGACAAGTTTTGTCAAAAAAATTGAAATATGTGCGCGTCGACGAGTGGGTTCCATCCCCGTGAACGGTTTGGAGTTTTGTCGGCTCTAACTCCTCGATTTTGGATCCAAATTCGCACAAACGTTGACGAATTTTGTCAAATTTTTCGCAAAAAACCCCGCGTTTCCCAAAAATTACATATACGAAATATATGCGGGTCGACGAGTAGGTTCCACCCTCGTGATCGGTTTCGAGTTTTGTTGACTCTAACTCCTTGATTTCCGATCCAAATTCGCACAAACATTCGACGAATTTTGACAAATTTTTTCCAGAAAGTCCCCGCGTTTCCCAAAAATTATATACATGAAATATATGCGCGTCGACGAGTAGATTCCATCTCCGTCATCGCACTGTAGCACTTTTTTTGGCAATTTCTTTTTTTTTTGCAAAAAAAATTTCCCCACTTTTTTTCTCAATTTTTTTTGTTTCCCCAAAAATTATAAACATGAAATATATTCGCATTGACAAGTAGGTTCCATTCTCATGAACGGTTTCGAGATTCCTCGATTCTAACTCCTCAATTTTAGATCCAAATACTGTAGGTGAACTGTACTCTACAGTACCCAGAGAACTGTAGCACTTTTTTTTGCAAAAAAAATATCCCCACTTTTTTTCTCAATTTTTTTTGTTTCCCCAAAAATTATATACATGAAATATATTCGCGTCGACAAGTAGGTTCCATTCTCATGAACGGTTTCGAGATTCGTCGATTCTAACTCCTCAATTTTAGATCCAAAATCACACAAACATTTGACGAATTTTTGTCAAATGTTTTGAAGAAAAATCCTCACGTTTCTCAAAAATTAACAATTTCGAGTTTTGTTGACTCTAACTCCTCGATATTGGATTCAAATTCACACAAACATTTGACGAATTTTGTCAATTTTTTTGAAATATGTACTATAGATGAACAATACTCTACAGTACCCGAAGCACTGTAGCACTTTTTTTTTTGCAAAAATTTTTCCCCACTTTTTTTTCTCAATTTTTTTTGTTTCCCCAAAAATTATATACATGAAATATATTCGGGTCGATAAGTAGGTTCCATTCTCATGAACGGATTCGAGATTCATCGACTCTAACTCCTCAATTTTAGATCCAAATTCACACAAACATTTGACGAGTTTTTGTCAATTTTTTTGCAGAAAAATCCTCACGTTTTCCAAGAATTAACGGTTTCGAATTTTGTCGACTCTAACTCCTCGATTTTGGATCCAAATTCGCACAAACATTTGACGAGTTTTGTCAAATTTTTTGAAATATGTGCGCGTCGACGAGTGGGTTCCATCCCCATGAACGGTTTGGAGTTTTGTCGGCTCTAACTCCTCGATTTTGGATCCAAATTCGCACAAACGTTGACGAATTTTGTCAAATTTTTCGCAAAAAACCCCGCGTTTCCCAAAAATTACATACACGAAATATATGCGGGTCGACGAGTAGGTTCCACCCTCGTGATCGGTTTCGAGTTTTGTCGACTCTAACTCCTTGATTTCCGATCCAAATTCGCACAAACATTCATCGAATTTTGACAAACTTTTTCCAGAAAATTCCCCGCGTTTTCCAAAAATTATATACATGAAATATATGCGCGTCGACGAGTAGATTCCATCCCCGTCATCGCTTTCGAGTTTGGTCAACTCTAACTCCTCAATTTTTAGATCCAAATTCGCACAACCATTCCACGAATTTCGTCAAATTCGAATTTCCTTCGACATTTATTATGTCATTATAACAAAACATTTCATACAAAAATTTTCTCTTAAAGGCCGCGGCGTGTCGCCGCGCCGAATTCAACTAGTATACAACATGGCCTGAAGTTATGTTTCACGACGCAGTTAAGAAAGATCGCAGGTCAACCAGAGAGTGTACGTGCCGTAGCCAGCCCGCCGTCCGACCGGCGGCCGTCATCGCACTGTAGCACTTTTTTTGGCAAATTTTTTTTTTTTGCAAAATTTTTTTCCCCATTTTTTTCTCAATTTTTTTTGTTTCTCCAAAAATTATAAACATGAAATATATTCGCATTGACAAGTAGGTTCCATTCTCATGAACGGTTTCGAGATTCGTCGATTCTAACTCCTTAATTTTAGATCCAACTACTATAGACGAACAGTACTCTACAGTACCCGGAGACTATAGCACTTTTTTTTGCAAAAAAAATTTCCCCACTTTTTTTCTCAAATTTTTTTTTGTTTCCCCAAAAATTATATACATGAAATATATTCACGTCGACAAGTAGGTTTCATTCTCATGAACGGTTTCGAGATTCGTCGATTCTAACTCCTCAATTCTAGATCCAAATTCACACAAACATTTGACGAATTTTTGTCAAATTTTTTGCAGTAAAATCCTCACGTTACTCAAAAATTAACGATTTCGAGTTTTGTTGACTCTAACTCCTCGATTTTGGATCCAAATTCGCACAAACATTTAACGAATTTTGTCATTTTTTTTGAAATATGTACTGTAGATGAACAGTACTCTACAGTACCCAAAGCACTGTAGCATTTTTTTTTGCAAATTTTTTTCCCCACTTTTTTTTCTCAAATTTTTTTTGTTTCCCCAAAAATTATATACATGAAATATATTCGCGTCGACAAGTAGGTTCCATTCTCATGAACGGTTTCGAGATTCATCGACTCTAACTCCTCAATTTTAGATCCAAATTCACACAAACATTTGACGAGTTTTTGTCAATTTATTTGCAGAAAAATCCTCACGTTTTCCAAAAATTAACGGTTTGAAATTTTGTCGACTCTAACTCCTCGATTTTGGATCAAAATTCGCACAAACATTTGACGAGTTTTGTCAAATTTTTTGAAATATGTGCGCGTCGACGAGTGGGTTCCATCCCCGTGAACGGTTTGGAGTTTTGTCGGCTCTAACTCCTCGATTTTGGATCCAAATTCGCACAAACGTTGACGAATTTTGTCAAATTTTTCGCAAAAAACCCGCGTTTCCCAAAAATTACATACACGAAATATATGCGGGTCGACGAGTAGGTTCCACCCTCGTGATCGGTTTCGAGTTTTGTCGACTCTAACTCCTTGATTTCCGATCCAAATTCGCACAAACATTCGACGAATTTTGACAAACTTTTTCCAGAAAAGTCACCGCGATTTCCAAAAATTATATACATGAAATATATGCGCGTCGACGAGTAGATTCCATCCCCGTCATCGCTTTCGAGTTTGGTCGACTCTAACTCCATAATTTTTAGATCCAAATTCGCACAACCATTCCACGAATTTCGTAAATTCGAATTTCCTTCGACATTTATTATGTCATTATAACAAAACATTTCATACATAAAATTTCTCTTAAAGGCCGCGGCGTGTCGCCGCGCCGAATTCAACTAGTATACAACATGGCCCGAAGTTATGTTTCACGACGCAGTTAAGAAAGATCGCAGGTCGACCAGAGAGTGTACGTGCCGTAGCCAGCCCGCCGTCCGACCGGCGGCCGTCATCGCACTGTAGCACTTTTTTTGGCAATATTTTTTTTTTGCAAAAAAATTTTCCCCACTTTTTTTCTCAATTTTTTTTGTTACTCCAAAAATTATAAACATGAAATATATTCGCATTAACAAGTAGGTTCCATTCTCATGAACGGTTTCGAGATTCGTCAATTCTACCTCCTTAATTTTAGATCCAAGTACTATAGACGAACAGTACTCTACAGTACCCGGAGACTGTAGCACTTTTTTTGCAAAAAAAAAAAATTTGCAAATTTTTTCCCCACTTTTTTTCTCAATTTTTTTTTGTTTCCCCAAAAATTATATACATGAAATATATTCGCGTCGACAAGTAGGTTCCATTCTCATGAACGGTTTCGAGATTCGTCGATTCTAACTCCTCAATTTAGATCCAAATTCACACAAACATTTGACGAATTTTTGTCAAATTTTTTGCAGAAAAATCCTCATGTTTCTCAAAAATTAACGATTTCGAGTTTTGTTGACTCTAACTCCTCGATTTTGGATCCAAATTCGCACAAACATTTAACGAATTTTGTCAATTTTTTTGAAATATGTACTGTAGATGAACAGTACTCTCCAGTACCCGAAGCACTGTAGCACTTGTTTTTTTGCAACAAAAATTCCCCACTTTTTTTTCTCAAATTTTTTTGTTTCCCCAAAAATTATATACATGAAATATATTCGCGTCGACAAGTAGGTTCCATTCTCAAGAACGGTTTCGAGATTCATCGACTCTAACTCCTAAATTTTAGATCCAAATTCACACAAACATTTGACGAGTTTTTGTCAATTTTTTTGCAGAAAAATCCTCACGTTTTCCAAAAATTAACGGTTTCGAATTTTGTCGACTCTAACTCCTTGATTTTGGATCCAAATTCGCACAAACATTTGACAAGTTTTGTCAAAAAATTGAAATATGTGCGCGTCGACGAGTGGGTTCCATCCCCGTGAACGGTTTGGAGTTTTGTCGGCTCTAACTCCTCGATTTTGGATCCAAATTCGCACAAACGTTGACGAATTTTGTCAAATTTTTCGCAAAAACCCCGCGTTTCCCAAAAATTACATATACGAAATATATGCGGGTCGACGAGTAGGTTCCACCCTCATGATCGGTTTCGAGTTTTGTCGACTCTAACTCCTTGATTTCCGATCCAAATTCGCACAAACATTCGACGAATTTTGACAAATTTTTTCCAGAAAAGTCCCCGCATTGTCCAGAACTGTAGCACTTTTATTTGCAAAAAAAAAATTCCCCACTTTTTTTCTCAAATCTTTTTTTGTTTCCCCAAAAATTATATACATGAAATATATTCGCGTCGACAGGTAGGTTCCATTCTCATGTACGGTTTCGAGATTCGTCGATTCTAACTCCTCAATTTTAGATCCAAATTCACACAAACATTTGACGAATTTTTGTCAAATGTTTTGCAGAAAAATCCTCACGTTTCTCAAAAATTAACGATTTCGAGTTTTGTTGACTCTAACTTCTCGATTTTGGATTCAAATTCACACAAACATTTGATGAATTTGTCAATTTTTTTGAAATATGTAATGTAGGTGAACAGTACTCTACAGTACCCGAAGCACTGTAGCAATTTTTTTTTGCAAAATTTTTTCCCCACTTTTTTTTTCTCAAATTTTTTTGTTTCCCCAAAAAATATATACATGAAATATATTCGCGTCGACAAGTAGGTTCCATTCTCATGAACGGTTTCGAGATTCATCGACTCTAACTCCTCAATTTTAGATCCAAATTCACACAAATATTTGACGAGTTTTTGTCAATTTTTTTGCAGAAAAATCCTCATGTTTTCCAAAAATTAACGGTTTCGAATTTTGTCGACTCTAACTCCTCGATTTTGGATCCAAATTCGCACAAACATTTGACGAGTTTTGTCAAATTTTTTGAAATATGTGCGCGTCGACGAGTGGGTTCCATCCCTGTGAACGGTTTGGAGTTTTGTCGGCTCTAACTTCTCGATTTTGGATCCAAATTCGCACAAACGTTAACGAATTTTGTCAAATTTTTCGCAAAAAACCCCGCGTTTTTCAAAAATTACATACACAAAATATATGCGGGTCGACGAGTAGGTTCCACCCTCGTGATCGGTTTCGAGTTTTGTCGACTCTAACTCCTTGATTTCCGATCCAAATTGGCACAAACATTCGACGAATTTTGACAAACTTTTTCCAGAAAAGTCCCCGCGTTTTCCAAAAATTATATACATGAAATATATGCGCGTCGACGAGTAGATTCCATCCCCGTCATCGCTTCGAGTTTGGTCGACTCTAACTCCACAATTTTTAGATCCAAATTCGCACAACCATTCCACAAATTTCGTTAAATTTGAATTTCCTTCGACAATTATTATGTCATTATAACAAAACGCGCGACGACGAACTGGTACACGTGACGGAGGTTGGTTGGCAATGGCGAGGCTGATGATTGATTTTTCTAAGACTAGTCATAGTGAAGAGTATCATATATGAGTATCATGCATATGATACTAGTCTATATTACTATTTCCACTATGGGTAGTAACATATTTGTGGTATCATATAGTATTGCATTAATTAGGTTGTAGACTCATCTTGTATTGAAACACGTTATGTTACGGTATCTACCTATGATACCACTATCATCTCTTTCATCATTAAATGTAGTGACACGTCATCTTTTACCTACGTGACATGCCTAATATTAGTTATGATACCACCACTATGTCTGGTCTAAGCGGGCGGCCGTCCGCCCGAGACTATGCCTCGAACGGTGCCTTTACGCTGCCTGCTGCTCTCGGTCTTGTTTGACGACCTCGATCGTTTCCGGATGACAGCGGGTAGTACAATCATTTCAGTGCCACATGCTAGCACTTCCGTTTCCTTCCAAGCTAGGGGGACAAGTGCCAAAATATTTTTTTCGGACGCGTCCCGATTTTGAGCAAATTTTAGCCGGTTCCGTCGCGGGGGCCTGCCCTAGCCTAGCGATAGGCTTTCTCGGTTCTCTATTTCGAGAGTACGGTTTCGTGAATTTTCTGTCTTTGCCACGCCTTGTACCACTGGCTACAGCGCTTACCTACAAATGGAAGATTCCAAGCATAACCAGCTTTGCTCCTACTTGGGACTACTGATGATAGAGTCATCCACGATGACGAGTTATTGAAATCAACACTATAGTACAAATCTGTCCAAGTACTACTCACTACGATTATTTGCAAGGGAAAAAAGTACCAAAAAACATTCACAATCGGCGTTCGAGGACTGTGACTTGACTTGCTACAGTGAAAGAGGAATATTTGCAGGAAAAAAATCAGTTTCTTCCAAGTGATTTAAAATAATTTATAAATGCAACACATGCTTTCTTATTGGTGTCGTGGGAAGTAAAATTAGGAAGCCAAGTGTGTACTACCAGAATAAAATAAATACATGGTTTAATGGTTACGAGGGTGGTCGTAGTTGTTCTCCATTTCACCGTTAATCAAACATCGGTTTGAACCAGCGTGTCTTATTGATATGTATTCTAGTGGAAGACAACTTTCTCGATGATAGATTCTCCCATGCCCGTTGTTGGGCATTTTTCAGCTACAAGATAAAGCCTCACAACAATTTTGTTTCCCATGTGATGAAATATGCTTTACAGAAAAGAGAAGGTAGAAACTCTGGTTTTCTATCCATAATAATGATAATGATTTCTCATGAGTTGAACATTATTTCACAAAATTGTCACGCTTTTCTATCACGTGTATTATTGGCCACAAGTCAAACTTGTTTACTAATCATTTTTTGTAAGAATAATGCTTCCTCAACATGATCGTTTGATCTTGAATGTTGATGCTTGTCTATCACGTTCATTATTGTTTTTAGGGTATATAAATGATCAACAAAATTTTCTTAAAAATCTAAGTCCGATTCACGAGTGTGTTATGTCATAACTAAGGTGGGATTAGATGTTGCGTTAGTGGTAATTTCATTCTACTTCTAGGTTGTACTCTATAAATCTTGATTTATAAATGAGTTGAATTAATAAACCGTTTGTTCAACGTTAGAGGTCAATCAGGTTATAATACGGTACCGCTATCTATCTATGTATACTTGGTCCAGTTTTGTTCCAGACTCGCGATAGAAAAAAAAGAGACCCAAGGACACTAGCACCCAGCACTTACTTTTTATAGAAGAAAGGAGCTGCAAGCAACGTCCGAGCCAAGACTCGAACCCGGGTCACCGGGCAGCCAGCACAGGCTAGCTAACCACTGGCCCTCTGACCAGTCTATGACTCGCGATAGAAAGTGACAGAGCGAAATAAGAAGAGAAGAAAATTAAGCGATACAATACGAGTGCATGCGACCGCCACGGAAATGCATGCGTACAGCTCATGCCAGATGGCTGCGATACCCACCCGGGAGGGAAACCTCATCCCACATGACGCCCATGTTCGGCTGGCCCCCACACACTGACACACCATCTCTTCATCTCACCAATCCCCATCTAGATGCGCGTACGTGTGGGCCCCGCCTGCTACTGCCGGCGGCGCCGCGTAAGCGCCGAGTGCTCTGCTCTGGTATTGGACCGTTCGCTCGCTCGCTCGCTCGAGGGCACAGCCGAGCAAAGCAGCGGTGACAGTGATGGGCCGGGCTTGTGCTTCGCTAAACACCAGGCCTGTGTCACGCTGCGACGACGTTGATGGATCGGATGGACGGTTTCCTTGATCCCTTCCACGTACTACGCCGCGTCCCTGTACCGGAATTTGATTTTGCATTTCCTCCGCAGCACACACAGAGCGACAACATTATACTCGTTTAGTATGGACGAGTTGAAGTAGAGGCGGCTTTCATTCACAGGTGCTTGTATTATTTCTTACTAGCAAACGTGCCCGTGCGTTGCTACGGCTATATATATTTTAAGATGTGGAAAATATGTTAATGCATTGTTACATGTTCATGTTTCTTGTGAATAAATATTTTAAACTCATCCTAAAGCCCAACAATCTTGGCGTGCGAATGATCGAACCGAGCGAGCTCCCTAAGAGAAGTTCTGCGATGGACCACCCTTTCCACCCGTGCACAACTCCTTCATGCTAGACGGAACTTGGCTCCTCTCCCTTTTACTGCTCGTGGCCTCCACACTTCAATCCACTTCTTTTCTCAAGATCTGCCCTCCCTTTTTCTTTAACGAAACCCCCCCCTTGCCTCCAACTCAGAGGACTCGTTGGCCTACTCCCCGAGCCGCCCTAACATGGGGCATCGGCTCGGTTCTCAGGAAGCCTCTACTTCTCAATCACCAGCTCCTTAGATAGTCACATCCCAAGGTCGCCTCCAGTCTGATCCGCCTGCTTGGGAGAGGGTCATGTGCCATCTAACTCTGGCGGGAGCAAGGTAGTAGGCGAGAAGAGGGGAAGTTGAATTACATATTCAAGGCCCACTTCTTGGACCGAATAATACGAAAGAAACAATCCTCCTATTAACATTAAATAAATAGATTTATTCGAAATAACTTTGAACAAAAATGAAGTTGAGTCTGAACAAAAAAGTATTTAGCAAGAACCTCATGTTTAGACTTCAGACTTCACTGAAACCACATTTATTTTAACATGACATTCCATTTGTGCTGGAAAATATAGAAAGAGCAGCTCGTATGGATCAGACTTAATCTACATACGACTGTCTATTGACATGTTAACCTGTAGTTTGTGCAAGTATAAAAAACTGCAGCATGCTGACATAGCCATACGGGCACACACGGGGAATACTTCCAAAGCAAAAACAAGCCCTCGCAACAGGAACAAATCGAGCACACCTCGGCTGGAAGGCTAGAACAATACATGCACATAACTCATTAATTTCAACAAATAAAACCACATGTTACTTCTGTGGCGGCAGTCTAAACTCTGGACAGCTCTTTGCATCATTTACAACCTGAATGACCCCGTTGCTATCTTGGGGCGGCAGTTCGCCGAGAACCTTTGGGACTGGAACTTTTCAGTTATCGAGAATGTCTTTGCCCACGTCTACGTACCATTACTTGGATCTATTGGTCCCAATTGTTTTGCTACATCCATGGCAGATAATATTTAAAGATGTGATGGATGACATACATATATTTTATGAATAAGAATGCACTATAAATATCAAAAAAATCTATAGAGTGGGACCATCTGTGTCTAGCTGTTACCTCTGTATGTGAAGGTTGATCTTTGTTCCGATGAAGTATCAAAGTACGAGAAGTATCTACATGGCTCACAAGGGGGAATATCTGGAGGTAGAAGGCGATATCATTCTCCACCTCACGTAACTGGCAAGCCTGATTACCTCCCGTAAAGCAGTGATACATGAAGCTGCTGTCCTGGCAGGTTGTGATGAGCATAAATGCTCGCCGAAGTGTCTCCTCCAGCTGCTCCAATGGGTTCCTCGTGTCTCGGTGTTGCATCAACTGTGCCTCATGAAGCTCCTGCAGCAGGTCACCTATCATCTTGACACGCCGCCCAAGCTTCTGGCAGGTCTTCCTCCTAACCGTCTGCACTGCCTCCACAATCATCTTGATCAGCCCATTTGCATCTATCCCTGCTAGACTCTCCCTCGTCTGAATGAATGGCAACGGACGGCCGGACTAACCATTCTTGCATCGCAATGGGCGAATCGATCAATGAATCCCAGATTACGCCATGGCCCTCTTCGTGGCCCTGAGGTCGCCGGAGCTGGTGGCCCTCACGACGATCTTCAGTCAGCTCCCTCAGACTTCAGTTTTGATTGAACGATGCATCGCCTCCCTCCGCCCTTGCTGCGCCGCCGTCCGTGCGCGGAGAGGAACCTCAGGGCCGCATCGGTTGACCAGCGGCAGCAGCCTGTGTTGGCGCGGCGGCGGGAGGCCCTTGTGGAGGTCGGAGAGATGGGGATTCCTGCGGCAGGAGGGCCGAGGCGGTGGTTGTTGAGGGGCCAAGAGAGGTCCAGGCCGGGGCACACGACGGCAGCGATGAGGTCTTCCATGCCGGGTCGGCCGCAGGGCACGATGGCAAGGGCGAGGAGGTTCGCGCCAGGGGCAGCCGCGGATCTCGACGGCGGCGACGAGGTCGGCCGCGGGCACGGCGGCGAGGAAGAGCAGGTCCGCGCCGTGGGCAGCCGCGGGGCATGATGGAGGCGAGGAGGTCCGGGCAGCCGAACGGCGGAGTAGGAGGTTAGTGGTGCGCTCGAGGGGGCGTTGGAGGTCACGGCCGGCGCGAGCGCCTGGCACGGAAAAAAAAAACGAACCGGTATACAAAAAAATCAAACCGTTTTTTTCACTTACGGGTGGCATTGTGGGTAGTATAGATGAAAGGGTAAAATCGGAAATTAGAAAAACGTACCAACCATCAACCATCACCTGTAGCCATATTATATACTCCCTCCGTTTCTAATTATAGTGCGTTCCAACATTTGTTCGGACCAGGTGAAAACGCTCAAAAGTCTATTTTACCCTCAACTGTTTCCTAAAATAACATCTCCTGCCCTCCCGAAATAGCGAACCGGTCACCAGCGAAGAAAACAGAATTCAAATTTGAATCGCGATCCACGCCGTCGCCAGCTCCATCCTCGCCGATCCTCGCCCTCGCCAGCTCGATCCTCGCCTGGGATCACGCCCAGCGTCCAGTTCTCCGCTGCTTCCTCCCTCACCCAGCTTCTCCTCACCACCCCAGCAGCAGCAGGTCGCCGGTCGCCAACCCCAAGCAGTAGCAGGTCGCCGGTCGCCGGCCCCCGCAGCAGCAGATCGCCGGTCGCCGGCCCCCCGCAGCAGCAGATCGTCGGTCGCCGACAGCAGCAGATCGCCGGCCCCCAGCAACAGCAGATCGTCGGTCGCCGGTCCCCAGCAGCAGCTGATCGCAAGGGCCACGAGGAGGCGCCCCTAGCACCTCCGCCTCAGCCTCGCCCAGGCAACTCTGCACCACGAGGCACCCACGAGGAGCTCGCCAACACCTGCACCAGGAGCAGCAGATCACCAATAGCAGAGCAAAGCAGCAGCTCGCCAACACCAGACTCACGAGCAGCAGCTGTCGCCCAGGTTCATCCCTCCAAGCTCGAAGGTCACAGAACAACTTCAGAGAACAACTTCAGAGAACAGCTCCGAGGCCTTCTCCTCCAAACTTCAGATCAAGCCTACCCAAGAAATGGCAGATTTCCAGAGTTTTGACCCTAACTTGCTAGCACCTGAAGCTGCGATGTTGGATCTTAATTTCACACCACCTGAAGAAGAGGTCAATATAGAAGAACAAGAGGTCAATATAGAAGAACAAGAGGTCAACGTACAAGAACCAGATGTCAATGTAGAAGAAGAGGTCCTGAACATGACAGGTGTTACATTTGTTACGAAATTTACTCTATTTTACTCTTTAAGAGACAATTCGTACTACTACATGTAATGGCAAAGATTGTTAGTGATGTGATCAGGTACTACTTGGGTACTACACGGGTATCCATAAAACATGAAACAGGACAAGAATATTTTAGCAGATCTAGAAACTAAGAATATCCACAGTGCATCTAGGACATCAGATCCTACAGTTTACATGGGAACAGAATGGTGAAATGCCGCCACTCACCCCAGCACTTGATAATTGTTTTTGCACAATTAGGTTATTAAAAATAATACTCTATCATCCTCAAATTACAACATACTTTGGCATTTCAAAATTGCAAGTACAGGAATATGAACAATGACATGATCATCATCATTTAGCAAGAGTAGTACATCCAGTAAATTAGCTAATGCTACTTGATCCATTTGCTTACATGTACTTACATTTACTCCATTTGCTGCAGGTGTGGGTGCTCAGCATGTCAATCATCATGTCAATCATGTCAATCATCATGTCCAAGCAGAAGCTGCAATGCTGGACCTCAACTTGCCAGCAACACCTGAAATGATCAATGGTCAAGATGCAGTTATGGAAAATGTTCAAGATGCAGTTAATGAAAATGATCAAGATGCAGTTATTGAAGAACATGCTGCTGCAGGTGTGGGTGCTCAGCAAGCAAAGAAGACACGGAAAACACTCAGTGACACTCAAAAATATGCTGCTTATGTAGCTTTGCATGCACTCTGCATGAAAGGAGGTGGAAAATTTGATAAAGAAGATATGAAGAACATTGCAAATTTTTTTGAGGTGGGTATTCGACAGATACAGAGTCTTTGGCAGCGAGCTATGAAGCAGATTGAGGAGGGTTTGCCGGTTGACGTTTCAAGCAGAAGAAAGGGCAGGTCCGGAAGGAAGCCACTAGATATTGATCTATCACGAATCCCTAGTATCCCACTAAACAAGAGGTCAACAATTAGGTCTCTCGCTTGGCAACTTGGAGTCAATCCTACGACACTATTCAGAAAGTTTGAGATGAAACTAATCCGAAGACACTCAAATGCCCTAACGCCTCCACTCACGGAGAAACACAAGAGAAACAGGGCACAATTTTGTTTAGGAATGGTAGATGAAGACACAATTGCAACTCCAGATCCCTTTTTCAATGACATGTACAGGTTTTTGCATGTTGATGAAAAATGGTTCAACATGACAGAGAATGACAAGGTCTACTACTTGCTGCCTGATGAGCCAGATCCTAAAAGGGCTGCAGTTGGAAATTGCATAGGCAAAGTCATGTTCCTCACCGCAGTAGCTCGACCTAGGTATGACAGTGAAGGAAAAATGACATTTGACGGGAAAATAGGTATGTGGCCTTTCGTGAAAGAGGTACCAGCGCAAAGACGAAGTCAAAATAGAGAGAAAGGCACATTGGAGACCAAGAACCTAGTTGTAACGAGGGAAGTGATGCGGGAGTATTTTATTGAAAAACTACTGCCTGCAATAGAGTTACTTTGGCCTCAAGAAGATGTGGGCAAGACGATTTTCATACAGCAAGATAATGCGAAGCCGCATCTTTTGCCCAATGACCCAGCATTCGCAGAAGCTGTAGCCAATTCAAGAAACTTCCTAGGCCAAGCCCAAGATGCTGCCTAACTGTTGCAGCAAGCAAGCAAGGCAAGTATTGGAGCTTTCAAAAGCATCAAAAGCATGTATGTTTATAATGTGTGTTGAGCATCAAAAGCATGTAAAAAAGGAAGATGCTTCCCAATATACCATCACAAAAAGAGACAATATTCAGTGGTTGCTTATGGTCTGTATGTTAATGTGTGTAAGTTGCTGCAAGCAATTGCTTATGGTTTGTGTGTTATTGTACTGAAAACATTTGTGTGTGTTTAAGTTAATGTTTGTGTGTTGCCTAACTGTTTATGATTCTGTATTTCACCTAATAGAGGAGATAAGAGTACAAGATAACAGTACATATACTCCTAATGGAGCAATACATATACTCCAGCAAGCTACAGCAAGCATATTGGAGTATATAGTCATGTTTATAATGGAATAGACAGAATGCCAAAAGGCATCAGTAAACACAATACACAAACATATCAGTTGTGACAATAGTATGTTGACAAAGAGAGAACAAAAACAACTTGCACAAACTGTTGTGGCATGAAGGTAAGCTTTGTGGTAATTAAGAAAGGGACCGTGAATGATTGGAAACGGATTGTTATCTTTTGTGCTCTCACTGAATCCGGTACAGTACAGACCAACAACACTGCTGCAACTCAAGCACCAAATGACAGTACTACTCCAAGTATTTATGCTACAGCAAGGAGTAGTTTTGACTGAATTACACTGCAAGTTTGTATAGTGAATTATAGCAACAGAGCAATTTTTTACAGAGAGGAAACTTAGCAATACAGAGCTACTCAAACTTCAGTTTATCAAATTTTAACCAGAGATGTGGATCCAGTAGTCCCAATGTGCTGCACAAATTCTCACTTGAACAAGCACTAATCTACTGCAAGCAACAAGCACATAGAGTCGTGGAGAAGAAGAGCAGTGGATGCAGACCTGACTCGACGCTGCATGTCGGCGAACGGAGTGAAGCCCTTGGCCTGCATCTGAGGTTAGCAGCAGGCTGGTCGTCCTGGAGCAATAGGTCGGGGAGGGAGCACCAGCAGGATGAAGGTTGGGTCCATGGTCGGCTGCCCAGCTGCATCAATTCCAAAAAAACCATCACGGTGACTGATTCATTGACACGGAGTAAAGGAGAAAAATCAGAGTTAATGGTGTGGGCGTACTGAAGCAGATGAAGAGGACTTGTGGCGGGAGGACGACGCCGCAGGCGATGGGGAGGTACATCATGCGCACGGGGTCGATGGGCTTCAGGAGCACGCGGTTCACGTCGCCCAGGATCACCGGGCGCGCCGCAGCCTGCCGCGGGGGAAACCCGGGTAACCGCTGCGCTGCCTGGTGCCCGGGAACCAGAGCACGCGGGCGTCAGCGCGGTGCCTCCTCAGGGCCTCCGCCGGCTGCATCTGCACTGCAGCCACCACCGCCACCGCGACCACGACGAGCAAGACGACGCTTCTGAGCCTCGACGTCCGCTCCCCTCCGCTTGCCCCTGGCGGCCGCAGCCACCGCCGCGTGGCGCGGATCCGAGTTCGATTCCTCTTCCTCTTGCACAGGCTCCGGCCGCGTCGCGCCTGCCCGGAGCTCGCCGCATCCTCGCCTCCGCCTGACCAGAGCTCGCCGCATCCTCGCCTCCGCTTGACGGCAGAGCGCGTAGCAGGCCACGGTGAGGCAGATCTATCGCCGGCGGGCACAGATCGAGCGCCATCTCGACAGCAGCACGATAAAAATTCAATCTTTGACCAAGCCGGTCGCGGTTGCGTGTGGTGGGGAGAAATTGGGTGCGAGAGGGAGCGCGGCTGGTGGGGAGCGGGGCGGCAAGGGGGAGGGAGAAGGCGACGGCGAGAGGAGTAGCGCCGGCGACGGCGAGAAGAGTAGCGCCGGCGACGGGGAGGGAGAAGGCGACGGGGAGGGATCCAGCGAGAGGAGAGAGAGAGAGAGGCCGCGGTGTTAGGGAGAGAGTCGTGCGAAAGAGAGAGAGCGAGGTCGCGGGAGGGCAAAGTTGGAAAACAAAAAACTTTCGTAGCGTGACAGGATTTTGCCTACGGACGCCCAGCGCACTATATTTCGGAACGGAGGGAGTAGTAGAGATTACTGTACCTCTCATCCTCAACAATATTCTAGACAAAGATCTTCGATGAAACTTCACTGTCTTTACAGCTCGGGTCACCACTCCGCGCAAGCGTACCAATTCGTTACCCGCAGAAAATAAAAAAAAAGGGTCCGTTCGTAAGTGGTAGGCACCAAAAAATGTTGTCAGATGTGCTTGTCCCGGTATCTTTGGACGCTTTCTTCGTCACCTCTATTTCAACTTACTATCCATATGGCTTTAAATCCGTATCTCCAGAATGTTTGTTTGTGGTTATTATTGGTCAACGAGGTGTCCTAACGAAATCCAGTACGTTGAGTAACTTGAACGGATGGAGCAGATACGTTATTATCCGTATCTCCAGACTGTTTGTTTTCTGGTATTACTGCTACCCCATGTCCTTGATTAATGCTGCAAATGATACTAGCTATTTGATGTTTACATCTTAATCTTTCAATTGTTATATTGCACAATATTAGATTTTATGAATCTTTTTCTTTCTTTAGCTGATACATTCAGCAGGTGGATAAAAGATACAACCTGATATTTGCATTTCTATGTTACAAATGTTACTTGGAAAATTAGTAGCTAGATTATTTCATGAGGTAATACATTCATCCGATGGGATCAAACTGTTCTTGTCAAAATTAATTATCATGTCCTGATGCTCTTTTTGTTGGTTTTTTGCAGATGGAAGATACATGGTAATATACCAGCGGAGCCTTATGTGGTAGTGCATCATTGTCCCATTCCATCTGTTTGGTGTTCTATGTTGTCTTCTGTGGTGAATCGGCGTAAGTAGGATAACCTTGAGAGCTGATTTAGAGATAGATTTGGGACCAAGCAAACTAAAAAAATCCAATTGCCACAATGTATGAGGCCTTTGTTGCCAGCCATATAAGTTGGTGTTTTGATCTTGCTCAATTTTTTATTCCAGATGTTAAAGAAATTGGCAAAGCAATTGAGATTCTGAAGACTGGGGTTGAAAATAACTTCACTACTCCAGCTGGGCTATTGGATCAATATCTTTTTCTATGGTAAAGGAACAGGTTTGCACACGGTCTTATTCTCTACTCGATTGCCTTCTCGGCATCCAATGTACTGAAATTCCTAAATATTTGGTCTGCGTCTATTATTGCAGGAAAATCATTGTTTGTTAATGGTTATTCGCGATTTGCTAAATTTCTGTAGTGATAATTGTATTTGCGGACTGCATATTTCTTATTCCTGCATTGGTAAATTCCATTTAGGTGGAAAGAAAATGACGTTTTGTGTTGTTTCCTATATAGCTCTTGCAGTTACCAGTGAGTAGTAATGATGTCCATGAAAACATCCTAGACATTGCTAAATTTCATCTTGTCATTTTGGAGCTTTAATTTGTGATTCAGTCTTACAAGCAGGTCTCTGTTCAATGGAAGAGTAGAATATGACCATTATTGTCACTTTTTTAGGGCCAGATGTTTTCTTGCTGCTGCTCCTTTTCAAGGAAAAATGTTTTTATTGTTAATTTATTACTGCATAAAAGTCTTAATTCCTTTTGTAAGTACAACAGAAATGTTTTCTCTACTACTATTAAACAAGCAAACATATTCATCCCTAAGTACACCCAGCCTAACGTACACAGAGGAAAACAGACCTATTACAGCCTCACGATCCAACCCAACAATTGAGATCTAACCATCAAGATAACAACTACCCCGCATCATGTGTACGTTTAGGAAATTGAGAGGGCGGACGAAAACTCTGCCCTCCGCCCACGCACGCCACGTGAAAGAGAAAAAAGGCACAATCAACGGGGAAACACCTGCCCTCACTAGCCACGTAAAAAAAAAGTCCACTATAACAGAGGAGAAATCTCCAAATTAGAGGCAATCAAGTCAACTTGTCCCCTCCGTTCGTAGTTCCCACCCAGGCAACCCTGCAGTGAGACGCGCCGTCGCCGCGTTTCTCATCCGATGAAACGTTCACATCGACGAGCTCCTCGCCAACACAGGTGCGTGCCCATCCTGCGCCATCGCCGACGAACTCCTCGGCTTACGCCCAGGTATTGCCGCGACGATGAAGGATGGCAGTTCTGCTCCGTCGCCGTCCTCATCTCCTCTTGGTCGTGATGCACGACGTGATGTGTTGATTTCTCAAGTTGTCTTTCTGCATATTTTAGTTGCATCAACATTGACTTTCTAGAGCCATATATGCTAACCTGGTAATCAGACACACGATGCAAGAGGGCCTAGCATGGGGAGATGAATTCGTACCTGGATTTCAGCCAATGCCCTGTCAACTGCCTGAATTGCATTAGTTCTATACAAGGAAATCGTCGCATGCCACATACTTTTAGTAGACCACTTAAAAGGTACAAATATTAGGTGTAATGGTGAGAGAAAAAACATACATGAAATCTGAATGATTTTGTTTGCTGGACCACAAACACGGATGTACCTGGATGTATGTTCCTATCGCAAGGGAATCAGAGTGTCCATGTTCCAGGAAAGTATGCATATTTGCTATTTCTCTGAAAGTGCATTACCTTTTCTATGCTCCTACGAGATGGAACAACACAATTAAAATTCTGTGCTGTTTGATTTCGTATCTGGTTATGCTGGACTGCTCTAAATGCAGGATATAGCAAAGGGGATTAGCATATACACAAAATGCTGGGATGGAATTGTTGGATATATCCTCTCATGGAGATGACATATACTAGAAAAATATGCAGAAAGATTCCCAATTAATATAATTCTATAACACTATTGCTATTCACAGGATTGAGGGAATTGGTATGGCCCCTACTACTCCAAACAGGACACAGCACCCCATTCCAGGATATAAGCAATACCCACTGCTTGGGTAAGAACAACCCAAACACTCAATTTTGCTACAGTTGCTCAACTGCTGAACTGTGTGATGTATTATAGATCCTAAAGAGCTAAGAAGGCAGAGGGATAGAGAGTGGTATTCAGAAAAGAGGGATGAGATTAATAAGAACGGCCTGAAGCCTACATACATAAAAAGGATGCCGCAGCCGAGGCAACACGCACACCGCTGGCTGCATTAACAGGTAATGATGATCATCTGTCATAATATGGCCCACTTCTATCGCAATATAATGACCTTTTCAGACCCTAACAAGATTAAAAATTTGAGGGAAAGGGAGCGGTATGCACAAAATAGAAAGGAAATATTTTGAGCGTCAACGCCAAACCGGCAAGCAAAATAAGAAAATGTACTCAAATCCATCAGTACATGCATGTACCCTGAGGATTAGAAAACATGTAATCTTTATTATATAAGAAAGCAAGAGCAAGAGATTTTCCAAACTAGGGATGTCAAATAGGGATTCACTATTTTTTCAATGCAATAAATAACTACTGCAACCTAGCGACATTCCAAGCTGCAACTAAATACAAAAGAGACGTGTGCAGCGCTATCCAAAAAAGTACATCGTGGACGCTTCTATAAGAAATAACATAGATAAGAAACTTCAGAGAAAAACATAAAACACGCAAGATGCTCCACATATTGTTTTAATAGTATACAGTATTCTCTGTATGACTGAATGAATAAAACCTATCAGTATGATCTATTTGTAACCCAATCCAACTGTCCAAGAGAGTGGTGAAGAAAAACTCAGTCCAAGAATATGTAACCAACTCATTTCTTGTAACAGTATTCGAATCTGTATGACTGAATGAATAAAATTAACATTTAGACTCTATCGATGAATCTGTATCGACTTAGCATGTAAATGAATCTATTCAGGACATAGTCATTCTCTTTTTGATAGTTCTTGGAGAGTTTTGGTCAAGGACACAAGTATGCATGTAGTGAAAACGATATAAATGTCGAAAGATGTAAGAGTGTTCAGTGCAGCACGATTTTACCTGTGAAGCAGCACTCGGGTGTCTGGTCTGTACTTTTCTGATTCTCAAGTCTCAACCATGCTATTAACATAACATCTGCTACGAGTAGAAACTAACTGCTAAAAATATGTGACCGATCATTGGGCTGCCTTTCTCAGTATGGTTAGCAAGCTATTAAATGCAAGGACACTCTTCACTTCTTCAATAAGCAGCGAGGTACATATTTGTTCAGGTTCTGCATTGATAAGATAAAAAAGTTAAACATAACAAGATTCAGATGGGTTAACACATATTGACAGGGGTACATATTTTTTATAATAATTGACCAACGAAAGCTAATAATTTTTTAAATTTCTTAAGCATGTCTTAATTTTCATTGGAGGTCGGATAGCTCTTTTCATTAATAGTAGTAGTAAAATGGGCAGGGAGCAATTGTTATCAGAAATGAAACAACAAATCTCAGGTTCACACTGTTAGTAACTGAATGCAAATTTCGAGATCGAAGTAAAGCAAAGAGATTTTTACATAATTGAGGAACTCAAACAATCCAATACCATCATCAGTCCAGTATCCCCAAACATAATTGAAATGGCCAAATAAAATTGATAATAATTGGTTAAACTTTTGTTGTCTCCTGGATCTAAACTAAGAGCAACAAATTCCATCAAACTTCATTTCCACAAATCCCCTCATTGTAATCTAGGAAAAAAATGACTTCATATTAGAACGCATCCCTACCGGACAAGTTCAGCTCATCAGGTCTAAAGCTCTCTTGGGAGGTGCCCTGCGCAGCTTTCATCTGGGCTTTCCGGCGGTTGAAGAGGGATCTCCGAGGAGGTGCTCCTGCTCCTCTCCGAGGGTGCCTGCTAGGTTGGGTCGCCGGGCGTCGCCGAGGAGCCTGCCAGGTGAGGTCACCGGGGGCCACGAAGGAGCTGCGCTGAGCTCTTTCATGGACACAGGCTGACGAGGAGCCGAAGCATAGAGGAGAGGGCATAGCGCCGTCAGGGAGGGAAGGAGGCAGGGGAAGGTCTTTGATGAGAGAGAGAGAGAGAGCAAACGGAGCTTGGCTCTGATGGTTGGGTTCCCTGTGGTGGAACCAGCCCATCTAGGTTCAAGTCCTAGATTTGGCATGGACGTTTGCATTTACCTTAATTTATTCCAGGTTTATCCGGCGCTATTCTTTCAGTGGTAGGTGACGTGCCCGTCAACTGCGAGGCGCCTGTAGTGACTTCGTCAACCTCAAGATCTGCTGGCTCAATCCTTCAGAAATGCTCATAGGGGTAGGGTGTGCGTGCGTGCGTTCATAGGGGTGAGTGTACGTGTGTATTTATGAATGTCTGTGTTGTACTATGTTCTAAAAAAAAAAGAGAGAGATGAGCTTGAGTGAGGGAGCGAGGAAGATGGGTGTCGGATCCACGCGTTGAGATTTTCATTTCTTTTTCTTAAGGTCGCTCCCGTGGTTGCATTGGGGACATCCACTGATGTTGATCTTTTTCTAATTGAAAAGGTACATTCCATCTAATTTTTAATTCTATTTTACTTAAACAAGAATAACTTCGTGTTTTCTTGATTTTGAATATACGGATCGACGGAAAGAGTTGATATGAAGCTTTTCACTTAAATATAACCTTATTTGATTTGTTCAGAGCTCATTGTGACATCTCATATGTATGCAGTGTTCTGTCTGGTTATTTGTTTTTTATCTAATGCACTCATGGTACGATTAAGCGTCATTTTGTCCGATATTATTCTTAACCAAAGTCATTTGCAACGTGTGTTGATTATATGTTTGTTTGTAGTTTTTACAAGGTTAGGCATGAAATTTAATGTTTTAGTAAAAAAATCACTAAACTATAAATGATATTTGTATTTTGAAGACGAGCGTTGCACGTGCACGACTACTAGTGTAAGTAAATGAGAAATGAGGTATAGTCAAAAGAAGGGGGAATGACAGATCGGTATATCCAGACCTGCTACCACTCCCCACCATCCAGATCCGTGGAGATCAGACTTCAAACGCTAGATTCGCGGCCGACGACCTCCTGGTTGCCGGCATCGCGCGAGATCTGCAGTGAGGCCATGGGCTTGAGGGCCCGGGACCCTGTCCTAGCCCTTGCACTGCCCAGCTCGGCCCGCTCGGAAGCCGTCCCGCGAGAAGAGGAGGGGCACGCAAGAAGGGGCCGTCCACCACCAACTCAGGAGCGCGAGGAGCGGCCCTCGCCGCCGAAGACCACCGTGCCACCGGAGTCGCCGACGAGCGACGCCAGAGACTGACCAGACCGCACCGCCGCCAGCCGCGACCGCCCCGTGAGGACGCCCTGGCGCGCGGGCAGAGAAGATCCGCCGCCGCCGGCACCGCACGGGCTTTGCCCGGCGGCGGCGAAGGAGGGGAGGAGGTGGAGGTGGGACGGGGAGGCGGCGGCTAGGATTTCGCCCCTGTCGCCGCGGGGGCGAGCAGGAGCGAGGGGAAAAGCCTCGTTGAACTTTGCGACGATCCATCTATCCATAGTTAGAGGCGTGTAGTGTATGCCTTCTACTAAATGAAAAGGCATATGGAATTTCAACGCCATTGGCTGGCTTAATAGAGTTCTATTATTTTTAGCGAAAACAGATACACCATGGCATAATAGAGTTCTATTATTTCCACCTAGGGGCATAGGCTGATACGAGTTCATCATGCCTTACTTAGTCATTCGCTTCATAACAACAAGACTGATGAGCACTATACTATGCACTACTGCCAAGCGTCAATGTAAAATTTCCCAATTCTCTCGGTCTATATATATATGTAGAGGGATTTTCTGTAAAGGCGTGCGCTAAAATTCGTGCGGGGCGACGTGTCGTCTCCTGATTGGTAGAAAGTCGACTGCTACAGTAATACTGTAGCAGCTAGAGTGTTCCGCGGGTTTTGGAGTGATCTGGGACGTCGGTGAGCTCGATCGGACGGCCAAGGTTTAGGGGTGACGTGGATAGCGAAATGGAAGGTGAATCTGTTGTACTTTCATATATAGTAGGATGTATATATTAGTGGTACTATTACAGGCTGCTCAAGCTTCTAGGTTTATTAAGTAATTTTGCTGTTTTAATCTTGCTATGAGCAATTTTATGCCTATGTTAGGAGATCTTACTGTAGAATGAAGTTTAGGTAATTTTTGGGAGAACAAATTATACGCAATGCTCTGCCCTGCAACATCATTTTTCTCATGGATGAAGTTCAGTGCGTTGAAGTCTTGAAATTTTACTAAGCGATGATTTGGAGCTGAAAGTTGATAGCCATGCTTCATGTATGTCCAGTAAGTTGGGATATGCATTGCTAGCTGACTTGCTGTTAATGTTTTACTGTTAGAATTAAAACTCAGGTCACAGCTGGGTGTGACACCAAGGAACTCCACCATCCGACATGATCTCAGTTCGCTTTTATTCGTTCCCATCCAGCTTCCTGTCCCGTCTCCGGATCTGGCACTCCTCCGCCCCTTTGATTGGAAAGATGACATCGTGGTTGGCGAGTGGGATTGAGAGCACTCGGGCACTTATTAGCTACTGTCTCCGGTTTACAATCACATGAGTGCATGATTTTGCATCTTTCTTTAGAGCATGAGTAGGTCAATGGCCAGACAATGTTGTTGTAATGTCAGAAAATGTAGAAATTGTTTTCCATATTTTTTGTACTCCCTCCGATCCGGAAAAAGTGTCGCAACAAGTGAGTTAGGTACGTGCAAATTTGTAAACGGATCCAACCAGACAATCTGACTAATTTTTTTGGCTATATGTTGTGTGAATTGAGTGGTTGCTCGTGTATATGTTGCTTCGAGGGAGAGTGATGTATAATTAATTAGTGCTATTTCATAGGTGTCTGGTCATCCATGGAAACCTATGTGCTTTTCAGGAGGAAATACAATCAGTTCATCTCATAGTTTGTACTTTACATATGTCGGTTAATTAAAAATATGTCTAATATTTGAGCTCTTTTACGGTGTTTGGAAAACTACCGCGGGTAGTTTCGGGTAGCTCCGGTCGAAAATTATTTTAGCCATCCGATTCGTACTTAACAGTGCTAAATTATTACAGCCGTCCAAGTATTAAGAAGAAAATAACTGTAATCACGTAGGGGTATTTTGGTCATTTTTCATCTGTCCACGGTCAAAATTCTCGTCCTTGTCGGCCTTTGATCCGCAGACTGCGTCGTCGCCGCCCTCGTCCTTCAAGCGCCCGCCGCCCTCCTCCTTCGTGCTCCTTCACGCGGTCGTTGATCTAGGTGGCGGCTCAGGCTCTTCCGTCGCCGTTTCTTCCTCCGGCCGCTGGAACGACGGGCGTCGCCTCAAATACTCGCCACATCCAGAGGATCTCTTCTTCCTCGCATCTCCCTGCGCGACCACGACCTGAGCCCGTAGGACGCATCTCCCTTCTTTAACCGTTGCATCTCCTCGCTCAGGGTGCTCCAATCCCCGGAGATTTGTAACACGACCATATACACGACGGCAGAGGCCGTGTTGCTGCAGAGTGCATCTCCATTGTTCAGGCTGCCCACAACGACCGCGTATGTGCAGTCACGAACACAGTCGGGACGGTGCTATTGCTGGAACCAAGGATCAACGAACAATCACATGAACATGAGGAGACGAATTTTGTTGGGCGACGAACACCCACGGCGAGGGACGCCCGCCCCGGCGACAAACGCCGGGGCCTTTCCTCTCTCTATATTCACTTGGCTCAACTCTAACATACATATTACACTGCCTTATATAGGCTCACGCACGAACACATGGCCAGAGGCCACGCACGCCACGAACTGCATGCACGCACGCACTCACACCACTAGCTATGACGACGCAGCGCCCACGCAACGCCCTCCGCGGAGCTCCAAGCGCACGCACGCGATCTCCCTACGAGCCGGCCGTCTTCACCATTGTAGCCACGAGCTCCGCCGTGAGACTCGATCTCCACGCCACGCTCCTCCACTGTGAACGCCAGCTGCCGGCGACTCGGCCATGCCCAGCCCCGACCTGACCGGACACGAACGTGGTTTATTTCTAACAGCTATTGCTCCCTTCCGAGCCACGCCTCACGCCGACGAGCGTGGCGGGAGACGGTGTGCGTCGGGTAGGGTACCATGCGCAGCGCCTCGGTGAACGGGAGACTGTGCTCGGCGCCTCGGTCAACGAGCACGGCGGAGAGGCGGCTGATGCCGTCGTTGCCGCCGTTGGCTGCGAGGGCGGTGAGGCAGCGGGCGGCGTAGACGGGGCGTTCGATCGATTTGGGGATGGATCGGAGAAGTGGGAGCCAGCAGGTGAGAGAGTGGGGACGGTGGGCAAATTACGTAATACCCTTTTAATATCAGATTTAAAATAATACATTTCGGTAGTTTCAGGTAGTTTTTTTTCGGTAGTTTCAGGTAGCTACAATTTTTCCACCGTCAGATCTAAGAGGATGGACGGTTCTTAAAATTACCAAGTACTCTAAAACTTGTACTAATATTTATGTAGATTATGTTTACAAGTCCGGTGGACAAAAAACGTAGGGCCCGTGACAATGCACGGGAATTCAACTAGTAATCCATAAGAATTGACTCTCTCTCTCTCTCTCTCAGACATGAAGGACTCAGCTCATGTTTTCTTTAGAATGAGCATACCAAAACCACAAAACCGACATGATATGTAAATATACTTCACTTCTCAAGGAGTATAAACTCAAGTATTTATGCTTATTGGAAGTTGAATGCATAACTCAAATAGAAGATAGAAAATTATGTATTATACATCTTATCCATGTATTATACATGGAACTTTATTGTAACGATTCAAATGTATGACCAAATCATTAATGACATTATGCTAAATCTCCATCACTTAATTTTAGCCCGTATCCAACGTGGAATAATGGATCATAGTTATCACCACCAACATTTATAGGCAGATGATCAACAGACCTAAACCAAGTGACCGGCAATGTGCCAACAAAATCATGCTCTCCAAAGAGGCAGTCAGTAATCCCCATGCCCTCAGTTCCAGGAAGCCAGGCAGCAACTAGAGCATCTACATTCTCAAGAACTTGTGGCTCGACTATCAAAGGTCTTCCAGATATAACAATCACCAGGGTAGGGACTGTACTAGCAACACGGGTAATCAGTTCAGACCCATTGAATGGAATACTAAGATCGGTTCTATCCCCCGACCCTTCAGCATAGGGAACTTCGCCAACTACAACAATTGCAAAGGAAAACTCCCCAGTTTCAATGGTAGCTTCTGTTGGGGATTCCTCATACACAACTTGAGTCTCCACTCCTGTGGATTCTTGTATAGCCTCTAATATGGTTGTACCTGTTTGTCGATTGCACAGTTAAATAGATGGTTTTTAAAATGATAGTACGATGCAAAGCGCACATTTTACTAGGAGATATTTTGATGAATAGACCTAACTGAAAATGGTGATGCTAATAGGTTTTAAAAAAGAAAAAAGTGTTATGCACATATTAAAGAGTCATTGGGGCTGAGCATTATTTCCACACATGATAAACTTATTACTCCCTCCGTTCGGAAAAGGATGTCACAAAAATGAAGATAGACCATTTTTGTGACATCCTTTTTCGAACGGAGGGAGTATTAAATATTACGTGCCCGCTATTTGCTTAGTCCAGTATTTCTTGGTTGCCGACTGGTTGTTGCTGCACAGTTGTTTAAATATAAACTCATAAATTGATTGTACAAGACAGGGAACACCTTGAGCCTAGAAATTGCAACTACCACCCCGATGCAACGATCTTAGAGTTCAATTTAAATCACATTTTTCCTGTACCATCGCACTTAAAACATGGGGGCAAAACTCCATGGGTGTCTATTTTTAGGTAAACAGCAACTTTAGTTAGAAAAAGTCATGCCTAATATTCTCGCGGAATTGAATTCTTTTGCTTACCAGTAGTTATCCTTCCACTGTCTCCATACCAAGATACTGTCCATCCGCCGCACTGATATCCAATATTGTCTGCATGTGCGCCTGCAACAAGTATCCTATTTGCATTTTTGGCCAATGGAAGGAATGGTTTCTTCTTATTCTTGCCATTTTTCAGAAGAACCAAAGACTTCCGAACTGCCTCACGTGCGAGCTGCCGATGTTCCTACAAAATTAACAATTTAGCATACCATATATAGTGAGTGGTAACCAATGTAAGAGACAGTTCAACCAGAATAACAATTAGAAGAATTGACAAAAAACAGCTAAATAATATATATGCAAACATGCATTTACTTTACAACCAACTACTTCGAGTAGAGTCGGATCTGAAAATGGATGCTCAAACACCCCAGATATGAACTTAACCCTTAGAATCCGCTCGACAGCATCATCAATCCGTGATACTGGTATCTCCCCTGACTCCACCAAGAACACAAGATCTTCCAAGAATTTCTCAAATCTGAATGGTATCATAATCTGTAGAATTCTCAGCGGATGGAAAAGAACCAGTTGCTGCAGAATATATTTTATATGAAAAAATAACGAATAATACCATATCTATTCCAGAATTAACTGATTTTGCAATGCAATAGCGATAATCAGACCCTCGAGGCTCGCTGAGCCTGTCAATACCCTCCCAGTCTGACACCACAAAACCCTGTGAAATAAGAGCTTACGCAGGTTGTCATCATTTTCTCCGTTCACAACCAAATCTTGTATCAATCTACCAATTAACCCAAGACACTAGGGTCCACTACCTGGAAGCCTAACTTGCCCTTTAAAACATCTGTAAGCAAATATCGACTTTTATGTAATGGTTCCCCATTCCAATGAGAGTACGATGCCATGACTGTTGCCACCCCTTGAGTCATACAATCAGGGTAAGGTTTCATGTGGATCCTTTCTAGATCTTCTTGCGAGCAAATGGTGTTCCCCTCATTGATCCCCTTGTGAGTACCTCCATCACCTACGAAATGCTTGGCACAAGCAATAATATTCTCCCTGCAAATCACAAAATAACAATTTATACAAATCAAATGCACCTCCGTCAAATGTCCAATTTCAGAGTTTTTTCACCGGAAATAAGTGGGCTACTTGGCTACACTTGGTAGAAAGACTTATGGGGATTTCACTATTAAATAGTGATGATGTTTTCAGATGGAAATTGATTCTATCTGGGGCTTTCTAGGTCAAATCTATGTATTCTGATTGTATGCATGGGCATGCATACACCTTTCCTCCGTAAGTACTTTTGAAAATTAAAACTGCCCTTAAAGCTGAACATTTTCACGTGGTTTCTTCACCGAAAGGTTTTGGTTACTAAAGATAATTTGGTCGCGTTGTGTTTTTTGCCAGTCTGATGAGTCTTTGGAGTACTAGTTCATATCATGTCCTTTTATGCATCATATTTGGAGACTCTTTCACTTCACTTCTAATATTTCGCCACCAACTAGTGTTGCAGCTATTGCTTAGCTGAGATTGATAAGAAAACTAAAACTCGTATTCGCATTGGCGCTTGTGTTTTTTGTTTGGGCAATTTGGAATTACAGAAATGATGTTGTTTTTAACAAGGCTGGAGCTGCCTATTTTTTGCAGGTTGTTCACGATGCTACTTATTGGATCCATATGTGGTCCTTTCTTCTCCCACCACAACAACGGGAACTTATGGATTCCCGATATATTCGGTTGACGACGGTCATTCGGGCTATTTTCAACCAGGGTAGATGGCAACATGCTATGTGATTGCATTATGTCTAGAAACATTTTCTATCAGAATTTCCTTGGTTGATTCATGTAGCCACTATGGCTGATCCTTGAATTTGAATTTTAATAAGCTAAATATTTTGTAGTGTTTAAACGTTTATTTTTATATAAGGCCATGTGCATCATCATGATCCAGCAGTTGAGTAATCCCCCATTTTGAAAAAAAGGAGTTTGTGGGCACATACATGTCACACTGACTCAATCCTATATTTCGACAAACCTTGGGCTGAGTGGAATTTACATAGTACGCGAAAATGTGAATAGCTCGATGAGTTTACAACATTTCTTTCAATATTTTAGCATATATTATTCTGAATTTTTCTGTGAAGTCCGAACTTTTTATGTTACCGATGTTTGATCACATCAATGAAGCAAATACTCCCTCCGTTTCACAATATAAGATGTTTTAGATACTTCACATGTTGTGTAGATTCGAACTAAAATAAGTGGACATATACACTAAAATTAAAATATATCTAGATACATGTGAATGTGGAAAAGTTCGAAAACATCTTATATTATGGAACGGAGGGAGTACCAATCTAATTTAAAAAGACGTAAGTACCTAGCCGAATGCAGGAAGGGGTAACCATGAGGGTGGCCTGCCGGTGGCTGACCCTGCAGTCCGGTGACAAGGGTGTTGATGGAGCACACGATCTCTGGGTCCTCGCTGTAGCTCTCGTAGCATCTCCCCCATCTCGGATCCCTACAAACCTGGAGTACATATATACATCAGCCACCCACCAGACCGAAACGTATGCATTGCATCAGTTTTTCTTCTTGCAACACAATGCAGACGACATATATTAGTCACTGATCAACGGGAGAGGAGGAATGATTTTGAATTTGACTCACGGCGAGGCATGGGGCGAAGGCCCAGTGGATGCCGGTGGCGCGAACCTCGAGCGCCGTCGCCTCGCCGATCTTCCGCACAAGCTCCGGATCCCTGGCGGCTCCGAGGCCTACGTTGTGGGGGAAGACGGTGGCTCCATAGACGTTGTTGTGCCCGTGGACGGCATCAGTGCCATAGAGGATGGGGACGGCGAGGCGGGACGAGAGAGCGAGGCGCTGCGTTTCGTCGACCATGCGGGCCCAGTCGGACGGGGAGGCGCGGTGGCCGGGCGCGCTGCCGCCGCCGTTGAGGACGCTGCCGGCGCCGAGCTCCCTGAGAGCGCGGGGCGATATCACTGCGCGCTCGATCTGGGCCATCTGGCCAGCCTTCTCCCGCAGCGTCATGCGGCCCAGTAGGTCGCGCACACGCGCCTCCACCGGCGCCGACGCGTCCTTGAACAGCAGCACCTCCTCGCCGCCTTGCGCCATATGCTGCCGGCCGGTACAATGGAGATGACTGTCTGTCTGTTCAAAAGAAAAATAGGCGACTCGATCAGTTTGTTCGCTCCACCTCCTTCTTCAAATAGAGGCGCGGTTGGACTTCCCTCGTTTGAAAAAACATATCAAGGGCCGCTGTCGACAATAATTGTCTCGATAACATTCAAAAAAATCTTCCTTTCTTAAGCAAGGGCCGCTGTCGACAATAATTGTCTGGATAACGTTAAAAAAAATCTTCCTTTCTTAAGCAAGGGCCGCTGTCGACCAAACCATCATGTACAGCAAAAACACAAAACAACTCAACATGAATCATGATATTCGCCCACCTATCAATACATTTTTTTAGGACCGTCCGATCTATTATAAAAGTTTGTCAGAAGTACAAAATCACGTCAAACACAATAGTAATTCAACTTCAGCCGGCTAATCTGGAATTATTTACAGATCAAATGGGAAGGTAATGATATTCAGTCTTTGGTGGCGACTGCCAGAATAGAGTTTGCCAAACCGTTCTTTATGGAGGTGATGATCACAGCATGCTGGCAAATTTGGAAGATCAGAAATGACAAAATATTCCTCCAGCATGAGAGGCCTACCTTTGCTAAGTGGAGGGGTTGCTTCATTCATGATATGTCTCCGCTTAAGCATAGGATGAAAACTAAGCATCACGATACCTTGTGTGTTGGATTGGATAGCTAGCTTGCCTTGAATCCTTTCTTGTATAGTTAGGTAGGTTGTAAATTCTTTTTCTCTTTCCATGTTGTTTTATTTGGTAATAAAATTTGCTGTGGAGCTGTTGCCTCAGAGTTTCGGGTAAAAATAAATAATAGAAGTTGGGTGAGTCTATTTGGCAGCCGGCTGTTTTTCGCATGAACCTCGGAGCCCTGGAACCCGGTGAGATCGGTCAAAACTAGCAGTTGCTTGGAGCACACAGGCGACTCAGGGGCTAGCGCCTCATCTTCATCGACATATTGGCAGTCTCTACACGAACGTGGGACCAGCCGCACCTGACACTCGGGGGCAACGGTCATCGCCCCCTGCGGACATCTTCAACAACTCGACAGCCGCGTCGTCCACGACTCGACCACGACGGCGTCCATGGCTCGACAGTCTCGGTGTTCACGGCTAGGCAGTCTTTTTAACGACTCACTGGCATAAACATCCGGGGGTTCGACATCACCCTCGCCTTCCGGTGCAGTTGATTACATCTATCAGATTGTTACTCAAGACCAGCTAGGCGACGTCGCAATCAACCCACGCGAGCAAAATTCGACTGCCTCTACTTCGTCGATCATCGCGACAACAATCAACATCGGCACACAAAGCCCGCTCCCTAGAAAGGCACTACGTACACTCGGGGCTGGCACTCGACATCAACAAATAGCATCAGCTCCGACCACGCGACCCGACAAATCTTCGACTGCGCGGACCCTACAAAGCGACACTCGTGATTTCGTCGACTCCGCATGGTCGACTCCGTCTCCGACACTCGGGGGCTGCCGGCCTTGCCTTCATCGATCCAGACACACCTTCATTCGAGTTGTTCAACTTCATAAGCAGCGGCGGCAAGCTGGACCGATCCAGACACACGGACTCGATCCGCTTCGGCGATCCCATGTCAGCGCGAGAGCTCAGGAAAATAAAAATCAGAACAGCCGAACAAGCGGCAGGACATGCATAGCGACGTGAGTGCTACTACCACGCACGCAGATCAAGAAATCAAAGGAGGAAAGAGATCAGAGCTGCTAGCCTGCTACTCTCTTGCATACATCACGTACAAGGGGACAAAATCCAACCCAGCAGCGCTCTGGTCAGCTGCCACAAATCCACATGAAGAACAAATCAAAGCGCTAGCTAATTCCTCTAGTGCATGGATTTCCCGGCCGGGCTGCTAATTACATGTCGTGTCACGTCTCACGTACACTCAAGTCAATGGCATATCACGCCACCGCATTTTCGTCTGAGACCAGCGCCAGCAAAATAAAAACATTCACCAAACACGTGCGTCCACAAGGCGCATCGGCTCTAGCCGTGCGCACACGACCGACCGGCGAGTCGACAACTCGGGTGACAACAAATTTCGACTCCTTCGATCTCTTCGACCTCTACAACAATAAAGCATCGATATCGAGCATACCCCTACCGCGGGCAAACTTCGGCTCACTCGACATCATCAACCAACACGGCGGTACCAGCACACAAAGCCCGCTACGTGGAAGGGCACTACATACCCTCGGGAGCTGGCACTCGAAATCAAAAACGACATCATATTCGACGACGCGCACCCGACAAACCGGCGACTCGGGGCGGCGGTGGAGCTGCGTATCTTCGGCCGCTCGTCAACCACTACATTAACGCAAGGTGCTCCTAATACTCGGGGGCTGCATCTCAAAATAAATTCGGCGCACCCGACGCTCAGGGGCTGGTGCTTCGACACCTACCTCATCCTCGTCCATATCAACTGCGGCAAACATCATCGGTCACTGGATCACGCAGCCCGACAAACAATCGACTGGGGAACAAGGCGACAGCCATGACTTACTCGACTCCATCCCTGATGCTCGGGGGTTGGCGCTTCGTCATCAACGGCAAACAACAAAAGTCTACATATTTCTATCGCTTAGGAACAGCTAAGTCAGTTCCATATTTTATTTTTCAATTGTAAACCTGCTCTAGTTGAATCCAACACTCGAAGGCTGGCACTTCTCGAATCCGCCGCGTCGACTCCGGTCCGCCGCGTCGACTCCGGTCCGCCGCGTCGATTGACTTCGCACTCCGGTCCGCCGCGTCGATTGACTTCGCAGCATAACATCCGCCGCATCGACTCCGGTCCGCCGCGTCGACTGACTTCGCAGCATAAGATCCGCCGTGTCGACTCCGGTCCGCCGCATCGGCTTCTTCCAGCTAAACACCGCAAGATCTTGGCCGTACCAGAAAGACTCGGGAGCTGCGTCGTGTAGGTTAGCTACTTGAAAAAGCCTCCGCCGCACTCGACAATTCGAAGGACACTCGACATTGGCTCGAGTGCTGCGCACCCAGCAAATATCTACGTCAGCAGACGCAAAAATTGGAGCACTAAAAAAAAACTCGATAACAGCAAAATGAAGGCAAATTGAGCCTCGGCCGCAGCCGACACTCGGGGCTGCGCCGCACAGGCCGCAACAAATTCGCCTCGGCCGCACCCGGCACTCGGGGGCTGCGCCGCACAGGCCGCAGCAAATTCGCCTCGGCCGCACCCGGCACTCGGGGACTGCGCCGCACAGGTTGTAACAAGTCCTCCTCGGATGCACCGATACTCGGGAGGGCACTCGCCACCGGTTCGAGTGTTGCACAACTGAAAATACCTACGCCACCAGGCGCGAAGAATGAAGCACTCAGAAGATAATCAACAACAACAACAACAACAAAAAGGAAGGCAAATTGAGACTATACCCAACTACAAATAGTTGCACATAGCCTCGGGGGCTACTCCCATGGGAGCGCTGCCGCGCTCCCATAGATTTCACAAGCAAAATATTTCGATTGACAAAAAGCAGCATAGAAGGATGATTTGAGATTGTCCTCTATTGCAAGACAATAAACCACAATCTCGGGGGCTACTCCCATGGGAGCGCTGTCGCGCTCCCATAGATTTCAAAAGAAGGTAAGAAATTCACTCAACTATAGACTCGACTAACTGCATTAAATACTTCACAAATCAAAGAATCATACTTCATAAATTCCCGGCCTATGCCAATCGCAGATGTTTCGGATGCTGCATACGCAAATGCAAAGGTAAGACCCGCCGAGCAATTGAGCTGGGCCGAGGGACGCTCCAACAGTGTTTTCCCTAAAATTTTTCCGTGTCAACAGACATGATGAAAATCCCGACGGACGCGTTGGGTATCAAAAGTTAAACTGCAGAACGAGTCAGTAAGACCTACAACGGCCTGAGTCGAGTCTGTCCAGTATGTTCCAGGTTCGAGTCCGGGGACTCAAACCTGATTGAAGGCTAGTATGGTTTCGCCCGAATGTGCGGTTAACTGAGCTCGATTTTCGAGTGAATCAGACCTACTATGTCAATATCCCTAGGCAAAAGTTTCAAAAGTGTTCCAGGTTCGAGTCCGGGGACTCGAACCTGATTGAAGACTAGTATGGTTTCGCCCGAATGTGCGGTTAACTGAGCTCGATTTTCGAGTGAATCAGGCCTACTATGTCAATATCCCTAGGCAAAAGTTTCAAAAGTGTTCCAGGTTCGAGTCCGGGGACTCGAATCTGATTGAAGGCTAATATGGTTTCGCCCGAATGTGCGGTTAACTGAGCTCGATTTTCGAGTGAATCAGGCCTACTATGTCAATATCCCTAGGCAAAAGTTTCAAAGCATTAGTCAACGTCTTTCCGACTCAGCATGCACAATCGAGGCATTCTCGACTCAAAAAATACATAACAAAGTTCATGCAAAACATCAGTCGACGAATTACTGAGTCAAAAGTATCAGAAAATGCGGCATGCGAAAACTGAGCCCAAGTTGAGAACATCCTTGGACAACTCAAATTTTCATCGATTACTCCCATGGGAGGGCACTCGCCGCTGCCTCGAGTGCAAACGATTTTCCTCAAAATTTGGTTTTTTCATTGCTCATATTAAATTTATCAGAGCTGGGTTTTTTATTGCTCATATTGGATTTATCAAAGTAGAGTTTTTCATTGCTCATATTAGATTTATCAAAGTCGGGTTCTCTATAGCCCGCACGGATTTATCAAAGTCGGGTTCTCTATAGCCCGCACGGATTTATCAAAGTCGGGTTCTCTATAGCCCGCACCGGATTTACTATTATTGGATTTCATACATATATACTGGATTTCTCATAAATGATTCAACTCATGAAGAATGGATAATACAGTCATCAATATGGTCATCAACATACTCGATGGATTAACTACGCCTACTCGACATACTGTTATGAGTCACTACCCGACTCTTCGAATCGACCAGACACTCGGGGGCTAGTGACGAGGATATACCCTTCGGGTCCCCTTTTATTGGTATACCTGGTGCAGCCCAGACGAAGGCCCACCTGGCGGCTCAACGAAGTGCAAGAAGCTGCGGGCTATTTCTTGAAGCACAAGACAAGGACTCCAGATCGTAGTCTACTAGGACTCTTGTAAACCCTACCTGACTCCCTTTATAAAGCCAGGCAGGGGCACCCCCAAAGGGGGATCCGGACACAATTAGACATAGCATACACGACATAGCATAGAGAAGCCACGTCTCACCTCCACAATCGCCATCACGGCCACCATGTAACCTCATATATGATCATAATCAGACAAGCAGGAGTAGGTCTTTACCTCACAATGAGGGGCCGAACCTGGGTAAATCCTTGCTTGTCAGCCGTCCGATACTACCAGCGCGCACATCTTCTCCCTCATAATCTACCTGGGGTACTCGACTCTGGGATTTCCAGGGGCGCACCTCGACAATTATATAAAGTATTAAAAATGTCCTATAAGTTGTACCTAAACCAAAAGAATTAAGAACTAACGGAAAATGCATCTTAAGAGACAACAAGCAAGATGAGAACGTATTGAATATTCCTACTATAATACTATTTGATGGGGAAATCAGATAGTATATATGGCCTCAAGTAGAATATCCACATATCTATCATTTTCAGTGATTCGCAAATTTTCCTACGTAACTTTGAGTAAACCCTCTTAGGAGATTGAACCCTTAAAGATCAAAATGATTTGTCATTATTTGCAGCTGAAAAAAAATTCCGATGTCAATGATATGTATCAAACATTCATATCTTAGTATAATTTGCTGCAACAAAAACCAAAATATTGAGATTGACCACTTGACCAGTGTTCATCAGCCAGATATCATAGAGTAAATTTTCAAATCAAAAGGGAGTTGTATGCTAGTCAATCATTTCCTCCAACCAACCGGCATCAATATATAAATATCATTTTAAAACGAGGTTAATCAAGATGGAGCAAACTCACTGGTATGACAACCGGGAAGTACCGTTTTTCTCTTGATTCCCAGTCACCAGCATAAGTTGCAGTGTGCAAGTAGATCAGTGGTTCAAAAGGTCATAGGAGATAATGTTACTCAAGTAACAGAAAACAAACTTTGAGTAGCTCTGAGCCATTGCTCATTGTACATATGCCGTTCATGAGTCAAACATACATAAGTAGCTCTGCATAAACTACATGAAATTGATGTTGCCAAAGGAATTTATTTTTTTATCAAGAACACATACGAGAAAATTACCACGAGATTAAGAAATCAGGAGAAGACCTGGAGCTGAAGAAATCAGGAGAAAACATACATAAGTAGCTCTACATAAATTACATGAAATTGATGTTGCCAAAGGAATTTATTTTTGGTCAAGTGCACACAGGAGAAAATTACAACCAGATTAAGAAATCAGGAGAAGACCTGGAGCTTAAGAAATCAGGAGAAAACATACATAAGTAGTTGTACATAAACATACTCCACTATTGTCAAAAGCGAACCAAGTTATTTTCATTCACAAGTGGGAAGATTTAGAAAAGCTTAACTCATCCGTTCCTGTCAGTGTCAAATTCTGAACCTGCAACAAATTGATGATCACCTACTATTTTCGTTAGAATAGAAAAACTGTACATGATATGCATAGAAAGTTAGAAACCTTCCATGTCCACTGTTGCACCTGATGTAGCAAACCGAGGGAAAATAGCACAAATCTACTATATATAAAAGGCAGAGGAATCCGCCCTCCTCATACGTCCACGTCGCGGGCAAACCACAGCCGTCCGATCCGCGAAAACGACGGCCGAGATGCGCCCACGTCGCCCCAAACGCGCGCGCTACTGTAGCTCGGGATTTTCTTCCAATGGGAGGACGACACGTCGCCCGGTGGACGTCCGGTCGACCCGGTTCCACCCGGTGGCCGTGGCATTTTTGCAAGAAACGACACACAAGACCACAAATTGCTCCGCGAACCTCCACTTTTCTGAAGAGAGGGATTGGAACGCAATTTCGCAAAACACCAGGAACCCAGCTGAAAATGGCCATCCCAGAATCTTTCCTCTCTTCTGTCCTCGCGCGGCGCCATTGTCGCCGGCGCCGCCGACGGTCGCCGCCGGCGCTCCCCGCCTCCGCGCACGGATCGACGCCCACGGAGGGGTGCGCTGTTGCCGCCTCTCCCTCCTCGCCGACTTCCGCTTGCCGGTACAGCAGGTCGACGCTGGGATCGCGGCCACCGCTCTCCATGCTCTCCGCCGCGTCCACGGTCGCCGCCGGCGGCTCTAATGACCATATGGTCCAGGGCGCCGCCCCCAGATCCCCTCTGCCTCTTCCCGCGTCTCAACGCGGCTGTGGCGTCGCGCGTGTGGGTCGCCGCGCGGCGGCGAGGTCCGCAGCGTCCGGCGGACGCCGCGCCTCCGTTGACGGATGACGTCATACGTCGACGTCATCGCGGGCCCGCTGTCAGCCGCACAGTAGAATGTAAAAAAAATGACAAAAAATGTAAAATTGGTACGTTCCAAACCGTAATTCGAAAAAAGGCAAAAAAAAAAAAACCGAAATTTGTATAAAAAAAATATTTTAAAAACTAACACATCTCCTTGCGTGCTTACACAACTTCAACATAAAATTATTACAAAAACTAACATAACTTTGAAATATTAATTGTGCATCCTCCGGGAAAAAAATATAGAATTGCCTAACCACTGGCAAAAAAATGAAAAAATATATATAAAATATCACAAAATATGCCACAAGTATCAAAAATATCACTAATATCAAAAGTATCACAAAGAATACAAAATTGCCTACCCACCATGAAAAAATGGAAAAAAAATAAACTCACCACTTATGGCATACGATGTAGATTCAAATTTAAATATTTCCGAATTTTGACCGACTCGAAATAGCCAAGATTTTGCAAGGTAGAAAAAAGGACAAATCTAAATATCTTCTCACTCCGAACGATTTTAAAAATTTGAACAATCTTGAACAGTAACTTTTTTTGAATTCCAATAATTTCCAAACCGAAGCAACTTTTTAACATGTACATTATCAAGTTTGAAATGTACCACACATCCGCGGTGTATAAGTTTGCATTTTTTAAAATTTGAATGCCTTCAAACCCTATCCATTTTAGAAACGTGAAAATAATTCAAACCCAAATGACTCCCCAACCTGACCAATTTTTAAAAATCTGGACAATCTTTTAGACGTAAATTTTCTTTTGATTTCATTAATATCCAAACATTGAAAAAATGTAAGTGCACAAATTTCAAAATTTTAAATTTCCCCACACGCATGCGGCATTTCCAATAATTTTCGAACCTAATTTTTTTCCGGTATGTAAGCTATCAAATGTGAATTATATCACGCACCCGCGACGTACAAATAAGTATATTTTCAATATTTAAATGTCTCTTAAAGCTATCCATTTTTGTAGACGTGAAAACAATTCGAATCCAAATAACTTTCCAACTGGACCAATTTCGAACCAACTATACAGCTTTTTAGACGTAAACTTTCTTCCAACTACAACAGTATTTCAAACTTACAGATATGGAAAAACAATACTTCAAAATACGATTAAAATTCAATTTTGCATATACTAAAATCGTGTATTCCTACAAAATTCAAATATTTAACAAACGAAAAAAATGAATTCACATACAAATAAGTTACCAATTTTAACAAATTCCAAAAACTAAACAATTTACACATATATTTTTTTTTAAAATTCAACGGTTCCAAATTTCAAAAAACTAAACAATTTACACACTATTTGTTTTTTAAAAATCAACGGTTTCAAATCTGAATAACTTTTGAATATGGACATTTAAAAAAATTGAACAACTTCACAACCTAGGCAATTTTTGAATTTCAACAATTTTACGATCGAACAATTCAAAATTTTAGCCCACGGGCGCGGCGGAGTCCGCGGCTAATCCCCTAGTTAGTCATCAAAACATAATCCTCTTTACCTATCCACAGTTCCATACCAAATGAACCAACGTCGTTGTTCCCTGCCCAAGGACCTGGTAACCTGCCACTGAAGCATTTTATCACACACCCATTAGACTTGTAGGGAAAGGCGTCAGATCAGATGAAAAATACGTACTTATGATGATGGTGGATCTCAGCGTGCCAGGAACCATCTCTTGTGGCTAGCGTCTTAGAGGTGGTCGGGGGAGGCGAGCATGCTGAGCTCGGAGATCTCAGAGGCCTGGAAGGACCGCCTGCAGATGCAGACTTGGATGGGATCTTCGCCGTTGCCGCGGAGGATGGTGCGCGCCAGGGCGGGGTGAGCTGGTCGTCGGGAGGCCGACTTTGTTTTTCAGGGAAATCGTCCGTCTTCATGGAGTACCCAAGACCATTGTGTCGGATCGAGACGTCAAGTTTGTGAGCTACTTTTGAAAGACTTTGATGGCCAAGCTAGGAATCAAGTAACTCTTCTCCACCGCTTACCACCCTCAAACGGATGGTCAAGCCGAAGTGGTCAATCGAAGCCTATCTACACTACTTCGTGTGTTGATCAAGCCGAACTTGAAAAATTGGGAAGAGTGCATCCCACATGCCGAGTTCGCCTACAATCGAGCACTACACCGAGCAACAAAGAGAAGCCCATTCGAGATCGTCTATGGCTCAAATCCCTACAGCGCACTCGACATGCTACCACTCCCACTCCGTGAACAAGTTAACATGGATTTCGACAAGCGTGCCGATTACATGAAGAAACTACATGAAGACACAAGAACCACGCTAGAGATGCACAATGAAGACCATGCTACAATGATGAACAAGCACAAGCGCGGCATGATATTTGAAGAAGGAGACCTTGTGTGGCTACACTTGCGAAAAGAGCGCTTTCCGGATGCAAGAAAGTCCAAGCTTCACCCTCGAGGAGACGGACCTTTCAAGGTTCTCAATTGCATCAACAACAATGCCTACAAGATCGACATCTCCAACTCCAAGTATTTGGTCCATGACACCTTCAACGTCACCGACCTATCGCCATACCTTGGGACATCAAGTGATGAAGATGACCAAGAGTCGAGGACGACTCTTTCCCGGGGGGGGGGGGGGGGGGGGGAGGGGGAGATGATGTAGCCCAACCTCCGGTTCCTACAACAAGCGGCCCAATGACAAGAGCACGAGTCAAAGCTCTACATGATAAGGTGAACTCACTCCTATCTATGAGTGATCTTGATACTCCCTTGAATGGTTTGCTACTTCATGCCGATACTTTGTGTGTGCTCAGCTGTGAGGAACGTGAAGAACTCTGAGGAAACATGGATCAAGATGGCCTAGGGATGCATCAAGATGAAGATGAAGAAGATGGCAAAAACTGCCAGGCCGGACTGAAAACCCGGCCTCCAGCCCGGCCTGGCCGGCCCCCTACCAGAGACAGCCGGCCTCCAAGCCGGCCCGCAGACCGGCCTAGGCCGGCCTCCCTCCCGAAGCCGCCGGCCTCCTAGCCGGCCTGCCAGCCCGGCCTAGGCTGGCCTGAGAGGCCGCCCTCCAGCCCGGCAGGCCGGCTCCCAGGCCGGCCTGCCAGAGAGGCCAGCCTCTAGCCCGGCCAGCCCGGTTCCCAGGCCGGCCACTCGTGTCCTGCACCCCGTTTTGTACTACAACTATAAATAGCTCGTCCCCACCTCCTTTCTAGGGTTAGACTGAGATTAGACTTGAGTTGATCTTTGCTCCTTTTCCACCCATGATGGTGTTGCCTCTTAGGAGATGAATCAAGGCATCCCCTTGTGGAGATGAATCAAGGCCTCCCTTCGTGGAGAAGATCTCTCTAGTGGATTCAAGACTCCTCCTTGTAGTTGCGATTACTCGTCAATCATTCCTCTTGTGGTGATTGGACCGGTAGGATTGACCGGTGAGCGAAACAATCTTAAGAGTAAGGTGTTTTTGGAGAAGGAGAATCGGGGGCTGCCCACGGGGAATTTTTACCGATTGATTTCGTCCGGATTTGCTTTGCTAGTTATCTTTACTTGCTTTTCCCTTTTTGTGTTCTTGTGTTCTTCGTGTTCATCCACGTGTTCATCGTTCCCTCTGCCTAAATCGGTAAAGATCGGGACCTACCCTACATCACTAACTAACTAATGTGTGCGTGGGTGAGGAGAGAGCACACGTGGGTAACAAACTCCACTATATTATCGGTGTGGTACGTGAAATGAGGAAACTATGACGTTTTTCTGTTGAGACAGAAAGGGGAGAAGGCGTAGGGTGGCATTTTTGGCGTAATTAGAATGAAATGTGACACCATACCACGGACTCTGCTTTAATGGTAAAGATACACATGGTCGGTGGGTGTAAGAGCGGATTTAATACACCTGCAAATCCGGTAATCTCGGTGATGATTTTTTTTCTTCTTAAATTGTACTATTAAGTTGTAAAAAGTTCAAAATTTTGAACGTGAATACATATCTCTACTATATAATATGGCTACAGGTGATGGTTGATGGCTGGTACGTTTTTCCAATTACCGATTTTACCCTTGCATCTATACTACATATTACCCACAATGCCACCCGTAAGTGAAAAAAACGGTTTGATTTTTTTCTATACCGGTTCGTTTTTTTTCCGTGCCAGGCGCTCGCGCCGGCCGTGACCTCCAACGCCCCCTCGAGCGCACCACTGACCTCCTACTCCGCCGTTCGGCGGCCCGGACCTCCTCGCCTCCGTCATGCCCCGCGGCTGCCCACGGCGCGGACCTGCTCTTCCTCGCCGCCGTGCCCGCGGCCGACCTCGTCGCCGCCGTGGAGATCCGCGGCTGCCCCTGGCGCGAACCTCCTCGCCCTTGCCGTCGTGCCCTGCGGCCGACCGGCATGGAAGACCTCATCGCTGCCGTCGTGCGCCCCGGCCTGGACCTCTCTTGGCCCCTCAACAACCACCGCCTCGGCCCTCCTGCCGCAGGAATCCCCATCTCTCCGACCTCCACAAGGGCCTCCCGCCGCCGCGCCAACACAGGCTGCTGCCGCTGGTCAACCGATGCGGCCCTGAGGTTCCTCTCCGCGCACGGACGGCGGCGCAGCACGGGCGGAGGGAGGCGATGCATCGTTCAATCAAAACTGAAGTCTGAGGGAGCTGACTGAAGATCGTCGTGAGGGCCACCAGCTCCGGCGACCTCAGGGCCACGAAGAGGGCCATGGCGTAATCTGGGATTCATTGATCGATTCGCCCATTGCGATGCAAGAATGGTTAGTCCGGCCGTCCGTTGCCATTCATTCAGACGAGGGAGAGTCTAGCAGGGATAGATGCAAATGGGCTGATCAAGATGATTGTGGAGGCAGTGCAGACGGTTAGGAGGAAGACCTGCCAGAAGCTTGGGCGGCGTGTCAAGATGATAGGTGACCTGCTGCAGGAGCTTCATGAGGCACAGTTGATGCAACACCGAGACACGAGGAACCCTGTGGAGCAGCTGGAGGAGACACTTCGGCGAGCATTTATGCTCATCACAACCTGCCAGGACAGCAGCTTCATGTATCACTGCTTTACGGGAGGTAATCAGGCTTGCCAGTTACGTGAGGTGGAGAATGATATCGCCTTCTACCTCCAGATATTCCCCCTTGTGAGCCATGTAGATACTTCTCGTACTTTGATACTTCATCGGAACAAAGATCAACCTTCACATACAGAGGTAACAGCTAGACACAGATGGTCCCACTCTATAGATTTTTTTGATATTTATAGTGCATTCTTATTCATAAAATATATGTATGTCATCCATCACATCTTTAAATATTATCTGCCATGGATGTAGCAAAACAATTGGGACCAATAGATCCAAGTAATGGTACGTAGACGTGGGCAAAGACATTCTCGATAACTGAAAAGTTCCAGCCCCAAAGGTTCTCGGCGAACTGCCGCCCCAAGATAGCAACGGGGTCATTCAGGTTGTAAATGATGCAAAGAGCTGTCCAGAGTTCAGACTGCCGCCACAGAAGTAACATGTGGTTTTATTTGTTGAAATTAATGAGTTATGTGCATGTATTGTTCTAGCCTTCCAGCCGAGGTGTGCTCGATTTGTTCCTGTTGCGAGGGCTTGTTTTTGCTTTGGAAGTATTCCCCGTACGTGCCCGTATGGCTATGTCAGCATGCTGCAGTTTTTTATACTTGCACAAACTACAGGTTAACATGTCAATAGACAGTCGTATGTAGATTAAGTCTGATCCATACGAGCTGCTCTTTCTATATTTTCCAGCACAAATGGAATGTCATGTTAAAATAAATGTGGTTTCAGTGAAGTCTGAAGTCTAAACATGAGGTTCTTGCTAAATACTTTTTTGTTCAGACTCAACTTCATTTTTGTTCAAAGTTATTTCGAATAAATCTATTTATTTAATGTTAATAGGAGGATTGTTTCTTTCGTATTATTCGGTCCAAGAAGTGGGCCTTGAATATGTAATTCGACTTCCCCTCTTCTCGCCTACTACCTTGCTCCCGCCAGAGTTAGATGGCACATGACCCTCTCCCAAGCAGGCGGATCAGACTGGAGGCGACCTTGGGATGTGACTATCTGAGGAGCTGGTGATTGAGAAGTAGAGGCTTCCTGAGAACCGAGCCGATGCCCCATGTTAGGGCGGCTCGGGGAGTAGGCCAACGAGTCCTCTGAGTTGGAGGCAAGGGGGGATTTCGTTAAAGAAAAAGGGAGGGCAGAGCTTGAGAAAAGAAGTGGATTGAAGTGGGGAGGCCACGAGCAGTAAAAGGGAGAGGAGCCAAGTTCCGTCTAGCATGAAGGAGTTGTGCACGGGTGGAAAGGGTGGTCCATCGCAGAACTTCTCTTAGGGAGCTCGCTTGGTTCGATCATTCGCACGCCAAGATTGTTGGGCTTTAGGATGAGTTTAAAATATTTATTCACAAGAAACATGAACATGTAACAATGCATTAACATATTTTCCACATCTTAAAATATATATAGCCGTAGCAACGCACGGGCACGTTTGCTAGTATATGGTCTATATATTTATGCAAAGTTTGGGTTGAAAATAAGTTTTATTATAGACTACAGAAAAATAACAAATTTGTGGAACTTCGCTACGTATATATGGTATTAATATTTGTGTAAAGTTTCGGTTAAAATAAGGTTTATTTCGGACTACAGAAGAGCAACAAATTTGTGGCTCTATAAAGTACTACAAAAACCCCTATTTTGTCTCAAATTTGTCTTTTTTGTGTATCCTAAAATACAACGTATTTCTAAAACAAAATTAGGTGCGCACGTAGACAATAAATCTACGGCTGTATAAAGTAGTAAATAATCCCCCATTTGTCTTGAATTTGTCTTTTTTGTGTAGCCTAATATACAAAATATTTCTAAACGAAATTTAGTGTGTATGTGGATATATGTATATGTACCCGTATACTTTTTGCCAGAATTGTTTGAAACACAAAAGTGTGATTTTCCAAAAAAAATTGAAAAACGGGATCGTTGGTGCCTAGATGACAAAACAACTTTTCAGTGGCTGCACCGCTTGGCTGGTTCGATGGGGCTTACTTGTCAATATTGTGTGACCTAATCAGAGGGAAAGCGCCTAATCCTAAAAAATATCCACTATATTTTAATGATTTCGTTAATTCTCAATTTATTATGATTTTCTTAAAGAGTGTTCTCAAGGAAATACCATGTAGTTTTTTTTCACAACATAGTAGTGGTCCATCAAGACAATTATCTCAACAGTTTGACAAAATCCTTTTCTAACTTTTGAGAATGACATTAGAATTTCTCATAGTAATAGATATTTTCTTAAAAAATCGGTAAGAACGGTTCCTTTAATTGTTTTAAGCGGCATTTTCATAAATAGGATAGTTGAATTATTTGAAACACAAAAGTGTGATTTATTTATACAAGTTACAAATGATGCTCTTGTGGCGTCGTGACTTTATTATCTCAAAAGCTATTAATAAGACATATCTCTCGATCTTCTAATTATTTTGTTTACCTCTAATGTTTGGTGTGAAATGGAATTGGTTTGTGGCAGAAATACGCTGATACATACAATAAATTTCACACGTATGGAATACTATAGGCATGCTAAATTCCAATATCATATGGCGCGGCAACGCGCGCCTTAACCTTCTAGTTGTACCAACACACAAACGGTGTTCTCCGCTCCTGCTTGTTCAGTCCAAAACAAATAAACGGTTTAAGGAAATAGCCCAGGAAAAAAGGAAAAAAAAAGCGCATGTGGCATCATTTTTACAAGACGTGTGTCGTACAGGGCTAGCTGACTAGCTGAGAAAGTAGCCGCATCAATGCATGTACATGTACTCCCTCCGTTCGGAAAAGGATGTCACAAAAATGATCTATCTATACACTATTTTTGTAACATCCTTTTCCGAACGGAGGGAGTAGTAAATTACATGTCCGACCATTGTATGTATGTGTTAAACTGTTAATCCTATGTGTTAATCTCCATGTGTGGAAAATAATTTTACATGCAAAAACAGTTGCAGGTTTACAAATTAACATGATCATATCTGTTGTAAAATACATAGTACTCCCTCCGTCCAAAAATAAGTGTCTCCTATTTACCCAAAAATGGATGTATCTAGACATGTTTCATGTATAGATACATCCACTTTTATGCAAATTTAAGACAGTTATTTTGGGACGGAAGTACTAATTTAGATTCAGATAAAAAAATTGTATATTCCATCATAATTATCATTATATTGGTTAATTTACAATGACCCCCAAAAAATAACATATAACCAAATGTGAGAACACTATATCAACGTAGAAATTTTTTATGTATATACAACTGTATTTCATGTATATACAAGAATCTAGTAATTTACGTGTAGAAAACATAGGTATATACCACTGTAATTATCATGTATATACAAGAACCTAGTAATTTACGTGTAGAAAACCTATGTATATGCCACTTTAATTAACATGTATTCCCTCCGTTCCTAAATGTAAGATGTTTTAGCATTTGTCCATATTCACATGTATACAAATGTATCTAGACACATTACATGTGTATGTTCATCCATTTTAGCATGTATCTAGACAAGATGTGTAACACATAAAACATCTTACATTTAGGAACGGAGGAAGTATACAATGTAATTACCTAATAATTTACGTGTACAGAAAACTTATCTATATATACCAAGTAATTATTTTCTATATATATTGTAAGAACTTAGTAAAACCCCAAAAATAGAACAGCATATCCATCCGAGCAAAATTCGACTGTTGACGAAATAAAAAACAGCCAGCTACAAGATAGCAGAAGTGTAGAAATTGTATAAAAAATCATTAGACCATCTAACGATCACTACCGCCACCAGAGCGAGAAGCCGACGCGTCGCTATCAGCACACTAAGGACGAGCGCTCCAGAGCCCAAGTCATCAGCGACTGAATTCTTGAACCGATCACAATCTTCTGACATCAAACCCACAACACACGTAGATAAAACGAAATCCACCACTCCGAGGGGCAACGACCGGACGATTTCCCGCACTCCTCAACGACACCAGTGAGATCGCCGCCGATGAGGTAGACGATGAGACAAGAAAAACTTATTCCTGTTTCACACAACATCGCCATAGTCACCGTAAACTCGCGGCCAGTTGACAAAACTCTTACCTTTAGAGATCTGAGAACAACGTTGTGCGTAGGTCCTAGGTCCCAGCCGCTCCCGTCGCTGGAGCGCCAAGCAGAGGAGGCAAGACTCGTTGATTGTCAAACAGAGATGAAGGAAATGGAGGACGGCTGTTGAGAAACGTGATGTTGTAACTGAAGTTTGCGCCACGCCACCGGCTATACTTCTGGTAATGAAAAAATTCAGGAAGAGGAAATTAAACGTAAAGCAATGGCTGCAGGAAGAGCTACTAATATGATTTCCTGGAAACATAATCAGGTCATAACGATGGTCCAGATGGAAGATGGAAGAGAATATCATCGTCAACATTGATGAACCAATTGCAAAACATGTTGAAATATAGGGTGGGCTTTAGGCCCATATAAAATTTCAGAAAATCCCTAAAGGCCCATATTGCAATGGCAAGTGGTGGGAATTTAGTTCAACATGGCTAGTTGGGAGAGATGTACACCAACTTATAAGGTGAGCTCCTCTCCCACATATATGAGTTGGTTGTGAAGTGAATGGAGGCGTTCCACACATGCGCTCATCCTCTTCCACCGTCCGCCTCGTCACGACACGCGCGCCGTGGGTTGCGGGAATCTCGCCGAGCCGATGTGTTCTTTTTGTTACGCTGATACGTCTCAAACGTATCTATAACTTTTAATGTTCCATGTTTGTTTTATACCAAATGCTACATGTTTTATATGCATTGTATATCATTTTTATGCATTTTCTGGAACTAACCTATTAACAAGATGCCCAGCGCCAGTTCCTGTTTTCTGCTGTCTTTTTGTTCCAGAAAAACTTTAAGGAAATATTCTCGGAATTGGACACCAATTTACGTGAATTTATTTTTCACCGGAACGAAGACGGAGACCGAAGGGCACTTGCAGCAGAGCCCCAAAGCCACCAGACGCCACCACGGCGCGGCCAAGGGTGGGCCGTGCCGGGGTGGTGTGTCGTCGCCTCGTCCACTGCCTCGCGTCGCCTCTTCGCCCATAAATACATCCCTGACCTAAAACTCCCGCACGCTGAAGAATTTCCCCCGAAAGACACCAGAGCTCCGCTGCCATCGAAACCTAGTTTTGGGGGTTAGAAGTTCCTGTTCTGGCACCCTGCCTGGACGGGGATCGACCCCGGAGCCATCTCCATCGACTACGCCGCCGCCACGCCGCTGCCATGCCGCCTCCATGATGGTTTGTGAGTAGTTCCCCGCTGGACTACGGGTTCTAGCTGTAGCTAGATGGTACTCTCTCTCCCATGTTGTTCAATACAATAATCTCATGAGCTGCCTTACATGATTGAGATTCATCCGATGTAATTGGTGTTGTGTTTGTTGGGATCCGATGAATTGTGGAATTATGATCAGTTTGTTCATCATGTTATCATACTTATGTTTTATTTAAGATCTTGCATACTCTCCGGTACATGTGGTTACCCTGATCAAGTAGTTGCTTGTATCTCCAAGAGGGATATTTATGCTAGATAGTGGGTTCATGTCTCCAGTAACCTGGGCTCGAATGACAGAAACGACTAAGCTTGTGGATGTGCTGTTGCCACTAGGGAGAAAACAACTTTGCTTTGTCTATATGCATTGCTTATATTGATTTGCATTGTTTACATTACACACTTTGTTTAATGCAATAATTTGTTGCTTGCAACTTAATACCTGCGGGAGACACGAAAGTTATTTCCAGGTGGATTATTAGTCATAGATGCAGCTAGCAAGCGGTCTATGTATTATGTTGTAATGCCCAATTAAATACTACAGTGAACTTTATCTTATCATAATATGCATTGTCATGCCCTCACGATTTTATCAATTGCCCAACTGTAATTTGTTCACCCAACACATGTTCTTTGTTTGGAGAGTTACCACTAGCAAAGCTGGGAACCCCGGTCCATATACACGCCAGCAACTATTTTTGCGCCATTGCCCGTTGTTACTATTACTACTGCTACCCTACTGTTACTATTGTTCTCATATTACTGCTGCTTTCACGTCACTCTTGTTACTAGTGTTTTCTCAGGTGTGGCTGAACTGACAACTCAGCTGCTAAGGCTTATAAGTATTCTTTGTCTCCCCTTGTGTCGAATCAATAAATTTGGGTTTTACTTTCCTCGAAGACTGTTGCGATCCCTATACTTGTGGGTTATCAAGACTATTTTCTGGCGCCGTTGCCGGGGAGCATAGCTCTACTCATAAGTTCACCTGGGGAGTACACTCTACCTCTCTCTTTGTTTTGTTTTTATTTTGTTTAGGTTATTTTATCTTAGTTTACTTTTGTTTAGTTTATTTTTGTCTAGTTTATTTTTGTTTAGTTTTATTTTTCTTATATACCCGAAAATCCATAAAAATTTAAAAACTAAAAAATCTAAAAAAAACTGTTTATGGTTAACTTCTATGAAACTGTATCTTATTGGCAAGGTGGGTTCACGGAGGATGAACAAAAATATTATAAGGAACAAAAAGCGAAATATTTATGGGACAAATAAATACATTGAATGGTTTTGCTAGAAACTTGTGCTCTACATATGATGAATCTGGTGCTTTAATGAATCTTTTTGTTGTAGAAGGCATAAACACCTCCCATTCCAATGTGATTATAATGATAATGAAACCTTAGCTGCTTATGTTAAAGGAAACTATGACTTGGATAATCTTGAACAAATTGAAGAATTTGTTGCTTTTATGGGAGCTTATGAAAGTGCTGCTTTGCTTAAAAATAGAGATGATGCTCCATATAAAACTGAGAATTTTTCTATACTTGGATATTGCCTTGAATATTATAATGATAATCGTTATATTACTGAATTTCTTGAGAAAAAGTATCCTCGTGAAGAAGAGACCGTTGCCTTGTAGGAACCTGTGGAAGAAGAAATTGCTGAAACTATGAGCTCATTGGATGAAAAGGAGGAAGAGAGTGATGAACAAAAGGAGGAAGAGTGGATTAGCTACCCATGCCTACCTTCTAATGAGAGTAACTCTTTAACTCTTACACTATTTGATTGCCCTCCATGCTTACCAAAGGAGGATGAATGCTATGTTCCTATGGATTCTCTTGAAAAATCCCTTTTTGATGAAACCGAAACTTGCTATGCTTATGGCCATGATGCCCCTATGAATGAAACTTGTGATAATGATTATGCTACTGTTATTTATGATAATCCATGCTATTTTGATAAATCTTATGATAATCCTCTATTTATTCCTACTATTGAAATGCATGGTAATGAAGGGTTTTGTGTAGGGAATTTTTATGATAAAGCTCTAGATGATGGTCCTATGTTTCTTGTTGATTTTAATTATGCTACTATTGAAAATGGGATTGGAGAGATCTTGACTTTAGCTAGATGGAGTCCCATACCTTTTGAGAGTTATCAATCATCTTGTTATAAAATTGTTAAAAGTGGGTTTGGAGAGGTCATGACTTTAATTAATTTTGATCCCACTATTTTGGAGCTTGATAAAAATTATGTGTTTAGATCATGAAAAGCATGCTTTATGTGATAGTTATATTGTTGAGTTTGTTCATGATGCTACTGGAAATTATTATGAGAGGAAAATATGGTTGTAGAAATTTTCATGTTACTAAAACACTCTCTTTATGTTGAAAGTTCTGAAGTTGTTCTTGTTTTATCTTCCTATGCTTGCCACTATGTTCTTCATGGATTTATTTGTTTACAAGATTCCTATGCATAGGAAGTGGTTTATACTTAAATGTGTTTCGTATTGGCTTCTTGATGCTCTCTTTTGCTTAATTTTTCTATTCTTATGTGAGTATCATTAAAACTTCAAGCCTAGCTAAAAGGCATTAAAGAAAAGCGCTCGTGGGAGGCAACCCATGTTATTTTTGCTTTCTATTTTTTTGTTTTTGTTGAGTCAAGGATGTTGTTACCTCTGTAAATATCCTTTGTATCTTTTTGTTTTCGTTTTTGTGCCAAGAGTAGCCTCTAATGTAGGAAAGTGCAAAAGTTGGGTTTGCTGTCCAGAAACAGATTTCTGTGCTTCGCTGTAAAAATCTCGAAAAATCCCAGAACAGTATTTTGTTCTGAACATTTTTGTGCGTGAACCGAGCTTTTTATATACCTTTCATTAGTTTTAAGTTTTCTGATTTGACCAACGTAAGTGTCTCGAAAAAATTCATCTTTACTGGCTGTTATGTTTTTGACAGATTTGTCTCTGTTTTTTTTTGCATTGTCTCTTGCCGGCTTTAAGCGAGGTTCTCTAGACATGGAGGCTGTAGCTAATGTTTCATTGATTTCTTGCAATGTGTCTCTACCGAACCAAAGTGGATTAAAATTTTGAGTACTAACCCCTCTAATGAAGTTTATGAGAAGTTATGTGTGAAGGAAGTTTTCAAGTGTCAAGAGAGAGGATGATGAAAGAAGATCAAGAAGGGATAAAAACTTAAGCTTGGGGATGCCCCGCTGCACCCCAAGGAAATATTCAAGAAGTCACAAACATCTAAGCTTGGGGTGCCCAAGGCATCCCCTTCTTCATCAACAATTATCAGGTCGTCTCTAGTGAAACTATATTTTTATTGCTTCACATATTATGTGCTATTCTTGGAGCGTCTTGTGTATTTTTTTTGTTTTGTTTTTTTATCATATCAATGTTGGATCCTAACTATCTTGTTTGGGAGAGAGACACGCTCCGCTTTTTCATAGAATACTCATGTTCTTCACTTATATATGTTGAGTATTCAGGCTTCATTTTGTTTGCTTCTAGCTCTTGTTTTTCATGTATCTCTTGTTCAGAGCTATTAGTTCTTTTATAGAAAGTACTCTCTTGCTTCACTTATATTTATTTGGAGAGTTGCTTGGTTAATGTGTTGGTTCAGAAAATGTTATGCATGTGGTAGTGGTATAATGAAAAACTTGCATAGTCTTGTAGATCATTGAACTTTGATAACTTGATTCTTTGCAAATGTTTTGAGGTATTAAATAATTAGATGTTAATGCTTGATGGTTACTTAAGTTAAAACTTGTTTGTGGTTGTTGCCGTAAAGCTTGTTCCGTACTACAAACTCTACTAAAATTGTTGAAGGTGTAGTTGGTCTTGATAGCTTTTCATGTCTGAAAGTAATTCGTAATAACATAGTTGTGTGCTAAGGTCGAGGGATCTAACGGGGTACTTGTGCCGCCGTGAATGGCCCTCCTTGGAGTAAATTTTAATCATGCTCTTAATGTTGAACCTGCTAGTTGTTTGCAATAAACTTTGAGTTCTTTTTTACTAATGTTAAGCTACGGTTTTTGACACTTCCACCATCCAAATTTTGCTAGCCTTTCGGTGATGTGCATTGCCCTCTTCTCACATTGAGAGTTGGTGCATACTTCGCCAGTTCATCCAAATCCCGTGGGATAACTTCTTCCTCTTATTCTCCTACACATAATCCCATACATCTTCTCAAAACAGCCACCATACCTACCTATCACAGCATTTCCATAGCTGTTCCGAGATATATTGCCATGCAACTTCCATATACATTAGATGAATTGTTTTCATTCATCATTGTTATATATTGCTTTGCATGATTCTATACACTGACGTGCGGTTTACCCATGCCATGCTAGATCATTGCACATCCTGCTACACTGGTGGAGGCATTCAGTTTCATACATCATGTTCTGTTCATTATGAGTTATTTGAACAAAAATGTGTTATCATATTAGGATGTTGCCCCTACCAGTGAGGGAGAGAAAAGTTAAAAGGGGCATGGAGGCCATCGACAAGAGAAACAGAAAAAGAAAAAAAAAGAGAAAAAGAAAAAAAAAGAGAAAAGAAAGAAATAAAGAGAGAGGGGGCAACATCACTATCCTTTATTCACACTTGTGCTCATGTTTAGCACATATGTTTCATTTGAGAGATTTTTCATGTTTCATTAGTATAACTATGTGGGAAATTTTCACTATAGAACTTGGGTTGTATATTCCAATGACGAGCCTCCTCAAAAGTGCTCTGGGTCTTCGTGAGCACCCCCACTAGTTCCATTGGAGAGCTTGCATACACATATAGCTCTATGTGCATCCGTTGCATGGCAATCACTACTCCTCGCATAGTTTCGATTATAAGACTTCCTCTTATCTAATGATCACTTAGAGCTTTGTGAGCCTTTCTTCCGTTGACCTTCCAAACCCTCATTATTATTCTCTTTGCCATAACATCCTGGTGCCAATACATAATGCTTACGCTCACCAGTTGAGTAAAACTTCGAAACTGTTGATTCATGACGTTCATGTTTATTTTTACTTGACTGGATCCTTTCCGTGTTGTGAAAAATTGCTTGATGCTTGAATAGAAGAATATAAATTATATACTGAATATTTTAAATCATCTATTATGAACTTTGTACATTTTCATGTCTCTAAAGCATCATCCATGAAAGGTTTTAGCTTGTTTAACTATCTTGCTTTATCATCTTTTGTTTAATATCAATTATAGACACTAGTCATCAACCCGTGCATCTGCACGGGCTAATTCATTTACTTGGTAATTATTAAAATGGATGAATCGTCCTTAATTAATCGCGTAAATACATTAAAATTCTGAAATACAATGTAAATGTTTATTATTAATAATATGAAATATTACAACGACATATTTAATATTGTTTTTTGAAGAAATAACATGGATGAATGTTTTAGTTTGTAAACCCGACCAAACTGGCAGTGGTTGTATTATATGAATCATGGATGAGTTATTCCCATTTGAACAGGCGTAGTAGGACAACTTCACTGAAAGACCTGAGAGATCACATATTACAATACGTGAAATGTAATTACATTTCCTGAAGCATTCCCCCAATCCATATTACCATTTCTTATATTCTATAACTCTTGTTAACATTGCAATATAAAATATGTATGTCAATAATGGTTTGCTATCTACAGCTTATCAACAATGTGGGTACCTAGACCACTGTTTGCATTACAAATTACCACAACAAAAATGAAAGTATATTAAAGTATATAACCAAAAAATACGTGAGGCATATACCATATGTTGTGGATCTCTCAGTCCTGGATGGAGAAATTAAATATGGTGAGAAAGAGGAACTGTTTTTCAATGATAGATTTGAAACTGTGCCTTGATTTCAATGAGTTAAAATTAACTCTATTTGTCAAATCATGAACGGATCCATAAATTCCTTTATATGTCAAGAATATTGAAATAAGTCTCACAATTTATTATTTTTCTCACAGTGGTTTTAAGATGCATATCCATAGCAAATCACATAGCAACATAACCCACCATTATTGCTTAAATCCTCGAGGCCAAGTAGGATCCCTAGAAATTCGTAATGATTTTAAACATATGCTAGATCCATTGTTAGTATAATTTCCAGTCCTTGTTCTGACTCAACATAAGATTTGATGGAAAAAAATCATAAATATATATGTGTGAGTAAAGAAAAATATATGAGGTTTGTAGATTGTTAATTAAAAAATTCCACCTTTTCCACCCACTCTAGGAAGATTGCCTTTCGCGAGGCTTGTTGACGTGTTGTTCCCAGAGAGTCTTGATTTTGCAAAGTCCCATGCTTTCTCACCTATTGGTCTGACGTAAGCTGCTATAACTAAGGGAATATGCCTCCTAAACTTGCACCCACCTATTTTAAATTTCAACTAAAACCATGAAACAATAAAGTAGTGGGATTTTCATAAATAAATTTGCACATGTGTGAGCATATTTCGTGATATACCTTACCTGGCGGTGCTGACAGCGCCAAATCGTAGTCTCGTCCTTCATCCTTATATTTACTTAGATGGTCAGCTTCAATACTCGATGCACCGAGGGTTTTATGTGACATTTTTAGTGACTTCACAGAAGAAAAACCTCAGTCCTGATAATTGCATAGCCATCATTCTAGATTAGCTGCAGTAATCCCTTGATTTGCTTATCCACTTCAACGTCTCTTACTTCAAGGGACCTACATATGGTTACTTTTACCGTGAAACCATAGGGAGCACAATTTTAAGCCTCTCTGGGATTTTCGACTTACACATATTAAGTTTTAGACAATTATTTCTTGAAACTGATAACGCAAATACAGGTAGAAAAAATTGGCAGGCTTTCATCACAGTACCTGTATTTCTATAGGTGGTATAATCATAATCATACATATGTATGCCAGGTCAACATATTAGTGTCTTGAATTGTGTGCAACCAAATATTTAATTCAGAAAGCACTTGATAAATGAGCAGAGATGATAAGGGTTAATTTGTGTATAGTAACTCTATAAAAAAACATATATTTGGAGGGGAAGCTCTCGAACTGATCTTGCGTACTTTTCACTGATATGTACTGTCCCATGTATATAGTACGTCCTGCTTGCTTTCTTTTCTACCACACTTGGGTTAGATTAAATATTTCATGATGTAGAAATTATGCAAGAGAAAAAACAACACATGTCAGTATGCAAAAAAAATATGATAAGTTTTCAGATATACCATTATTTTAAGTGTACCAAAAATCTCTGAAATAACATGATGAGTATAGAACAACAACAATACTACCAAAAAAATAAGATCTCTACTGGATAATCGCACAACCCCGCCGCGCGCCGGTGTGATGGTTGCGCATGCATGCCAGCATAGCAATGACATGGACCGTGTTGTGTTGATCGGATCATAGCGGCGCAACCCTTGAAATAATTCCTGATATAACCTATGGGTCACTGTGATGAGATATAACCTATGGGTCACTGTGATGAGATGAAGCTAAGCGTGAGTAGTGATTTGGAAAATCATGCACCGGATGACCAACGCTCGTGCGTACTACTGCATGCTATACTTGATTGTCCATGGTTATATTATATATGGAGATACCTGGTCATGGGGATCAATCGGTAGTTATCTACCACAGCAAATCTGATTAGCTTGAAAGAGAAGAGAGCGTAGTACACCTGGGTCAACGTAATTACGGCTTGATTTGCCGTGTAGAGCCTAATTGTCCGTGCTGCCGCAGATCGGGAGAGCTCGGACATGGAGGAACCATTGGCTGGTGCTAGAACAGACCGCACGACTTCCATGATGCGCTGGAGGCCACGGGAGAGGAAGATCGAGGTGGCCTCTCCACCAGACGAAGCCTCATCTCACGGCCGCCAGATCGAATAGGACGCGGCGATTCCAGTTTTACACGAAGGAGATATTTTTGCACAGGGTTACGCGGGCGGATGAGGCGAGACTCTCGTGCGCTTTATCCGACGCTTAATATTAAATCATAGATTAATCTGATGGATGACGTTCGCTAAACTCCAGGATTAACGTGGAGCCTCGTATGGTGCCTCCAATTAGTAAATATAAGATTTACTTTGAATGATTTGATCCTAGTTCACATGCCTTACATTAATATTGAATTAAGATTATGTTGGTAGCATGTCACTTCAAAAATTATCTTTGTTATCGTTTACCTACTCGAGAACGAGTAGGAATTAAGCTTGGGAATGCTGATACGTTTCAAACGTATTTATAATTTTTGATATTCCATGCTTGTTTTATACCAAATGCTAAATGTTTTATTTGCATTGTATATCATTTTTATGCATTTTCCGGAACTAACCTATTAACAAGATGCCCAGTGCCAGTGCCAGTTCCTGTTTTCTGCTGTCTTTTTGTGTCAGAAAAACTCTTAAGAAAATATTCTCGAAATTGGACGCCAATTTACATGAATTTATTTTTATCGGAACGAAGACGGAGACCGAAGGGCACCTGCAGCAGAGCCCCACAGCCACTAGACGCCACCTCGGCACGGCTAAGGGTGGGCCGCGCCGGGGTGGTGTGTCGTCGCCTCGTCCACTGCCTCACGTCGCCTCTTCGCCCATAAATACCTTCCTGACCTAAAACTCCCGCACGCCGAAGGATTTCCCCCGAAAGACACTAGAGCTCCGCCGCCATCGAAACCTAGTTTCGGGGTCAGAACTTCCTGTTCCGGCACCCTGCCAGGACGGGGATCGACCCCCGGAGCCATCTCCATCGACTACGCCGCCTCCATGCTGCCTCTATGATGGTTTGTGAGTAGTTCTCCGCTGGACTACGGGTTCTAGTTGTACCTAGATGGTACTCTCTTTCCCATGTTGTTCAATACAACAATCTCATGAGCTGCCTTATATGATTGAGATTCATCCGATGTAATTGGTGTTGTGTTTGTTGGGATCCGATGAATTGTGGAATTATGATCAGTTTGTTCATCATGTTATCATTCTTATGTTTTATTTAAAATCTTGCATGCTCTCCGGTACATGTGGTTATCCTGATCAAGTAGTTGCTTGTATCTCCAAGTGTTAGTATTTATGCTAGATAGTGGGTTCATGTTTCCAGTAACCTGAGCTCAAATGACAGAAACGACTAAGGTTGTGGATGTGATGTTGCTACTAGGGAGAAGAAAACTTTGCTTTGTCTATATGCGTTGCTTATATGTCATTTGCATTGTTTACATTACACACTTTGTTTAATGCAATAATTTATTGCTTGCAACTTAATACCTGCGGGAGATACGAAAGTTATTTCCCAAGTGGATCATTAGTCATAGATGCAGCTAGTAAGCGGTCTATGTATTATGTTCTAATGCCGAATTAAATACTACATTGAACTTTATGTTATCATAATATGCATTGTCATGCCCTCACGATTTTATCAATTACACAACTGTAATTTGTTCACCCAACACATGTTATTTGTTTGGAGAGTTACCACTAGCAAAGCTGGGAACCCCGGTCCATATACACGCCAACAACTATTTTCTGCGCCATTTCCTCCACTGTGACTGTTATTACTGCTACTCTACTGTTACTATTGTTCTCATATTACTGCTGCTATCACGCCACTCTTGTTACTAGTTTCTCAGGTGTGGCTGAACTGACAACACAGCTGCTAAGACTTATAAGTATTCTTTGTCTCCCCTTCCGTCGAATCAATAAATTTGGGTTTTACTTCCCTCGAAGACTGTTGTGATCCCCTATACTTGTGGGATATCACACGCAGGAACGGAAAATGACTGGTCGTCTTAAGTGCTCTTAAGTACGCACATTTTGAGAATTCATTGTGATTAATTGTGTGCGTTTCTGTTGGACCCCTCGTCTCCTCTGCACCTATAAAAGAGAGGTCGCTCCTCTCCAGAGAAACAGAAGAAATCACATATGCTCCTTCACGCGCCGCCATTATCGTTCCTCTCACTGTTGCTGCCGCCGGTGATCCCATCCCGCCCACCGTGTACTCGGTTGACGGGAGAGCAGGCCTCCGAAACCCCGCCTCTCCACATCCTGTACGGGAGAGGGGCGATTAGGTTTTTGGAGAGCGTCTCCTACGCGACTGCTCGCCTCCGTTCGTCTGCTTCAACTACTTCCGCGTCGCCTTCGTCATCACCATGTCAACCGACGCCAATAGACTCGCCACCGAGAAGCCTGCCTCTGACAAGAGGGTTGCCGACAAGGCTGTCGCTTCCACTGCTGCTGCAGCCAACTGGCCTACTGTAGCGTATAACGCGTTTATTTTCATGTGTGCAGTACTAGTGATTTGTGTAGATGTTTCTACTATCTGTCTAGTACTCCCTCTGTTCCAATTTAATTGACTTGCTATGCACCACATGTGGATGTATCTAGGCATGTAACACGTCTAGATACATCCACATGTGGTGCATAGCAAGTCAATTAAATTGGAACGGAGGGAGTACATGCTTATTTCATCAAGTTTCAGTATGTTTTTAGCACTTTTACATCATGCTCATGATTTATGGTTGGATTAATTTAATCGAACAGTTCTTATATACTCAACAAAAGGCGGACAAACACGAGAGAAATTCTTACAGATGACAGTACACATAACTCACCATGCAAAATTGATTCGACTGGGACGTGTTTGGTAGTACCATGGTGGTAGGTATGGTGCATGGGGAGGGAATCTTTCACTTCGCGCGGTGTTTGGTTGCTTTGCTTACATGAAAAAGTGGCCAGGCCGAATCGGCAGTTTCTCTAGGGCCAGGCCGGATCGAGATGAGAGGGGGAAAGATTTTTTTAGTGCCAAGTTGCGCTGCTCTTTCACATAACATGCAGGAAGCTTTGACAACCAAACAACAAGCCATGCATGACAGCAAACCCCACCAAGCACCACACAAGCTACCAAACGAAACGACACCATCATATTTTGCATCGTCTCCAATCAACAAGCCTCTCTGGGGCCAGGCCCGTCGATTCTCTCGAGCCAGGCTCTCTAGCTGTTAGGTACCAAATGCTCCCTTGGGGACGGGCTTCGGCCTCTTCAGCTGCACGAGGCTGGTTGCAAATAAGCGTCCCCCAAGGAGCAGGCTCATGAAGTTGGAGCATCTCAACAGACGCTGATAGGCCGATGCGTTAAAATTCTTTTACAGCGCCAAATTAGCATTTTAGCGCGCGGGGGAGGGGGATGGTTTTCCAAACGCTGGATAATTTAGCGCGCGTATAGGCAGCTTTTCCTTTTAGCGCGCCACAAACAAGTTTTGACAACCGACTGAAAATAAAACAGATCAAACAGACGTCTAAAAATAAAATGAAAAGGCAGTTCACCTAGTTGAAAATAAACTCTTAAAATCTACTCCTCCTCATCCTCGTTGGAGGTGGTGTCGTCGGTGGAGGTGGTGAGATCCTCCCACCTGGGCCGTAGAGGTGCGCCTCGGCCGCGGCCTTGCGCATCCGCTTGTCAGCTCTCGCCTCCGCCCGCTCTGCACTCCTCTCCGCCCGCTCGATCGCCTGGGTCACCCAGAACTCCTGCTCGGCAGTGACGTCTTTCGGGTGGCCCGTGCGCCATTTCGCCATGGTTCGGGCCTCCCTCCGGCGGTGGAGCCAGCGCTCTTCGTTGGTGACGAGGCGCGGGGGCAGCGCCAGATTCTGCGCCTGCTGCGCGTTGCGAAGTTCATCTGCCGACGCGGGCGGCCGAGACGCCACGCCGCCGCGTCATAGGCGCGGGCGACCTCGTGCGCGGTCTTGAATTTTGGCGTCGAAGGTGCCGGCGGGGCGGGCGCGTGGACGCCGCGGTAGTAGGAGATGCTCCTACGGCGCGGAGGCATGGCGGCGGCGGTGGCGGAAGCACGGTGGGCGCCAGAGGAAGCAGTGGGGATTTTTTCAGTGCAGGCGCAGGAGAGGAGAGGAAGTGGTTGGATGGGCGTGTGGCTGTTCAGCCGCCGGACGCGTCGCGCGATATATAGCGTGGCGTGCACCGTTTTGGCCAGCGTGCGTGAACGCTTTTGCCGCGTGTGGGATTTTCCCGCGTCTGCTGGAGCGCACGCAATGGCCCCACGCGCGGCAAGTTGCCGGTTTTTAGCGCGGCTTATTTACCGCATCTCTTGGAGATGCTCTTAGCACATTGCAATTCAGGTATCAATGAAGCAAAGAGAAAATGTAAAAAAAAATAGTCCCCATTACTGACCAAGCTCTAAAGAAAGAGCCAACATCGCTCCATCCATTGGCAGGGAAGAAACTACTGGTGAAATTATTATCTATATCTATACTATTATTAAAAAAGCAAACATGTTCGCGATACATTAAATTTGATCTATTCAATTTTTGATCAACGCTCCTGATAGCGCCAATGTTTGACAACTCAACACATATTTTCATTTTGATGGTAATTACAAGATTTGCCACCGCGTAAAAGAAACGGTTTGCATATTTACGGAACTGCCACCGGCAAACGATCCCCTTCCCTGTGTAACAGCGCCGCCGGCCGCCGACGAACTATGGGTAGACCGGCCATAGGGTCCCCTCCCCAGCCAGCCAGCCTCCACGGCTCCGCTCACCGGTGAGCCTCATCCGGCCATGCCTCTGCAGCGTGCTTTGCCTTCTGGCCGTTCGGGTTGTTCTGCACCCAAATATGTGAGGATCGTGTCTGAACAGATGCTGCAACTTGTACACTCAGGAGAGGCTCAAAAAAAAAAAAACTGTGAGGATCTCTCCCGCGTGGCCTCGGGGGTCGTCCTCGGCAACGGCGTCGTCGTCATCGCTGCAGGCGCCGAAGATCTGGGTGTATGTGTGCATGGCGGCCGACGGGTCGAGAGGGTCGCAGGTGTGCGTGTACCTGCAGGTCGCCCCGCTGCTGCTATTCGTCGATGGTGCCGGGCATGTCCGGGTGGGAGAAGAGGAATTAGCTGGAGACCTTGTCTGCAATGGCATCCCGTGCCGATCTTCTCTGCAATCTGCAGCTTCCCGTGCTGCTCTTCTATTCTTGAGTAGCTGATGCTTTGGCCACTGCATCATCTCCAGCTCACTGCTGATGAAGTCTTGGTCGCGTGCAGCGCCACCTCCGCTGCAACGACAGATTCGACGTAGCTAATGATGTAGTGCAACCTTCGCACACAACACCAACACCATCAAATGGCCCAATGACAAGAGCAAGAATCAAAACTCTCCATGATAAGGTGAATTCACTCCTATCTATGTGTGATCTCGACACTCCTTTGAATGGGTTGCTACTTCATTCGGATACGTTGTGCATACTCAGGAACAACTACCAAGAAGATCACCAAGCAAGTGCAGAAGTTGGACAAGAAACGAGTCAAGAGGAAGATGAAGAAGACGAAGCATCAGCACAGCGGTACTACCGCCAGGCGGGCTGGTACTACCGCCAGGTCCCAGGCAGCGGCACCAGCCGTGCTACCGCTGAAGATGAAGACCTGCGCAGAACTCCAGTCAGCGGTACTACCGCTTGCACAACGGTACTACCGCCGAACCCAGATCACGGTACTACCGCCAGAGGTACCGCTGGAGGTACCGGCACGCCCGAAAACGCCACTGGATACCCCTACGGTACCTCCCGGTACCAGCTTCGTACTACCGCCAGCGAGTACATTTAATCCCAGCGGTACTACCGCTGGCGCAGCGGTACTACCGCTGGACCTGAGAAGATTCGGGCTGAAGCCCATGTAATGGCCCACAACTTACCCCTTCGCCTCATAGACTATAAATAGATGCTCCCCATCCAGATCTAGGGTTAGACTATGATTTGGGAACTAAAGTAGAGCCTTGCTCCTTCTTCTCAAAGTGTCTCTTTCCTCCTATGGAGATGAATCAAGACCTCCACATGTGGAGATGAACCAAGGCCTCCTCTTGAGGAGAAGATCCCTGCGTGGATACCAAGACTCCGCTTGTAGTTGCGATTACTTGCTAATCTTCCATCTTTAGGTGGCTAGGTTAGATTGGTTGGATTGACCAATTGGACAAACAATTCTAAGAGTAAGGTGTGCTTGGGAGAGGAGGATTGGGGGCTGCCCTCGGGATTTGTTACCAGTCGATTCTTGCCGGGTTGCTACTTGCTATTTACCCTTGTGTGTTTGATTTCCCCTCTTTGTGTTCATCGTTCTTCGCGTGTTCTTCGTGTTCATCTTTCCTTCCGCACAAATCCGTGAAAATCGGGAACTACCCGCATCAGCTAAGCGCCACCCTCACAACAGATTTGCCCACGCTCAGAACCATCACGTCCATCGCCCCTACTGTTTTTTTGATCTGAGACGATAGTGCTCAATGTAAAGTTGTAAACAGTGCCAATGTTAATGTACCAAGCAGCTGCCCATGTAAATTGACCAAAGGAGCTGCAATGAAAGATTGTTGGACCTGACCAGATTAACGACAACAGTGAGAACAAATAACTGGGAACTTTAGTCAGCTCATACTCATAAACTACTACGCTCTCTATTATGTAAATGATTGGGGTGACAAACAGTTACTAAGATGTATCTTGCCCCTGACATTTTGTATGTAAGCCTTTCTCTTTTTAGTTGTTTGATCGAGAGTATCGATTCAAATTACTTACTATGAATAATGAATATTAATAATGCCATTTGTTACATATGAATGTTATGAACACAACAATTATGTTTTTTTTTTCAATAATGTACAAAATAATATTAGAAATAGTTGACAATCAGCCATTCTAGATGAAAACATTGTGTAAATAATTGATTATTTTTTGTCTTAAGAACTATTTGTGTACATCAATATTTATTAAAACCAGACTAATTTTTGTATATGTATTAGTCGACACGTGCATTACAAGTTTAATATTTCCTACTTCTAAATTGCTCCTTTTAACTGTGAGAACATGCATTGCACGTACATGCCAACTAGTATTTAGAAAAAAGTTGAAGCTTGTCCAAGGAGACCCGTAACTAGATCAATGTCTCCAATGAAGTCACCCCTTATATCTGATACCAACTGTGCCCAACCCAAGAAAGGTTCAACGTCCGAAGATGTAACTGCTAAATCTTTCAGCCAGTCCATGGAGGCTAACAATGTTTTCCACAGCTGAAACAAAGGCAAGCCGCAACAATTTCATATGGTCTGAAAGCACACCAGGAAATGTGGACGAAAAGTCTTCTTTTTTCTCTCTTTTTTGAGACCTCGGCCTCTGAAGGAGATATGTCCTACATGCAATTAGTAAAGATATTTATTTGTCATATCTCGATTGTTCATAATACGTTTTATACCATGCTATAACTGTATTAAGCGGAAACATTAATACACGTGTGGTATGTAAACAACCAGGTCCCTAGTAGCCTCTTTACTAGTCCATTGAGATCAACAGATGATCAAGATTTCCTGATCATGGGCTTGGACATCAATTGATAATGGACTCATATCATTAGGTGAATGATGTGATGGACACACCCAATATATATAGGACGTAGTACTTACGCCTTCGACCGTGAGATCATATTTAATTGCTATTTCTGAAAGGTACTTTGATTGCATCAAACGTCACTCCTTACATAGGGTGACAATAAAGGTGTCCCTCTCGGGTATCCGAAGGAAATATGTTGAGGCGTATGATCAAGAGCGGGATTTGCCAATCCGCATAGCAGGATAGATACTCTGGGCCCACTCGGTGAGATTGCATCAATGAGCTTGCAAGCATGTGACTAGGTCACGAGGATGTAATATCACTGACGAGTAAAGAATAGTATTGTCGGTAACGAGATCGAGCTAGGTATCGCGATGCCTGAGATCGAGTCTCGGACAAACTAAGTATCACTAGGCAAAAGGTTTGAGACTTGACATCTAAGTTTCAAACGACAATGATATTCGTGGACGCACAGAGGCTATCATGGGTATCCACGACCCCGCTGTTATTCATTGATCGGAGAACGGGTCTCGATCATGTCTGGAGTGATCCCGAACCGTAGGGTGGCACACTTAAGGGTAGGCGACGTTTATTTAGATTGGACA